>CM076064.1:22845000-23445000 GCA_038088235.1 Zacco platypus
TATATTGTAATTCATCTTATAACGCATTGTATGGCCTCATGAATAATTGTAACCACAGTTATAATATCACAGTTAATATATTCATTGAACAAACCTTTAGAAAGTATAATGCATTCAAACAATTTTTTGTTTTCGGAATTCTTTGACTAGAAAGTTCATTTATCTGAAACAGAAATCTTTTGTAACATTGGGAATGTCTTTACTGTCACTTTAGATATTGCTTCCTTAGAGAATAAAACTATCAATTTCTTTAAAAAAAATCTTACTGACATCAGAATTTTGAATGGGAGTGTGTTTCTTTACTAAATACTGTATAATGAATTAAATAACAACAACAATATAACGTGGACATGTTCATGACTGTTATCGTGATGTTCATGTCACAAATAATGTCATTCAGAACATGGGCACTCTTTGAGGAGAAAACCTTTTTCATCACAGAAACTGATATTTTCCTGGCTAATGGTGACAAAAGACTCGGATGTGACATTTCTAGTAGGGATTGATCGAGGTTTCTGTTTCCCAGCGGATGTCTCTGAAAATGTCGAAGTTTGAACTCACAAAAGCATTTTGCTTTTGACAAAAACGTATTTGTAGCAACTTTATATTGACTGTGTTTGAACACTGACTCAGCCGAACTGCGTCGGGCCCTGATGTTGTTACAGAGCGCACAGGGAGATGAAGCTTTCCGGAAAACCAACGCAATTTAAACGCCAGTCATACATCTTCATTTCACGTGTAAATCATCATCATTAACTGGCGAGGCTGTGCTCGTCTTCCTTTCCTCGGGAGGACTATGGGATGATGATGGACGAGTGGCATCAACATGCGATTGAGGCGATACGGCCATAAAAGGGTAGGCACTCTTTCAGACCGTTCACAAACATCCTCCATCACACGCTCCCGCCATCAACGTTCGCTCCAGTTTGAAGGAATAGTTCACCTCAGGTCGTTCCAAACAAACCCATGTGACTTGCTTTCTGTCTGTATTTCATTGATATATTTGGTGCTTTAAAAAGTTGGTTTTACTTTGAATAAAATGTCAAGTGGTGAAAGCCATACTTCAGTAAAAGTATAGATATCTTACCAGAAAATGACTTTGGTAGAAGTAAAAGTCACTGTTTAGAATATTACTTGAGTAAAAGTTTTAAAGTATGTGATATTTTTTGTACTTAAGTATGAAAAGTATATATATATATAATGGTTTCCATGGTCCGTAATGTTTGAATGAAACAACAACACTGTGCCGCTAGACGTTACGCAGCTCTCTGCGCCAGTTACTATGGTTGCTATGCAGTACAAGCGGAAACCAGAGATGACACAGTCATTGACAGCCGACAAGTGACGAGGGAGGGACGGGTACTATGTAAAATTGTGAATTTCTCTGAATTTACAAGTTCTTGGAAACATTTAGGATAATGTAAGTACACAGCTGAATGAAATGTATAACACTGTGCATGTGGTTTTTGGATATTTTAATATAAAAATCTCACATATTGTGCCTTTAACAAATGTATTGGTCAGTAAATTAGATGACGAGAACACTTGAACATTGTCTAGTCAGCATGAAACAGAATGCTCTTTTCTTCCCTAGTGTGACATATATGGAACAAGAACATATGTAGGGTGGGGCTTGATTTTGTGCATGGGCATTGATTGGATGGTTGTGTTTTGCTATTGGTGGATCTCATGTGATTGACAGGTTGCCCCGCCCTCATCATCATAAAAGAGAAGTTAATAAAAGGGGTCAAAGTTATTTGGATTCAGGATTATGAGGCACATGAGTTAAAAATGGATAAATCATTTATGATATTGCATTATTCAAAAAAAATTAGACTTGTCAATTTTGATTTCATGGTAACCATTTTTACTTTATTATTACTTTTTTTTTTAATCAATGCAGATATTTTCAGTGAATAACACCTTAAATCTGGCTTCTGACGTTTTGAATTTTGAGTATTATTTTTTTTTTTTAGTATACTTTACTGGTGCTTTTTTTGTCACATTGGAGCGTGACAGTTGAAGCCCCCATTCACTTTCATTAAGTCAAAAAGAGTACATTCTTCAGTCATTTGCTTTGGTTGACATGTGGGTAAATACATACTGAAAACTATTCAATTAAGCCTTTAAATGGCACGACTATATTATACGACTGTTAGACTTGCCAGGAAATGCTTAATATGCTCCGGACGAGACATTACACATGCAGTCAGACGTTAGCACAAGCCTTTCATTCATCTCCGTGTATCTTGCTGAGGCACATCTGCCATTTTTTGGCGGTCCCACCCATTGGCTGCGGTTCTGAACCCCTCGAGCTGCGGTGCAGAGGCGGTCTTCGCTCCCTGCGCTCTTCAGGGCACCACTGCGTCCTGCGGAGTCTGCTGAGGGGTGATAATGAGAGATTGTGTCAGAAGCGGTGGGAGAGATGGAGGATGGTGCCGCAGCTACACTGTGATCGCGGAGTGCGGAGAGGCCAGGGCTCATTGAGCTCACCTCAGGGGGACCGTTTTCTCTGCTCCGCACTAGGCTGTGTGTGCGCTGATGACCCGCTTTTACACAGTTTGTGAGAGATTTCTCTTCTGAAAACAAAGCTGGAGGCTGCGAGTAAAAAAGAAAATCAAGTGTAAAAGTGTGACTGTGTTAGAGAGAGACAGACGGAGAAAGAGGAGAGCGGTGTGCAGGAGAGATTTGGATGAAAACATCTGCAATGATAGACTAGACTCCAGAACCACACGTACGTCTCCAAGAGTTCTTCGTCTGGAAAACATCTGTTGTATACAAACATCTGATGAAACACTTTTGAGCCCCAAACAGGAAAATGGCATGTCTTTCCTAAACCATTGGAGTATGAGTTTCATAGTTGTGGTATCATTTGAAAGTAGACAAATTGAGCAAAGTTAATATAAGAATTAATATTAATAAAATAATAGTTAATAAAATAAAATGAAAGGTTAGACAAGCTTGACGTTTAATGGAATGAAAATGTTTTTTGCATAACGTCTTTTTATCATTAAAAAATAACAATAAAGAAATAATTAAATACACTATTAAATACACTATTTAATAAAGAAATACACTGGGCCCAAAGCCACAAGTCTTAAGAAGTTATGTTTCAAGTTTGAGGATGATATAACAAAAATTGAGGTTCCTGCAATGTTTTTTCTCTTAGTGCCTTTTTCAAAAATGGCCACTTTGTAAGAAAATGATCTGAGGGCTAGAGAAAGCTGTTAGTTATTTACATGTACCACATATACTAAACCATTCTTTTAAAAATGTTAAATAAAATATATATTAAAATAATACTTAAAAATAAAACTTTACATCTGCATGCACGATTATGGGGCCCTATCACACACCCGGCTCAATGCAACGCCAGGCACGACGCAAGTGTCTTTTTCTGGTTTCAGCCCGACGCAGTTTTCATTTTCACGTCCAGCGCCAATAGCAAATGCACTCGTGCACATCTGTTCAGCCATGGGCGTGCTGGTCTGAAAACCAGGTGTGTTCAGACGCATTGTTGGCGTGTTGCTGTTTTAAAGCAACTGAAAACGACTGCACCATTGACCAAAAACCTGCTCTAAAGGCAATGGTGCATAATTTTTTTTGTTATTTAAAGGCCGTGTTATTAATATGCGCCTATAGGCGGGTGCACAACTTGTCTACACTCTGCTTGTCACACACAAAGACACGCAACAGCACACAAACATGCCAAATATTACAAATAAAAGGATTACAATGTTGTAATGTACATACAGACAAAAATGCCTACATGTCATCATGGATTGTCATTGCATGTATCAGAATTACCTATTTCCAGTAATGACGAATGAAATGTTTAAACTGACTCGTCAGGTTGAGGGTGTCTGTATTCCTCCATGTAAATAGTGAATATACCATGGTGCAAGCACACCTGGCTTTTAAAGGGAATGGGAGATGATGCTCTGATTGGTTTATTGCACATTACGCTCAAAACACACCCATGACTCATAAGAAACAACCCTTTTGGACCACTCCCAATTTTTCGGTCTGTAAACTAGCAAAAGTGGAATCGGACACCTGCACCATGAGCTTCAGACCATGTGATTAAATCGTTAAAATAGTGTTTTCATTACTAAATTTACACAAAACTTAGCTGTATAGAAAAGAAAGATAGCAAAAAAGAGACCTTTTTAAACTATATTTTCTGTCTCCATAAAAGCAGTTTTACATACAAATGTCCAACTCACTGCAGAATTAAATGCGCACCACCAAAACTGTTCATCAGGAGCTCCACACAGTCAATATTCATGGTCGGGCTGCTATAGCCAAACCTATGGTCACTCATGCCAATGACAAATGCTGGTTTCATTGGTGCCAGCAGTGCAAATCTTAGGCTGTGGACAATGTGAAACATGTATTGTTCTCTGCGTCCACCTTCACTGGGCGTTACGGTGTGGAGAAGCCCCAAAGAGGCTTAACACCTGACTGTTGCTGCCCAGAGTGAAGCACAGGGGTGGATCAGTGATGGTTTGGGCTGTGATATCATGATATTCCCTACTGTGTCTGATGGACATGTCACTGCAAAGGACTACTGAACCATTCTGGAGGACTATGTGAAGCTAATGGTTCAAATATTATACCTTGAAGGAGTTGCCGTGTATCAGCATGATAATGCACCAATACACACATCAAGAATGTGGAGTTGAACATCTGCCATGGCCTACACCGTCACCAGATCTGAATATTTTTAAACCACGATTTCATCCACCAGCATCACTTGGTGACCTGGACTCTGTCCTGGAAGAGGAATGGCTCAAAATCCCTCTGGCCACTGTACAGGACTTGTATCTTTCATTCCCAAGACGAATTGATGCTCTATTGAACGCAAAAGGAAGCCCTACACCATACTAATAAATGATTGTGGGCTAAAACCAGGTGTTTTATTCTCCAATCCCTGTATATGCACTTTAAAAAAAAAGAAAAAAAAAGAAAGAACTTTTTTTGTTTGCGCAAATACAAACAATGTACACTTTGATTTTGTAAAATATTATTTTATATTATGTCATTTTTTTTATAACTATTATAAATTCATCTTACTAATTCATTGTACATTCCCAATCAGATCTGTCTCATTTTCTGGCGTAGATTCAGATTCTTTGACAATGAAAACAACAACAAAAAATATGCATGAATGATACAGGCAGTAAAATGTTCATGATTGTAAATGTATTATAGAGTACAAGTAGTTAAGGTCAGGTATGGAAAAATATTTGCAGTTTGACAAGAAATCAAAGTCATCAGCGTGTTCCAAATTAACCTCTTTAAACTGTCTTCACAGGCTGGCGTGGAACTACATTGTGAAAGTGGCATTTAAAGAGACAGCCGGTCCATCGATCCTCTGCTGTCGATCATGAAGACACAAACACGAGCCGGTGCTGATGGCTGTACATCTGTATTACCCTCTTCCTGTTTCTCCTTAAGTAAAGAAGAGATTCTGCTTTTCAAATGTTGTTAGTCCAAAGGTTAAATTTCACAGCTGAGAGAGAAAAAAATAGAACATCCAAGTGCAAGAAATACAAAGCCTTTCCTGTATAGTAAATTAACCATCATCCTCTTCATAAAAAGTTGAAAAAGCATCAAGCACATGGCTTCGCATTTGCACTTTGTTCCTTCCTACGCAAAGCTGTTGTTTGAAGTCTTAATTAAGAGTGTCTTAATTAGTCTTTGTCTTCTTTTTCTTCTTCTTTTTCTCCGTATCCTTCTGCTGATCAGCTGACGGCTTTTTCCAGGGCAGGACGCTGTAGGAGACGTATGCAGAAATCAAGTACGTGGCCATCCCGGTGTATCCACCTATAATCAAACACAACGGCTGAATCAGCACGAACAGGCAGAAGACGTTGACCGAAGCGCTGTCGGGCAGATCCACGCGGCCGTCCTTGTTTGCCTGTAGCACGCCGAAGAAATACATCAGCGCCACGGCTGGGTAAAACGCCAGGTCCACCATGGTGCCAACTCTCGAGAGCCGTCTCGCATGTGAAGGCGTCACAGCTAGCGGGGGACGTGATATAACGACCACGCTTCCTTTCGACCTTTCATCCGGCAACTGAGGTAAAACATTACCTTCTTGCCGAGATAACATGCGCAGGCATGTTATCAAAGAGCGAAGTGCAGGCTCCTCTCCCAACATCAGGAAGCCCCAAGAGAGTGACCTTTACTCTCTAATGGAGTTTGAGAGGGAGCCAACAGCCGCCTGCAGGGCTGCTAGTATTAGCATCAAACACATGAAAGGAGACAGCCGAGAGTCCCCAGCTTCCAACACATGCTTGGATTAGTCTAGTGCACTGTGCTTGGCAGAGATTAGGCTGTAGGGACGGCCTGCTTTGAAAAAGTCCTCAGCCACCTCTATTCTTTGCCAGGGACTGGAAAAAACACTGGTGGGATGCAAAAATTGCTGTCGGGGGTGGAGATGCGATTTATTCATGAGCGTTTGCCAGCAGCCGATGGCCTTTTGCGCACCTGTGAGCTGTTGTCTTAGACTCCTATTTAATAGATGGCACCACAATAGATGTGATGTCACACAGATTCTGGCTTAGATGGCGAGCAGGATGGGAGGTATAAGCCTGTCTGTATTTGACCCCCAGACCTTTTCGCACCCGTATTAATCATCTTATCAAGACCTCGCAAAGGGTCTTCATTTGGACCTTACCCCTTCAATTCCCTCCATTTAATTGCACTCAAACAGGCCTATTTCTGGCCCCGTTGACGCAATGTGGGAGAAACACAGTAATTAAAGCCCCAAATCACAGTGAATGGTGCAGTTTGGCTGACATTATGGAAAACATTCTTCTTTCCTGTCTTTGTTCTGTGTGGCAGCCTTGCCTTCCCATCTGGTCCTGCTTTACCAGTGCAGAGATCCAGTTTTGCATCCCATCCTCACCCTGGCATCGCCATCAGATCACCTACAGTGGATTTTTTGGCACTGGGTGTTAATTAGTATTTGTGACTGGGTCAAAGTTGAATACGGGCACTGGTTCTTCTCACTGGTGTGGTGTTGAAGGCACCACATGAGGCTTAATTAGACCTCGAATCTAGGAGCACATCTGCACGTCCTCATGTCCACCCACACACCCATCTGAATTGCTTTAACATTGCCTTTACAATCACGACTTACTCGGGTGGGTTAGGGGAGGCGAGGGTGGTCTCGGTGCCAGCGTGAGGCTGTTTCCGTGCTCATTGAGCTCCAAAGTGGCTCCTGCCCCTCACCCCGGAGCTTAGACCATTCTACCTAAGCCGTCTAAGGAAAAAGGATGAAAACAATCGCGTTTGCTTTTAATAGACTCACATCCTAAGGGAGGAAAAAGTGCAGCAAGGACTTTGTGTGAATTTACTGTGCTAGTTCTTTCGTTCTGTGCGCTGGCGTTTCTTGGAAATGGTTTATTCGGTTCTGAAAAGGTCTGCTGCAGTCGAACTCCCTGAAAGAATAACAATGTGCACTGCTTTCCTGTAATATAAAGGAAAAGGAACGTTAATTGCATGTTTTTAGTTTTTTTTACAGTCCCCGTCGTTAATTTTTTGCACCTGATTTTTAAACAAACAATGGACACTTAGCTTTTAGGCAACAGGAATAGTGTTTGCAAATAATGGCTGGCTTTTCTGTGGTTCAGCTGTTGTTTAACAAGTCTGCCGATTGGGAAACACGCTGAACTCTTGGGAGCTGTCCACGTGTGCTGGTGCTGAATTCACACAATCCTTCCCAATCTCTCTCTCTCTCTCTCTCACTCATTTTCTTCCCTTATTTATTTTCAAAATTATGGATGCATTTTGGGAGAGTTGCAGATCTGTCCTCTGCAATAGAAGATGGTGGTAAATGTTACAGAGGTACTTGGTGTTTCACCACTTCCTCAGCTTTAGCACAGGATCATCAGTGGAGGCCTCGTATCAGAAGGTTAATCAGCAGTGGATAATAATGAAGAGGTGTAACACAGCTGCAGTCAATTAGAAATTCACTACAGGGATGAAATCACCATCATACATGCCTGCCACCCTCCTGAGGTTAAGGCAGTGTATCGTATATAAAGTAGTATCTTTGTTTAAAGAAATGACATGGCAATAGCCAATTTGGAGGTATGAAAGTATAACTACATTTTGGTATATCATTTAATTTTGATTTGACTAATTAAATGATGAAACTGTTATCATCTGCATCAACAGATGATTAAATTCTTTAATTTACAGTTTAGGGATTAGCTATTGAATTCTTAACTTTAGAGCTTTATATTTACTTTACTATTTACTTTGTAGCATACAGATATAGGAACATATCCAAGTTTGAGACACAGAGAGCAAAAAACAAAAAAAAAAAAAACGGTAACACTTTACAATAATGTTCATTAGTTAAACATTAGTTAATGTATTAACTAACATGAACTAATCATGAGCAATACATTTGTTACTGTATTTGTTCATCTTTGTTAACATTAGTTAATGAAAATACAGCTGTTCATTCATTGTTCATGTTAGTTCACAGTGCATTAACTAATGGTAACAATATTTTAATAATGCATTAGTAAATGTTGCAATTAATATGAACAAAGATTAAGAAATGGTGTAGAAGTGCAGTTCATTATTAGTTCGTGTTAACTAATGTCGTTAACCAATGTTAACTAATGAACCTTATTGTAAAGTGTTACCAAAAAAAAATAAAAAACAAAATAAAAAAAAATAACTTGGATTGGTCTAACTCAATTTCTGATTGGATGATCACACACTCACACACTCAGACACACACACACACACACACACACACACACAGGTTTGATTTGCTATCAAAGTGCGGACATTCCATAGGCGTAATAGTTTTTATACTGTACAAACTGTACATTCTCTCCCCTACACTAACCCTAAACCTACCCATTCTGCGTTGTTACATTTTTAATAAAACATTGTTTTGTATGTTCCTAAAGCTATTTTAAATATGAGGACTCATGGAATGTCCCCATAGTCCATGTTTACGTTGTAATTTAGTGTCATACCCATGTCATTACACAAATTTGTGTCCTCATAAATCACAAAAACGCACACACACGTGTTGAATTCTGTTTTAATGTGCCGAGTTACTATAGCAACCTTATAGCAACTATACTTCTGGGCAGAAGAATTTATTTATTTATTTATTTAAAATGACAGATGTAATAATTTATTGAACCTTGGTGTTTTATTTATTTTTGCTATCGCTGCTATTTTATAAAATAAAATATATTAAACCAATAAATCGTCATGAACGCTATTTTAACACCAGTGACCAACCCCTCACACATAACATCAGTAATAGCACAAACTCCCGTGGCTTATTGCTCTGATACCTTCATTAAAATTGTGTCTTTTGCCTCGACATAATTTTGATTCGCATTTTATTGGCTTGTAATTCCAGCCCTTCGCAGCGCTATAAGCAGCCCGCCTCTGTTCGGGGGAGAGCAGTAGTACGCATGGGCGTGTTGAAGATAGTAGGGTAGGGCTGGAGCGCGCGCTGGATGCTCTTAACGAGCGCACATGTCGAGCGCTTGATGTGCGGAGGAGATCATTCTCTGTCTGCTGATGAACTGCTGCTGACCGCCACATTCTCCAGCACAGTTTTAAGCGACTTTCCCCCGACTTTAACCCCATTCAAGTTTCTTGAGTTGTAGGGGGGGGGCTCTTTATTAATACCCTGGCCTTGTTAACTCCGGGTTGGTCCGAGCGGGACCGTGATAGCCTCCGCGGGGCCAGGCTGAGCGAGCCGTGGAACTGCCCCGAGCCGCGCGCGCTCATGGAGGGAGACATCATGGACAAACTGGAGGACATGGCTTCGGTCTACGAGTTCGACCCCTTAACGGGGAACATCCCCGCTACCAAAGTGGAGATCACAGTTTCGTGCAGGTAAGAAAACCGGCGTCCGGTGAGACAGCGCGCGCAGCTGGAGGGGAAAAAAATGCGCGTGCATCACTACATACGCCTCTTTCAGAATACATCAACGACGTTTATAGTGTTATTTAATACAGAGAAGTTATCCAAAACTGATTATTTTGGAAATTACACTAATAAATAGAGAAGCGTGTGTTTATAACACTGACAGAAAGCGTTTAGTCTTATCGACTAGGGTTTTTTTTTTTTTACATGCGTATTCCTCTCTGTTTGTAGTTGTTTGTAGCGTTAAGATGATTTTTGTGAATTAGGAAGTTTTGTTTATGGGTGGGGACAGTTTTTACTAAATGCAACCAATCTATGCATTAATAATACACGTTTAAAGTTAAAACTGTTGAATAATTTCTGTTACTCTACTATATGCATAAACGAGTATTCTGCTTTCTCACTGATTTCTCTTACACACAAGACCATTATATGGATGTATTTATGCAAAAGTTCACGAGTTTATTGAATTATTGGTGGGAATACGCACGTGTGTCGAGATGTAACATCTGCGATGGAGGGACAATGTGCTCTGTTTGCTCTGCGCTCATGTTCATTATATATTCTCAGACTCTATATGTTGAACAGCAGCTGTATAGCTGCACTCATTGATTGATTGGCTCTCATGAATGCAGACAGAAGCGCTGGGTTACATCTGTATTCTGCTTTACCTGTCTTCGAGGCAAAATGTATTTGTTGCTTTGGGTTGTAATTGCATAAACGTATCTGGATTTGTATTTTACTGATTATCCCTAAATGTGAAAAGAGCTGCCTGAGTCAGAGGTTGACATAAGTTTGGTGGAGCTTCATGAGATTTTGACAAAGGACTGAGACTGACATGATCCCTCATTTTGACAACATGGAGAAATAACTTTCAAGTAGACATGGAAAATATCACTGCAAACTTTTTTTACTTGCTGCGTGTGTACTGAACGGACTGTAATTGGAATTATACCGACTGATGCTAGAGACTGCGGTCTTCATCCTCCTTGTTAGAGCTCCTGACTCCTATTTGGCGGACCCGGGTTCGAGTCTCGCTTAGAGCATTTTTACCCACACGTGACGCCAAATAAATAAGATTATCTTAATATTTTACGATATTAGTTGGATAACGTCAACACCGCTCTCTTTAAGATGTGATTTACTGTAAATTTAAGTAAAGATGTTGTCGATTTACCCTAAAATCAGCTCAACATGCAATATAAGAGAAAACTGATCAGCTATGTTACACTGGCTGGTTGAAACATGAGGATTTCCCAGTTATTGATTCACTCGTATGAATATTAATGTCGGCGTGTTGGAAGTGGTATTGTTTTGTTCATTGATTGAATATAAGTGTAAAGACATTATTTAAAAATGAAATCTGAATTGCATTGTACCAAAGTGATGATACATGAGGCAGATTCCTAAAAGATGATTAATTGCATTTAAATGGAGATGAATCCCCATGGAATGGATAAGTGCAATTATTTCGTGCCAGGATGATTTGTCTTGATTGCAAGTTACTTGGAGATAAAGGAAGAGAAAGAAGTCATTTGTGCGTGGTGATTTATGGCTGCCTGCACCTGTGGACCATTTATCCCTTTCCTGCATGTTTTGCTAACATGCCATTGATAAATAGTGGGCGATATTGATTTGTAGGACCCTTTGAGGACAAATAACAATGAATAATAAGTGTGAAATCCACTTGGTAATTTCCAGTGCTCTTCCATTATATGTGTCCTACAAAAGAAGCATTTCTTTTCTTTGAGAACCTGGAGTTATGATGAATCATGCCTCAAAAATAACACTATTTCCACATGCTTTAATACAGATATAGATGCACACATGTATATGTAATAAGATAATACGTATTTATTTTGTGCTAATGAATCCATTATTTAAAAAGTAATCGTTTATTATTACGATCGGCGATCTGGATTTTAGAATGCAGTGATGGGGTGAACACGACCTCAGGCACTAGAGCAGGATGTGGGGATTGACATACAAACGTGATTCCATTAGTTCCATGAAACAGGAGCTTCATTTACCCAAGAGACCTCAATTGGCATTCCATTCACATATATAGAGCCTGACCGAGAGCTGTTGTCATAGAGTGACAAACACAAGGATCAGCAAATGAAATCTATAATGGATTTCAACAAGTTTGTATTCAAAGGTCCGACCAATAGACTCCATTACATCTGACTGGTCGTGTGACGGTTATGCGATTTGCAAGCTAAATGGAAACTCTGTGTGGGAGTTTGGATCACATGGTGATCTTTCAATTTAAGCTCTTTCATTATCAATGAGATGTTCTTTCAGTGCATATTTCGTCACGATGACATAATATGGCAGCCGCTTCCTTTTCAGGAACTCAAGCAATTTCTGTGCAAACAGGAGACTGTTATCAGAATGCCAACTATTTTTGTTCATGCAAGATTCAAGACTTCGTTGCTTCTATAATAATCTAAAACACTCAAACTCACCTTCTTCCTGTTTATATAACACATCCAAATCTCTAATTGGTGCCCCTTTAGCGCTAAGAAACACTACGAGCTCATTATACAATCCATATAGTTGTGTGATCAGAGTGCTGCTTGCTTGTGAAGACTGTTTACCTTCTATGACTAGACATGTCCTGATTTTAAGCATTAAATTATTCAACATTTTTTCAAAAAAAGCTTGAAAGGGATGTGGCGCAAAGATCAAGCTGGTGTTGATTTGTATTTGTGCTTCTGGGAGACTTTTGAGCGATGAGGGGAATGCTGTGATGTTTTTCAGGTGCACCCTGGGGTGGAGCTCCCTTGGATTGTTCCTTTATGATTTTGTAAATACTTTATCTGTGAAGTGCAAGATTCACTAGCGTACGAGACTCATTGTCGATATTTGGCTCCAGAGATCGGGCCTGGTTTATTAGCCGTGCCGTTCAAGAGATAAAAGGCAACATATGGTTCAATATGCAAAGAATCCCCTCTGCTCTCATATTCTCTGAGCGTTGTGGGAGGCGTGATGTTTGTTGATTGATTGCTTCCAGCAGCCAATCACAATGCAGATAAGCGTCAGTGTGAAATGCCAGCGTGTACCTGGGGACAGATCTCTCAGAAACACCCGCCCCCCCTCCCGTCAGCTCTTCAAACCACGCAGATTTGGTGATTCACCGTTCTTCTTCTCTGGATGATGGGGAAAATACAAATTACGACCTGTCTTTTGCGTGTAATTACTGTGATTTTAGACCAATTACCGGATCCCTCGTTAAAATCCCCGTCACAATGATAAAGCATCAGAAACCTGTCAGAGAAAAACCCTCGTGACGCATTTTTCTCTTGCTCGGGGCGGGCGTGATAAGACTGGGATTACTGTAGACGGATAAGGAGGAAGGCAGATTACACCACACGCGGTTCAAGACTTTTCAAGTGTTATCGACTATGGAAACGTTAAACACTTGTTTTATTTATCAGGAGAATTGTTGTCTGATTGTAGAGATATGCTGTCATCTAAAGCAACACTTAACTGCTTCATTGGCCTTAAATTGAAGTCCATAAAGCTGAAAGTATACTCACCTCATCTGGGTTCTGCTCTGGCTCACGGTCTGTCTGTGTGGTACAGTTTTCATCATCAGTGCTTGTGCGCAGATAACAACGCATGTACAAGTGATTTGAGCACTTGAAAAGAACGGTCATCTAGACTGTGCTTGAGATGGAGCTGAACATGGAAAATGAGCCTTAAGACAATAGGATGAACCTTTTGTCATTTTAGGGATGAAAAAGGTGCTCAAGAGCCCCCTTTACTGGCCAACTCACCCTTCACAGTGGTCTACTACCTACAGGTCCATATGAGTTATGTCACCAAAATGCAGCAAATGTGGCTGAGAATGCCATTTGGTACTGTGAGAACAGTGAGATGCTAATTAACTTACTAATTAAAGTAATAGGCATGTAGTTTTCCAGTAGCAAAGCAGTTTTATTGATTAAGCAGTGAGGTTGGAACCTTACTTGTTCAGTATGTTTTCTGTGTTCTTTATTGGCTATTTAGAATCAGAACAAGCAATGTCCAATTTGAGAATGAATGACTCTTTTGAATCAGTTCTTTTCAATGGATCAGGCAAACTAATCTGAATCATTGAAGTCTCTGGTTATTAGTTTGACTTTGTATTGGAGTGGTTCCAGCATAAATGACTCATTCACTTAACTAAATCAGATGGTGCAGCTAACATACACTGCATCATGATGTCCAGCAGGCTACTACACATATAATATAATATAATATAATATAATATAATATAATATAATATAATATAATATAATATAACATAACATAACATAACATAATATATAATATATATAATTCAAAATATAATTAAAAAACATCTCAAGAAGTATTTTAAAAACAATATAATATAATAATTTTTTTACTTATTTTGTATATAATTCAAATATAACAAATATATTTTATTATATATAAATATTATTCAAAATATAATTAAAAAACATCCCCAGAAGTGTTTAAAAATAATATAATATAATATAATATAATATAATATAATATAATATAATATAATGTTTTACCTATTTTGGGTATAATTAAAAAAAAAAAAAAATAAATAAATATATATATATATATATATATATATATATATAATAAATATAAAAAACATCTCCAGAAGAAATATTATATTATATTATAGCAAGACGCGATAGTTGGTAGTGTAACTATTTTTTTTTTCTCTAAACAGTAGCTTTCGATTAGCTGAAATATTTCTAGAGAGTACTTTGTAGCTTTGCTCGCTAGATTTTTTATCAGCTTGCCCAGCACTTCTAATGAGGTGATTTAGCTTCATGAAAAATATTTATAGTACACTTATTCCCCCTGGAGAAACCCGGGTTAAGTGTATTGTGCCAATGGCAATGATTTATGGATTGCCCCTGGTGGAGTTTGAACCAACAACCTTTCGATTATAATCCAGGGGTTGTAACTACTACAGTGGTCCATTGAGCACCGATGCTTCATTCTCACATCTCACAGAAACTCATATTATGCAGTACTTTCTGAAAGCTTTGGTTCAAGGTCCCCTAAGAGTTTCTTGAACTCTGACTTTATTTTCTCCCACATTAAACAGTGTCTCTCCAGGTTGCTACGCTGGACAGTGGACAATGGCGCTCCACAGGCAGGTTGGCATTGCTTACGCTCCACTACTCCCATTTGCAGCCCTTAATATCTCCTTCGATTCGCTCTGCCCTGAATACTGAACCGAGTGGGCGACTTCCAAACTTTTAAGCCTCTCTGCAGATAGTCTGTAAGGGGCTGTTAGGAAAAAAGCCTCTCTTTATTAAAAAAAAGAGGACAAGAGAGAGAGTTGGAAGCAAAGTGGATGTCTTTGAGGTGAGCAGTGTCGAAAGCCTGCCCACATTCTGCAGTCACTCTAATGGCAAAAACAAATTCAACAGACAATCCGCCATGAAGAAGCAGTCCACTGAAGCACTGAGGAAGTAAACCAGAACAAACACAAGCCAACAGAGTAAAATACATTTCTTGAAGCAGAATTTTGGTCATCGTCACCAATAAGGATCCCAGAGGGATTGGTCCTCGAGGCGGAGGCGGTGACAACCTTGGAAAGCCCAGCGGAGAACTAGTCCACCCTGAGCTGTTATGATCACAAGCAACATTGATTTTTCTGATCCTCTGAGGTCTGACCCTTGTTCCCTATATTCTAACATGTGCAGACACATGGCAATTGTCGATTTTGTCTCAGTCTCTCACAAATAGCTGTTCAGTATGACTGACTGGTGCTTTTTATTGGTTTTTCTGATGGACGTGGGAGAGATGCCGTAAATAACTTCATCCAATTGTTCATTTTCCCGGTCATGGTTGCCATGCCGGCAGAAAGCCTGAGTTTTCTTCGGTTTGATTTGAAGCAGAAGAGCCTCTCTGTTGTGAATTATTTTTAGTGAGTGTGTCCATCAGCCACTCACCTCTACTGATTTTCTCATATAAGTGATTTTAGAAAGCATTCTCTACAAATCCATCTTAAGTCAGGTGCTAAATTTTGTTACTGAAAAATTGCTGTACGCGAAGTGTGACCTTGCGATGGTTTTCTATATTCTTTGAGATATAAGTGCCATTGTACAGATACAAGTTGAACTTATTAAATTTAGAATTGATTAACAAGTTTTTAAGACATGATTTTATGTAACAGTTGTAGCATAAGTAGTCTTTCTTTCCTCAAAGACTTGAAGTAAATTCTAGTCTAGTGTGATTCCTGAATGAGTGAGCGGTTCTTTTCAGTGAATCAGAATAGGGCTTTTCACAGTGCGCTTAACCCCAGGTTATGACCGTTCTAAACACCGCTTTTAACCCTGGGTAAAGGAACGTTTCACACTTGTAATTTAACAGCAAAATTCATCTTTACACTGTAGAGATAGAACAGAAGTTGCATCTGAATCACAATGTGAATGTACAATAATTGTACAATTACAAACGCATAAATAATGTTGAGATTAATGTTTTAAAAATGAAATTTTGTTTATTATAGATTTTTTTTTAATTAAAAATCTATATCACGTCTGCATCCGTGCTCATATTTGTGAAAACAGCCCTCTTTCTTGTGATATTGCTTAATTTAATTATGCCATATGTTATAATATAAATATCAAGATCTTATACAAGTACTTTTTTGCAATCATATCTTGAATTTTGTTTGAAACTCAAAAAAAGTGCATCCATCCATCATAAACATACTCCATACGGCTCCGGGGGGTTAATAAAGGCCTTCTGAAGTGAAGCATGCACACAGTAGGTGTCGTTTTAAAGCTCGGAAACTTTACAGTGAATTTAGGGAATATGACCATCACTTAACAAGTGCTTTGAAATTTGCTGACATATTAGAAATGCTGTATTTTTATTGCATGAAAAAAGAACTGCTTTACATGAAAATGTGATCTGTAATCATCGTACGTAACACATAGACTTGCGTCGTATTGCTGAAAATGTCTCAACTAGCAGAATTCAACAAGCGTATCTGTTTCAGTCAGAGACCAATCGGACACTGTTTTATTGCTGGAGCGTGCTTGCACTGGTGTGATCGCTCAGATTGACAGGTCTCTTTTGGAGGGTTTTTTGGACCTTTGGTTAATGATGTTTCGAAATAAACGGCTTGTCTAATCTATTGCATGACTTGAAGACATTAATATATTTAGAATACGTAACTATGGCACATTCGCTTCAATTTCCTCATGTGTCTGCTGCACATGTTTTGTCCATGATCCACACGCACCTCAAAACTACACGCTATAATGATGACCTTGCTTAATTGACCATCTGTAAGTTTTATTGATTAAATTATTATCGACAATTAATTATCCGTTAGCGTCCCTTTTCAAAATATAAAGAAAATCAAACACGTTTAGAGTGACTGAATGTTCAGTTTTGGGTGAACTCTCCTTTAAGGTGGAGATTGCTGTTGTATGAAAATGTATCAGTTTTATGCGCTGATCTATAATTATCTATCATGGTATCATCCGAATCACCCACTGCAGAACACAGAATTGTGATTGGTGTTGGCTTTTTCTCCCTGTGTGAGTACTGTAGGTGGTTCTTGGCCAGAATAAACTGTAATGTGGAGCAGACTTTATAGTTTTAATGACTTGTGAACTTTGCAACATAATCTGTGCTAATCACTCTTAATCACTAAAGGCTCTTTGATGTGCGTCCTTAATTTGTGACGAACACGAGGTCCTCCTTCAAACCTCTTTCTATTTCTTTGCTGTCCAATTGGCTTTTAACGCACTTCCTCCGTTCCATCTGCATTTGACTCATGTGCAGAATCTCTTCCTTTTTCTATCAAAAAAAGAAAAAAGAAAAAGGATCTGCCTCCTGTTCTTTGTGGCTAAATTGACCAGACGCGTCTGGCAGTGTGGACCCTTTCTCGAGCTGATAAATGCTCCGGGCAGAGCGAGAAGACTGTGAAACTGAAAGCAATGCCGATTGCGGTGGCAGAATTGGATGTGTGTGGGACAGTGGGACGCCCCTGTGCTTCCGTCTGTCTCGTCACACAGATACACACCTCGTTGAAAGCTAGTGGAGCACAGAGGGACCCGAGTTTTTATGCAAACTGGCTCAAGACTACCAAAGAGACAGGTCCGGTCTGGAATACAAGAAAGATGGTCTCATAATGAGTCTCAGAAGTTATAATTAAATGACTGGTAGATGAAAGGAGTTTGACTCCATTGGGTTTAAAGCCAGTGATGTGGTTCAGCTAATTTAAACTTGGTGAAAGTATTTGAGCTGGAAAGAAATCTTGCTATTTGAAAGGGTAGTTCACCCAAAAATTCTTTCATCATTTACTCGCCCACTTGTCGTTCCAAACCTGTATTAAATTAATTTTCTTTCTTTCAGCAGAATACAAAAGATATGTTTTGTTTTACGACCATTGAACAGGTGACTTTCATTGTCATTTCTCAAAATATCGTCTTTTATGTTCCACAGAAGAAAGAAAGTCATGCAGTTTTGAAAAGACATGAGTAAACGTTGACAGAATTTTCAATCCCTTTAAGGGAAGATATGGTGTTTCAGAATGCGTTTATTGACCGTTCGCAAAGACCCGCCCCCTTTAGTTACTGTTGCTTTGTCCGATTTATTATATATATATATATATATATATATATATATATATATATATAATTTTAACAGGGCTATAATTATTATTTAATGTGCTCGTTTAATATTAATTAATAAACTACATTATTGAATTTAAAATAATTGCATTCATTAAAATGTTATGATGTTATATTAGTACATCATAATAATTAATTATAAAATAAATAATGAGAAAAATTGCCCAACCCGTACATAAAATCCTATTTATATTTTTTTTCTTTAATAGGGCTGTCAATTCAACGTTCATTTAATATTAATGAATACGTCATATTAGTTAATTATATATAGCTAATTATATTAAATAATTTTTTCATAAATACTTATAAACTGTCAATTTATGTTAATGTTTAATATTAACTAACAATATTCATGTATTATTTAAGTATTACACTAATTAAAATAAAATATATAATTATACATTATACATACATATATATATACATACATACATTATACATATATTAATACATAACATTTGATTAATTATCAAATAATAATGACAGAAAATTAGCCATGTCCCTGACATAAATTCTGTATAAAGGAATTTTTCTATACTATCAGAGCTAATCAAGTACCTCTTAACTAAAGCCAGTTTATATTCAATGCCTATTAAATTACTATTTTTCTAAATAATACTTAATTCAAAAATATCTGAATATTTGAAGAGGCACTAAATGTCAGACAATGTCCTTGTTGCTCATTTAGTGCCATTTATATTAATCCAATTAAAATGACACAGAGTCTAATCCAGATGTTACATCCTAAATGAACCAAAGGCTGAGGTGATATTGAAACACATGGAATGCCTCATTAATGTTGAGAGCGTTTGAATGAATGATTTTTGTGGTCGAGACTGAAAATGCCAGCTCTGGTTGTGTCTCAAACAATCTGCTTGTTGAAACGTGTCATTTCTGCTGGCAGATCTACGTTCACCAGTGGTAGTTTTCATTTTGGGCAACATATGCTCCCTGACAGGGCTCATCACGTGAGCCGTCGTTGTGTTTTCCCCAGCTTGATGATGAATTAGCACCATTAGATTTTGCTTTATTAGAATGAATGCACATGCCAAGACAGAGCATGCTGCGTACAGCTGTTAAACACCAGTGCAAAAACCTTTTCTTTAATTTTTGGATTGTTTCAATTTGCTCTTGTGGCCATTGGGATGATGTTGAATTTTAATGGTTATGCTTTTGCATTTTTTGCACCTCAGTTTCTATTCTGTTCATTGCAAGGTTAGATTTTTGACACTATGTCACCCAGATATATCTACACTCTAAAAAAATGCTGGGTTAAAAGTGGACAAACCCAGGTATTCATTGTTTTAACCCAGCGGTTGGGTTGGGTTAAATGTTTGCCCAACATGCTGGGCAGTTTTATTTAACGTAACTATTGTTTAAAAATTATTGGCTAAAAAGTAACCCAAAATTATTTGGAAATTAAAAATACATAGACATTAAAAGACATAATTACCACAGGCAACAATAAGGTAAACATTAATTAATAATCAGTTTAATAAATGTTTATTGTTTATTTCCTAATAAATGTTAATTTCCGACATACTTTGGGTTCGTTTTGATTAAGCAATACAGTCATTTTTAATTTTTAATAAAACTACATTGTGTTAAATCAACCCAATTGCTGGGCTTGTCCATTTTTAGCCCATCTTGGGTTGTTTTTAATGTCGCATTTTTTCGAGTGTAGTTTTTTCTTTGTTAGTTACATAAAAAAATAAAGGTTCCAAAACAGAGCAATGCCATAGCAGAACCATTTTTTTTTTTCTTAGCATAAAGAACAATATAATAATCTAAAGAACCTTTCCAAGTGTAATGGAAAGATTCATTGCCAATAAAAAAGCTTTACTTTTAAGAATGCTGGCTGCCTGAAGTCTTGGCTTTTTGGATGAAAGACTTCAAACAAGGCTTGAGCTGCACTGATGGAGTTCTGAAGCCTCAAGTGCTGCTTCTTTATTAAGAGTTTAATTCTAAGTACTTAGACATTTATTTTTCAATTTATTACCAAAACTAAAGAAATATTGCACACAGTATGTAGGAGTAACTTTTGTGCTTCTCAATAGAAATAAAAATCTCATTCAGGGATGGAGGCACATAAATGAAAGGTGAGTCTAGGAGAATGTGATGAACATTAGCTCCACTTATAATAATGTATGAATGTGCAATATGTAGTTCATATGTCTCTTAAAACTCTCCAACAAAGCTATAACCACTTTCAAGGCCCAGAAAGGTTTTAAAGAGATCGTTAAAATAGTTCATGTGACTGTAGTGGTTCAGCTTCACTTTTCTGAAGAGACATGAGGGTGAGTAATTAATGACAGATTTTCCATTTTCAATTGAACTAACCCTATAAAGGAATGTTCTTGCTTCAAAACAAAAGAAGCTCAATTTGTTATTTGTTTTGTTATTTGGACTGCAAATTATATACATTTCCATAGAAGTCCATGCATCTTGAAGGGTGTAAAAGTAGAAATGTGAAGCTGGTATGTTTGTTAATGCACTTACATTCAATTCTACGTGTCTTGCATATTGAAAAATCCAGCTTAAAGAAACTATTGTCTTTTCAGATGGTATTCTGTGTTCATATGCTTTTGAAACTTTTGTTTCATGTTCTAGAAAGTTTGAAATTTAATGATTGTAAAAAAATATTATATGATGTAACAATGTAAAATATTTTCCTTAAATTTGCATGCATGTTAGTTTACACACCTCAGTCATTTTCTTAAAAGAAAAAAAAGTGCAAATATCATGAACTATTATGGATCTCCAGCATATTGTTTGAGAGTGTTTGCAGAATAAATCGACTTTTGCAACCTTTGTGACAATATAATAGGAAGAATTAACATAATTTGGAATTATTGGAAATAATATTAGGAGTCACCGTTTTATTTTTTGAAGTTCCTACAGGTTTTACCTGCTTTCATAATGTTAATCAGTTGAAAACGATATACTGACAGTGTTTCAGAACATCGTTCTTTGCTTTACGCATTTGCAGATCAATCTGAGTCTGTGATTTGTCTCATTTGCAAACGAATTGTGTCACTTAGATCTAATGTGAATACAGATTACAAAGCACTCACCAAAACCATGCGTTTTGTATTGATTTTATTGATTGAGTTAACATATTTGGTCAAAGGACGTGGTGTGAATCCTACAGGCCATTCGGGTGAAGTGTAGATTGGTAAAGAACGCGCAAAATGGCTGTTACATTACCCTTTTTGATTGAATAATCGTGATAAAATAATCGTGATGATCAGTTTAACCATTATCGTGCAGCCCTAAAACAAATCAGAGTGTCATCTCCCATTCCCTTTAAAAGCCAGGTGTGCTTGCACCAAAGACTGAACGCTTCTCCATAGAGGAACCCTTTTATTTTTTACCAAATTTTTTTTAAAATATTTTTTTATCAAAAAAATACTGCACCATTGCCTTCAGAGCAGGTTTTTGTTGGTCAATGGTGCAGTCGTTTTCAGTAGCCTCAAAACAGCAACACGCCAACAATGCACCTGATTACACCTGGTTTTCAGACCAGCACGCCGATGGGTGAACAGATGGGCGCGAGTGCATTTGCTATTTAAACAACGTGGCGCTGGACGTGGAAATGCCAAAAACACTTGCGTTACACCTGGCATTTCATTGTGCCGGGTGTATGATAGGGCCCATAAGCAGCATATTTGTGTCATTGTACAGTTTGTATAAATTGCATTTTTGCTTGAAATGTGTTTTTGAATAAACAAATAGATCAGGCATTTATACCTGAACCTCTGGTTATGTGTTAGGAGCACAATGCTTACAGATACCATGCAAAAGTTACCGTGGTTACCAGCTTCACCGGATCATGACATGAGTTGAAGCATTTTATGGACAAGGTTGTTAACTGATTATTTATGTATTTATTTCAATTAGTCTCATGTTATCACATATAATGTCCAAATATATGTGGCCTGTATTCTAAATGATGCCTTTGGAGACCTTGTCCTATAGACTTCTATATAGATTGCATTACTGAAAAACGTGATTTATTTTGTGTTGTATAGGTGTGTTATAACTGGCCGCTTTACACAAATGCTGTGATTGGAGCTTGAGCACATTGAACCCAGAACATTGTATTAATGATGAGTACATGTAAGCAGGACTGCTCTCAAATGCATGTGCCTCTTTAGCAATTTTCTTTAAGTAGGTTAGAGCTGTTGGGAAAAAAGTGATCATCAAAACCAAATGTCGCATTTTGCTTTAGAGAACAACCATGTGGGCTTGGTGTGTGGCTTTGGCTTTAAATTCGAGGATAGATCTGATCTGTTTGCTCAGGATTACACTGGCACTCACTTCTATTGAATGTGATTCAGCAGTGTCATGGTCAGAACAAAAAGCCTCCAACAATCCTGAAAAGCACGGTGTAGTTCACTCACTGGAAAGATTGTTTAGATAAAAGCATTTGTGTAGAGCACTGTTGAGTTTTATATAAGATGGCATTTCAGTTCACAAGAATGTGTCATAAATGAGACTCGTGGGCTGAAGATCTGTGACATAGAGTGAGAAAGAGGGAGGTGGAAGGACAGAGGCAGCAAAAATGGGGAAATAAGGGGTTGTAGAGCCGAGATAAGAATAGCTGAGAAACCTTAGAGAGCCAGACCCTTAAAACAGATTCATGGAAAGAAAAGCTTGGAGGACAAGACAAGACAAGCATTCTACAGAGAGCTGGAGCTCACTTTGAAGACACTGTGCAGGAAAGCACTTGGCAGGTGTTGTAGAGATGTTTCCGCCACATGCTTTGGTGCACTTCTCCTGTTCTGCGACCCATACCTCATTCTTTAAGCATACAGAGCTGCAGTGCTGAGGCGACCCACGAGGACCAGCTCTGCATCAGTGGGTTTGTTGACAAGAACTATCAAACTCTTTCTGAAGTGACTCGCATCAGTGTAGGCTACTATCTTTTTCAGTTGAACACAAAAGGGGATATTTGAAAGAATTTGAATTAGAACTTTCACGCTTCAAAATGGACTCATTCAAGTATTAAAGGTATCATAAAAGTAGTCCATATGCTACATTCCAGTGATTTCTTTTACTCCAAACAATAACTTTGTGTGACGAACAGCCTAAAGTTGTTGTGATTAATCAGTCAGTAACTAGTGAATGAATCATTTATACTGATTTTGTGAACTGAATCAACCAAGAATTATTCATTCAATGACTGGATCATTGAATAAGTGATTTATGAGTGAATCATTTAGACCAGTTTTACAAACTGGATACATTGGAAAAAAACCAACCCTGCGTCGAAATATGCCTACTTTCCGACTATATAGTAGGCCATTAACAGTATGTGCAAAGAGTAGGATGTCCATGTTCACAGTATTCATCAAACCATAGGTGAAAAGTACCTGGATGACCTACTGCTTCGTGCGAGATTCTGATGTGCGCATCCACTAGACACTTTACTATCCCATGAGGCCACGGGAGAGGAGCTGTGAATGGCAGTGTAAGTTACATGACAATGACGGATGCACTATGCCTGAATTTCATACATACACACACACACTTACTACACTACACTTTTTTAATAGTAAGCTCTTATTCAAATGTAGTACCTACTCAGACAGTATTTCGGTATTTCCCCACAGCGCAACTCATAAGAATGATTCATTCAATATGACTGAATCATCTTGACAGCCCAAGTTTTCATTCACAGCAAAATGTTAATATTCTTCAGAAATGGTTACATTTTACTGTAAGGTTTCATTAGTTAATAATAATTAAAGAGTCAATAATAATTTAAAGAGTAAATTATCCCATGATTTTCTCAACCTCAAGCCATCCTAGGTATATATGACTTTCTTCTTTCAGCCAAACATGACTGGAGTTATATTAAAGAATGTCCTGACTCTTCCAAGCTTTATAATGGGAGTAAATGGTACCTTAGCTTTTGAAGCCCAAAAAAGCGCATCCATCCATCATTGAAGTAATCCATACGGCTCCAGGGGGTTAATAAAGGCCTTCTGAAGCTAAGCGATGGGTTTTTTTGTAAGAAAAATATCCATATTTATAACTTCATAAACTATAGTAACTGGCTTAGTTTAACGGCTGTACGCGGGTCAATTCTGCCAGAAAAGTGAACTAGTGACGTATTGACGAACACGGAAGTGCAGAGGATAGAGGAAAACAAAACACCAGTCACAAGTTAGAAGTCTAAAATTAGAATTTTTTATGGGGACCTATAATGCCCCTTTTTACAAGATGTAATATAAATCTCTGGTGTCCCCAGAATGTGTCTGTGAAGTTTCAGCTCAAAATACCCCACAGATCATTTATTAAAGCTTGTCAAATTTGCCCCTATTTGGCTGTGAGAAAAGTCATGCAATTTTTGTGTGTCCCTTTAAATGCAAATGAGTTGCTGCTGCTCCTACTTTCCAGAAGAGGGTGGAGTTTATGTAAATTTTGGTGTTTGTGATGTCACCAAACCCTTGAGTTTGATAGCCAGCTATATTTGTTTGAACCGCGAGAGTCGTCTACTCTCACCTAAGCTTACGCTATGTCTATGTCCCACGCCGGCACTCACTATATACAATATAGATTTTTATCAAAGCAGCGCCACAGTGATAAAGGAAAACAATGATTAGTGTTGCAAACAGAATTCAATTCTGCTGTAAAGCAGCTCATAAGAAGACAATAGTGTCAGTATTCAGCTCAAGTCAGTTCAGTTTGGATTCAACAACTAACTAATGTTAACAAATGGACCCTTATTGCGAAGTGTTATCTCAAAAATATACAGGACATGAGGGTGAGTGAATAGAGCGAACTATCCGGTTAATCTGTGTACGTGACGTGGTGTCACATTCTTCCTCCAGAGAGTGGGATGCCACAGTGCTGCGGTGATACATCCAGGCCTGCCTCTGCATCTGTACCTCTGACAGTCCACACGCTGCAAGGAAAGCCCTGGAGGGGCGGCTGGCCGCAGTGAATAATTAAATAGATGGTGGGAAAAGCATGCTGCGTGGGCATCCGGATCGATCCAGAGAGTCCAGGCTCGGTTTGCATTGCTCGGGTTCCCATTGCCGGGCACACATTGAGTTTTTCATTAAAGGGATGAAAGCCAATTAGGCCTCACGGCAACCTGGCCCCATCCACCACAGATTGCACCATGGGATTGATTCATTCTGATCTGGGTTGCGAAGAGAGGGAAAACTCAGCATTAACATGCAGAGAAGAAGGCTAGAATTCCCAAATGCCACCACGACTTAAAGCCTGCAGACTCTAGAGGGTTTCCAGAAAGCCGGTGACATGACGGGACTGAAAGATTCTCTACAATCACAAGCAGTTGGGTCACTTCACGAATAATCATTTCGACTGACTACAGCGTAGAACTGTGCTGGTCTCTCTTGAGATCCGCGACTTAATTGCTTCTGGGATTGGAGGAGTTTTGTTGTTGTTGGAGCAAATTGTATCTATCCAATATCCATTATAAGAGGCTGGCCCGACAAGACGTCTGTTCTCGGGACACGCAATCAGTCATGCACTATGGCCTTGGATATCAATTCTAATATATGCGCTAACAAAGAGATCATTCGAGCAATAAGCAAACATCGCCATATGCTGCTGCATTTCTTTTCGGGATATAACGCACCGCTACGTATGCATATCATTTGCATTTTAAATCTCAAAGACTGCTATAAGGAGACTTCTGTGGTTTTCACCCAAGATGAAACTGGAGAACTTCAGTGTGTGTGTGGGTGTACCGACTCACTGAGTTCATCTGAAAGTGTAGTGATGAAAATGCATTGTGTTATGATGCAGTCAGGCGTTATTTACATTCGTCTTCGATCCGTGCTGTCAAACAGGGTGTTGACAGCATTAATTGCGCTGATGGCTCGTCTCCGGACAGGCTGTTTGCAGCTCTCCTCTGTGGTGCTCACTTTTGTTGCTCTCACGCCTTTGAAGTTTCATTTGTATGATAAGGGAAAAAACTCAGACACTCACTTTATTTCAGAAGCGAGCGACTAGCGTGTGTTCGCTCTATCTTCCTCTCTTGACTCAGATTTCATACCTTACCTCTCAATTTAAGCTCTGACGTCGTTCTGACAGATCCAACGGTCCTGTGAGTACATCAGTTTCGGAGTTGTCATGGCTACCTGTTGAACCACTCGGAGAGATGTTTGATGTGAGGAAACCGCTGCTTTTGCTGGAGCGGATGGTAGTTTTACAGAAATTTTTTTCAAGTCATCATGAAATTCTTATTACTGTAATTGAGTATTACAGTATTTATTATAACTGATTTATTTGTGCACATTGATATTAAAAGTCATGTGCCCTCATAATCTTTAATCAAAGTAACTTCCCCTCCATCTTGCAGCAACGTCTCTTCTCTGATGATGAGGGCGGGGCAACCTGTCACTCACGATAGATCCACCAATAGCAAACCACAACCATCCAATCAATTCCCCATGGACAAAATCATTTTTTTCTTCAGCCTTCACTTTCTGGTTAAAAAAAAACGGTGTTTCCGGAGGCAGTCCAAACCAAGGAGGTCTGTAAACTTGTAGCTTGTAGCATTCCTATTAATTTCTATTAGCATTTCCATACATCTCATTGGCATTGCAGTATGCGCTGAAAGAATGCCATTTGAAATATTCCATCTTTGCTCACAAACACACAGTTCTGTTGCCAGGTTGTTTTGAACATTGAAAATCCTGTTTATCTCTGAAGTAATTCACATTACAGAAGTGTAATGGGGTGCAAATGCTGTTTAATCACTTTTAATATAACAATTTAAATATGTTCTGATGGGCTGTGATTGTGTTATACCCAGCATTATAATTGTCCGTGTGGACGGGTTACGTCTCTCCTGGTTCAATCACAGCACTAAGGCCTGCTGAAGAGAACGATAACTATAATGATAACACACCAGTGGACAATAATGTTCTGTTTCTCATAAGCTTGTGCTGCAGTTTTGTCATATGACCCTTTAAATGCTCAAACTCTTTAAAGCTGGATGGATTCTAACTAGCTGTTAATGTTTTTATCGTCTATTAGCTGGATAAAAAGTGCTATGAAATTGCTTCCTCTGTGACGTTATTGTTATAGTTGGGCCTTTCTACAGGATTTTTTTTAAGATATTCCTAGATATTCCTATTATCCATTGATATTTAAAATATTAGTAAGCTTAATATATATAAAATCATCATTTATTGGGTACCTTAACCCTAACCCCTAAATTTCTTGTGAAAATTATACTGAAATAATTTTTTTCCATTGTTGTTTTTAAAAATATATTTTAGATTTTTTAGAAGTGAAGTTAAAAATATATATTTATTTTATATTTTATTTTTAAATCATGAAACTATGAAAAAAAAATGTGTCCCTCATTTTTATGTCACGACCGAAACATGGAATGTTTTGTCAAAAATAAAGTATATTGAATTATCAACTAAGATGTTATTATAGTGTTTCTAGGGTTCAAATTATAGGGTTCAAACTAATGAATCATTAACTTTGAAATCAGTATGATAACAAAATATCATACTGCCTAAATATTTATGCCTTTTATAAAGAAAGATTGAATTCAAAATACAACAAATATCATAAATTACTCTTGAAATATTGTTAAAATTGTAATTGTTATTGATTTACCTTTGCAAACTTTTTTTTTTTTAAAATAGCAAAAAGATATATTCACAAGGTAGATGGTAAGATAAATAAAATCTTAATAGGTCAATGTAACCTATCTTATTAAATTATTTATCATTGTAATCTGGTAGTGACAAATTTGCGGAGAGAAAAAATATTCCAAAACTTTCTTAAATTACAATATGAGAATGAACTGCTCAATTACTATGTGTACCTTGGATATTATACAATTTGCATACATACAAAAATCACATTTGTTTCAAGACATTTCCAACTCTGACTTTGAACCAATTCTGTAGAATGACCCAGTTATTATGTGGACTCTGCTATTCCTTTAAATTTAGAAAGATTTTTAAAACTATATCTTTATTGTTATCATGATAGTTATTGTCCGTATAGTGTGAAAAGGCCTTTAGGTTCAGGTGTTTGTAGCTACAGAATATTGTTGTGGATGTTTAAATTTCAGTTCATAGTGTCTTGTCTTCCTGTCTCATGCTGCTGAACAATTCTGTTTGTACTGACAACTGATTTTCCAGCTGTTGCAGAACTCTGTCGTAGTGCGTGTCAAATTATCCCCTGTGTTTCTACAGAGCGCTGGAACAACATGTTCCCGGTTTGGGCTGTAACAAGCTCAGAACACTTTTAGAGCACTTTTATTTCTCCTATCTGCTATTTCTCCAACATCCTCATGACGGCTGCAACCAGTATTGGAATATGTGGCGTATTGGTAATCTTCAAGTGTTCATAAATGTTTCAACAAAGCCCAGTGCACTGGAGTTCATCATATATATTGCATGCAAAACCATATGTGTAGTATGCTCACTTGTGCGTGAATATAAAACACCTGAATGCAAGGAAACAGGGTGGAAGATGAAGTGAAAGAGTCTGTGACCCGGCAGACAGGGGACCGAAGGTGACTGTTATTCAGAAGGCATTATAATCAGTTCTATATTACAACCCCCCTCCGCCCCACTCAGTGTCAAATCACTGCCCCCACCCCTTAAATGGAGCTCCATCTCTGATATATTACCGGTCTTTCCTTCAACAGCTTCTCTTTCTGGCCCGAACAGTGGACATTATCTCCAGCCCTGGGACTAAAATAGTCCTCTAATGGAGCAAATGGAGCTCAGCCCTCTCTGGCCTCTCTGACTTCGCTGCTCAGGTGGTGTTGAGCGGGAGGCTGGCAGTGGTGATTGGAGACACTTTAAGGGCAGGAACAGGCACTCCTAGATGCAGTATTTCCAGTGTGCTCTCTACAGGGTGCGTGTTTAAACTCCAGGGGAGCTGCACAGGGGGGCTAGGTTGTAGAGAAAAAAGGGGTTGGAAAAACAGGAAAAGGGCCTGTTTTATGTTGCATATCACCCACTGAGTGCAGATGGCACCTGCTGTTAGCCTAGTGCCAGAGAATCCATCATGTGTGCTGACCAAGGTCGTAACCATGTCTTGAACATGGATGAGTGGGTGGGTCGGAGGGGGTAAAAAAAAAAAACAGTAAAAGAATTTGAATTTAAAAAAGTCATCCATTTGAACTGTTTATAATTAGTATTTTTATTTTTTTTATTTTGCCCACGTTCAATCTTAATCATGCCTCATATGGAGAAAATGGCTTTGTTAATGATACTTGTCTTATCACATTCAATTAAGAATTATGTTACATGAATCACGCAAATGGAAGCCTGTTTTCAACAGAGGGAATGCACTGATGTCACTTTCCCGCCAGGACACGCCCCTTCTGTCAGACGGAGTGGCAAAACATCCTGCAACATGGCTGCCTTTAGTAGGGGAAACTGCAAAAACCGATGTAAAACAAAAGATTATTAGCTTAAATTAAAGAATTTTTAAAAATTAAAACTTGTTAAGCACTAAATGATTATAGACATATCATTATGACTTTCTGTAAATGAAGTACATTGTGAAGCGGTATACAAATAAACTTGACTTGATGCTTGGTTGTACATCTAGACGGGATTCGAAGGTGAAAATAATGGATTAAAAGCCATTGGTTTCCTCGAAACTATTGAAGTTTTCCATCCATCCATCCATCCATGCATCCGAAGGTAAAACTGGGTTTATCTTCACTAACCACCCTCCGTTGTAGAACACAAAGCTCATCAAAACAGATATTTCTTTAATAAATTCTGACAAAAACTATACAGTTACCCAGAATTTAAAATGCCAAATATTGAATTGATGAGTCACCATTACAAAATATAACCTATGATTTCATAGGTTCCTACTGCAAATCCACGTTTGCAATCCAGGCTCAATAGAAACACGCCTGTGGTGACTTACACTAACCCCTAAAGATACTGTTCACAAAAGTAAACATGACATAAAAACACTTTTGCTGAAGCAACCATGTTATTTTAGTCGTTGAGCGCTTTTATCGTGACCCGTGTGCTCCGCATCACAAGTGCAACACCGTTGCACCACCGTTGCACCATGCAGCAGCCCTGCGTTTTTGCTGATCTGATTCGTTAAAACTGTTCGCACAATTTAAACTTGGCCTCATACAGATATGAGCTGCATATTAATTATATTATGTTATATTATATTAATTATCAGCCAATTTCAAGATATACCCGAAAGAGTGGCATCAGCACTGGTAAGATCATTTAGTCTCAATAGAGTGAGTGTCTGCGACTTAATTTCAGTTTAATTTGTTGTAGTTTTCTGAAGAGATACTCAGTTGCTCATCTGTGGTGATGCATGCTGCAGGAACACCGTCATATCTGGCTATAACGTCATATAGCCTATAACACTCTCTCTCACGTAGAGCTGCAACTAACGATTATTTTTTCTGTCAACTAACTAATCTAACGATTATTTTTTCGATTAGTCGACTAATCTAACGATTATTTTTATTTTTATTAATCTAGTGATCTTTTTTTACGTAAGAAGTTAGAACTAATTTAGCAGTTCATTGAGGTGTAGAAACACTGGGACACGCCATTATGAAATAATACGATTTGATTTTGATTAAAAATAAGCCACTTATGTGTGGTCGTCCAGTGGTAGACATTTGAACTTTAAAATGAAGAGTGTCAAAGACTTTCTATACAGTCTTAAAAGGAACTTTGATAGTGTTCAAGCCATTGAACAAACGTCTCCTGAACCATGTATTTTTCCTCTTGCGCTGTCTGTAATGCAGGGAGTCTTGTGATTGGTTGTCAAGGGAGATGAGGCTGCTAAATTCTGATTGGCTGGAATTTTCTCACATTGTAACGCTGGTTTGTGTTGAGCAGGCGAGCGGTTGGCGCTTAGAGAGTGCGCAGGGCGGGTATCAGGAGCGCGAGCAACTGAAACCTTGCTCGTGCAAACGAGAACGTCTGCGCACATCCAAATAAACTTCTTTGAAATGCAAAACTGATTTTCGTTCGCTCTAAATATTTTTTTATTTGCGAGACGAAGATTTTCTCCTCAACTCAGTTCACGTGCGCGCGAAATGCCCTTTTGCACGCTCAAAATATGAAATTTGGCAGAGATCCAATTCCATAGGTGGTACGCCATTTCAGTTCTGCAAAGGGAACAAAGGACCATTTTATTTGGCCTCTGTTTAAATTCCCATACTTTTGATCATCGTGGTCTAGGTTTTTGTGATAGAATGGAACTTTCTCCGTTCCCGGGAGCAGAAGCCGCCATTACGCCAGATGAATGTAAACAGTGTGACGCGTCGACGCATTTCACGCACGTCGACATATTTTCGTAGTCGACGTAATCTTTAAAAAAAATCTAATTTTTAACATTTTGAGGGGAGTAAAATTTGCGTATGTGGTTTCAACAACCAGATGCAATTACACTTGTCCAGTTTCTTATGGGTTGCGTCTCAGACCACCTCCTGAAGTGATATGAGGGAATGGATTGAATGCGGAGGGCATTTACACTCGAACTTTTCATCTAATTTGAGAAAATGCATGAAGTGACCAGGTGTGAACAGGCCCATTAATTGACCTCAAGGTAGTAGTATTCTCATGTGTGATGTTTAATTGAGTTTATAATGTGAGTGAATCCTGAAGAGCTAGCAAATCCAAATAGTTTGCAAAATAACATTACGAATACACATTCCTTGAGGTATTTAACAATCTTCAGGAGTCCATTAAGCGCCTAATATGTCAGTGTCATTTTTTGGTTATTTCGTGTCATTACATGCACATTAGACATCTAGTTAATCATGGCTAATTACATGACTCGCTCCCTGAAGGGAACTTTCCTGAGAAAAAAGCAGCAGAAAAATGCCATTTTATAGAGGAAGTAAACAAAGGGAGCAAAACATGGCCTCCCACAGATCGTTTCAACTGTCTGTATCACAAATATTATCACACCTAGCCCCCGCATTCACACTTGTATGTACAAACTCCACAAAAACCAAATGAAATACATAATTTTTAGAGACTGTGGGTGTGTTTGCTGTCAGTTATAAGTATACTGTATACTCTGAAGCTAATCAGTCACATTTACACTGAGGTCCGCATGGAGAAAACATCCCTCTTACATTTTAATAACACGTTTCCTTTAGGAAAATCAGCAGTTATTAATAGCTTCTTCTTGTATGCAAAGTAGGCCTGTTCTCATAAAGAAATGTCACTCTACTGATATTTATTCATCCATCACTAAAATGCTAAACACTTTTCGGAAGATTTCAGAAAGACTTATCTTTGGATCTCTTGTGCTACAAACCCCTATAGGGACATGTTGATGGGAGGAAAAATTATACTTCAGTGCTCACTTGCAAAACTGTTGCTTTCGCTCACAAAACTGGTAATGGAAATGATATGAGATTGGAGGAAAAACTATTTCAATGCTTTTACAAGCAAATGCAAGGTTTCTCAGGGGAATGCTAAATTTCTGCAGCCAAACACAAAAGAACAAATTATAAAATATTATAGTATATAAAATGTTTCCCAAATAATATTTTTATTTGACTATTTCTCTGTACTTTCATTGCTGAATTGTACCTATCCAGTTGTGTTTGGCAGTCTGTATATTAGGCTACGTTCACACTGCGAGCCTTATGGCTCAATTCCAGTTTTTGCTCAGATCTGATTTACTTGCTGTTCACATTGTTGTTTTAAATGTGTCCAATATCAGATTTACAGTGTGAACAGGTCAGGTTTGTACCGCAGGTTTGACTCAATTGCTTCTCAAAACTTGTCCAAAACTAGCCCAATTGCGTTCCGTGGGGGTATCCCGGTAAAAAGAACGGAGGTTAAATATCAAGTTAGTGCAGTCGCTTTAACCCACTGACTTCCAAAACAACCAGTGGCAACAGTGAAAAAGTAACCCAATTCTGCTGGAAAATCCACAACACACACAATGCACTATTGTACGGACGTAAACACGGAGGACATTAAAGTAACCGATCTGCCGCGGAAGCCAGCTAAATTATGTGCAGGCTATAAAAAATAAAGACAATGATGTGACCGAAGAGAACAGAGTTTTGATATGATCCTTCATGTTTTGCTTGTATTATAGAACTGTCTCTGTAATAATTACTGAGTTCTGACACTTCACTGCCCTTCTACTGGCTTTTCTACCTTTCGCAACTGTTTTGATAACGTTGGGTATGTAAAGTCTACTCCTGTGAGCACAGAATCGTGACGAATGTTGGTAAAAAATGTTGGTGATAAAAGCGAATCAAGAGCTAATCAAGAGCTACACACCAGTTAGCACTATACTAACTAGGAGGCTAAGCTATTGGCTTGCTAACTTTAAGACTAAGTGAAAACACCATAAAAACATGTTTAATTTGATCATTTTGCTTCAGTAATATAGTGCGCTATGCATTTTGTGAATTGTCTTTATAGGTTTGATGCTGAGGGGTTGCTTGGCGTACTTAATTTGAATGAATCTGTCGTCCGGTGATACTAAAAGCCTAGTCTGCGTCTTCATCGACATGAAGTTGGTTTTAGGTGGTCCCTTGATGCAAACACATCATGTGTCAGCTCCCCCTGAAGATTTGCTTTATTCAGGGATCCTGCTGTCAAATTGATGCATCCTTCATTATATTGTGAAATGTATTACATCATCTCCTCTGATCCAGCTTGGGAAAATGGGCTTGCCTGCAGCTATTTCTAGATGACATCAAAGCTCTGTTGCTGTGAGATGTAGAGGACCGATTTGGGATGGCGACAGAAAGTGCAGTCTTATTTTAGAATTTCTTCATTATAAGTCTTTTGTTTATTGACACAAAAATGCAATTATCTTTGAAGCTCAACTAGTATGAAATAACACAGTACACTAATCATAAATCATTTTTTCATGTTTAGCCTATTGGCTGTGGAGAAAAATGAGTGGCATTTTAAAATAAAACACAAAAAATACAGAAATTAAATGGAAAAATAAGTGCATGTATTAAAAAGGTTTAATTAATTTTGCAATTTAAAAGTTGCATTTAAAAATGCATAGTTTATCATTATATTTATGACATTTAAAACATACTATTTAATAAAATTGAATAAATATGTGTTCATTTACTATTAAATCAATTACACTTTTAAATGTGAAGTTTTAATATAGCTATCTATTTATTACTCAATTTGAAAGTTCAATAATGAACCTGTTAACTGTATTTTAACTGTTGATTAAATAAAGAGTTTAAATATGTCTATTTATTACTCCATTTGAAAAGTTATTTATTCTTTTTTAATTATAAACTGACAATTGATTCTTGCATTTAGGAATGTAGGTGATTTCAGGTTTTACTATCCTTATTACTAAACCTGCACACACACACACACACACACACACACTCACACACACACATACCATGCTTTATGGGGACTTTTTTTATAGAAAAAATAGAATTATTTTTTTTTATTTTTCATAGAAACTATTTTTATAGGCCTACTGTACAAACTGTATATTCTCTCCCCAAACCATACCTAGAAAACTTTCTGCATTTTTATATTTTCAAAATGTTTTATTCTGTGTGATTTATAATCTGTTTTCCTCATGGAGACCAAAAATGTCCCCACAAGGGCAAGGATTTTGGATATTGCCATGTTTGTACATTTTGTCCCCATAATGTGGGGTATGCTTGACACTCACACACACAAACACACACACACACACACACACACACACACACACAAAGAGTATTGTGACTCCAGGGCATTGATTTACTGAGGGGTGCGCGATCAAAGCCTTGGAGCTCATAGTAATGGGAGTTTGATGCCAGAGAGAGAGAGAGGGAAAGTGACAGAGAGAAATAGCGACAAAGAGCGAGAGATATGGAAGGAGAGAACTGATGAGATAAAATATGTGAAATCAAGCAGAAGGTTGCAGAAAATAGAGCTGGCATCTCCTCCATAGCAGTCAGTATGTTCGCTCTTGAGGGAAGAAGCCTGTAGACGCTTCCTTTATAGTCTTTCTGCTGTGCCTGACGGTTCTGGTGGCAAAGCAAAACTGCCACCTCACAGCACTCTACTACTCTCATGTACCAGCTCTCTCGGGATTTGATAACAGCCAGCCGTCCGTTTCAAATGCCAACTCACAGGTCACTTCGACATTCCCTCACTGAAGTCAGGAATCTCTTCAATGGTTCCAGAAGGAACTGCTGCTCTGGAGCAAAGATAACAGTTTGATTTGTGTTAAAGGAACTTATCAGAGTTGTTTTCAACCTGTCTGTGGACCGCAGCTGCTGCATGCTGTCAGTTACAGAGGACAGCATTTGACTCTGATACCTCAGTAAAAAATGAACAGGAACTGAGTTTACAGTAAATACGCATTTAACAGAAGTATTTATTTCAAAATAATGCTTATTATGGATTTTTTCCAACAATTTCAGTTTTTTATTTTTTCCTAAAATCCTTTTTTTCAGTTACATTTATCTTGATTCCATTTTTTTTCCCATTTAAATTGTTCTGGGTTTCAATTTTTAAGGTTTCATGTGTGCAGCGCTGAATACAATTACAATGGTAATTGTTAGAATTTCAAAGGATCAACATTCTCCCCTAAAAGTGATCGGACAGACCAAACCTCAAGTTGTAGAGACTTCAAACTTTGAGGGTTGGCAGTACTCACATCATCTACAATGTCACCAATGCGTGATCCAAATAGCCTGATGGTGGCACTACAGCGGTCAAAAGTACGTAATGGTTCATAACTGCTAAACTGCCCAATCGGAACCAAACCAGTGCAGAAAGATTCTCTGAAGTCTGACTGTCAAAAAACACCAAAATGGCTATAGCTACACAACAGTCTGTCCAATTGACTTGAAAACTAGCATGCGGTGTCTTTGTCCAAGGTGCCGCGATAGTCTATGAGGACATTCACGCATCTCAAAAAACATGGCCGCCATCATCCAATGAGAAATAAAAAAAAAAAAAAATAGGCCTTTGCGTTTTTCACGTGTGTAAAGGATTGTGTATTGCACGTCCACAACATTCATACCACATGGTAGAACTCCTCATTCTGAGCAACTTTGCCTCTAGGACTGCTGCTGTTCATCGAATCTTTCATTAAATATTGGAGATTATTTTAAAAAAATACTTTCACAAACTAATCCTTGGTTTTTGGCTCAACCTCGATAACTGTTAAAAAGCTTTAAAATATATATTTCCTTAGTTAATTGCCCATTCTTGGCTGCAAATGGTCTTTTCCATCTATGATCATTGTTACAGGTTTGCTAAATAAAACATAACACCCTTTTACGCGTATACTAAAAGGCCATAAAGCGCTTGAACCCCAGATAATTGCTGCTCGCTGCTATATTTTTCCATTGTAATTTTTCTGAATTCCATTTCATTGGTCGAAAAGCAGTCTAATTAATTGAAATCATGACACCTATCCACCTTTTTCCTCAGTACACGATGAGCGCCGCCATGAGGGAATTCCAACTTCCGTTTGGATGCTCTCCTGTTCCGGTCTCCATAGCAACACAGTCAATGGTGTAAAAGGAACATTTGAATTAACTAAACAGAAACTTTTTGAGTATTAATAATAAAAATAAAAATGTGCGCAGGGTTAAGCTGAGTTGTTGTTGGATGCTTCATAACAGCAATAAACTGAAGAAATTCTTGGAAAATACGTGTTTTGAGCACAAGCGAATCTGAGAGAATGTCCATACAGCGCCGTATGCCTTCCATTTTATGCTAGACTGGCGAGAAAAAACGAGCATGGCTTGCAGCACTTAAGTTAAAATACTCCTCAAAGAGGGTATATGTGGGCTACAATCATTTTGAGGTCAAAATCCCCCGAACTCCATCCCGATCGGGAGCTCCATGTAGTATATGAGTGCTCATACTGTATGTTTTCTGTGCTGCTAACTTCACGTCATCTGCGCACTCATTAAATTTTAAGTGAGGTGCTGACAAAAGACAGTCAGTACACTGTAAAGTAAAACAATATTTACTCAGTGTGGTATTAGAAGTTGAGTTATTTTTAATCCAGCCACTGTACAAGTCCAGCACTGAAAGTTTATGATCATAAACCTTTGTGTATGTGACAAAAACACAGTGTTTCAGTAGGCTATTCTCTCCATTGTTTATATCATTACAACCATATTTACATTAGGTTGAAAATATGTTACGTTGAATATCCCTTTTAGCACAGGCTGTCCTTCACATTACCACAGACAGGAAGCTGTTCATTGATCTTTAAAGTCACAAAAACCGGCTTAACCTTTATTCGACTGTGATATGATCGCACTGTGTCACACTCAACGGTACAATTGTTTCCATTGCGACAGGAACTCATAATCCTGGTACTCCAGACATGTCCAAGTAGTCCGTGCCCATCCGCACAGCTCTCACATAACGACATTTTTGATTAATCTTTAATGAATTCTTTGTTGACCTCAACGGCACGTTTCTCAGGGTCACAGAGTATCGAACTGGGATATAAAAATTTCACCAGCGAAAGATGGATAGACACGGATGTGTGGAAAAGAAGGAAACAAGGTGGACTGGTTCCCTGCTATCGAGTCACAGGGTTTCAGAGCTGCACTCATAACGCATTCAGCTTCATCTCACAGCTCTTGAGGGCTATAATTAAACCTCCAGTAGGATTCCTCAGAGCCTGGAGACAGAGAAAGGAACCTTTGCTGAGCTTTGGAGAAGATAGTCTGATTTTCAATAGGTGTGATGAGAAGGACATGAATGGAGTTTAATGATGGCACTTGCTGTCATAGGGTAATTAATGAAGAATGGCAGGTACTCATTCTGAGCCATCATCAGTATGATATAGAATAGCTGTTCATCCTTGTATTTTATAGGGTGTAGAATGCTTGAGTGATGTTTTTAGCGCTAGATATTATTAGCGAAGGGTGTATAGTTTCAGCAAAGCAGGCGGAGGGTTTTGTTTGGTTATTTTCTAAAAGGCTCCCGCTCTTTTGTGCGAGCGCTCACAGTGTCTTTCAACAAGCGTGACGGAGAAGATCGGGCTGATTATTTGCTCTTTGATATGCAGAGGACAATACTTAAAGTTAATTAAATTTTGGGACGTTGAAAAGTGGATGAGTAATTGAAATTAAACTCGCCAAGCAAAGAGTGCAATTTACGAACATAATCATCCACACCTGCTTCACGCTTTATTCGATGGGCTCTTAGACACCGGCACAACTATTCACACATTGTTATCAGAATGCTTTAGATTCTCTTTTGAAATTTCTTCATATCTGTTTCAGATGTGTTGAAATTGGAGATGGAGAAATGTTTTCATGTAAACACTTGATTAAAGTTGCATTTAAATCACGTTAGATTATTTCACCCTTAAATGACAAGTTTATAAAATGTCATGTGGTGTGACTCCCCGAAACCTTTATGATGTTTGGGAATTAAAGTTTCATATATAAATGTCAAATCTGGTTTGCTGAGAGCCTTTTATAGCCATACGATATTCTACAAATATATCACACGAAAACCATTTCACAATTTGTGCAAACCAACTGTAATTTTACAAATACTACACTTATTGTGTCACAGAATGTAGTTTTAAGAGGTTTTTTTTTTTTAGGTGAAAATGTAGTTGTTTAGAGCTAAACTGTGCGATTTATAAATAATCATAGGACCTATTTGAAAATTTGTTTAGTTGTTTTCGGAGATGTGTGCCAAGTGTTGTCAAGTCTGCAGTTTTCCTGCGGAATTGGGCTACTTTTAAACTGTTACCACAGGTTGTTTTTTATTCTCTGGGTTGAAGCAACCCTCCCTTCGTTTTGCGAGCACTTGCAGTGTCACTTGATCGGCCTGTGGCCGAATCACAGCTGCGCTGAAATAGAGCCATATCACATGACTACGAGTGTGATATTGCGGTTCAAAATCAAAAGGGGTAAATAAATGTAACAAATTATGTAAAAATAAAATCTTTTATTGGAAAATTGAACAGCATTTTATCAAACTTTGATAATTACCTTATTATTTTAAAGAATAGAAAATTGTGATCAAATTTCTAAAAATCACCTGTCAAGTTTAGACGAGTCAAATTGGACGATTACAGGGACTCATCTCAAGATCCTTGATTTAAGAGTTCATCTATTGCCAAAGTTATGAAAAACAGATCACTCAAGAATAGAAAATTATTGAAAATATTCCAATACTGAATATCAGAATCAGAATGCGTAGTTTGTGCATAAAAAATTTCACTGAGAGACTGACATGTTTGGCTTGTCAAAAATGTTACATTAAGCTGTTGCAAATTCATTGACATTTGAAAATCAAGTTATTTTTTTATTTATTTTTTTGCCAGAAAAGTGATATATTATGTATATGTTATGCTATAAATTTTTCACCATCATATGAAAGCAGCATGGATGGAAGTGCATTTCTTATAACTTGCCATATGTTTTAAAATAAGTTTTTCTTTTTCTTTATTGTGCTCGCTGATTTGTCATTGACCCAGTTTTTCTGTCAAACAGTATCAAACAGTAGATCACATGAGAATCACTGTCTGCATTGGAGTTGCTATACTCAGATGTCATTTGCATACATTTTATGGTCTGCTCAGCTTTGTTGCATTGCCAACGGTTGCTGTTGCTCAACTTGCCTCAAATTATCAACTCTCATTGAAAATAAAAGACTTCTGGTAGCTTTTTTTCGCAGCAAATTACTGTGTATATGGTGTTAATGGGAACACCATGTGCATTTCATATTTTTATGTTAAATATTCTGAGCATTAACAGGGATGAGTGTTATGGATGATGATGAATTCAGAATAAATATGGTAATGCAGATCTCTAAATATTTTGCAAAACCTTCTGTCATCTGTGTTCATTCTGCATGCGAGGAAAGTAATAACATTGCTGACATTTGGCCTCTGAGCAACCTTTTATGAAAGAGCAGGGTAGATTCATTTCCATATTAGAAATCCAGAGTGAATGAAATGCAAAAAAATAGTTTGGCATTTCCTGAAGGATATTGCTAAAGATTAGATTTGTTTCCGTGTAAATGAAATGCTGCAGAGATGCTTGTTTTCAGGCTGCGCATGAGAATCAGCACATAGGATGAATACTGTACCAATTGGAATAGCAATACACACACACACACACACACACAAACTACACTCTAAAAAAAGTTTGTAATTTTTACAGAAAATTCTGTAAAACATTATGTTATGTTAGGTTATGACTTTAACCATGGTTTATTGAGAAGGAGAAGGAGACACTGCATCTTGGATTCACATTATGGGGAACGCCATCAGCATGATCAGTGTCTGAACCATGTGTGTAAACACAACAATTTCATTGGCCGACGACAGTCCATGACGCCGTCACTTCAGTGGTCGTGAGTATAAGAGGGCGCCTACAACGTACGTCATCAGCTTCTATGTCTGAAGAAGTTCGTCTCAGCTCCCTAAACTCCCCAGGAGGAATATTAACAACACTTGCCTCAACTCTCTCTGCATCCAATTGACCGTTCACAAAGACCTGCCCCCTTAAGTTACTGTTACTATTTCCAACAAGGCATGCACTGTCACGCCACACATCATGTTCTCTCACAGTGAAAAATACATCCCGGAGCAAAGAGGACACTGATAACGCATTGACAGACAAGACAGAGCAGGTTACTTTTGATATGAAACAAAGTATCAAATTTCAAATACTGTAATTTGTTTTAAGAAGTTTAAGCAATAAATACCGTATAGTGGGTCTTTAATGTGTTGTGACAGATCACTGTAGCTCCTTCAAGCGGCTCGTGAACCTACAATCTCTTTATATTAGTTCATTTATAGTATCAAATAAACATGAATGAACATCAGAAGGAATGTTGTTTCAACCCCGGGAAGACGTGAGTACACACAATTTTTCAAGTTCAAGTTCACCAACGGTAATCTACTTACTCCCCTGACTGGAGTTTTGTCAGAGAAAATGGTGGATTTGGGGTTATGATTCAGGGTCAGATCGCCTGTCAATCAAACTGCCGGTGAAGGGTCAATTCCTCAGACTTAGACATACCAAATTAATCAGGTCGGAAGCAGCCACAAAATGGCTCCCTTAACCAACATGTAAACATCAGAGCTAGTAGGAGAAGTTGGGATAAGGGAAAAACTTCCCCACAGACCATGAAATTTCCATGTGTACACACATGCTTCAGACACCGGTCACACTGATGGTGTAGCATCAATTCAAGACGCAGCCTCTCATTCCACTTCAAAAAGAAACTGTAAATTGATTAACATTACATTATATGTGTAATTTTACTGTAAAATACTGTCAAATTTATGTTTTTGCAAGTAAAATCTATGAATTGCGACATCATTTACTATTAAAAAAAAAAAAACAACAGTCAAAGGACATTCCCAGAATGGGAAATGTCAGATTTTGGATTTTGGATTCCGGCATTAAAAGGTGCATTACATGGTGATAGTGCATGCATGTCAGAGACAGAGCAAGTGTGGGTTTATGCAGATGTATTTGAATGGTATTGTTTTGCTATTTGCCCTCGGCATATGTATGTTTGACCTTCGGTTCAAAATCCCTCTCATTGGTTGGTGCTTACTGCTTATTGTTTTTCGTGCTGTAAAGTGTAAAGTTTAGAGAGAATGTATAAACCTGATGAGTTATTCAAAAAAAAAAAAAAAAAAGTTAATATCGCCAAAAAGACAGTCAAGCATATTTTCATTTTCCAAAAAGAGATCCTGAAGTTGGAGCTGCAAATTCTAATCAGGATAGCGGGAGACACAAGCAGTGTTAGTAAGTTACATTGGAAGTAAGTAATGGAAGAGGCAACGATGTCAAAGGTAAGAGAGGATATCACTGATCAGATGAATAATATATGGTCTCAACATAGCTATATAGATGTAGTTAGGGCCGTGGAGAAACCTATGAATGATGCTCTTACAGTTGTGCTGTCACTGTTTAGTGATGGCATTGTATGTTCTGGGAAAACGTAAGTTGTGTGGTCAGTGTCGGTCACAGCGCCTTTTAATTGTTTTGGATTTGCACTTTTTTAATGTAAATGTAACAGGATGTTTTATACAGTGTGGGTAAGTATCAAGGATGTAATAGCGAACCAATCAGAGCACAATATAGACGAAATGTGAAAAATATATTTGTACAACCAGAGACCTTATTTATTTGTGCAAATGTACTTTATCTAATGTATGTTTGCTTCATGTTGATATTTATATTATAAATTGTGTCTGAAAAATTATTTTATTGGACATTGGACATTTTTAATTAAATTATAATTAAATTAAAATATTATATTTACTGTTTAACAATATTCTGGTATATTCTGTACAATGGTCAAGAAAATGATTTCTTTGCCTTTTTTTTCTTTAAGTAATATTCAATTTGTTTTACACCCAAAGACATTTTATGTTTTTTTTTTACCAATAGCAAGTTGAAATATTATTATTTTCACATTTAAATAATAAACTTATTTTTATTACAGTTGTTTTAACCATTTGTATTTTATTGTTTAATTCTGAAAATTTGATCATCAAAATACTTCATAAATGAAAATTACAATTATTTCAACAACAAGTGAGTCAGTGACAGTAACTGCAGTGTAAAAGAGCTATGAATGGTTAAATATGTGCAAGACCAATCACAGTTCAGTGTGTACTGTAAAAAGATAAATCGCATAAAGTGTATGTAAATGAAAAACGAAAGTATTAAGTGTACATGCAATGAGAGGCCAAATTTTTTTTCTCTGCTGCTCTGTGTCTTCTGTCAATTCTGTGTTCCTGATGACTCAGGCCAATATGCTAATTATCAGCTGCGGTGGTATAAACATGGTTGATTTAGGTAGATGAAAGGATTATGAGCAGAGAGATTCCTGTAGATGTGAAGATGAGGTGAAGCAGAAACATGTACGGTTAGGACCTTTCCAGAAGGATGTGGAGAGAACCTATAATCACAGCTGCTTTGTTAGTGATACCAAAAGTAATACATTTCCCTCTGATCATCTATTCTGCCTGAGTCCATCCTGAGTGTGTGTGTGTGTGTGTGTGTGTGAGTAATCCTCATAATAGAAATGCCATCTCTGATTTAGATGTTGAGATGTGATGACAGTTGTGCCACTGGGAGTGAGGCAGAGCCATCGTCCTCATAGCTCATATCAACAGAATTGAAACTATAGCTATGGAATTAATATCTTTGTCCAGAGAAAAGATTTTTTTGGATGTTTTTGAAAGAGGGCTCTTATGCTCTCCAAGGCTGTATTTATTGTAATATACAGTAAAAAACTGTAATATTGTGAAATATTATTACGTTTTAAAATAATTACTTTCAATTTTAATATATTTTAACATGTAATGTATTCCTGTGATCAAATCTGAATTTTCAGCATCATTCCTCCAGTCTTTAGTGTCACATGATCCTTCAGAAATCATTCTGATATGCTGAAGAAACATTTATTATTATTATTGTTATTATTATCAATGTTCTGCTCCATCTTGCAAATAGTTGAGCACGCAAGACTTTCAAAGTACACTCGTATGGCCGTGAGCGCGGAAAGACGTGTTTGGTGCATCTGGTGGACTTTTTTTGTTTTCACGCGCAAAAATTATGCTGCATGCGAACTGAGTGTGCGTACCCCCCCGATGATGAAAATGACATCACACGGATAGTGCCCAAAGTATACTTGGGCTTAAGACCGGGAAAACAGGAACACAATACAGAGAAACCTAAACCAAAACTGACTACTTATTACAGCCCTGTCATGTTACCATGACTATCGTAATAATTCAAATTGCTACAGACAGTAGACAACATGGGCTTTTCGACAATATATGGGTTATTACAGTAATTTCGAGCCTTCCATCTGCAAATGGCAGCCGCTTTTTGGGAGAGCGGGTGGAAGGAGGATTTTAACGAAAGATATGGATCGTGGATGTTTAGGGAGTTTTGGATCGCATAAATAATTGAAGAAACAACCAAAAACATGGCGAAGGAGTACACAGGCGATTTGGCGATTTTTGATAAGGCTCAGGAGGAAGCTAAGCGAGACTTTTGTATTTGGTGTGTGTATCTGTATATGCGTATACAGTATATGTAGTATATGTATGCGTGTATGAAAAACATTTCTCCTGAATGAAAACCGCGCAACCCAGTGTCACAAAAAGACTAGTATACATGGAGTATAGTTCATTTTCAGGTTTGAAGTGTTATCATAATTTTTCTCTTTTTTTCTAAATAAAAATCAGAAAATGTATAATGTGTCTATTTAAATTGTGTTTACAAACTCACCATACATATTAATGGTCAATAACTGTAATTTAAAAAAATGACACTTAGCACTTGAAGATAGCACATTGTGTGAGAATTTTATAATAATAATAATAATAATAATAAAAAAACATAATATGTGAAAATGGGCTATTTTAGCTTTAGGTTATAAAGGGTTGATGTGAATCAAACTAGAGAAAAACAGAAAATTATTCCCTGCTCTTGACTGAATACCTCAGTAAGCATCCGTTTCTTACTGAATTGCTGCTTTTAAACATGATATCGTGATTTGGAACATAAAAAGAAAATTTTCAAGCTATAAGGTGGTATGGACTGCCTTCATGATTCTTTAAGGTCCTTTTTGGTCATTTTAATACTTGACAGCCTGTGGCTTTATTCTCCTGTTGTAGGGAAAAAAGCAGCAGGAACATATTTCAAAATATCTACTTTTGTGTTCTACAGTCGATACAGAAAAACATGAGTGATTAATCGAAAACAATTTTCATTTCTGGATGAAATATCCCTTTCTGAGCAATCTCCACAGAGAATATGCTTATTTTGAAAAGAAGAAGAACCTGGCCTGACAGAGAGCAAACACCTTAGCAACAAAAGAACATGTTGTCTGATTATTATGGCTGGTTATAAATAGTCTAGGTAGGATGTACACGAAGATCTGCTGCGTTTAGAAACCGAGATAACAATCTACCACAGTTCCAAAAATCTGCTAAAAACCCACATAGTATTGAACACATTCGCTGCAAAACTCTTGTCTGGTCTCTAGAGTGTAGTCCAGTCTCGGATGTGGGAGTGTGTGACAGTATCAAGTGTCTGGATGAAGTAACGTTACATGGAAGAAGAGAATCTCTATATTTATACTTTTTTTAAACCACATTTGCAGACCTCTTCTTATTCGCATACTTAGGTGGTTAGTAACCTTGGATGTTGGATTGAGTGGACAACAGTGTTATTTACAGATTATAGGTTTGTTAATATTTTTGGATTAGTTTTTACACATTTATGTGCTTTTCTCATTTTTTTTTTATTTTTTAACAATGACTATTATTATTTCAGTTGTAGTTTTTAGTTTAGTTCCATTTTTAGTACAGTTATTTCAGTCAGTTACCAGGGCAACATTTCAAATTTTCATTTAGTTTAAGTCTTTCATCTAATATTAATATTTTATTTCAGCTTTCTTTATTGATAATTTTTTTTATTAGTATTAGTTATCATTAATAACCCTGTATAGCATGCAGAAAGATGCAGCCTGTTTTAATAATAGCTTGTACATCTGTTAAAAAACAGAAAAGGAAAATAAAATGAAGCATTTGCCATCGCATTTGTGACATTTTCACCTGTTTACCTGTTTTGAGGAGCAATATCACCGCTACAGTAGTTCAAATGACAAATGTGATGTTACTTATGCTGAGGTTTAAAATGTGAGAACGCCATTAGTATTTTTGAGTCAACATTTTGAGTGTCATCTTGAAACTCTATCCTGATATTTGCTTTTTTGGAATTCTAATAAAACAGTTTAATGAAATTGTCAAAAAGCCTCTTCAGTAAAGCTTCAGATGTCAGTGTGTCACTGATAGGGTTTAATCGTGCTGTCAAAATTATACTGATCTTGTTTTTTTTTTCTTTCTCTGCAGGAATCTTTTAGACAGAGACACGTTCTCCAAATCTGATCCATGTGAGTACAGCCAATGGAAGAATACATTTTATACTCTTTCTGCATTAATTAGCGACCCCCACTCGTTTTCTCTGTAATCTCCTGTCTTTCGCCTCTCATCAAACATCAGCATGATTCTGATGAGTTCTTCTCATCTGCGACGCTCCGCGTGTCTGACCAACCTGAATGAATCATGAACCCAAATGTGCAATGGCAGCAAGTTCTCATATGCTGGAGTGGTCGACAGGGAGTGTTAATAAAGGAATAGTTCACCCAAAAATTTAGCTCACCTTTACAACATTTTAAAGTGCCCTATTATGCTTTTTCAAATATTACATTTCATGCAGTGTGAAAGTAATAGGTCTGCAAAAATGCAAGACAAAAAAAGTTATTGTCTCCTAAAAGAAAGATTCAATTCTGAACTGCCGAAATGAGACACCAGTAATTCCAGACTTACTTCGTGCTTTAACCTAAATACACTCCAAAAATGCTGGGATAAATATGGACAAACTCAGTGTTTGGGTTGTTTTGACCCAGCAGTTGGGTTAAATGTTTAACTATTTATAACTATTGGCTGTATAACTCTTACTATATATCTATTACTACTATATGGCTGGTTTAAAATAGACCCAAAATAGGTTGGAAATTAAAAATCAGACACATAATTTCTAGAGGCAACAGTAATAATCAAAAGTTGAACATTTATTAATAAGCAATTTAATATGTTTTACTTTTTATTTTGTATTTAATTTAATTATTATTTATTACTAAGTCTTTTCTAAAAATGTATATCTGTTCTCCCTGGTTTATTAACGTCCCTCTTTAACATTTTATTTTATTATGGTTTTCGACTACTTTGTGTTTATGTTTTGTTCCTGTTTATTTATATTTATTTTTATTATGTTTATGCTTTATTTATTTTATACTTTGTATTATGGGTGTTTTTAAATGTGCTTTATAAATTAATAGAACTACTTAAATTATTCAAACATATTTAAAAAAATGTTAATTTCCAACCTATTTTGGGTTCATTTTAAGCGAGCAATATATTAATTTTTAAATAATAGTTGAGTTAAATAAAACTACCCAGCAAAGTTGGTTAAGCATTTAACCCAGTCGCTGGGTCTGACCATATTTAACCTAACTTGGGTTATTTTTAACCCAGCATGTTTTAGAGTTACAAATTTGCATAATGCCAGTCTGTGGTCTTCATTGACTGCCGTGAAAAACAACTTTGACCCTCAAACACTGTAGTTGTAGCTGAGACTGGAAGACGCTGTTTTCTTCCAAAGGATGAGACTCGCGCTGGAATTGATATGGAAAAAAAAAATGAAATTCAGATGAGATAATGGGTGTTTGATTTCTGACACGCACTGTAAGCGGTCGACCAATCACAACAGACTGGGCCATCTGACAATTCAGAGCAGTGTAATCCAATCACAAGAGACTGGGCTATCTGACCAATCCGAGCAGAGTAGACCCTTGGAAAGGAGGGGTTTAGAGAGACTGAATTTTTGAACAAACCATTTTCAGATTCTTTGAGAAATGAGTCAACGGATGAATGTACACCTATTGTTGGAACCTATACAGTAGCATAATAGGGGCACTTTAAAACCTGTATGACTTTCTTTCGTCAGTTAAACATAAAAGAGAAATGTTGAAGAATGCATTGGCAGCTTCTACTTAATGAACATGAATAGGGATCACCATAAAAGTGTCATAAAGGCACACATTATTCATTTTGTCTGTGGTATTTTATAAAAATAGAAAAGAATTGAAAAAGTAATGAAAGAAAAATGTTTCCACATGTATTGTTTTTCAGTGATGAAATGATTCCAGCATTTGGCAACAGAATTCCATTTCTGTTTACCTAATACCATTACAGAACCAGACTCGTTAAATTCATTCCCTGTTTTCCGTTAATGAAGTGCCTGATGTGTTTCAAGCTGACATATTGGAATGGAATTTATTTTCAGTAAATAATGACAACACAAAATGCCCATATATTTTCATATCTGAAATTTGACAAAGTTATAATATTACTAGGCATTTTTGTATGCAAGCAAACATTGGCACTAATTTTTGCTATTTTTGTCTTTTCACAGTGTGCGTGTTGTACACTCAGGGCGTGGAGACCAAGCAGTGGAGAGAGGTGAACACACACACACACACATTCACACAACATAACTGTTCCCAGCTTACATCGCTGTGGTTTCATCTCTGGTATTGTCCAATCAGGCGTGTCGCTTCTCCCTGCAGCAGGATGCGGTCAAGCGTCTGTCTGTTCCTCCTCCTCTGAACACCATCAAAACACCTCCAGTGTCTTATCAATAACAAGCAACACCCGGTTCAGCGCCTGTACAACAGCCCTCTGTTCTGTCGACCTGCTGTACAGAGCGAGAGTTGTTTCTCCGACTGTCGTTAGAACGATGAGTCAGTTTCCGTACTTTCCAATTTGAGGTAATGAATCAGAAGACTGTCCTGCTGGGTGTTGAACAGTATTTATCTCACTAGGTTAGTGATAAGAGCTGGTACACGGTCATTTGGTCATTTTACCCTCTAAATGTCTTTAGAAGTATGATAAAAAATGATCTTTAATAGCACTGTTATTTTACCTAGCTTAGCTAAATGGCGAACTCTGAGCGACTTCACTATGTCCTCTATTGCAAAGACTTGTTTTCTCTCAATGACAGACCAAATATAGTTATAGTTTTATACTATAACTCAGTGTGTGAATTATTCAGCACAGGTTCATTAGAAAAACGTGTTTCTACCTAGATTTGTGCAAACGTGACTGTAAATACAATTCACTTCAGTTTCAAGACATCTGTGTTCACTTTTAGCCCTACTCACTGTACAATACACAAAGTGTCACAAACTTCTAAAACAATGACATTATAGGATTGGAGAAATGTCTCCACAGGCACGTACTTCCCGTGAGCCTTGGTTGGAATTATTTAATGACCTTCAGGTGGATCAGCTGAACGAAATTCTGTAGAATGTTCATGCTGCTATATTAAAAGCGTACAGATGCTACAAACTGTTCATAATGATGAAAAAGCATCATAAAAGCACCATAAAAGTGGTCCACATATTCTGTCTTCTGAAGCCTCGCAACAAATTTGTTTGTGAACACTTCAGGCCGTTAATCCCTGATGACAAATTTCATCAGTTTTCACATCTTTTTAAGTGGAAAATGTGCTTTTGTTGGATGCATGAAAGATTTTTGAGAGCTTTAGTGGGAGTGCAAGATTTTCACTGATTTGCTTAAAGGGGACATATCATGAAAATCTGACTTAGTAACTTTGTTTTGGTAAGCATTTCTCTGCAAGCATGTGAAAAAATGAGCCTCTCAGATATCGCTCCTCTAGTGACGTAGGAAGAGGTTTGTATTATAATATTACTTCCCCTTAATCTGCATGTTTCCACCCACCGTGCTATCATTTTGTTTTCGCAAGCGAAAACAGAGTACCAGTTCTAACTCCATGTCAAAAGTTTGAGCAAAGCATGCTAACTGTTCTGTCGTTGGCTGCACAGACGGGCTCAGAACACTATTTAGAGTCGTGTTAGCTTGTATAGCCTGCAAGTTGCCCCTGGCAAGCTCAATTTCTAAAAGTAGCATTTTTGAGCGATATTTTGGAAAAAATATTAAACCATTCACAGCATTTGATAGCAATCATAAACATTATCCTGCTCTATATGGCTTTGTTTGGTACGCTATGTATAGTGCGCGTCCATATAGGTTTTGCACAAAAGACTAGCACATAAGACGTCACATGCTAGTAGATGAATTGAATCCACAACAACTACATAAATTTATCCAGAAACGTCCAGTTTCATTCTGAAATTTGTAAGTTCTTCATGAGTCTCTCCATCAGTGAACAATGTAAGGTAATACTGTTACTCACAATCCTCATTTTGGCTTTTTGTTGTTGTTGAGCTTTTAAAGCTCCGTCCTCTTCTGGAAAGGGGGTGGGAGCAGCAGCTCATTTGCATTTAAAGGGACACAAAAAATAGTGTGTTTTTGCTCACACCCAAATAGGGGCAAATTTGACAAGCTATAATAAATGATCTGTGGGGTATTTCGAGCTGAAACTTCATGCACACATTCTGAGGACACCAGAAACTAATTTTACATTTTGTGAAAATGAGCATAATAGGTCCCCTTTAAATTTCATATCTTCTGACTGAAATGTAAAACATTATCACATGGACTATTATTATATCATTTTGTATTCCACAGACGAAAGTAAGTCAATAAAGTCTTGAACCACATGAGTGTGCGGACATGACATGGCGCTTTTCTTGTAAGGTTAGAGGCTTGATAGCATATATTGAACTAAAGAGTGGCATTTTCCATACCAGAATTACTGTATAAACTTCAATGTAGCTGCAACTGATAAAGACATCACTATTTTTTTGCTTCTGAATTTCATATCTGATATGACAAAAAAAACAAACAAACACACATTTTTCAAAATGGTAAATACGACACAGAGGTCTTTGTATTAAAAAAAAAAATGAAATTTCTCATTCACTGGCAGGTGATTTTGCCTTGTCCCCTGACTGTTACATATAAAGCTGAGAGCTGGGGCAGCCTCATGCACCTGCAGAATATTTGTAGAGTTTGGTGTAGGCGATGACAGCTCACCACAGCAATAAATCCTGGCATGCTTCATTTCTTAGCTGTCTATTTTTATAAGCAATCTGCTTATATTCAGTGTGAAGAACAGGAAAGACTGTCATTAAAGGAGTCAGGTGAATGAAATGTTATTATTTGTGATTTTGGGATTTTGTTTAGAAGCTTTCAGTTCTTGCTAATGGAATGTTATGGGAATCACAGATCACAATCAGGCAGGAATAAACATGAAGGACATAATTTACATCCGTCTGTCAATGTTGTCGTGTTAAATTTCGGTTTTCTGGTATGACGAAGAGGAACCTTTGCCTTTTAACACTTAATAATACAATCATTTGAGCAACAGGAGATGATTAGTGCTGGTTCTGTTCACTGTCACTGTATCTCTCACTAAATTACACTGATACACAATACAGAACTGACAGGCATGGTCTCCTCAACTCATTTCTGTGAGGATCTTGACTTGTTTCCTGTACTGAGAAGGGGGTTTGGGCCTTTTTATTATATAGGCTTCAATGCTTTCATGACATCCTGCCCAGTGTCCATGCAATCCCTGCGCAAGAGCTCGCTTTCTGACAGAAACGTCACCTCGGGATGTCAAGTTTTACCGTTCTGTGAGTACCGTAGTGTGAGTGTCAAAGATACTAGCTATGGTCGCTATTTAAAAGAAAAGAAAAGAGAAAGAAACCAAAAATCCAGTGTAAAATAACTTTTGATAGCTCTTTGGGATCATTTGATATAAATAATAAACCTTAATTTATCATTTTAAATATATATATATAGTAAATGTATTCAGATAAAGACCCAGATTTACACTGGGCAATAAATGGCAACTCAACACAGATTTATAATTGTTTAATGTACAAAAGTAACAAAATATACTGATTTATAAGTGGATTTTTATTATAAGTATGGAATTTTAAAATTATTATAATGTATCTAAACAAATTATCCTGAAACTCAAACATTTAATTGTATTAATAGTAGCAAGAACTGCACAGACCCAATAAAATGCACAGTGATTAAAGGGGTAGTTCAATGCAAATTCTGTCATCATTTACTCTCCCTCAAGTTGTTCCAATCCTGTATAAATGTCTTTGTTGAACACAAAGGAAGATATTTGGAAGAATGTGAGTAACCAAACAGATCTCACCATCCTTTGACTATCATAGGAAATAAATACTATAGTAGTCAATGGGGGACGAGATTTATTTGGTTACTCACATTCTTCCAAATATCTTCCTTTGTGTTCAGCAGAACAAAGACATTCGACATTTTGAACTCGGTTATAGGAACTAGGGATGGCTCAAAACCACTTTTTGTGTCTGGTCATGTTTTCATATTAATACCACAACCTTATCTGCCAATTTTTCTTGATCAGTTTATAATATCTATACCTCATTAACTACACAAAACCTTCATTATAAAGAGAAAAATGCAAACACACACACACACACACACAGAAATTTTAAAAACTGCAATTACAAATTAAATTTCCATTAGCCTATTAAATGCTCTATAAAAAAGTGTAGAGATTTTTAATATGACAACAGATATGATAGATACGACAGAAAAAATAAAGTCCCTAAATATTAATCATGTTTTGTGCAGAGCTATCAGAGTGTGAAGAAATGCGCATTCTGATCACACGATGATGCTTAAAGCAACATGAAGTCACGGGCGAGCCTCTCTCCGCAATGAAACGTTCATAACCGAGAACAATGAGAAGATGAGTGTGCAACACTGAGAGTACTGCATGTGTCTAATCGGTTTACTGAGCCTTTTTCATCAGTTTTAAATTCCAGTTACTGTGTGAATGAGTTTTATTCAGTCCTCTCTGTCAATAGCATGTACCACACCATTGAGAATCACCAATAAACTCCAGCTAAATACAGTCGTTTTAAACAAAAGCCCACCTTTAGGTTCAGATCACGGAACACTGGAACATTTTGGAGAGATTTTTGTCGTGCTCACTGTTGTAACTGAACATGACATGCTGTTTGAAGACAGTTGGCGGCCGTGATGGAGGGAAGAGTTTCCGTGAACTTAAATTCAACAATGTAATTACTGTCTGTTCCACAATAAAGCAATTAAATGGGTTCAGAAGACTTGGAATATAATGCACTAACCATCTATGGTGATTTTTTTGTCCTTTTATGAGCTTGACAGGAATAACCATGTGGATAACGCAAAGTATCTAATTTGGATAATTTCTGTACTGACCTGTAAGAAACTCTGAAGTGACTTAAGCCGGCCGACAGTGACGTCACTAATTATTAATTTAATTTTTAAAATCATTTGATTACATTTTAAACTGAATTGTTAGCTTTATGAACTGATATAATATATAAACATTGTACTATTGTACATTGCACTATCCCCTGTACTCCTGACAGTAAAATGCACCAAAATAAAAGTCCAGTGGAAAAAAAAAAAAACGTGATATAACATGAAACCGCCAAAAAGCGGAATAGGAACTTCGCCAATAGATGTAGGAACTATGTCCCTCCGGTGCGAATCCCCTAAAGTGTACTTCAAATAAGAAAACTGACTATTTAGAGATGCTGTGAAGCCAAAATGATTTGCCAGTTATCACTGTAAAGCTGCTTTGACACAATCTGCCTAGTAAAAATTGCTATATAAATAAAGGTGACTTGATGACTATTTGCACAAGCGTGATATAATTATATTATACAGCCTACTATAATTTTCATATTATTACCATGTAAAATAACTTAAATTGTTCTAAATTTGATCACTGTGACCACTAAAAGACCTCCTGGTGCTGACATACTGTCTTAAGATCACTCTGGCTTCTGCGTGCAGTCTGTAGATTTGACAGCACTGACCAGTACGGGTGACTGCCTTTCATTGGCAGGTGTGTGTGTGTGTGTGTGTGTGTGTGTCACTGGGAGAATCTTGGCTTGTTGTCTGATAAAGCCGTGGGCCAGGGGATTCACATAGCCTTTCTGTAGTGAAGGAAGTTTGAACCAAACAATTTCTTACATTTTCAGGCAAGTTAGATTACTAAAGCACTTCATATGCACCGGAAGTATTTCATAACAACATGGTACATTGTGTTTATACAAAATGTTTAATTTTTTAACTACTATTTACTATTTTTAATGTACAGACCAGTCCTGCATTTACAACTGTTGAAGTTCCAATTTGATCATACGCTTTTACTATTTTGTAATGTAAATCTATTGTAAATCTGTTGATCTCTGTGTTTGAATAATTTGGTTCCACTTTATATGAACTACTATATAACATTTCACTTATTGTGTACATGCATGCTTTTGCATTGTACTTATATTTATAAAATAGAATGGATGCATGGAATTGATGAATAAATGATGTAAAACATCATGTTCTCATGCTTTGAAAAATACGTCACGGAGCAAAGAGGACACTGACAACGCGTTGACAGACAAGACAGAGCAGGTTACTTTTGACCTGTTTCATATTTAATATATCGTAATTTTTTAAAGAAGTTTAAACAATAAATAGCCTATAGTGTCTCTTTAATGTGTCGTGACAGATCGCTGCGGCTCGTGAACTGATCATCTATTCATTCTAGTTCATTTATAGCATCAAATAAACATGAATGAACATCAGAAGGAATGTTGTTTCAAGCGCGGAAAGACGTGAGTACACAAAATTTTCACCAACGTTAACTTACAAACTCCCTGACTGCTTTGTCTGACAAATTGGTGAATTCGGGGTTATGATTGATCGGATCGTCCGTCAATCAAACTGCCGGTGAAGGGTCAGTCACAGCTGTAATTAATTTCTGTAATCTATAATTGCACTATTGATCTTCCCTTACAACTTAAACCACTTTTAAACCAACCAATACCATTAACCCATCTCTAACCTACCCGTATCACTCCTCAATAGCAGCATAAGTGTTTTGCAATAAATCAACACAATACATTGTACCTTATCATTTTTTTTTAAAGTAAAAACATACTAGTTACATACCTGCAAACTAGTCGCTTTTCGGCGAAATTAAGTAATGACGTTTATGTGAATTGTGTAGATCTGGAATAAAAATGAACAATAATGAACATCCGAAGCTATGTTGAAAGATACAGTACAACCGAAATCCGTATCATGTCTCATGTAATCGTTCAATCAGTGTTTCAACCGTGGAAAAGTGTCAATAAAACAGCTTGTAAAAATCAATGTCACATTTACCTCAGACAAGCCATTCAATGTCTAAATTCTCATTAGTCAGCTACAAAAATGACTTGGAGAGGAGCATTTTGATAAATATATGCACATTGTATTTGTACTTAAAATGTGCTTCAATATTGAATATAAATCTATTTTATTACAGCCACCATTTAAATGCTTAGGCCTATTTAAAAAAACGAGTAGAAACATAATTATGCCCTTATAAAAATGTCCTTATGTGTAATTTACATGTAAGTAGATTGCAAATCATTCAATTTTACATTTTAATATTATAATGATGTCTCTCTATAGTTTACAGCATTAGTTGAGAGATGTTTTTTCTTTGAGGAAATCTGCCATGCACTGTACCTGATTAATCAATAAAATTAATCAATATTGAATCGAAGGTAATCAAATCAAAATCGAAAGAAACTTCTGAATCAAAATCTGATCCAATTGTGAAATTTGTGCCAATGGCCAATCCTATTTTCAATATATGTTTGTTTTTGTGATTTTACTTGAAGCAAATGTTGTTGATTATTCCATTGATTTTCTTGCCAGAGTCACCAGAATGCTTCGTTTACATGTTAAAAATCACAAAAGTCTTCAATATTCGCTCCAAGTTAAATGAATGCAACTAATGTAATTCAGGTAACATTCGAAGTGATAATAGCTAAACTTAATGGGATAGTAGTTATAGTAGTTACAGTAACCATATAAGGATCTTTCATCAAGTTTTTAATTCTTTTATTTCGTTGTACCAAATTGAAAGAAAGTTCACAGCGTTTGGAAATCATGAGCACAGTGAAGGCAGAAACAGCTCGGTATATTCTATCAATAAACATTTTAATTACGAGGCTTCATTGCTGTCATTCCTGACAAAGTAATTGCAAAGCTACATAGACCTTTTTGTTCTTTCTGTGCATAATGAACGTAAAATGAAACATACAGTATAGAACATTAATATCCAGTCTACAGAGAGAACTGCCATCTATGTGTTTTTGACGAGGAGTGATTATACCAATTGCACACATTTGTCAATAATTACTAATAATTAAGGTTCTCTTTATATAGCTTTTAGCTTGCTGATTTGAAATGAACAGAGCAGTCTGAAGGGTTCACTAGCACAGCAGCGCACTGCTTGTTTCTAATTAGATTTCATTCATTAGATGGTTGAAAGCTCTTCGTGGATACTGCAATTAAAATTTTTTACCTAATTGTTGCATAAGTAATTTGAACTCCTGACTTTTACAAGGTTTTGAACTCTGGCTTGAACTCTGGTATTTTTATGATTATTTCTTTTCTGTACAGAAACTATTATTTTTAAAGGTATTTTATGTCCACAGATACAGGATTATTTAAAAATACATAAATGTCATTCATACAGACATCTATTTGATGTTTTCAAACATCATTCTGACATTTTTTGAGGGGCTTGAATTAGTAAATGTCTTGCCAGTGTAATTGTTCTTGAATTGCTAAAAAAGTGTCTTTAAAAACAATTGGTGTACCTGTTTTTGGCATAATCTTTTATAATTATAAGCAGTAAGGCTTTTTTTTATCTTAAAATATTATTTATGTTTGTAAAATCTTTCGGCAAAATCAGTGTGGCAAAGTTAGTTCAGCAATTAACGACGTTTATGAAAAGTATATATTAGTCCTGTCAAATTCATTAATCGCGATTAATAAAACAAACTTTATATTTAAAAGTTTGTAAATATATAATGTATATAATAAATATATATACACCCACACACAAATATACACATACACAAGCTTTTCTAAACTATATTAGATGTGATAAATAATTAATCGATCAGTTCGACCAGTTTTTCAAAAATGTATGAAATTATAATGAGTGCGAAAATGTGTGTTGCATTTTGAGAGTTTTTAAAAGATTCTGATTAACTCAGACATTAAAATATTACATAAATACATGAGTCACATGACAATTTATATTTGCTCTAATATCACTTTAACTTAAGAATGATCATTTCTCAACCTTTTTGACTTAAAGGCCTCTCATTGTCCTCCATATTGGCTTAATAAACTTTGGAAGTGTTGCTCAAATAACTTAATTAGAGACTATGCATTTTGTAATTCTTTAAGATTCAATATTCTGTAATTCTTTAAGATTCAATGTTCTGTAATTCTGTATGTTTTAAGTACCTTCTTTAGGTACCTTCTGAATAAACTGTGATAATAAACCTCATGATCCACAGAGTAATGCAAACACAACTGTTTTTTTCATCTCAATATGAGCTCATGGAAACAGACTGTTTGCAGGGTATTCATTCATTTATGTAAACTTTTCCAGACACTGAATAATTTATGGTCAACTTATATTGCATGAAAAGTCAATATAAGCCTCTAGGTGAAATGCAGGCCACTAAACAAACATTGGTTTCGATCAGATCAGTGTCAAAAGGTGGCCTCAATTACATGTTGTGCATTTAGCCTTTGAAAGAGGGGAGGGGACCTGTGCAGTTGTTTAGTCTTTTTTTTTTTAAAGGGAAAAGGGGTTAATGATGGAGTGAGCTGCCCTTGGCTGGGTTTCAGAGGGATAAAGCTCTCTGTTTGGCTGAAGCCCCCCTCTAATTATGCGGACATAATTGTCACCGATCTTCAGAGCTGTCGAATAGCCACACCGCTGTAATTAGTGCTGCCACTGAGGACTTAAAGTTTCACTAAACCTTTCCAGTTCTCACACGAGTTCGCACACCTCAGCAAACCAACCCTCCGGCATTAGACGAGTCTCTGGAGGATCATAGGGGAGTAAAGGAAAAAGACAGTAACAAGGGAGAAAGAGAAGGGATTACACCAATTGCTATTTCAGCTTAATTCTCATATCTGCAGTGTTTTGGACCAAACTTTGCCCATGCTCGATTTTTTTGGTCTTCCATTACTCATTCTATACCTTATATCCAATTTAATTTTCTCACCCTCTTTCCTTCCTCTCTCTCTCTGACCCCATCTGTTCCTCCACTGTCCCTAATCCACTTTCTAGTTTGGAAGAACGGAGGTGATTGACAACACACTAAATCCGGACTTTGTTAGGAAGTACATCCTGGACTACTTCTTTGAGGAGAAGCAGAGCCTGCGCTTTGATTTGTGAGTTATTTCTTTTGATCCCTGTCCTGATGATTCTCACATCCACACCAATATTCCTTCGGAAAAACCTCTCACCTCCTCCCTCTTCCTCTTTTTTCTGTCACTGTTCTTTGATGAAACCAACAGGAATGTTCCAATGCAGTGTGTCAGGTTCCGAAATGAATTAACCTTTGATTTCCCATTTTGTTACGATTTGCTTCCGGCCTCCTGCAAACTTTATTTTAACCGAGTTAGTAAATAGGCATGCATGCATGTGGTCTGTTTAGTTAGCAAATGTTTTGGTAGCGGTTTCTCTTCATTTGTTCCTAAATAAGCCCCGTTCACACGAAGAACGATAACTATAACAATGACTATATTGGCGTCCAGTGGCACCGATAAGCTTGTGATGCAGTTTTCTTGTCTGTCACTTGCTCAAGCTCTTTAAAGTTGGGTGGATTTTGATCAACAATACAAACATTGACAGCCAATCAGCTGGAAAAAAATCATTCTGCGGGAACGTTTACACAACGTTTTAAGCTAAAAACGGAAATTTTTTATTTACATGTCGACCTGAAAATGCAAGTTTTTGAAAATGATACCGTTATCGTCTTTGTGTAAACTACAAAAACACAATTTTGTGAAAATGGTGACATCATGCTCATATCTATTACATGTTCAGTCTATAGGCACGTAGTGTTTCTTTACAAAGTGACATCGCCAACTACTGGCCTGGCATACAGATTTTAATCATTTTGACAACGTTGTCATCTGTATGCGAAAAACGCAAAGGAAAAACTATTCCACATTTAGTACATTGTTGTCGAGTAGACATACCCTGAAGCGATTCCAATGGTTTTGTTCTTCTGTGTCGGCCATAGTCCGCCATAGAGCAAGCGCACAACTGGCTTTTAAAGGGAATGGGAGATGACACTCTGATTGGTTTATTGGACGTTACGCCGAAAACACACCCATGACTGATTAAGAGACGAGGTACAACCCTTTTGGAGCAAGCCGACCATTTTTCCCGTCGTTAAACTAACAAAAGTGTATCCGGACATGCCCTAAGTGCACCTGTGCCATGAGCTTCAGACCATGAGATTTTTCACTGTCTGCAGATTACTGTAATAATTATAACAATTTTTTACACGCTATGGAAGTTGGAGGTTATCTAAAGACAATTAAGTTTAAGACAATGAGTTTTAAGAACATTCTTTTGTACTCTAAGAATTTCTTTAGAACATTCTTAAGAAATATCCCAATGTTTTGGTAATGCAAAAATATTCTTTATTAACTTTATTCTTAGGGTAGAAAATAAGAAGAAAATGTAAAGAATGTTTTGTGAATTCAGTCACAGATGCATTGCTTCAATACTAAATGATGAAGTGCAAAAGTTTTTACTTTATGCCTCTATGAATCTTGTCTGTCATTGGTAAGCATGTTTGACCGTTAAGTTGTTTTGCATGCTTACTTGAAAGATTTTTTTGTGTGTGTATTTGAGCAGTTCTATAACCATTAAAGTAGTTGTTTCCTTTTAAAGTCAGTCTTTTCTGGCATATCTTTTAATTAGCTACTCAGTGTGCATAAAGACTTTGGTTAACATTGGTTATTCTTTTGTGTGTGTGTTACTTTCTTCTTCAATTCAGATATGATGTTGACTCTAAAAGTCCCGATCTTTCCAAACACGTAAGTAGTGCTGTAATGTGACCCTCGTGTAACCTGAATGAAAACATTTATTTGCATTTCAGTTTCTTTTTCGAAAAGTATCCAAATATAATTTGCAATGGAAAGTGATTGACACATTGTTACTTTCGATCCACAGCTGTGTTATAGATGTCACAAATTTGACCACATGTAGAATTATATATGCAATTACTTTTGTTAAAGCTTTTTGATTCCACGTTATTAAGATTTGTATAATAAAACAAACTATTGTTAATTAAAAATTACATGCAGTGTCTGTCTGACATAATTGGTGCGTTTACTTAAGCATAAAGTGAAAAGTAAATCATTATCATTAAGTATTTGTGCAGATACAATATATTTGGATATTTTTTATTTACATTCGCCCTATTCCTGGTATTTTCATCACACCTCATTTAATGCATGCAGGTTAATCATGTAGATGTCACTTATCATCACTATCTCTCTCCCTTCCCTGGTTTGATCACCCACGAAACTGTGTGTGATGTTGTCTGTGTGGCTGGTATTGTATTTGTGTCTTGTGCTTTCTGTTACATGCTGTGCTCTGTTGTAAACATGGCCGTGCTCCTTTCCAGAAGCCCCTTGAACTATACGTACGTCTTTGCCTTTCAATTCACTACTATAACAAGAGGGCAGAGCGTTGAGATTTGTTGAAGTTGATAAACTCTTACCGCCTCTTCTACTTGATCCTACACGCTCCATATAGGACTTTCTTGGCCAGATGTTCTGCACACTGGGTGAAATTGTGGGGTCACCGGCCAGCCGACTAGAGAAACCTCTTGGGTGAGTAGAATTCATCCTAGGTGGCACCTGCTGAGTTTACTAGAACTGTGCTGTCTTGTTTCCAGGGTCCAAAATTAGGCCACGCCTGCCAGTGGCGGGTGCATGTAGAGACCCAATACTCTTATGTCACAATTCGATAAATATCACAATACAAAATCATTGCAACACTCCAAGACATAAGGTAAAAGGATAACAAAAAATGTACTGTTGATTAAAATGCTAAATTTGGTATTACATTGGCGGTGGAAATGAACAGGTTTGGACTTGGTGCTGGTAACCCAATGAACAGGACAATGGTGACACCAGAATAAAAATATTCATGATTCTAACACTGAAACAGATTTATTTTAGATGGATATGTTTGCACTCTGTCACTGACTAGACATATTTAAAATAATGTAGGCCACTTTTTACCGGTAACATAAGACATTTGGCATTTTCAGGACCCACAAATATTCCCTCATTGCATTATGATACATTATATTCAACATTATATATAGTAGTTTAATGTAGTACTGACTACATTAAATATACAGTATAAATTGCATATATACAAAGTGTGCGATCTGTAAGATTTTTAAATGTTTTTGAAAAAATATTAAAGTGACCATATAAAAGTGCCTTTTTGTTGTGCCTTTATGTAAATATTTTAAAAAAAGCAATACTTTTATTTAGAAAGGATGCATTAAATTGATCAGAAGTGACTGTAAAGACTTAAAAACTAAATTTTGATTTCTGTTTCAAATAAATGCTGTCCTTTTGAAATTTCTATTCATCAAAGAATCCTGAGAAAAGTATCTTGGCTTCCACAGAAAGCAGCACAACTGTTTTCTGAAGGATCATGTGACACTGAAGACTGGAGTAATGATCACAGCTTTGATCACAGGAATACATAGGAATTATAAAATTCAATTAAACATTGTAAACAACAAAATATATTAAAATAGACAGCAGTTATTTTAAATTATAACAATATTTCATAATATTACTTTTTTTCTTTTGATCAACTAAATGCATCCTTGGTGAACAATATATATATATATAAATAAAATATATACAAACATTTTTTATATATAATATAATTTCTATATTATAAAAAGCATATTTGTGTCAGCCAGCACAGGTCATTATTATAACTTACATCAGATTTATTTTATTCATTCGTACAGTTCGATTTATACAGTGTATGTAAATGTTGCTGTTCTTAGCAAACGTACTGGCAAGTAACTTTTTTATTTACACAACAGAGTAATTTTGCACCCTGCTTGTTTCTGTTGGCTCTTCCAGTGTTGGCAGAGGACACATTAGCAAACGCACTCATCTGTGGCCCATTTTTTCACAAGCATTGTTAGTCTTTTCATTTCCCTGTCATTGGTCCTGGTAGAGCAGGTCCATCCAGATGGAGTCTGATCGTGGAGCGCAATATTTCTGGCTGAGAAACTCTTTAATTAGAGAGGTACCCTGATGTGTGAGATCAACAGATTTCAAGGCTTAGCTAGTGATCCTCATTAGCTATAACCGTGCATCGTGGGTAAACTTGTCAGAGGAAATTTTCCTTCATGTAAAAATGTTGAGACATGCATTTTGTGCTATTCTCCATGAGTTTTTGTACTGCGTTATGTCCTACAAAAGCAGAATCACATATTCAGAAAGTCCCGAGGCAGACACAACTTTTAATGAGAGCTGGAATTAGTTGAAAAAATTGTAATTCAGTAACTCCCATGTTGCTGTTGTTGATGTTTAGTATCGAAATCATTTGTGAGCAGGCAAAGGCATTTACATGAGCTCTACGTTAATGCAAATGACAATATTGTTTGGAAAATTACCCCAGTCTTGATTTGAGACCTTCCTACATGACGCACACGCATGTATTCCTCTGAGTTCAAAGCTCAAAGCTTGTGTGTGTGTGGAGATATGAACATGTTTTTCGATGATGAACTGTTCTTTTGGGAATACCTGGGCTCAAACACACGCTAAATTGCCTCCTTCAGGCTTGTAGACCATCTAATAAACTGTAAGGGATAACGCAGTACACTTTTGAGGCTGTGTGAGTAAGTCCGGGGATATTCACTGTCAGCATGTGTGTTTCTGTCACACCCAAGAGAATCGAGTTTCACTCTGCCGCTATAGTGTCGTGCTCAAGCTGCGTTAAGCCTGAATCCCCCTGCAGGCGTCCAAAGAGATGCTGACCACAGGAGACTTTCATGATATTGATGAAACAGATCTAAACTCAGTAAAGCTGAAAGTTTAATAGCCTGCTCCGGACGTGTCAAGGGTTTGAACGCCCTGCAGATGCTCTTACAGACACCGATTTTCAGATCTTATATGCCACTTTCTGTTAGTGGGGTATAATTTGGTGTCCCATTGCTTTTGTTAAATCAACAGTCCCTTTGTCACTGGAGTGATAATCACTAGTAGATATGTTAGATAATGAACCTAGCATGAAAAGTTGCTAGTTTGGAGTTATTTGGTAAATTATACATTAAATATCATACAAAATGCATGTTATTTTTTATTTAGTACTGTCCTGAATAAGATATTTTACATAAAGATGTTTACATGTAGTCCACAATTGACAAAATTGCCCCTGTTCAAAAGTTTACATACCCTTGATTCTTAATACTGTGTGTCGTTGCCTGGATGATCCACGACTGTTTGTTTGTTTTGATGGTTGTTCACGAGTCTCTTGTTTGTCCTGATCAGTTAAACTGAGCTCTGTTCTTCAGAAAAATCCTTCAGGTCCTGCAAATTCTTCAGTTTTCCAGCATCTTCTGCATATTTGAACCCTTTCCAGCAGTGGCTGTATGATTTTGAGATCCATCTTTTCACACTGAGGACAACTGAGAGACTCGAACACAACTATTAAAAAAGACTCAAACATTCACTGATGCTCCAGAAGGAAACACGATGCATTAAGAGCTGGGGATGAAAACTTTTGAATAGGATGAAAATGTGTACGTTTTTGTAATTTTGTTTAAAGATCATATTTTTTCATTTAGTTCTGCCCTTCGGAAGCTACAAAAGATTCTTATTTCCCAGAAGACAAAAGTTTTTTTTTTTTTGATCGTCAAATTCAAAAAGGTTAAACAGGTTGCAATGAACTCTAAAAAAAAAAAAAAAGAAAAGAAAAGAAAAAAAAAGAAATTTATGGTGAAAAAACAACATAAAAACACAGGTGGTAAAGAAGTTCATCATGACTAGCTTTTCCACAAGCTGAGGTAAATATATATATTTTAGGGATAAGTTATGGGTAGCGTATTAGGATTAGTGGTAGAGATATGGTTAGGATTAAATTTTTGGACAGGATGTTGTTCCAGGATCAACAAAATATGTTGACCAAGGAACGGGTCCAACTTGGCAAAATCAGGGTGTGCAGTTGTATAAACACATTTGGCATATGTAATTATAATTTCATAAATGTATTTATTATGTGTAATGTTTCTAGGTAGAAAAAAAAAATATTTACAAAAAGCTTTTTTTATTATTCAGACAGATTTCATATTTTGGTAACATGGGGTAGAAGATAAAAATACATTTATTATTTTGTATTTATTATATATGATAAATGATAATGTTTAGTTTGAGTCAACAAACAACACTTTCACTCCTTGACTCTTTGGTGAAAAAGAACAAACCTCTGACTTTTTAAAATGTTTACTAGCTTTATTTGATACCATATTCATGGAAAGTGGCAAGATTTTCAGTGATATTTCCTTGAAAGATGTTATGTAAGCTGCATGTGTCCTACAGTGGACTGCTGCGTATCCCACAAGTATTGCAATTAGTGTACTTGAACTCTCCTTGTATGAGCACCATCTGCAGATGGCAGGGAGCTAACTTTAAGTATTGGACGACCCCCGCCATAATGAGCTCTATTACATGTTGCAGCGGATGTAAATGTCAGTGTATAATTAAATGGAGAGATAGCAGAAGTAAAGGAATGTGAGGTTTTGGTGTTCTTTTCTCATCATTCCGGACCCAGACAATCCAAGCGCTCTCAACACACATATGTCTGAGTCTCGGAGGGGAGAGCTCAAGCCCGCACACCAATCTGTTTTCAACGGTTTAATAAGCTGTCCTACAGAACATTTATGCAATGTCTTTGAGGCTGTATTCACACTGCAGGTCTTAAAGGCACAATATGTAAGATTTTTGAATTTAAATCCAGTGAAATAAGCAATTTATGTGTCGCCTATCAATGACATCACACCTGTGTTATCCTTGATTTTATTAGATAAGGGAACAAGTGTTTGGATACTTTTATAGGCAGAAAACTAATCATTGTTATATAGCTCAGCACGTTTAGTCTTATTGTTTGAATCTCGTTTTCTTGATTTTCCGTGAGTACCTTGTTTTTACCGTGCCTATTTTGTCTAGTGGCTAACATAGCATAATCAGCTTTATTTTTAGTAAGAGTAATACAGCGTTCTCTCCTAGGGATGGGCATTTTTCCGAAATATTGCATTTGAATATTTGGGCTCATAAAAATTGAACATTCGTTTATTTAAATTACGTTTAAGGACGTTATTTTGTATTCATCAAGTATTTGTTCAGAACAAGCTTACGACTAGGCAATATACACAACAAACTTACGTTATATCTTAAGGATTTATTTTAGTTGAAAACATTAAACAATATGTGTTCACCTGTCGTGAATGCAGTGATGGACAGCTGTCTGTCTTTTAATTCATCTGATCAAAAGTAATTCCATTTTGTAAGATCATTTAGTAAGCTCATTTTCATCTAAGTGATTCCAAACTTTATGTGATAAAATAAATAAACTTGTTAAATGCGCTCCACACCGCTGCCCAGTGTATTTAGTTATAATTGCTAGTTTTAGTGCTTGGGATTTATCATGCATTCACGGCCAGCAAAGCAACGTTGTAAAATTCGAATATTTTTTGAAAAATAATTACAGATCTGATATTCGAATATTCGTGCACACCCATATTCTCTCCATCATTCAATACGTTTTAAAATAAATTGCATGCCATTCAACAACACATGCTGTCCAGCATTTATTAGTATGATATTCTAATATCGATCTATGTTACTGCAGTGTGAACAAGACAGTAACAGTTGTGTTACTGGTGGAAAAGAATTGGGACGGGACACGGTCAGAAATCATGTTCATGGATGATATGGACCCTAATAATGCATCAAATAATGCAGCTTATTGTGGAGAGTGTTATTGTTAGTCTTAATGTGTTACCATATGATATGAGATTTGCAAGATATTGATATATTGTTAATAAATATTATCAATATATTGATAATATATATTATTATTGCATTAATTCTTAAGATGTATCATGAAGTACTACAATATTGATCTAAAAATATAAATGATAGATTAACATTAATATTTTATAGTATATATATATGGTATGCTAGCATGTAGAAGTCATGTAATAAATTTTAAATAATTAATTTTCATTTTATTGCATGACATAAGTATTTGATACATCAGAAAAGCAGAACTTAATATTTGGTACAGAAACCTTTGTTTGCGATTACAGAGATCATACGTTTCCTGTAGTTCTTGACCAGGTTTGCACACACCGCAGCAAGGATTTTGGCCCACTCCTCCACACAGACCTTCTCCAGATCCCTCCAAAGATTTTCTGTTGGGTTCAGGTCTGGAGACTGGCTAGGCCACTCCAGGATCTTGAGATGCTTCTTACGGAGCCACTCCTTAGTTGCCCTGGCTGCGTGTTTCGGGTCGTTGTCATGCTGGAAGACCCAGCCACAACCCATTTTCAATGCTCTTACTGAGGGAAGGAGGTTGTTGGCCAAGATCTCGCGAAACATGGCCCCATCCATCGTCCCCTCAATACGGTGCAGTTGTCCTGTCCCCTTTGCAGAAAAGCATCCCCAAAGAATGATGTTTCCACTTAAATGCTTCACGGTTTTTGGGATGGTGTTCTTGGGGTTCTACTCATCCTTCTTCTTCCTCCAAACACGGCGAGTGGAGTTTAGATAGGAAGATAGGCTGAGTTTAAGATAGGCCTGGACATGCGCTGGCTTGAGCAGGGGGACCTTGCGTGCGCTGCAGGATTTTAATCCATGACGGTGTAGTGTGTTACTAATGGTTTTCTTTGAGACTGTGGTCCCAGCTCTCTTCAGGTCATTGACCAGGTCCTGCCGTGTAGTTCTGGGCTGATCCTTCACCTTCCTCATGATCATTGATGCCCCTCGAGGTGAGATCTTGCATGATGCCCTAGACCGAGGGAGATTGACCGTCATCTTGAACTTCTTCCATTTTCTAATAATTGTGCCAACAGTTGTTGCCTTCTCACCAAGCTGCTTGCCTATTGTCCTGTAGCCCATCCCAGCCTTGTGCAGGTCTACAATTTTATCCCTGATGTCCTTACGCAGCTCTCTGGTCTTGGCCATTGTGGAGAGGTTGGAGTCTGTTTGATGGAGTGTGTGGACAGGTGTCTTTTATACAGGTAACGAGTGCAGAACAGGAGAGCTTCTTAAAGAAAAACTAACAGGTCTGTGAGAGCCGGAATTCTTACTGGTTGGTAGGTGATCAAATACTTATGTCATGCAATAAAATGCAAATTAATTATTTAAAAATCATACAATGGGATTTTCTAGATTTTTGTTTTAGATTCCGTCACTCACAGTTGAAGAGTACCAATGATAAATTACAGACAGTGGTTCTATATACATGTATATATAAACTTTCCAACAAAATATCCTTTTTTATAATATGAGTTCATCATTATTAAAAAAACTCTTAAATTTGAATCACATTACATGAAGATATCATTGTTATTATTAAACTGAATATTAGAATACTGGTATTATGTGATATTATTTTGTATTAAATTATGTGAAAATAAATAATATAGTTCTGCCTCAATTGAAAAATGAAAGGAATTTGAAAATACTTATATTTGAATCAAATACATCTGCAATAACAAAATCATGTTAATTGGCTGCTTCTCCATAATCAGAAGGTTGGACAAAAGGTTAGTGGGGTTTCTAATTTGGCTGGTTTCAGAGGTTTACTGGAATTTTGCGAGTGTTTCAAATGAACCCAGACCCCTCTAAAGCGAACCGAGCAGATCATCACAGGAGGTGTGAAACTGTAGTTTACTTAAAATGTGTATTAAGGGCACAGATCAAATATTTGCACATTTTGTTGGAAAGTGAGAAGTAAAAAACTGACATCTTTCCAACCAAAAAACTGTCTCTTGTCCTTCTTCTGATTTCTTGTGGGCAGTGGCTCTTTGAGCAACAAAATCCATTTCAAAACCACCTCAGTGCTGTTTTCCAAACAAGCAAACAAAAGCTTCCATCTGCATTTCTTCCGCCATTTCCACTTCCTTTCTGTGCTGTGTTTAATTGTTTTGCCTTTAATCTTCAGGAAATTGGACCTCACATTAATTATGAGGCGCAGGGTGGGTTTTGATGATGAAAGAGGGACGTGAGAGAGAAAAGGCGAGGAAAACACTGAGCATATTCAGCGCAAAAAGCACTACAGATCAAGTGTGCATGCTTGAATGGCAGATGAATAACGGGCTAGAAGGTAACAAGTAATAAGAAAGAGCCATTTCTGAGCAAGTACAGACACAAAGAGGAAAACACCTCTGGAGACTAGATTATATTTGAAGATAAAAAATAAACGGGAGCTGTAGTAAAGTGCGTGTGTGCTCCCATTCATCTCAGTGGCAGTGCTAGCTTTATCTTTACTCGTGGAATTATATATTGTTGTGGAAAGTTTTATTTTGTTAGAATAAACAGTGACTTTTGAACGGCTGTTAGTTGAGAAACATGTTTTTTGCTGCCAGATGGTGTAGTTATGACATCGACCAACTTTGTGCACTTGTGTTTGTTCAGCCAAAAATTAATTACATGTAGTGGAAAATAACTTGAGAATTTCCATGATTCTTTGTAATATGTGTATAATATGGTAGTGTACATAGGAATTTATCTAAACTTTTTCCCTGCCATTCACTGATTTTTTTGACTTTGAATTTTGCTATTGGTCTTTTATATGTGCAAAAAGTTTTCATAGTGCAAAAATAATATATAAAAAGTAAACTATAAGTGTGATGTTATGTTCATCTAAAGAAAACTTACAAATATACTTGCACTAAACTAGTACTTAAAAGTGTTCTTTCATATACAAAAAAGGACTACTATTATTAAAATAGTAAACTACTAATATACTTATAAGTTCACTTTTAGTACAAATGCAGTAAAAACTTGAAACGTAGCTGTGAACTAGTTGTGGACTTAAAGATTACTGCTGTTACACTTATAGTACACTTAAATGTCTACTTCAATTGGGCCAATTTAGTCCCAACCAGTATTGAAATAGTACACTTACAAGTTTACTACTAGTACATTGATACTAGTATGCTTACTTCATAAAAGTATACTTAAAATATACTTGAACATTACTTAGGTACACTTCATAAAATGAACTTGAAGTATACTTTTTTTTCGTAAGGGAAACCCCAGACCTTCATCTCCCCCTGTTCTCAAAAGGCCTTGTTACGAATCGAGCATCAAAATATAATGATTCGTTTGCAGCTCAGCCGATTGAAACATTGTTTAGGAGTCAGGAGAATCGACGACAGATGCACACTACCGTTCAAAAGTTTGGGGTTTGTAAGATTATTTTTTAAATTAATACTTCTATTCAGCAAGGACACATTAAATTGATCAAAAGTGACGGTAAAGACATGTCTAATGTTACAAAAAGGTTTAAATTTACAACAAGTTTTTTGAAGCATTAAGCTTTGTAGCCAATCACAGACGTCTGTTGAACACGTGAATGCAATGGCCAATCAGATGTCAGAATTTTTGTTCAGTATGATTTCTCCATGTGATTTCTCCAAATCAACCAAGTATATACACCGTGTCAATAAGATATTCATTGCACAGTGTATACAGCTTTATTGATTATAACGGGAGTTTTCGGAAGAGTGCAGCTTGCACCTTGTGTTAGAACTGACAGTGTCAGTGATTATTATGGCAGCAAACTTTCTGTATATAATATATGTTTTCCATGCCGTTAACTAAACATTACAACGTTTCTGGATTCACTGTCGTAAGCAGGATTAAATCCGTTCGACAGTGCAGCAGAATTACAGTTATACCCCGTAAAGAGATCACTATGCTCAGTGAAGACCAGGAGACAAAGTTGTTTACTGAAGACAAAGTTCTCCACACTTCCAAAGGATGTAGAACATGAGGAAAAGGATACAGCTTCAAACAAACTTTCTCCTTTGTTTCCTTTGTCATGGTCACATGCATTTTCATCACTTTATTTATGAACCAGATGTACATGGATTTAGGCTTTATGTAGCTAATGATGACCTGTAATTAGGCATGAATACAAACGACACATTAATTGAAATTCAAAGACAGTTCTACAGGCTGAGTAATAGAATGCAGCTAAATAAAAGCAATTAACATCTCTTGACCTGAAGTTTTCTTAGTTCAAGCTCCAACCTGTTAAACACACACAGTTCAGATGAGTGCAGTGCAGTGGAATGAGAGATTCGGCTTTTTGTTTGGCTTTGGAATATCAAATTCGATAAACTAAAAACTCCTGAATTGTTTTATATCACTGCAGTGAGCTGTGAGCGCTCATGTTCTTCTTGTTGAATATAATTCCACATTTCTTATTGCTCTCAGAAAAATGTGTGAATCCCCTTTACACCTTTTCTTTGCTCTATGTATTAAACTCATTGAGAATGCAAGCTCTTGCCCTAAGATCACTTGGTATTCAGCTTTGCCTTTAGTTATTCCCCAAAATCCCAAACTATGCAAATATTCCACAGGACCAGATTTATATTTTAAATAAATATGAGAAAAAGGATCTCTTGACAAATGGCATCTGTGACCTTCTATTGATTACGAATTTCAACTCGTCCCTCAGTCTTACAAGAACTATTGAAAGAACTATTACTATTATTTTTTTATTTTATTTTATTTATTTATTTTTTTTAAAAAAGATGTCAGTATCACTGAAATGTTTTTAAAGGGGACATCAAATGAAATTGTCACTTTTTTAGTTTTTGGTTTTTTAGTTGCATCAGTTATGTTTCTGGCGTGTCTAAAACAGTGTCATCCAGTGAGCTATTTCAATTTGCAGCCGGTGTCCACATATATAGCTAGCTATACGAACACCCACGACTGCTGACGGACTCTGCCGTATTAGCATAGACCGCGCCCTTAGCGTGTTGTACATTGTCTGCCATTTTCTCCAGGCAGCTGTAGCGACAAGAATGTCTTGTTAGCAACTCAGGTGTTTTGTTGTTGGATGTAAAAGTGAACATTCTTCATATTCTGAGTGTTCAGTACTCCTGACACGCAGTGGATGGATTGATTCGTGATCCAGCTTATTGTCTCTGGAGCAATACTGGTTACTTTACTATGGTTCATCAGAGTTATTTTATGGATATAAAGTTTACCAGTTTATTAAGTACCCCTCAAAAGCATAAGGTTTGTTTATTGTTTATGAATAAGACTTTAACTGTGTTTTATTCAGATCTTACTGTTTTCTGGAGTGAAAACGGATGCTTCATCTTTTGTGTAAAGTATAATAAACTTTGTAAAAATCATCAGTAAAGTTTTGGCCATCATTTGGATGTGGTCTGCTACAACAGGCTTGTACAAATAATGGATAAAAGCAAGATGACAATAACCGTAATTAAACTAAGCTATGCCTGTTCTGTCTCCATGCAGTATATTCTCTAGCTCTGTAGCCATTATTGTCCGACTTCGCTAGTTTCTGACATTTTCAATATGTGAGATTGTCCTGTTTTGTTGTTGCGGGTTGAGCACGAGCTCTTGAAGCTCCGCCCTCTTCTTGAAAGAGGTGCAAGCAGCTCATTTGCCTTTTTTGCTGAGCACGTTTTTGCTCACCCCCCCAAAAGTGTCAGTTTTAACATGCTATAATCAATGATCATTGGGGTAGTTTGAGCTGAATCTTCACATAAACACTCTGGGGACATCAGAGACCTATTTTAATTCTTGTAAAAAGGGGCATCCAATGTGCCCTTTAAAAAAATCTGTTGACTATGGAAATTCAGTTACCCTGGTTACTTTCACAGCTCCACCCACAGGAATTATGGCTGTAATGCATGAGCAATTAAACATAGTTGCAACTTTTAAAGAAAAGTATGTATGATATTGGGAAAAAAAAGCATTGTAATATTTAGTGTTTTATTTATTTAATTCTTTTTTTTGCGACGGGAAAAAATGCATGCTTTTTTTGCTTTAGTAGGTAGTATGGAGCCCCTAAAGGGACATGGTGATGAAATAAATACGAGATGGGAGGAAAAAATATGTTTCTTTAATGCTTTTGCGTTCTCTCGCAAATTTTTTGTGCTCCACCGAGAATATCTGCGTTCATTCAACAACAAAAAAAAGAAACGCGAAACATTTGCGAGAGAACAAAAAACAAATACAAATTTCTCCTCCCATTTCATATTTTTTCCATCACCATCGATCCCTTTAAGGGCTCCATAAATAGCTGTTAGTCAAAGAATTAGTCATATAAAATGATTTGGATCATTTTGTAGAGGAGAGTATGTGCAAAAAAAAAAAAATCATTTCAAAAAAGCTGAAACATTTTTCTTTGAAGACTTTTGAGTACAAACCATCCTTTTAAGGTAATTGATTTAGGGGAATAAAAACACAAGTGAGCAATAACAATTAGTTCATGTCGACACGTTTGTAAACCAGCGAGTCATGACCCCCAGAATAGTGAATATATATATATATAGTTTTGTTTGGTATTGTTTGGTGCACAAATAATTAAGTGTAAAGTTTTTGACCCATTCAATATGACTATAAAATAATATGATTTTATTGTGATTATTATTCAATAAATATATTAAACAAAATATGAAATATATTGTTATTACATGTTAATTAAACATTTTAAGTTTTTAAACTTAACTGTTTAATGACAATACTAATATTCACATCTTGAACAATAAAGCTTTTATTTTGACGGATTGCCGACAAATAAATACGTGCTGTTTGCAGTTTTTGTGATTTGATAGTCGCACTAAGCCATATCGGGATATCGATTTTATTTCAATACCCTGCATCCTACTCAAAAATATGACTTAGATAAGATTTATACATGTTACGTGACGTGTGCAAGGAGGCGCGGAGACAGGAATAAAGATAGAACAAAGTCTTTAATTACGATGCAGGGGAGTTTAACAAGGAACAGGAAACATAAACGACGTCAACACAAACGAGATCGGACCAAGACTGAGGGAAACACAGGGAATATATACACATGAACACAATGGGAGAGACAGGGTAATTAACAAGACACAGCTGAATATGATTTGACAAAATGAGTGGCGGGAACAGAACCAAAACACGAAGCACATGTGGAACAATGAAAACAAACAGTCTACCTGTAACACTACACTAAAACACTATTTATTTATTTTTTTAAACAGAAGAATTAATGTAAGCACTTTATCAAAACTACAGATCAAAATCCTTATTTTGTTTTTTGCTTTAAACCCTTCAGTAAGTCCGGCTGCTAGACTTTCATTGTAAGTGCATTAATGTAAATGTATTTTTTGTATGTGTCTGCGTGTGTGTGTGCTTGTTTTCATGATTTATGAGGACAAAAATTTGTATAATGACATGGGTATTACACTGGCATTACGGTGTATACATGAAATATGAAGACATTTAATTGGTCATTATATTTAAAATAGCTTTAAAAACATACTAAACAATGTTTTATTAAAAATGTAAAAATGTAGAATGTTTTCTGTGATGGGTAGGTTTAGGGGTAGGGTTAGTGTAGGGGGACAGAATGTACAGTTCGTACAGTATAAAAACTATTACGCCTATGGAATGTCCTCACTAAGATAGCAGGACAAACCTGTGTTGTGTGTGTGTGTTTGTTGTGTGTGTGAATTATAAAAGGAGTCAATAGGGTTGATTGCCTCTTTATAGGGACCATTATGTGTCAAATATTTCCTGTTCCATATGCAAAATTTCAGTACCGAACAGTTTATGACAATGCTTTCTTTTGATATCAGACATTAATGCCTTGTTCCTGTAAATTCCCAGTCCGTCATAGAGCACTACCACCAGGCAATTTTACCAGCCATTTCTAAAACATATTTCCCAATAACAAACTAAACCAAAACAGTCCAGGCGTGCTGTGCGAGATTTCAGAAAAACGGAAATAAGCAAAGACTTTTATCTGAAATTAGCCGTCTGATTTGGGTTTCATGAGGCTGCGGTAATATCCGTAGAGCCTCCTTCATGCCTGCTCTGCATTGAAAGGAACTGAAGACTTTGAATGATCTTTTCTCTGGTTCATGCGTCAACATCAAGCCCATATCTTCCTCCTTTGATCAGAATGCAAAACCTGCACTTCTATTGACTATCTTTCAGAAGCATGCGCCATCAAACAAGCGATTTATTTGCTCCGAATCACGATAGATGATGAATTCTGCATGTGTAATAGGTGAGACTTTAGATTTGTCATGTCTCCCAGAATCAGTCCAAGTTTGAGACTTTCTCCGTGGATCACAAGAGTCATCACGCACCTCATGTCGCTGTCACAAACGCTACACCTCACCGTTGGTATGGCGACCAGCTATTTTAGAACCTCACCTAAATAGTGGCGGGTCCTTTGAGGTTTGTTACTGTGTTTCTCCAATATGCAGATGTGTATTAAAGCAACTGCATAATAAGTTACCCTCACTGGCTTTCCAAACAGCCCTTTACATCCTGCCTTTTGGGTTTGATAAGGAGAGTATTTTTAGCTCCAGCAAAGAAATGGCATTTTGTTTACAGCCCATTTCTCACTGGGAGATCCATGATGTGCTTTATGTATAATTACACACAACGGAAATATATAAATAAGTACTAGTGCTTTAAAATCGATTAATCACGGTTAATCGCATCTAACATAAAAGTATGCGTTTACATGATACATGTGTGTGTGTATATATTATTATTAGGGCTGTCAAAATAACACGCTAACGAATGCGATTAATCTTTTCAGTTTAAGGCATTAATATACAGGGCTGGGTAGGTTACTTTTATATGGAAGCCCATTTCCGCCACTGAAAAAAAATAAAAAGAAGATTATTGCGACTTTTTATCTCACAATTCTGACTTTTTTTCACAGAATTGTGTGATATAAAGTCACAATTGCGAGTTATAAAGTCAGAATTGTGAGATAAAAAGTCGCAATTGCTTTTTTATATCTTGCAATTGTGAGTTTATATCACGCAATTCTGACTTTATAACTCGCAATTGTGAGTTTATATCGCGCAATTCTGAGAAAAAAAGTCATACTTTCCATACCATACTTTTAAAATGTATTTCACTACAGATTACAAAATATATGCTTTAAAAGTAATTTGTAATGTATTTTGTTACATTACCCGAGTTTTGTAACTTAACTAACTTTTTGGAATACTAATATGTATGTAACACTTAAAAGGCAATCGCAAGTTTTTAATCCACAATTCTGACTTTTTTTCTCAGAATTGCATGAGAAGTTGCAATTGCAAGTTATAAAGTCAAAATTCTGAGATATAAACCCACAATATTTAGAAGTCAGAATTATGAGACACAAACGTCGGTTATGACTGTAACCTTAGTTCCCCGAGGAGGGAACAAGACACTATGTCGAGAATTGACGCTGTGGGAACGCTTCATGTGAATGCGTCATGAAGCACATGAGGTCTCATGTACAGCAGGCCAAAAGGTGTCACGTTGGACGCTGCTGCTATCACACCCAACAGTCTCTGAAACTGTTTCACAGTTAGTGACTGGCCTAGCTTTATCCGGTTAATAAGGATTGATTCTATGTGAGCAGGAGAGAGTCACACCTGCATCACAACAGAGTCCCAAACCATGCCTAGAAAAGTGGTACTCTTAGGTGGAGACAACACACTTTTCTTTACATTTAACCTTAACCCCAACATTTTCATGTGAGCAAGAACGACATCTCGATGCTGAACTGCTAACTGTTGTGACTAAAATCAACCAATCATCGGTATAGTTCAGGATGCAAATGCCCTGTAGACGCAGCGGTGCCAGTGCTAGGCCGAACGGAAGAACCCGATACTGGTATGCTTCGTCCCCGAAAGCGAACCTCAGGAACTTCCTGTGCTGTGGAAGGAATGATATATGGATGTATGCATCCTTGAGATCAATCGTGACAAACCAGTCCTCGGATCTGATCTGTGACATGATTTGTTTCAACGTTAGCATTTTGAATTTGAGCTTCATGACTGAATGATTCAGATGTTGCAGATCCAAAATGGTATTCAACCTCCCATCCTTTTTCGGAACAATAAAGTACTGGCTGTAAAACCCTGGTTTCTCTGTCTGGAGAAAGTACATGTTCTATGGCTCCCTTTCCCAGCAAAGTTTTTACTTCGTTTCATTACCAGAGCCTGCTCGGGGCCCACCGCTGTGGGTAGGTCCCCCATGAATCTGTGCGGGCGAGACCCAACCTGAATGGCATAACCCTTCTCAACTGTACGCAGGACCCACTGAGAAATGTTTGGCAGTAGCTTCCACTAAGGGAACCAGTCTCTCGAGACTGGCCTCTGGTATTCTTTGCACAACCAATTTGGTGCCCTGGAGCGGTGAACCGGCAGGGAACACCTGAACTGATTGCTTTGAAACCCTCCTCAGAGGGGGCGGGCACCCCAGTGCCGCTAGGTTTCTGGGCAGACACTGAAATACACGCCAGCTGGGGACCGCTGCGCCCTGAAACACACGAGGTGTCAAAGGTTGGCAAAACGGCCCCCTGAGGGCACCGAAGAGAAGTAGACACCATAGACAGAGGTGAGCACCATTTCTCTCCAGAGGGGGCTACCCTCGGGAACCTGTCACCACTGGCGTCACGACCTCTTTCCCCCCTTTTTCCCTGGGGGGGGAGCCCGGGCAGCCACGCTCTGTTTTTGTATGGCACGGTGAGAGGAGCTAGCTTTAGATGTTTGGGGCTGCTATGCAGCAGCCCCGAAGAACTGAGGGCGATGGGGGAGGAGCTTCTGGAACACCACCGCTTGATTATTTGCTTCCTGGAACCTCTTTAGTTGTCTGTTCTAGTTGGCTTGGTGGGCAATGTCGGGGCCTTTAGGGCCTTTAGGACCGATACGAGCATCTCCTCCACCTTAGACATTGACCCATAACCATGCTCTTTGAGGCCAACTATAGATGCATAGTGAGATAGCTGAGCACTATGCACTCTATAGGAGAAAGGTTTCTTTCATGATCTCGACACCTCGGTGTGGATGGGTTTTTCTCCCGAAAAAACGGGAGACCCCGACAAAGAGGTGCTCGCGAGGGGAGCAAGCGTTCGACCAATTTGCTTTTCGGACGAACCTCCTGCCTCTCTGCTGGCCAGTTTGTATTTAATTTGGCGACAGCACGAGTCACAACCTCTGTAAGCTCCTCATATGCAGGAGAATACGATGGCGATTCATCTCCTGCATCGATGCTTTCTATATCCAACTCCTCAGAGCTGGATACATAAAGCACCGGCGCTTCACCCAGAGCGGAAGGAACCACAAGTCCCGTCTCAAACCCCTCTGTTAGATCCATCTGCAATCCCCAAGATTTAGATCGCCGCTGTGCCTCGGCAGCAGCGGGACCTGCACCGAGAGGACTGCAAACCTGAGCACCCGCAGGGTAAGCTGTTCGTAATGAACACAGCCAGAACCCAAGAATGCTGACTGTATGCTCCGCACCCAAACAAACAACACATAGAGTGCGTGTATCCCCACCCACTCTAAACTGCTGCTGTTGCTGTTTGGCCACATCTCACACAATATAGATATAATATTGACAAACAACACCAAATAAGACAGACGTTTCACATATAGTGTGACTGAAGACACAGAAGCTGACGTTGCACTGTTTGAGCTTGCTTTATAGTTTCGTGGTCGTGACGTCACCCGCCTCTGGCGTCCCATCGCACCATTGGACTGATTTCACGTGCTTCATGACACATTCACGCGAAGCGTTCCTGCAGTGTCAGTTCTCAACACAGCGCGAGGAGTATACTCCTCTCAATATTAAGAAAAGTCAGAATTCCAAGGTTTTACAAACAATCTCACAGAATTATGCCAAAATGCCTGTTTTGTCGAGTATTCTCATAAGAGCAATCTTAAAATGAGTTAGATAACGTATTAAATAAACTTAAAGAGTCATATTCGGCAGCAGCAGCTCTTAAAGTGACAGCAGCCCAATAAACCGGTTGCTGTAATATCTGTCATTAATGTTCATCAAACAACAAAGTTAACAGATAAAATTGTAGCTTTAATTTATAATTTATGCAGTAAAAACTGTAAAGTGTTTGATAATAACTTTATTTACGGATGTGGAATGGATGACAGAATTTTCATTTTTGGGTGAACAAACCCTTTAAAAACATTTCTGATTATTGTCAATGTTGAAAACAGTTGTGCTGCTCCATATTCTTGTGGAAACTGCGATTACATTTCAGGATTCACTGACGAATAGAAAGTTCAAAGAAACATTTATTTTAAAATAGAAATCTTTGTGGAATACAATTATTTAAAAAATAAGTAAATAAACCCTGACCCCAAATGCTAGTGTAGTTTTAAAGAAGATGATTTGTGGCACTTTAATTATATGGAAAAAGAGCAGCTTGAATATTCACATTAAAATCGTCAGAAAATGAAAATACATACAAATATGAACAGCATGAGGGCAAGTAAATGCTGACAAAATATACATTTTTCAACTGAACTATTCCTTTATATGAGAAACAACTGACAAAATCTCTTTTCTACGAAAAAGAAATCTCTGAGCGATAATATTTTCCTCCGCTGGAAACGGCTACAGAAATGATTTCTCTCAGTGCTCTCATCCGTTGTTTAATGTGACAGCAAATTCTCCATATAAACCGTTGTAGGGCAGGCAGAAACAACAGCAGGAGTGGCGGGTGTTCCTGCACACCTGCAGAAGTGATGACGCCCCCCTATAGATAGTGGGCGTCCCTCCCGCTGGCCTTTGGCTGTAAACAGCTGAGACAGCGGTCATGTGACCCGCTTGTCTTGATTAAGACATCACATACTCCCCTTCCCGCTTTACTCTTTCTCCCTCTGGTCTTCCCGTGTACCCATCAGCACTTGCAGCAGTGCTCAGAGAGCGAGTGCTCAGCTATTCTCTGTAGTGTGATGAAAGATATGATTTCCATCACTCACGCCTTTGTGATCGTCCTGCTCGAACCTGTATGACGACAGGCTCGGTGTGTCAGAGACAGGAGTGTAACATCCTGTTGCTAAAGAGAGCAGATGAAGAATAATGACCATCTATGTACTGTAATTAGTTCTTTGGAGCCTCTTTTTCTTCCTTTAAGACACATCTGTATTTTTTCTCGCTCTCTTTCTGCTCTTTTCCTCTTTGTCTAAGTACCTGTGTGATGAATGGTTGCTTGTTGTCCCGTTCATGAGGGTGGTAAGGAGGGCCAGGTTTGTTGTACTCCGAAGCAAATCTTGTTTGTTGAGAAGCATTTTATCCGGCTGTGAGGTGCTGGATGATGTTGGCAGTGTTTCTCTCTGCTGATTGATTGATTGTTGCATCTGCTGAATTGTTGAGCAATGAAAGCAGTGAACGTAACTTTCTGATGATTAGTGGATGAAAAGTTTTAGTTCACCCAAAAATGAAAATTCAGTCATTAATTCCTCACCCTCATGTCGTTCTACACCCGTAAGACCTTCGTTCATCTTCAGAACACAAATTAAGATATTTTTGATGAAATCCGATGGTTCAGTGAGTCTCTATTGACAGCAAGATAATGAACACTTTCAGATGCCCAGAAAATACTAAAACATATTTAAAACAGTTCATGTGAGTACAGTGGTTCAACCTTTATGTTATAAAGCGTCGAGAACACTTTTTGTGCGCCAAAAAACCCCCCAAAATGACGACTTTTCAGCAATATCTAGTGATGGCCGATTTCAATACACTACTTCGAAGCTTTTGTTTCGAATCAGTGGATTCAAAGTGCCGAAATCACGCTAACTATTGAAATTTCAAATCACTTATTACAAACAAAGCCTCGTTTACTGAAATCACGTGACTTTGGCACTCTGAGCCATCGGAAATATCTTTCATCAGAAATATCTTAATTTGTTCTGAAGACGAATGAAGGTCTTACGGGTGTAGAACGACATGAGGGTGAGGAATTAATGACAGAATTTTCATTTTTGGGTGAACTAATCCTTGAAGTAAAAACAACAACAATAACAAAAAAACCTGTTTGTTTTCTTCATATGGAAATTCATTGTGTGGTAAGTGATGGGATATGTGTCTATAGAAGCCACCGGGCCAATGTGATGCTTATTTTTTGTCCTATCTATTTAGTCAAAAATCTTAAAAAATACAATCCATACATGCATACCGACTTGAATACCTATCTTCCCTAATGAACATGACCATTTAAATCGCTGAATAAAAATTAATCTTAACATTTTTTGCAGGGCATAAAGTCAAGTATGTCCGGGTGGTTTAAATGTCCTGATATAAGTAAAATGTCTTACTAAAAGAATGGAATTCTTGAAATGAAAACCATATTAAGTAGTTTGCCGCAATAATTTAGTATTTAGTAATAATTTAGTAACATTTTTTTATTTTATATTTATATACACATACACACACACATTAAATTTAAAAATGTTATTGTAAAAATCTCACAATATGTAAGATTTTTCGATTAAAATATCCAAAAACCACTAGAACAGTGTTTCCAAGAATGTTTAAATCCAGAGCAATTTTAACCAGGACACGGACCATGCCGTGCGTCGCCTATCAATGACATCATACCTGCTTTACCCTCGATTTCCGGTTTTATTTTGTAGAAACCATGAAAACACCAAAGATGCTTTAATATATTGTTTTATTAGACAAGGGAACAACTGTTTGGATACATTTATAGCCAGAAAACTAATCATTGTTATATAGCACAACATTGTCTTATTATTTGAATCTCATTTTCTTGATTATATTAATATATTCTAATATCGATCTAGTTTAGAGCTCTAGCCGTGAAAAATTACATGTTGTGCCTTTAATGGTTAAATTACATAACGGTCAGTTTAAAGCATATTGTTCTGTTGACTTTTTTTTCTCAGATTGTTACATTTTCTGACGACAAACATGAATAAATAAATTTTTCTTTCTTTTTTTTCAAAATGCGACTGAGTATTTCTAGTGAAAGCCTGTTTGGTGACAGCTAGTAACAGTTTGATGTGAATTTTAATGCTTTATTCTAAAATACCGCACATATCTAATTGTTTGTCAGCTAAATCTCACAACATAAGGCACGCAAGAAGACTAGTATTTGATTATTTTCTCTCTGCCCATATGGCAGTCATCTTCCTAATTTACAGATTCGAAGTGATTAAATCTTAAGAACTGTAAATACGTGCTGCTAATTTTAGATGTACAACATGTTCATCTGCTTCATCACGTCACAATCATCTTCCATTGTAAACTACAACAAAGAGCTTGGAGGGCTGCAAATATTTGAATTTGAGAATAAAAAAACAAAAAAACTAATCTTCCACTAATAATATCTTAGTGTTATTGTACATTGTGTGGATAAATATTTAAACCTTTGGCGGAGTATTCACAAGGATTTTTTTTTTTTTTTGGGAAAAGATGGAAAGGATAATCAAGGAAGATGAAACACGAAGATGAAAGAGTTTTTCCCACAGCTGTGCCAGTGAGTCAGCTGCCACAGGAGTGTTGCTGCAAGAATAGATTCATCAAAATATTTATATTGTGCACAGAAGCCACTTTATTTATTTCTATCACACACTCACTGAAATGTAGCCGTGTGTGTAATATACATTTGAAACTTTTATATATGTAGAAACTTAAAGCAAACCAACCAATCACTCCAACCATCGCTCACGTTCATTTCATTTCATTTCAGTAAAGCTTCTAGAACTCAGAGTTCCTCCATTTAGAGGACACAGTCAAGTCTTGGGGCCAAATTTACTAACAGCTTGCATCAGTGCAAACCCTCTGTAACCATCTTGTAGAATAACTAAACTAAATTAGCTCCTACTTCAGGGTAGGGTCTAGCCCCGCACAACAGGAAATATCAGTGACGCAAGTGTACGCTGATTGGCTGAACGTATGTGAAAAACCAGCAACCGGTATTTTTAAAAAGCTGTGTAAATACACGGTTTATAGCCTATATATTAATGCTGTGTTGCAGACTTGCCGAAATCTTGAATGTGACTTCAAATGACGCGTCACCGTTGATGTCAGGGTTGATCGATGGTGGGAAAAAACATCCAAATTCCAAGCTGTGATAGATGGACCGACACTGAAGTTCAGGCACTTCTCAACTTCATTTAACTTCATCCGAGGGCCAGATAATCAAATCAAAAAGTTTAGATGGTCTTAATTGTAAGAATTGTTTTTTTTAATAATTATTATAGGCTTAAATGAAAAAAAAAAAATATATATATATATATATATATATATATATATATAGTGTGTGTATATATATATATATATATATATATATATATATATATATATATATATATTTGGAGGCACTCTTTGTAACGGCTTGTTAACTTCTAAACAAAACAAACCACTCAGCAAATCTAACTATGTTGCCTTCATGTTTGTAATTATCGTAATTACAAGTTTCCTAAAATCGGACTCTTTTAAGTCGTAATTACCACTGGGAATCTCAGGGATAATTTTGCTACCTGAGTCCCCAAGTTGTTCGTGCCACAAACTTTGAACATGGCGGAGGGGAGAATGATTGCTGCTGTGACGTTATTCGTTATTATTTTTTACAGCAACATCACAACTTCAGAAGTGGGAAGTAGGAAATTCCGATAACACATGAAGGCTGCATTAGTCATCACTGTACAATGCACATGTGAATACAAAAATTCTTTCAAAGATCCTTTTCATCAACTTTTGACCCTTATTTAGCTGCCATTAACTTTTATGTCACAGCTCCAGCAAAAAGAAACATTCTTTGGGAGCTTTTTTGTCGCAGTAACATTGACAGATTGACTTGATATGAGTTGGTGGGTGCCAGCAATGGTGATACATACCCCATAATGACTGAGCAGTTGCGCCCTTGGGTGTGTGTAAATAGAGTGTGGGTGTTGGATGTCCTGGTGAGCTGGGGCATTTCCTTTGCCACTTTGCTCTTCTGGGAGCAGGTTTTTAGCAGATTTTCTCGGCAGCCTAGTTCAGCAGCAACTCATTAATCCCAGCGTCTGAACGATGCCACTGCATCTCTGAGACCTGCTGTCTTCATTATAGATGACTGCACAAAAACCTGCTCCTCACACCTCACTAATTGGAAAAGTAAACTTCTTTCTTTTTAGCTTCATTAGGAGATTAATCACATAAGTGACACCAATGATTCTCAAGCGGTGCTACTTGAACAGCTTTCAGTGGGATTTAGAGTTTTTGCTTTGTAGTTCTTAAATAGCAACTTACTTTTTATAAAGAAAAAGTTTTAAAGCACAGAAGCTTTAAAGGGGTCATGACATGAGAGATCAAATTTGCCTTAATCTTTTGACATGTAAGGCTGCGTTTACACTGGGAAAAAAACAGATTTTGCACACCTGTTCAGAGCATCTTCCAAATGTGGTTTTAAATCAGATACATATCCGATATATAGACATCTGACCATTGTCTAAACATGTATATCTAATTCCCCTTGGAATACCAAGCCTCCACAAGACAAGGGCAACACATTTGCCCACAAAGATAGCTTTTTAATGTCGTACTATGAAGCAGAGGTGCCTGTATACGCTCACGCTAATTTTTTTTTTTTTTTTTTTTTACTGAGGTGGAAACATATATTGGTAAGAAATTATACATACACAGAAACATTCAAGAGCATAGAAAGTGGTTTTCAACCTCTGCCCCATGAATTGTACAAATAAAACAGCTTCACTACTGAAAGCTTCATTATATTTCTCAGCAATGACTGTACTTTATTTAACTTGAATTCTAGATCTAAAAGAACCATAGATAAAATATCAAACGTTATTTTCCGGTATATAATAATTCATTATTAATTATTATTAATTATTCATTATTATAATTCGTTCAGTCGCTTTTAATGTATCCATGCTGGCAAGTAATCATGGCCACCTGACATGAATTATGTATATAATTTTAATAGCACAGCCATTCAAATCAACCCTGTTGACCAGTGTCAACCATGTCGCATAGTAAAGCAATCACCTCAGAATCATTTTGGGCAGGGTTTAATGTAAACACAGATATCAGATAAAATTCATGTCTAAATTGAAAGTAAACTGGCAGGACAAAAATCTGGATATGATCAAAAGGTAAACGCAGGTCTTTGTACCAAAGCAAATATCCTGCAAGTTTCATAGCTTAAAACTTCCTCCTCATTATAAACAAAGCATTTATTTAATCAAGTTACAAAAACAGCATGTTTTGATTTGGGTGACCTGTGAAGTCACACGGGCAAATGCATTTGCCATATGACTGCCTTCAGAACAAGACATCGGCGAATAGTTATACACCAACGCATCATAGGCCCCGCCCACTGGCGGAAACAATGTTCTGTTAAATGTTAACACTGCTTTAAAATAGATAGATAGATAGATAGATATATTGATTGATTGATTGATTCATCCAACCTCTAGACCAGCTGAACCTGGCTGGAAGACCAGGATCTTGCTTTTTTTGAGCAAAGAGGATGTGGTATATAGGCTGCTGAAAGAAAAAAAAAGGTAAAGAAACACTGGCAACCCATCATTAAGTAGTGATGAGCTCTTTGTGGGACTGTTAACCGTATCAAATACTGAACACATTTACTCAGTACATGAATGCGACAATGAAATTCACTCAATATGTGTAGAGACAATGTCTGCCGCAAGTTTTTAACCTCACGATCTGCTGTGAGTTCTGCGGGTTATTGCACTAATGCGTTCTGAAAAGAGAGACAGTCGTCACTGTTCAATGACCGTCAGTAGAAATGACTGCTGACTCTCCGGCCAATGCCAAGACATCTCATTAAATGTACTGGCTAATCCAATCATGTCAGCGTGAGTGTTCATCGATGCAAATTATTCCGCAGATATCCGTGAAATTAGGTGCTCACAAACAGGTTTCCTTTTGGGCCTCGGTGTATGATAGTCCCTTTTTCCAATTGCCCTCTTGATTGGAAGTCTCACTACTTTTGTCACGCCCCTTTTCATGCAACTATTGTATTCAGAATAATGCAAAGGTCACAATCTCTGTGTGGCGGCAGCAAGTCGTGCTGACTTAATTGCTTCGGGCTGCATTTGTAGTTGGAATCATGGGTCGATAATCTGCATGACACTCTTTGTCCGGGAAGTACCACTCAGCGAACCACTTTCCTGTTGTCCATTGTGATGGCATCCACACAGATGTGTTTGTTTTGCACAGGTGCGCAAAAGAGACTTTCCAAAATGCCTTCCTTTCCTTTTCAGATATCGCTGCGAGTAAATGTAACAGGGCTCTTTTATCATTTTTCAGGGACATTAGTGTCCGACTCGAAGGGATTGCAGTACCTACTGTTCAGTAGAGATTCATCCATCTTTAAATCCATACATTTATAACAGCCGTTTCCAGACCTCTGCTGTTTCTTTTAGTTTTTTCCACAAATGATGTATCACCGAGTTTTTTAAAAGCTGCTCTCGAGCCTTTCAGATGGATGCAGGCCTGCTGTGTAGATGTATAACCACCAGGGTGCCATCTTGTTGGATGTCAAGCCCGAAGACTGCAGAAACCTTCCTTAAAGCTCAGATTACAGCTGATAACTTCACTGCGTAACTGCCAACAGAAGTAGCCTTCGGCATTATTCGCTATGTGGCAAGCTAGCCAACAGAGCAGGCACACCACAACATTAGAAACCCATTACTGTGACTTATTGTACGTTTTAATGCCTTGAGAGGCTGTAGTCGCTGCTGTGAAGTACTAACTGGCAAACAGAAGACAGCTGCTCGTACAACAATACTCGACACTTTCTTCAGTGAGAAAGGGAAGATACAGTGCCTCAAGAGCTTTTATATAACAGCCAGTTGGGTCGGTGACATACATGCTTGTTTTGTTCTTTTGTCTGGATATATCAATTTATACAAAAATCTATTATAAATGCAATTCATTTATGCAATGAGTGGAAGACACCTCTTCTGTGATGAAGATGCTTTTAAAATTTGATATTTTTCAGGCATAAAGTCAAAAATGTCAAAGTGGTACAGCTGTGCTGATATTATAATGGAAAACTGCATTAGAAGAATGAAATTGAGAAGAAAACCTTTTAAAGTAGTTTAGCGTAATATTTATTATTTCCTACAGATGTTCATGTGTCAAGGTCTCTTAAAATATCAGATAATTTGACCTTTTTTATGACAAGGCAGGTTAGTTCAGCTTCAGTGTGTAGAAGTGTTAGTGAAATGAGGAAGCAAAATCCTCAGTTTTTTAAATATATACTGGATATATTTTTTTATAAATTAAATGTAAATTCATGTCCTAGTTACACTTAATGTTACACTTTACACAGTTACACTTAAACATACTGTGTCACATTTACCTGGTTAAACATTACATTAAAAAAAGAAACCAAATATAATTAGATTTTCTATTTTTACACAATGTTGTTATTGTTTTGTTCATTGAAAACAAGTATAAATCTCATCAAGTTCGTTTTATTTAAGCATGTTTACATTTATTGCAAAATAGTAACTAAAGGCAGTAATAATTTAAGCAATATATTTTATTTGTGAACTGATGTTCAGCTGTTCTTTTTAATATTCAGCTTATTTTCGGATCATCAGTCATCAAGCTCTTTAAACGCCGGTCAAAGACACGAAGATGTAGCCTGCCTTTAACTGATTTCTCTCAATCAATCCTCACAGTAATCAGTAATGTTTTCAGTTTGACGTGACATTAAGCAGTGATATCTAAGTGGGCGAGTTGTTTACTTACTTTATAATTAGTATTCCCATTAATATCTTCATTTTGTTCACTCAGACTGATTCACTGATTTATCACACCAAGCAATCATAACCAATCATTTAGGGGGTTGTTAAAACTCAACGGGCTCAGAGGAGGCAAAAGAGATGCACACTCCCACTGTAACTTCACCTGCTGGTGTCGCTGTTGGACAGTGTTACTTTATAACGATTTATAGCGATTTCTACACATTTTGATGTCACATTTTGTAATAGTTGCATTGTTTTATTTTTGTCATATGGATAATTTTCTCATCCAACTTTTTGAGGAGGCATTGCCTCCCTTGCTTCCTCGGAGGTAACACCATTAGCTTATAAAATGTCATGTGGTGCGACTCCCCAAAAATGCAATGGCCTAGTTTCACGGACAGGGCTTAGATTAAATCAGGAGTAGGTCTTAGTTCAATTAGGACATTTAAGTAGTTTTTTAAAAAATATCTTTAAAAACATTACTGGTGCATCTCAAGACAAAACAATGGCACTGACATATTTTCTATGCAAGTTGCTTTCAGCTAAATTAGCTCAAATGTCATTTTAGTCTGAGACTATAATGGAATGTAACATTTAGATATCACACTACTGCTGGTACCATGAACCATGAACAGACTACTCTCAGTGCTGAAAACTTGATAATTTATTACACGTAGCCAAAGCCACTAAATACAGTGAGTGAGCAATGTACAATGTATAAGGAGATACAAAATAAAAAAAATTAACAATAGAGTAAAGGAACTTAATAAAACCAAAATAATTCCTTAAAGTACTCCCAAAACCCTCTTACCTGACAAAAGAAAAATGTGAAAAGTATTGTTCGGTGTATTCAACGCCCTGAAACCTACTCTAACTAAGAAGACAAAAATACAAGAAGTGGCGAACCCTTCTTACCTAGTGTTTCTAACACTTGACACTACTATGGGTACAATGTACATCAAGCAATCTGCTTACCTGTTCTCTTTTCCCCAATACAGGACTATAACTGCAGAACATTGGCATAAATCACAAGTACAAAATAATGAGGGTTAGACAACTCAATAAACAACTGATACAATTTACAAAACTCAAAACACTGAACACACACACACACACACACACACACTGTACTGAACTCCAACGAGGCACACTGGAATGCTTTTAAACCCGCGGGACGACAGCGGATTGCATGCAGAAGAATCGCCCTAAAGATGATTGACAACTGACATGGCCTCGCACAGAAAGGAACCTGAGAGCGAGAAAGCGAGTGGAAAAAGCAAACACACAAAACATGCATAGAACGTAACATCACCCAAAAATGAAAATTCTGTCATTTACTCCCCCTCAAGTTGTTCCAAACCTGTATGAATTTCTTTGTTTTGCTGAACACACAGGAGGAAGATATTGGAAAGAATGTTTGTAACCAAACAGATCTCGCCCCCATTGACTACCATAGTAGGAAAAAAAAAACTGTGGTAGTCAATGGGGAGTGAGATCTGTTTGGTTACTGATATTCTTCCAAATATCTTCCTTTGTGTACACCAAAACGACTTTTCATATTTGGGTGAATAACACATTTAAGCCTTGTCTGTGAAACTACGATATTCATGATATTTTATAAGCTAAACTAACCTGCCTTGTCATAAGTGAATAAATAAATAACTATGAACATTTATGCGAGGTTTTTGAGGAAACATTACTTTTTTTATTTGAAGGTTACACCACATGACGTTTGTTGAAATTTTTATAAAAGTTTTCCCAAACCATGAAACCAACCTGAATATAGAGATTACATTTCTAATAGCTTGGCTCATGGTTTTTAAATGAGATTTTCCCTTTTCTTCATCCCATTTATTTGACCCAGTTGTTCTTTTTCAGGATTTTCATGCAGTATAGCGCTGGCGCTTCCGTACGTTTGCCTGCCGCTAATTATTATGAGTCAAGACGAGTGCAACCCGGCTAACTGTATTCACCACACTGCTATATTCTACATTACGCCATATGTATATCCAGTAAAAAGCTGATGAAAAGCTCGAGATAGCAATGGGAATCTCAAATGATCTCTGCCTGAAGAAAGTTTCTCCACAATGCTTGCACCCCCACACAAATCTCTCCAGCTCCCAAGGCAAATATGAGATGAATATGTAAAGTGCCGCCTCCATTATTACATTTCTTCTTTTGTTAGTTTTCTCTCTGTTGGGTTTGTAATTACGAGCTCTAGCTTCTGCAGAGAACAAAAGCAGTAAAGCAGGGAGTCATGATCCAGTCAGTGAGTGAACGCTCTGGGGTTTCGAGGAAGTACAGACGTCCGCATCCGTTTGATTAGAACTCAGTCCAAGTCCCAGAATGGAGCTTAGTGAATATATAAGTCAAGCTCAGATTTTAATATGGATGTGGTGCACAAAGCATCTGAGCGTTTCTGGGACCGGGGAGCTTTATGTGCAAAGCCCGAGCCACATGGTGACTGCAAGTAATGGTATATCTTATTAATGCGCATGTACTCAACTGGCAGGTTACTAATGGTAACCTCCCTAAAGTAATGGTTGAATTGAACTGATGAGGGGAAATAAATCTAGAGCTCCAAAAAGATCCAGGAGCTGCTGGAGATAATCAGGGTGTAGGTGATCACAGACACTGGAGAACTGAAGGGTTGAACGAAGCAATTGACCCTTCGCAAAGACCCGCCGCATTTAGTTACTGTTGCTATGTCTGACAAGTCAGGCGCTCTTAAATATTGTAATTTTTTGAAGAAGTTTAAACAATAAATAGCATATAGTGGCACTTTAATGTGTTGTGACAGATCGCTGTAGCTCCTCGTGAACCGATCATCTCTTCATACTAGTTCATTTATAGCATCAAATAAACATGAATGAACATCAGAAGGAATGTTGTTTCAACCGTGGAAAGACGTGAGAACACACAATTTTTCAAGTTAGAGTTCACCAAAGTTAATCTACTCCCCTGACTGCTTTGTCAGACAAAATGGTGGATTCAGGGTTATGATTGGTCAGATCACCTGTCAATCAAACTGCAGGCGAAGGCTCAATTGAAGACACTTGTGGCATTTTGGAGCATGACTTATTGACATGAACAGACTGTTGAAACAAGGTTCACATGCAGGAAGGCTTACAGGTTCTTGCCATGAATCATGAAATCATTTTTCATTTATTGCGAACTGTATCAGTGTCATCTGAAGTAAACAACAGATAAGTGAGGTGTTTTCAGCTACACACAAACCTTGGATAAAATCTTAGGCTACATTTTGCCATTTTCTTCGAAAAGTAGACGAATGGAACTTTGATATGTGGTTTTGTTATATATATCCAGTACTTTAATTGGGCAAACACAGTTATGGCTCATATATATTCTGCTCAGCCCTTCTTTAGATTCTGGGTTGGCATAATTATGAAATAATATCTGCATTCAGAACCGCACTGCTGCACAGATTGGCTTCTCTGCTCATGCCTTCACCTTCTTGAAAGGTGTTTTCAGCATTTCAAATGAATGTTAATTAACCGCTTTACGTCTGAAAGGCGTTTTAAAGTTTCATTTATTGATTTATTGTGTTCAGTAAGCATCGGCCTGTTTCACGTCACAAATAATGGATCATGGTGCAGATCTGAACTGAGACTGGTTCCGCTTGGATCATTTTAATTTATTAATAATAAAACTTTGAAAGAAACAAATATATTATTTTAATATTAAAAATATTTTAAAATAATTACTAATAAAATAAACAATTATATACTTATTTTATATATACATTTTCTTCTCAATAATCCAACATTGACACTTCAGGGATGTGTTGTTATTAATACTGTCTTGGTCACATGGTTAGTGCAGCTTCATAACACTTTCAGTCGTTTATGATTTTGAGTGCAGCAACATTTTCACATTAAAAATACAACCTTTAGCTCGCTGGAGGGTGTCAGAGGGAAAGACTATCCTGTTTGTTTCCCCAGAAAAGCCTTTGTAGCTGTTTTGTACAAGGACCTTTTGTAATAATACAGCAATATAAACCAGGACACCCGTTGTTCCAGGGGGAAGTAAAGACTGAGTAATGAACCAATTAGCAAACACTGGAGTGTGAGCAGGAACCTGTGGGACCGCAATCCAAACAGACGAGATGAAATGGCATTCTCTTACTCACACAGCCTAGAGTTTAAAAGGATAATAAAATGTGGTGCAGTTTGCACACTTGACACAACACGTCTTGATCGCCGGATACTGAAGTTGTAAGGAAAAGTCTCAGTATGTCAAAAATGCACATTACGTTACGGAGGTTTTGGAGACTGGGGTATACTTCAGGTTTTTCAAAAGAGCAGACAATGTTTATGTTTGTTAGTCAAAAAACTGAAAATATTCTACTTACAACTGATAATTAAAGTTTCATATGTGAGTAATGTAAAAAAAAAATGTAGACAATAAATTTGCATACTGGGTCCATGCAGTGCATATGAATTAGTTTTAAAGTATGAACTGTCTCGATTCAGCATGTGATGTCCAATGTAAAATTTGTTTGTTTGAGTTTGTTCATGTGGATGAGTCATTTGCATGAACTTCAAACATTAAAAATCCATTTGCGTGAATTCATTCAAAAATTATTTACCGATTCATCTGAATCATATGGAAGATCATGTTGAAGAAGAAAAAAGAGACGGGAGGATAAATAATAAATTGATGCTTTTGCATTCTCTCACAAATGTTTTTGCAAGAGAAAGCAAAGGTTTTGCAAGCGAATGCAAAGATTCTCGTGGGAACGCAAAACATCTGCGAGAGAACGCAAAAGCATTGGCTTAATATTTTTCCTTCCGTCTCATATTTTTTCCAGGTCTTTTTTCCCTAATATAAATATTTAATTAATTACTGTTTTGTAATACGTGTACACTAGGATGCAGTTATTTGAAGTGTTTAGCAGCGCTCTATAGCCTCATGGTCACAAATGGTCTGAAATGCACAAGACATAAAGTGAGCAATAATAATTTAACATTGAATCTGAGTCATGTGGTTTGGTCGTATATCATGTCGTGAGGTGGTGTTCCAGTGTGTTCCAGTGTTGGACTCAGCAACAAACACAGTGCTAGTTATGAGCGATTCCCGAAAAAATGACTTACAAATGGATTCAGCCACAAAAGGTTCACGAAACATCGAACTTTGGCAACTTAGACATTTAGATGTCAATGACGTTTTGGGGGCCTGAACACAGAAACTGGGTTTCAAAGTGCAAGTTTTTGAAAACGATACTGTTGTCGTCTCTGTGTAAACTACAAAAACACAAATTTGTAAAAAGGGTGCCATGCGTATTACATATTCAGTTTATAGGTGCATAGCATAACCACCGCATTCTTAGTCATTTTTGTGGATCCGTGTGAACAGAAACATTTTGACAATGTTGTTGTCTGTACGTGAAAAACATAAAGGAAAAACTTTTCCGTTTTAGTGCATTGTTGTCGTGTAAACATACCCTTAGTGATTAAAGGGTTAGTTCACCCAAAAATGAAATGTTGTTCCAAACCTGTAACACCTTCGTTCATGTTCAGAACACAAATTAACATATTTTTATGAAATCCGAGAACTCTCTTACTTCTCCATTGAGAGCAATTAAATGACCACTTCAAGGCCCAGAAAAGTAGTAAAGACATCGTTAAAATAATCCATGTGATTACAGTGGTTCAACCTTATGTTTATGAAGCGTTGAGAAAACTTTTTGTGCGCAAAACAAAACAAAAACAACGACTTTATTCAACAATGTCTTCTCTCCCATGCCTGTCTGCTGCGCAGTTGACACAGTGAACGCAGTGCAGCGCTTCCGTGTTCTATGTCACAGCGAACGCCGTCTTATTAGCATGCGTGTGATGCTGGCGCGGGAGCCGGCCAATAATGAGCCAGCGTTCTGTCCTAGAACAAGGTAAGGCCCCGATCAGACAGAACTCGTTTTTTGCAGTGAGAGATGCCTTTTTTAAATTGTTTTTTATTATCAGTTTTGCACGCTGTTTATGCGCCCTGGGCGCCTCGTGTTTTTGCAGGAGCGCTCGGTACGCAGTAGAAAAGCGCCTGACGTCACTCGCGTTTTTTTCTCCATTGTCCAATCGAATGAATGGAGAGGCGGCTTTCCGTCATGCTAACAAATGTTTGCAGTTTTTTGGACATGACAAAAATTGCCCTTTGCTTGTAACATACATTTTAAAGTTTCTGCTAATATGATGGTTTAACAGCCAACTAAAGAGCGCTCGTGCTACACTGATGGCTTTTTACCTAGCAACATAAATAACCTCAGCATAAATAACCTTTTCTAAAATCAACAAAAAAGGCTGTGCGGTGCGCCTCGCATTTTCAGACCTGAAAAACACGTTCTGTGTGATCGGGGCATAAGAAGGTCTTACTGGTTTGGAAACGGCATGACGGTGAGTAATTAATGATGGAATTTTTATTTTTGGGTGAACTAACCCTTTAAATAAGTAATTCAGCACCTAAGTGCTTTATTTTAGGAGCCATTGTTCCTTGCCATTTTTTTAAAATCTGGAGTCTTTATTTTTTTTGTGAACTATTATACAAAGTTTGATGCTGCCATCCTAACTGATATCTTTGTTGTTTCTGAGCTGTGTATATTTTTAATTCAAAAAGACTTTTCCCCTTATAATATAGCTTTAATGTAGTTAACCTTGTAGTGTAACTTTTTAAAAGAACAGTTTCATTGTAGTTGAACTTTAAATTCAGCTTTAAGAAAATGTATGGGTATTAGGTGTAGTCAGTGGTTAAGGTTTAAGAAAATGGAAACTTAACCACAGGTTCTTCCAGGGAAATTTGACATGTAATACACCCAAAATGCCTTTTTGTTGTGACGTTGTGTGAAAGTAGAAATAAATGTAAACGCCCCAACCTCATTCAGGTGTGATGTTGTTGTAGACAAGATTGGTCAAATGTGTTTCGAGAAACCAATTGTTTTTGTGTTTTTTTTTCTTCTTCCGCTGGCATAACCCACAGGCTTCGAAACAAAAAAATCAGGCTGTCCATCTGGTGACAATGTAACTTTGTTTTATGGAGATGTTATCCTAGAGAGCAGGATGTTTACTGACAGTAGTCCTGTGGAGCAATTATGGTTTTCAGCTAGAGAAAAACATGTCTAGCAAAATGGTTTTCAGTTGTGAACACATGGCTAAAGCGCGAACACAGACTGCCTGCATCTGTCTCTATTGCAAATGAAGAATCCTGAAGGAGAACTTAGCCATATGGACAACATCAGTGCTAATGAAGCTGTTATGCATTTCAGGGACTGTGTTTGTGATTTCTGTATTAATGAGAGAAAAGGGTCCAGAATCTGAATGTAGGGATGAGCATATGAAGGATCTCTTAAAGACCAATTCCAATCCACACTCCCTTCTGCATGCTGTAGCTGCCAACTGTGGTCAGCTGCTCGGAGTGAGATTTATTCACAGGCTATAAATTTTACATGGGCGCCTATAAATATCACATGACTAGCAATTATCTCAGAACTGCCTTACAGAATCGTGGTAAAATGTTCTTAATAGGGCTATCCTGGCATTAATGGTAAAGCCATTATTAGGGATACACCCATCAAGAATTTTCATGACCGATTCTGATTTTTCTAGGAAATTGTCCGATTCCAATACTGGTAAAATTTTTTCCTTTTTTGTTTTTAAGCAAATTTATTGTTGTTTATTTTCTATGGTGATATATATATATATAAATTATATATATATATATATATATATATATATATATATATATATATATATATATCACCATTTGAAATTAGAGACAACCACTGAATTTCATCATGATCCAAACAAAGATGCTACACATGTAACATGAGCAGTTGTTTTTTAATTTAAATTAGATTGTCTAATATCAAGGTTTAAAGCAAAAACAGAATGGACTGACTTTAGATTTGTGAAATTATGCTACAAAAGACACACATAATGACTGAATGAAAATGCAGATTCACTCTCTGACAGTAGGTGGCGCTTATGAAACAGGTTGTACACGAAGCAGCACTGCTCTTATGAACAGGCATTATGACTAACAGGGGTCAGAGGAAACGATAATGTCACTTTCCTTTAGAGCTACGTTCATATTAACTCCTACCTCCAATTCAATATTTCTATTTTTCTTCAAATATTTTATATATATATAATTAAAATACCCATATTATGTTATGTTAAAGATTCCTAATATTGTTTTGTCATCTCCTACAACAGGTTTACATGAATCCAAGGTTAAAAAACAGATTTTATCAGCATTTTTCTTACAGTGTCTCAAACAGTTCCATCAAGAATTCAGTCTCTCTACATGCCTCCTTTCCGGGAACTGTCCGGCTCTGATTGGTCCAACAGCCCAGTCTGATTGGTCCACCGCTTACAGTGTGTGTCGTAAACCAAACACCCATTATCATAAGTGAATTTCAGCTCCTCTGTGATATGAACAGTAATGATGGTGTCAGTTTTACCATATCAGTCTCAACCTTTGGAAGTGCAGCAGTTGATTTGCTTTGGTATTATGACTGGCATTATGCAAAAACCCATGTAGGTTTAAGCCAGAAGTAAGACTGGATTCGTTTCGGACAGTTCAGAATCGGTTCCTTCTTTAGGGAGACCATAACTCTGTTTATTGTGCACTTTGCAGACCTTTTACACCCACAAACAGCTAGATAACATACTGCATGAAGGGTAATATTCATAAAAGTATAATAAGGCACTTTCATTCATGTAAAATATGATTACATTTTTGGAAAGTCGCACCACAAATTACAACCTGAACTAACGTTAACTTGTCATAAAAAAGGTCAAATTATTTGAAGATACTGTAATGTAAGAGACTTTGACTCTCTCTATGATATCTGCATGTTGGTTGCAGCACATCTATTTATAATGACTTCACAGGATATTCTTTTTGTTTTTTATGATCATGATGCAAAATTTGTTTTGAATTAAAGATATTTGGATAAAACCATCTTAAAATTCATTCAACTCCATTCACTTACCTGAAACTATAGCATAGAAAGCGACTCGTGTCTAATAGAACCCATTGATCCTTATTGTGTTTGTACTTGGGATTTATTTCATTACTGCTGTTGTGTAATTACTGTGGGTTCAACATCTAACGGTTTGATGGCATCATTTTTTGTCTATTTCAGGGGCATAACAGGGAAGAACTGCGGCATTATCATCTTATCTGCTGAAGAACTGGGGAACTGCAGGGTGAGTCTTTAGACGTGTGTGTAGTGTTGTATTCATTGTTTTTTCTCTTCAAGGACAGGCAGAAATGCCTTTTAAGCAGATGCCTGCAATTTACTCTGTGACCTTCAATTAAAAACACTCGGTCTCATTAAAGCTCAGAGTGCTGCGGTGCAGATAGAAAGCAAGTTCCTAGTTTATGAATTCATCCACGCAAGACAAAAACACAGCGACTCTTGTCTTGAGTGTGAGGGTCTTTAAAATAGAAAAATAAGATTTTATTTAAAAGGTCATGGAGGCATGTGAAGATTTGTCAGCATAGGGCCGAATGGACTGCAAGGGAAAGAAATCAATCAATGCCTTTTTGTACAAGTGGCCCGTCAGGTCAGTGTGGTGGGCACAGATGGAGAGAGACAGAGAACGGTTGTGTCAAATGAAGTCCACATCATCGTTGCCCAGCATGTAATAAACAGAGACCTTATTAAGGCAGAGGCTGCCAATTTACAGCATCATCACCCTCATCTGAAAAGGTCAATTCAGTCATAGTTATAAGAGCATTTTGTATGCCGTACAAGACTATAGTACTGAATGGCATTACATTAGTTGTTACACAATTAAAAGTCACAGTAAACCTTGTGGAAGTGTCATATCTTTATTGATCCCGCTTTTTTGGTAACACTTCACAATGAGATCCCATTAGTTGATGTTACTTAAATGCATTGACTACTATGAACTTACTCTATTAATCTTTGTTAATGTTAACTAATAAAAATACAACTCTGTTAGTTCATGTCCACTGAATAATATCAACAGATTTTGATTTTAATAATGTGTTAGTAAATGCTGAAATTAACATTAAATAAAATGAAGTATATTTCATTGTTCATTCTACTGTTCACTAATGTTAGCAAATGGAACTTTATTGTAAAGTGATATTTAAGATGTCACGAATGTAAGTATATTTTGTAACTGTAGGCTACATAACATGTTGGCACCAGCAAAAGTTTTATCTTGTATTAATTATAATTAGTTGATACTATTTGCACCACGGTGTATATATTCAATGTATATGATTATAAAATCTAAATAAATCTATAATTTGTTGGGACATTACTTGGACTTGACATTACCTCCCTCATACACTTACCATTAACCTACCTGTAAAACACTATATTCCCACTAATAAATACCCGTTAGGCACTTTATTTCCACTTTTCAAATATTTTAATAATTTTTACTTAAACTCTACTCAGAGCTGATGTGTAGTGGGAAAAGGGGGAAGAATGAGTTCTGAAAAGCCGGATTTGAACTCCGGTTGGTTGCGTCAAAAGCTAACACCTCCCGCCAATGATCCTGTTATCTGACAGGTTTCTTTTGTAATTTTGTCTGGCTCAATCAGATAATGGTGGGCGGAGTTAGTGTAAATCACCTCTGCCAAACAAGGTGTATATAGACACATTTTTCATTCAGCATCATGTTTCTTATATTTTTTTCTACATTTTTGTGTATTCATGATTAAAAACTAATGTTCTCATTAGGTTTCGTGATAATTTTGCTTTTGAAAGAATAGTTTTAGTTAAAGAAAGCACAAATAAATGAACCACTAATTATAAAATATTCATTTATTATTTTAAAGTGGAGTTGAATTATTACAATGTGATTAGCACAATATATTTATCATTGTGGTCTCTTTGTTCTTTTTGCCTGGATGCCTGGATGACAAAATAATCACAATATAATTTTTTGAGAATAAAAAAACTCAACGATAAAGATCAGATTATTTTGTGCCTGAATTTTATGTGATCATTAACTCCTGAACATGCAAATATGTTGTTAAATTATTGTAATATTACCTGAAATCTTAAATATTTGATGTCAAAGGGGTTCGGTTGACAAAAAGTTAGGAAATCTTTGTTTTACAGCGATAAATTCTCCTCATCTTGTGATTTTAGACACCAAGGCATCAATAAGAGAGAGTGTATTTCACCTCCATTAACAGATGCATTCGGGGCAGAAGCGTGTAGCGATATGGCCGCGGGTTCATTGTGAAGCATTTGTGGTACTCCAGCGTTCTGCATCATGTGCTCTGCGCTCTTGTTAGGACTGTGACTGGACAATGCTCCTGTGAAGCACCTTCATTACAATTTCAAAAGGGTTTTCTACTGGTTCCCTGCTCTCTGGATCAATGGCAGAGTTCATTTGTAGTTCTTTTTGCTCCGCTGCCCATATTTTACACACCAAAAGCTTTAATTTGAGCTCAAGGTAACGTGAATGCTATGGGATGGACTCTTGTTATGTACCCGTCCCAGATCCCTCCTATGGGCTTTAAGTCACATGCCCACTAAGGGCCCTGATATCAGTATCCAGCTCAATAAAAGCTTTTCCCATCCCCATTACAGTGTGAAGAAGTATAATAATAGAGCTTTTAATTTGTACTCATCATCTGGGAACATAAACATTGATTTGAGGAAAACCCAAAGAAAGGGCTTATAAAAACCCATCTTTGCCACATGGATTCAGATTGTGTTATGATTCAATGTTAAAAAGTTTTAATTTGCAAAAACACACAAAAATCTAAGCACACAAAATGTTATTTGAAATATACTTCCTGTATAGTATGTTGATTCTACATTTGAAGATTCCGTATGTATTTTTGAGTAACCATGATTAACTCTTTCCCAGCCATTGACGGAATTGATTCTTCACTGTGAGTTTGATTGACAGGCGATCTGAGCAATCATAAGCCCAGCATTTTGTCAGACAAAGCAGTCAGGGGAGTTAGTAGATTAATGTTAGTGAACTTGAAAAATTGTGTGTACTCACGTCTTTCCGCGCTTGAAACAAGATTCCTTCTGATGTTCATTCATGTTTATTTGATGCTATAAATGAACTAGTATGAAGAGATGATCGGTTCACGAGCCGCAGCGATCTGTCACGACACATTAAAGAGCCACTATACGCTATTTATTGTTTAAACGTCTTTAAAAAATTAAAATTTTTAAATATGAAACTGTTTCGTGTCAAAAGTAACCTGCTCCGTCTTGTCTGCTGACGCCTTATTAGTGTCCTCTTTGCTTCTTGCTGTATTTTTCACCTTCGTGAGAACATGATGTGTGGCGTGAGAGTGCATGGCTTGTCGGACATAGCAACAGAAACTAAAGGGGGCGGGGCTTTGCAAATGGTAAATTTTCTGAAAATTAATGTTTTCCCTGCTTAAGGTATTACACATCTTCTGATGCGTAAGAATCTCTGGATCAAAACACAGAAGAAAAAGAAGCAGAAACAATTGATAGACGCATTGCTTATGCGCATGTAAAATAACGCAATCATCAAACATTCAACAGCATATAAATCAAAACTGCCAAACATTTCTAAATGAAATGTTAAACCCATGAAGAGGAAATGACTGTGAAGGTCTGGGAGTGTTGACGGACTCAATCTATGATTTCATCATCCTTCTGAATCTGATCTGGACGTAGTCAGAAATGCGATTTACTCAGCTTTTTGTTCAAAATGTTGCTTTTTTAATTAAACTCACCCATATTCAATATTTAAACAAAAACCTCTTTTTTGGTATTTTGTATGTTCAGATATTCATACAACATAATATTCTGGAGGCAATGAAAGTTTTGTGAAAATGACCAAAAATGCTGGCGATAGCTGGCAACTTTTCATAAAAAAATGCTGGCAGGGAAAGAGTTAATTCCATCTAACATGATTAATGAATTAGAAGTTGTAATCAATTCAATAGGTCTGCCTCAGATTAAAGATTTTCATTTAAGCCATTACTTGATTAATACTAAACCATAATAATGAGCATCTACAATGTAAATTATGCAGTCCAGCACTCACATAAAGCTTGCCACAGAGACACCGGCAAACATCGCATGAACTTTTCTGAAATCAGAATGCAAACCGATTAAATAGTAACCTATAGCCTTATCTTTAAAAAAATAAATAAATAATAAAAATATTTTTGAAAATAAAGACATAAATAGAAATGATAAATAAATATGCAAACTGAAACTTTTAGAAAAATATCAGTGCAAACAAATCAGGCTGACAAAGAAGTAACAAAATTAAAATAGGCTAACAAAAGCAAAAAAAAGAGGCTTTATTAGCATACATAAAACAAATAAATAAAATAAATAGCTGCAAATTGAAACACTACAACAATATGGACATTTGACTATACCTGATTCATCGTCACTTTCTTTCCTCTGATCTCAGTCTTCTCATGTTATGAGAAAGGAACACGAGTTTGTCCACATTGTAAGAGAGAAGTGAGCTCTGTGTCTTGGTCACAATGAAGGCGCCATTTGAGAAGATGGCGTGGATGTGGAAGTTTTGTGCGGTAAGCACGTTGCTAATTTAGCTTTCACACTATGCATTAGCACTTGGAAATGCGGCTAATATTTGTGCATGTTTATTTAGGTTAACTTTAACGATAAAGCTAGCAGACATGAATCATTGCTAACGTTGGGCTGCTAACGTGTTTTAAATAAGTCATTTTTGAGGTCGTTCATCATTTTTTGTGGTCATTCTCAAAATGTTCCCAGACTTTGGATTTTCTGCCTGACATATTCGCACATGGACTAGCCGTGTTAATGATCGACAATTCCCGTGGAGTTTTTTTCTTTTTTGCGACTAACCAACTGATTAAAATTTAGCCTCTTCTTATCGACTTACGTTTAGTCGGCTTTCAATCGATTACACACTCTGATGCATTTATATTTACATATACTGTATGCTTCATGTCCTTGAGCCCTTGCTCTCTAGAAAAAATATCTGAGACACACTCAGGCCTGTGTTTCGCATAATGTACTGAGCGTGAGACGTGGGAAAACTTTTTTTTTTTTTTGTGATGAGCCATGACCGTATTGGAAAATCAATCCTTTATTCCTTACTAACGATTCCTGCTCATTCCTGCTGTAGGCTGACAAGAATTATTAAACAGAGCAAACCCACAAAAACCTGAATTTGGTCCAGCATGATGAGTTTAACTGTGCTGGGAAGCTACTTTGAAACTGTAGTTGGACTGTACAATCCATATGAAGTACTTCAAATAGTCAAAATGCTCTTAAGTGTTGTTACTATACCTACGCCACAAAGTGCTAACAAAAAGTAGCTACTGTACACTGAAGCTAATTAAGAAGGTAATTATTTTAAATATGTTTTCACCTTATAATTGTCAGCTACACACCTCATTTCAGAAAAGTACCTATTATATTGCAAAAGAGGAAATTACAGTAATTTACGCCTCATAAGGAATAACTTTATAAAATGAGAAGAGCGAGTCTCTTCGCTAATTACTTCAGTATATGCAAGTGTGCTTGTGCTATTGCTAACTAACAATTAGCCGTAAGAGATCTGAGTTCATTAAAAGATTCTGATTTTAAGGGTTTTATGCAATTCCGTTAAGTTTTAGCTACACAAATTTAAGTGGATAATTTAATATTAAGGAATATTTTCTTTATATTCTCTCAAATTGAATAAATTCACAGTACTCCTAAATATTAGCTTTTTAACTTACATGGTTTAAGGCAGCGAGTTTGGCCTTAACTTGTTGGGTTTTACGGTACAGAGTCCACACAACCTGTAGAATAAGATATTTTGAAAAATGTTGGGAACCAAGGAACATTGGAGCCCATTGACTTTCAAATTACAAGTGAATTGTCAACATGACAGGTCCTTCCTCACTTCATTTAGGTTAAACAATGCACCAGGACACCAGTCTCAGCATCTGCAGCATCTGTTTATACGACTTCTGAGGGGCTGGAGTGGAAAATGTAACACTGTGTCCAGGTCCAAGGGCCAATGTTTGTCTTTCAGAGAAAAGAAAATTGGACACGGATAATATTGATCCTAATTTAACACCCTCAGGCATATTGGTATTGTCTTAGTCTGTCTCTAAAATTCAGCATATAAAAGCACCAAAGCTCAAAGATGATTGACGGTATTAGCAGATAACTTCCGACTGACCCCTGAAAGCCGCTTGCTGAGAGTCAATAGCTGACTTCACACGTACATCATCATTTGCTTATGAACTATCCTCACTTTCACACCAAATTGGCTCCTTGTTTCAGCTCTAAATGTTGCTGTTCTCAAGAGCAGAATGTACCTCAGATTCATTTTGAGCCAGAAAAATCTCTTCTTTTGGAGATATTATTCAGGCACACTTCCCAAACACAAGTGTATCTTCCCCACGGTAAATAAGGCTTCGTGTTTCTTAACCAAACAATTAGATTTCAGGGTTGTGGCTTTCTTATCTACTACATTTAGGATTTAGGGTTTAGGATTAGGATTGTGACAAAAATGATCAAATATGTCCAGGAACTCTTCCTGTACTTGGCTTTCTATACTTGTCATTTGCGCTCTGATGACCTGAAGGTAGGTAGGCGTATTTTGTAATTTGCTCAAAATTTATTGGCATTTTGGATTTTTTTGAAAAACCTACTTTTGCAAACAAGTCTTAGGTTTTTGGCCCGATCGGAACCAAACCAGAGCAGCGAGATTCTCTGGAGTTCGATTGTCAATAATTATCAAAAAAAGTTTACATTTTGATTCAGGGTCCCTAAGGGTTGCCAAAACATTTGAAGTGGGTGGAGCCACTTTTACTAAAATGGCTATAATTTGTGAAAGGAATGAGATATTTTCACCAAACTCAGCACACCTATGTAAGAGCTCATTCTGTACTCGTGTGAAAAAGGACACTTGGCGACTGGCCACTTGGCGCTGCTATAACAGGAAAAAACATGAAAATGACTACTTCACCGTTAGTTGAAAATTGGCATGCAGTGTCTTTGTCCCGGGTGCCATGATTGCTCTTTGAGGACATTGACGTATCTCGAAAAACATGTCCGCCATCGGCCAATGATTTTTGAGCAGCTATCAGACAAGGTTAACAGGCAGATCAGAATGAAACTCGCCATTTGAGCAGGGTGGTGCTGATGAGTTTTACACCTCTCTAATCACGTGGTGTTTCACACATACACACAATAATGCGTCATTTGATAGATCTCTTCATACTGAACACATTTGCCTCAAGAACCACTGCTGTCAATCAAATTGTTCATTAAATATTCACAATTATGTAAAAAACCTACTTTTGTGAACTAATCCTAGGTTTTTTAAAATAAAACCAATGCTGTACAATTCTCCAGACTCTCTAGGTCAATAATTATCAAAAAAAAGTTGAACTTTACCCTTTGGCTAGTTATAACAGGGCCATTTAGAAAAGGAGCGTGGCCAAGTGCTCACAAAAGCTTATAAGTCCTAAATGAAAACTCTGAACTTCATGAAAATAGGTGAGCACATGCAGTATATGATTCTAAAGAAGCAGGCCAATAGGTGACGGTCTAACTGTTAAAAAGCTTTAAAAATCATATATTTCCTATGGTAAACTGTCTGTTTTGGTTGTAAATGGTCTTTTCCATCTATTATTGAGATGGTTACAGGCTTGCTAAATAAAACGTAGTATCTTTTTGTGCAAGTGCTTAAAGGACTTATATATTATTTTTATTATTATTATAAGTTCATTTGATGAGCTGTTATGAGTTTATTTAAATTAAAAGATAAATCATGTTCTGTTTTTGTTGTTAATAAATGATAAAACATAAACAGTAGTCTGATAATTTATACTATATGATTTGATAAGAATGATCATTTTTAAATGGCTAAAACTATGTATTTTATCCTAAGAAATAAAATGCCTATAAACAACTATAATGTTCTACATTAAATTTGGTATTTAATGTTTAAAAATATCATGTGGTTAATATATATGAATGATTGTGGTTAATCATGATTATTTGCACCTGACATAATTCAATTGTTGAAATAAATTTGCAACATAACTAATTTTTAAGAGAGGAGAAAAGGTGAAAATGACCTAACTGTGACTAAATAACTGTGATGAGGGTGAGACTAGAGACTAGGGAGAGCTGGATCCAAGTACAGATGACAATTTATTGGAAAAACAATTAAAAACAAAAACGGAAACTAATTACTAATTAAAAGTCCAAAGCAAAAACCACAAAGACAAGGAAAACATTGCAATATTAAAAATACTACAATGACAACAAGAATAAACATTTTTTAACACAATGTTTTCATAAAGCCATTTTGGCACTGTGTCAGGTCACCTCTTGATATCTAATGTGAAATCTGGGTCCTGAAGCAGAAGCCGGGGAGCAGCGCCGGCACAAAAGAGTCGCTGCTTCAATGAGAATCTGCCGTCTGATGTGATCAGAATATGTTTTAGCTGGCAGAGGGAGAACGCCAGGCTTCTTTCCCCTTTATAGCCCTCATATCCAGGAACCTAGAACATATTTATGAGGCTTTGGGGCATGGAGTGGCATTATTTTTAGCTGCAAAGGGGTGTGTGGGTGGAGATCGCATGTCAGTCCATGTGCATCCTGAACTTTCCACCCTTACCTCCCTCTCATAAAGGGTCCTATTTAGGGTGTCTGCGCTTCAGGCAGATATTCATACTGCCTCATTTCAGCGGGTGTCACTGATGATTTCTAGTGAGAGCCCTAAAGCTGCTCCTAAAGTGTTAAGTCGCTCTACAGTTGGCAGATTCCTGAAGGTTGTCATTTGAAATGGCACCAAGGCAACATTTGCCACTGGGCTTTTTATGGGAGGGTGATAGAGGGGACGTGATGGCTCTCATCTGTAATGCCACGCTATCTGGACAGCTGGAAGCACGAGGGTTGGGCTGTGACTTTTGCGGACAGTAACTAGCGCTTAGAGAGGGGAAGGAGGCTTTCAGAATATGTTGATATAGCAGTCCAGGAATTCGCCTTTAGAGCAAGCGCACATTTAATTGCTCTCGAAGCAGAGCGTCTTCGTGTATGAGGCTCTTGAATCCGCTCTCATCAGCAGTTAGTGTCTATTAGCATGTCATCAGTATTCTGCTGGTCGCAGAGCTTGCAACAACAAAGTGTGTTTACTAAGAGCGATCTAGTGCTCTGACACGAGACCTGTGCAGATAACACGGCCGTTTCTAGATTAGCCATGAATCCGGCCCTGCAATCGCTGTACTCTTAAGAACTCGCTTTTTGTCATTCGCTTGTAAAACATGTTGACTGACTGCTAAGATAGTCTGAATCAGACAGGTGGTGTGTAATTGTTTTATTTAAAGGGTTAGTTCACTCGAAAAAGAAAATTCTGTCATTAATTCCTCACCCTCGTGTCGTTCTACACCCTTAAGACCTTCGTTCATCTTCAGAACACAAATTAAGATAGTTTTGATGAAATCAGTGGTTCGCGTATTAAACTGCCAAATCACGTGAACTATTTAAATTGTGAAACACTTATGACGTAACGAAGCCTCGCTTACTGAAATCACGTGACTTTGGCGCTCCGAACCACTGATTCGAAACAAAAGATTCGTAAAGCTTCGAAGCAGTGTTTTGAAATCAGCCATCACTAGATATTGTTGAAAAGTTGTTATTTTGTTTTTTTGGCACACGAAAAGTATTCTCGTCGCTTTATAATATTAAGGTTGAACCACTGTACTCACATGAACTGTTTTAAATGTTTTTAGGATCTTTCTGGGCATCTAAAAGTGTTAATTGTCTTGCTGTCAATAGAGACTCACTGAACCATCAGATTTCATCAAAAATATCTTTATTTGTTCTGAAGATGAATGAAGGACTTACGGGTGTAGAACGACATGAGTGTGAGGAATTAATGACTGAATTTTCATTTTTGGATAAACTAACTCTTTAAAGACATTGAAAGCAGAATGAATTTAATTTATGCTCATCAAAACATTTATTTGATATAGTAAAATAGTAATATTTTTTTCTATTGTAAAATAATTACGATAAATTTAAAATAATTTATATATGTGATGGATTTTCAGCATCATTCCTCCAGTCTTCAGTGTCACATGATCCTTCAGAAATCATTCTAACATGCTGATTTGGAGCTCAAGAAAGTTTCTTTGAATAGAAAGTTAAAAAGTTAAAAAATATATTGAAATAGAAATATTTTGTTACATCATGATAAATTTTTACTGATATCTTATATGTCACTTGTAATCAATTGAATGCATGTTTGCTAAATAAAAATGTTAATTTATTTTTAAAATCATATTGGCCTCAAACGTGTGTGAGGGGAAAAAAAAATTTAATTTAATGCTTATAAATATATTTATTGTAGTGGAGTTACAGTTAGAACCCATAAAGAGACCAATATGCTCCAGACCAATAAGATCAAGAGTTAAAGTTGTTTACAGAAGACAAAGTTCTCCACTCTTCCAAAGGCCGTAGAAAATGAGGAAGACAATCCAGCTTCAAACTTAGGATACAGAAATACAAGTACTTATTGTCACATGAATAATGAATTGACGACATTTCTACAGGTTCTGATAGGTAAACAGTACAGATAATCCTAACAGCATCTGAACATGTCAATATTCTACTTTTTATGTAAATTAGGTTATTAAAAGACATTATCTTTTCCACTGTTTGTTCTATATATACGTAAGAAACGTTGGTAAGGGTTGCAGGAGAGGACTCTTATCATCTAGGACGCTGTTGATTCTCCTTTGTTTCCATTGGCATGGTCACATGCCACATAAAAATAATCATAATAATTCAACTATAATAATAACCAACTGCTGCAAGCACTTTTATATAAAATGTAGGCGATATCTTTTCCCTTCAAGTTTTGACAGCTCATCCCTGGAACAGAACATGAAAACTACATCCACACAGAGCACTGATACAAACTTCTACACATGATTCATACTTTAACATATAATGACCAATGGTGCTATAAATTGTAAAAAGACATGAGGATACATGTGGTGGGTTAATGACCTTCATGACCCTAGGCACAGGTGTCTTTACATGACTCATAGCTATCAGGAGAACAGCAGAATAAAATGAATAAGAACAAGTTCAAACTGACAACTTTGTTTCTACAAAATATGATATTTGGCTATATAATGATTAAAAGAATAATTACAAAACAAGCATTTATTCTCTGGAAGCTGATGGAAGTTAAATGTGTTCTTGCTTTATTGAGTGGTGTTTCTCTCGAGTCCACCTCCTGAAGAAGTCTAGCAGTATTTCTCTTTGGCTCATGTGTGAGTGTGCACTGAAGCTCAGATAATATGGTGTAAGTCTCTTGTTCAGTTCTGGAAGCTTCTGGAGCTAATCGACGCAATGTTTAATAACAGTGTTCATATGCAAGGAACAATGACAAATTACCATCTTAAAGGAGAAACTTAGAGTAATCCATTACTTCACTATTTCAAGGGAAAAGTAATTAAATTACAGTAATTGATTACTTACAAAACTTGGAAGAGCCAGAATATTATTCAGTATAACTATGATTGTGTTCACCTGAAAGAAGAAAGTCAAATACACAGGATGGCTTGAGGGTGAGTAAATTATGAGATAATTTAAAGTTTTGGGTGAACTAACCCTTTAAATCAACACTATGAAGCTTTCTTAAAACTCAGCAAAAATACTAATAATTTCACAGGGGGAGACTAGCAGGGGAAGTGAAAATTGATTATCTGTTATTGCAGAGCTGAGAATGAGACAATTCAGACATTTTCATTTGAACAGTGTCAATCATCAAAACAGCACAGAGACTCTGACCGCTGCTGTCAAACCGAAGGGTTTACTGAGTTATTTTAAATGGACAGGAAACTTGTCACAGTTGGGTAAACAAATGAAGAGTAGAGGGATCTATCGCAGTACTTCCTTTAATAAACACAAAACAATGAAGACAATCCACACAGGAGACACTCTGGAGAAAACGTAACTGAGGTATAAAAACAAAACTGAAAAAAAAAATCAACCAAGGGCTAGAAATACTCAGGGATAATGAGGAACTGAACAAGAGACAGGTGGGACTAATCAGGTAAAACTAAACTCATTGGTAGCAAAAATCAATAAGCAAAGTTATTGTGAGCTGTTACAGCATCCCAAACCAGTGTTTGCCAACCCTGTTCCTGGAGGCACACCAGCACTACACATTTTCAAACTATTCCTAATCAAACACACCAGATTCGGCTCATCAGCTTGTTAGAAGAGACTCTAAGACCTCAAATGAATGGGTCAGATTAGAGGGAAATCTAAAATGTGTACTGTTGGTGTGCTTCCAGGAACAGGGTTGGGAAACATTGATCCACACTGAGGGAGTTTTCACAACTGACTCGTTTGGAGTGTTTGTTCCAGAACCTGGCTCATATTCTATCTTAGTTCAGTTCATTTAGGCATGTAAAGTGGCAACCGCGCTCGGATCTGCACCAAAACAAATCAGTCTGAGATGGTTTCGGCCCACTTGGAAACAAACTCTGGAACGGTTCACTTGAGATGAGAAAGCAATCTGACCCAATGGACCAGGCTGTATCACAACGGGTCATTACTTATGTTTTGTGAAAAGCAGCAGTGTTTTTTACTAATGGCTCTCAAAGTGAATCGTGGGGTAACCTGGAGCAAAGACGAAGTAAAATGGCTAAAATCCGCCATGAGCCGAATCACGGAGCATAAACAGCTGTGCTCTGACCAATAAGAGGACAGATTACTTGCACCTAAATTGTATTAACAAATTCTCTCAAAATAGTCGGCACAGATCAATGATAGCTTGAAGGTGTTTACCAGACACAGCAAAGTTTCGAACTCCCGAAACAAACGAACTTTGTTTTGGCCGGATTTTGTTTGAAATGACGTCACTCCAGTTCGTTCTTCGATTCCACTTGAAGTATATCAGGGCCTTAATACTACAATATTAAATGTTATAATATTTCAGTACTATATGTTTATTTTATGTTTATCTTTACATTAATTTTTATTAAACAGTCAATTCACATTAAAGTCTCATTCATGCAATTTTCAAATTGCTTCAAAATCATAGTAAACTAATCATTAACTACTACAATAAAGTAAAAAAAAACATTTCATTTAAAAATAGTTCATTTATTTTTATATATTTCATTTGTTTCATTCTAACTGTTGTTCTGCTATTAAGTAGAGTCTTAATAGTAGAGTCAATAATTCTTCAGTAAACGTCTGCAAGTATAATATTGTTTTAATTAATTATTGATATAATTGTTTGGGTTCTCTCACTGATGATCGGTTCACTCAGTGATCATCTAGCTTACTTTGACTTGGAAGTGATTCAAATTTGGTATACAGTATACACCACCAGGTTTGAAGTCAGTAAAGATTTTTATTTATTTATTTATTGAAAGAAATGGTTTTATTATTCAGCATGGATGCATTCACGTCTTTAGAAGACATTTATTATGTAACAAACGATTTATAGTTTAAATAAATGCTGTTCCTTTGAATTTATCCATGAAAGAATCCTGAAAAAATGTATTAAATGAAATTATTCTTCAGCACAAAATCAGCATATTAGAATGATTTCTGAAGGATCATGTGAAGACTAGAGTAATGATGATGTAAATTCAGATATATCATAACATATATCACAAATTTACTGTTTTTACTGTATTTTTGTCAAATAAATGCAGCCTTGGTGAGCAGAAGCGATCTTGGTAACAATCATCTTACCAAACCCAAACTTCAGAACGGTGTTTCACCATGTCTACACTGGACGGCAACCATTGCGAATCCATTAGTTCTTCATCTCAGAAGTAGCACGAGCGCTTTAAGTACGTCAGAAATAGAACATCAGTTTATGGTTGACAATTTGTAATCGCGTCGCATTCAGACAGCATCAGTGATTATAATGGGTTCTATTATGCGCTCGCGTCTGGTGTAGACGCTGTGTAAGAGTGAGAGAGTAGCTTTTAATGTATCTATTTCCACCAGTTTGACTCCGCCTCTTTAGAAAAATAGAAAACACAATTAGATTACAAATTATGCCGTTTTATTTTTTATTTTCTCATCCAAATTTGTCGAGGAAGCATTGCCTCTTTTGCCTCCTCAGAGAAAATGCTCCTGCAAACAACAGCCTTTAGATATTCAGTCAGTGTTTGTACAACTGTCTTTATGTAATGTCTCTCCAAAACTTTCAAACCTCCAGAAATTGACCCTTCGCAAAGACCCGCCCCCTTTAGTTACTGTTGCTAAGCCCGCTCTCACGCAACACAAATCATGTTCTCACACAGTGAAAAATACATCGATTAGCGAACACTGACAGCGCATCGACAGACATATGAGACAGTTTCATATTTAATATATCGTAATTTTTTAAAGAAGTTTAAACAATAAATATCGTATAGTGTCTTTTTAATGTGTTGTGACAGATCGCTGTAGCTCCTTCAAGCGGCTCGTGAACCGATCATCTCTTCATACTAGTTCATTTATAGCATCCAATAAACATGAATGAACATCAGAAGGAATGTTGTTTTAAGTGCGGAAAGACGTGAGTACACACAATTTTTCAAGTTCACTAACATTAATCTACTAACTCCCCTGACTGCTTTGTCAGACAAAATTGCGGATTCGGGGTTATGATTGGTCAGATCGCCTGTCAATCAAACTGTTTGAGTGTAATAAAAGGGTAAAAAATTGTATATTTCAAACGGCTTCATTCCAGTTGAAATAAACACATCTTCTGCGCTGAGTGTGCTATAAGTTTGATCTCAAGGGCCAATCCAAAAATTACAAGCATGAGTTGATGCACATCCAAAATTATCGCAGCTTGAAACTGCTGATCCAGAGTTGTTTCTACATGGCAGGCATGATCATATTCATAATGATAAGTGAAGCAGAAGCTGATCACAGACCAGCAGTCTTCGTTACTGAATAGAGCTCAAATCCCAAAGTTTCATCCATTTCTGAGTGTTCGCATCTACAAGATCACTGATCCTTCTGTAATGAGCCTCCCATTCTCCCAGGTGAATTAGATGAAAGTGTTTTGGATCCGTTCTCTCTGCATTGTGATCATTAGAATGCACGATTGAGTGCAGATTTTGTGTTGTTGCTTTCATGTCAGCACAGCTCATACAGTATTTTTTTTCTGGCCAAAATATATTTCAGATATATGTTCAAAATGTGTTGTAAACAATATGGTTTACGGTAAAATAAAAAATGTAGATTTAGGCCATTTTGAAATATATCTATATATATATATATATATATATATATATATATATATATATATATATATATATATATATAAACACAGATTTTTTTTTCCTTTTTTTTTATCTTTAGGACAGTGCAACCATGCAGTTCTGTGCCAACAAATTGGACAAGAAGGACTTTTTCGGTAAATCCGATCCCTTCATGGTCTTCTACAGAAGCAACGAAGACGGCACGTAAGTGTCCTACATCGATTTATAACACCACAGCTTTGTTTTAGCCATACGTACTGTGAAAGGAATATTTCCCATGATTCTTAGTGATCAACCTTACCTCCATACTGTGAGACTGGCAACTGCTCTGTGGGAAATTTATAGGCTGGAAATGACTCTCTGTGTGCGTACAGAGGAACAGGAAAAGGCCTTCTTTCCTGTTGTTACCCAGAGTTCTCATCAAAGCCTCTTTACTTAAGTGACCGGCGTATCATGTTTTCAAGAGCCACGATCGTGTAGTTTGCCCATTTTGTCTTTCAAATCAAAAATACTCAATGGAGCAACTAGCAAAGCTCTGCAGAGGCTCGGATGAGTCAGACAGTGTTTAAACCGATTTAGGGTGTTTTAATGATGCTCTTGAGTGCTGATGAAGGGGCTAATTATCAGTAATCTCTGTTTATAAAACGGAAGGATGTTACGTTTTGCAGTTTGATAATTAGGCTAAAATGCAATTTGAGTTTACAAAGACCTTTGGAGAGTATCTTTATTATTTACATGAAGCATAAAGAGAAATCTGTGATTTCCAATGTGATGTCTCTAGACTTTCTAACACTTTAACCGATGCCATGTTCCATATGGTTTGTCAGCTTTGACCATGAGATGAACAGAGCAGGTGGCGGATGTCAGTCTGGGTTTCCTCAGAAGTTTTGCAGTGTCTCTATGTGTTTCTGTTCGTTCTCTCAACATGAAGGTTTACAATCTGCCACAAGACAGAGGTGGTGAAGAACACCCTCAACCCTGTTTGGCAGCCGTTCACCATTCCAGTCAGAGCTCTCTGCAATGGCGACTATGACAGGTAAGCAGTTATTCATTGTGCGAAAATTATATATAATGCACCATTTCCATCACAACCACCTATTTTGCCATTAATAAAGTTTTGTTAAAAGGTAAGTATAGTTACCAAGGAGACAGCAGTGTCAGTGAAGAGCTTGAAATGAAATATGAGATGTGTGTGCAACGTAGGCTCATTGGAAAACGTGCTTCTACCCGACATTTGAGCAAACCTCCAAAAACCTATTCACTGAAGTTTCCAGCTGAAATGAAGACTAATGGAGGCCAGCTAGTAAGAGCTTGTGCCTATAAACCACAAGAGGCACACTAATCTGTGATCTCTGACCCAGTTTGTTTGCTGGCTTCCCGGGTTACAATGCACTGTTTTTACGCAACTGTTACGTTACGTGGGGTAAGGAACACTCCAGACAAAGTGGCATTTAGAAATGCAGACTTTAATAAAATACTGGAACACCAGGAAACAACATACACACCAATGTGTTAACACAAGCGTCCAAAGACAAACGAGAACTGCCAAGGACTAGACAGAAACAGAGAGCTTATATACAAGGAACACTAGGAGATAATGGGACTAATTAATGATACACAGCTGACAAGAATTAACTAATAATGAGGGTTACCAGGGAGACAAAGGAGTGGCAGGAAAACACCAAATAAAGAGCATGTGCATGAAAATCAAAGTCCAAACACAGAGATATGTGACACCCGGGTTAATTATTTGGTAAATTGGCAATGGGCGGGATCACACAGACCAAAACAAAAACAGACTTTCTGACACGGAATGCACATTTCAAAGTTGAATAACTGGAGAATTGTTTTTCAGAGAAACAAGCATATTTCCTAAATAATAATTTAAAATAAATAATTTAGTCCGGTCAAATTTTTTTTACATGTAGCATCTTTAATATTTTGAATTTGTTTTTATTTTTATTTATTAATTTTTCATTTTAATTTAAGTTCAATTTTTTATAATTGAGTTTTTTGTCATTTTTTTATATTGCTGTTTAGATTTCATTTCATTAAACATTTATTTTAGTTATATTCAGTCACTTTAGTTTTTAAAGAAATATTTTTATTTCAGCTTTATTTTAATTACCGTAAATTATTTTTTTAATTGTTGTATCATCTTATTCATTTTGTATTTTATGTTCTTATATACATATTTAAAGCAACATAAATGTTGCACATTTGAAATACAAGACCATAAACAAGTGTGATGAAAAGAATAGGCCAGCCCATATGTGCCTTTTAAAATGCTTATTCAAAAGAAGTCTGCATACCAATGGCTGAACATCAGATAATAATGATGTATAATATCTCCATGGTTACCACGTACTGTAAATCTCAGAGGAACTAGTGAACGTCAGTCGTGAACTTGACCCTTGCCTCCATATATTCTCCTGAGACTGCTACAAGCATTAGAAATTAATTAAAAAAAAGAGAACTTGCCTGAGAACCTACTGAATACTTACAGAACTGCATGCTCTGCGCACTCCCTCACACATCTGATAGAACGAGGTACACTCTAAAAAAAAGCGGGGTTGTTTCAACGGTTACATTTTATTTTACAGTGCTGTAGTTACATTGTAATTACTTAAATAAGTACTGAGTACTATTAATTAACTACATGTACTTACTATAGAGTTACAGTTAGGCTTAGGGTTTGGTTTAGGGTTAGTTACTTATAATTATGATTAATTTAATGTTATTTCTATAGTAAGTACATGTAGTAATGTGTAACTACAGCACTGTAAAATAAAGTGTTACCCTTTATTTTACAGTCCTGTTCCCCAAGTACATACTATGTAATTGCAATGGGTAATAACGAGGTAATAACCCTGAACGAACCCCTAAACCTACCCCATGTGGTTACCTTATAATTACCCAGTACTTTCTTGGTTAAGCACAATGTAAGAACATACAAGTAAAATACTGTAAAATAAAGTGCCACCTTAATTGGTTGGGTTTGTCCATATTTTGCCCAAACATGGGTTGAAACAACCCAGAGTTTTTTAGAGTGTAGGGTTGCCAACTTCAGCAAAGAAAAATCTTTTTCTTTATAAGGAAAATAAGAAAAAAAATTATTTCAATTTAAAATAATAATAATTTAATAATATATTACGGTAAATATAATAAAAAATTATTTTCCGTAATAACGCCAGATATAAATGACAAAACCGTAAAAATAAGTAAAAGGTCAGATGTAGAAAATAAATTTTGGGAAATGATTTTATCCTTAAATGTATGTAAAATATAAAGTCATTAATTTTTTCTAAGTGTGATTTCATAATTCATCCCATAGAGGGCTAATCTGTCCAAATCCGGCAGAGGATTCTGCTTTGTCTCAAAGCTTTCCTCGAAGGCTGTATGTTCGCAAACCTATGAAAGAAGATTAACTCTCAATGAAGAGTTTGCTATACCAAAATATGGGACAAACTGCATTCTGTATAGGTTTAATATGCTACTTTGATGTCTTAAATATTGGCCGATTCTGTATTATACGTAATGGATGGCAACCCTAAGCGAGGGTCACCACCCTGTCGTGACCAATCAGCTTGGGGAACCAAAACCGCGTGTCACAAAATTGCGTTCTTGCCTGTGTGCTCTAGCTGCTCTCCAGGGTTAATCTTTCATGACAGGCACCACGCTGCAATACGGCACTGAAATGTGCCGAATGCCACGCCAAATCAGGAAGTTAGGCATTTCATAGTGCCTGCATTGAAAAAGGAGGGCCAAATATCTTCAACATTTGTCAGTGGAAAGAGACTACCTGTTTGTTCAACCAATGGTAATAGAAACATATTTGTAACAGTCATTATTTTTGCATTTCCATTTTCTGCCACTAGGGGTGCAAAAACACTTCATCTATGAATCCCAAGAACTGATGAGCTGTAATGTATTTTTCACTCCAAAATAAAAAACTGCCATATATATATATATATATATATATATATATATATATATATATATTTTTTTTTTTTTTGTCCATACAATGAAAATCAGTGGGGTCCATTGTTGTTATGGACTGCATTGCCTTTCTCTGAGTAATTAAATGATGACAGAATTTTCTTTTCGGGGTGAACTATCCCTTTACCTCTGTGCTTCAAATGCCTCCTGCAGCCTGTTTCATTTCAAACATAAAAACGCTTTCAGCACATCTCTTTCTGTATCCGGCTGTCTGCTCCAGCTCCTCATACTGCAGAGTCTTGGCACTCCACCTATCAGGCATGGCCATATCTTTGACAGGCCATACACATCATAAAAGAGCACTAACAGCAGGGAAATAAACCAAGACAGTGAATATATATGGAACATAAATTACATGATGTTGCAGTGCCACCACAGGCGGTTGTCTCCTTTGGCCTGGGGGACTGTGCTGATCTGTGTGAACGAAGTTTCAGTATATCACCCATGTATTTATATAGAGAGTAACAAATTATAGTACCATTAAAATAGATGTCAGTGTGCATCCATTTTATTCCAAGCTTCAAAAGTGTAGATATGAAACATCCCCCACACGTCTCCATGGTTTTATTCAGATCTCAATTCATTTGAGACGGTAATTAAATGAATCACAGATGTTCTACTTTAGACTAAGAATAAACCTCGGAGAGGATATTTATGCCTCGTTTTATCTAAGAAAACCTCAGGCTAAAGTTTTTTTGGAATTTCTGGAGAAATCAAATTTTCACTGTTGTTTCACTTGCAAACGACGACTGTCAGAGTTTGAAAATGCAACTCAAAATATATGAATGTTTTACCAAGAGACTGCCATATTTTTGCAATAAACGCTGGTGTTGGCATTCGGAGTGGCTTTCCAGTCCCACACAGCACGTTTTTCATGCAATGCCTGAAGCGTCGAGAAACTCAGATCGACATTTTGGTTTGAGGTCAGTGTATGGGAATTAAAAACAGCTCTGGATTCTACCTTCAGCCTTAAATATCTTCTGCACCGCTCTTCCCCGCCTCCCGTCCTCTGTTTGGGCTCAGAGCACAATCTATTTTCTTCTCCTCTGTTGTGAGGCTTGATAGACAGCTGCCTAGGGAGCCGTCTTGGCGGCTGCTCTCTCTTACTGTCAGGGAACATGACGCCCAGGTGACAGATGCTCAGAGAGGTGCTGACTCGCTACTTTGAAGATAACGAACGTCAAAAGACGCTACCGCCCACAATTCCGCGGAGGGAGCTCTTTTTAGATGCCTTACTTCCTCGACTACAGGAGATTTTCTGATATTTTGTGTTAGCGTTGCTTTGCTAGTAAGGTGGGCAAAACTTTTGCCAAAAGTCAAACGACGTGAAAAAAGTTTTTCATATAGAGTTTCACTTTGACAGTATAGCAGTTACCCACTTAAAATGATGGTTCCTTAGTTGATAGTTCCTAAAAGTGGCAATTCTGTCATCATTTACTCACTCCCATGTGATTCAAAAGCTGCACTTTTTTTCTGTAAATTTTGAACAATGTTTTTGTCCATACAATGAAAGTCAGCAGGGTCCAAAACAACATTAAACTCTGTTTACTTTAAATGTTTGGCTAAACAAAACCTTTTATGTTCCCCAGAAGAAACGAAAGTCATGCAGGTTTGGAATGACATGAACGAGTTCAAGGAATTTACAGACATTTAGGGACATATTAGCCCATTCATCTGCTTACCCCCCCAAAAAACAAATAAAACATACATCAAGACTGCTCAGCAATACTGAGCCAGCCACCCCAGGACATTCATTTGCACTTTTATTCCAGAAACACTATGCCCTCTGGGCATTGACTTTGTCAATGTACTCATAAGAATTATTCACATTCTCCATAAACGGCTGTAATGATTTGCGTGGGAGTTCTGGACTGTTTGCAGATAGGAAGTAAACAGGAACAGATTCGTTTGCCGGTCTATAGAGTTTTCTGAAATGCCTCTCAGTCGTGCTAATGAGCAAGCTTTAGGAGACTCTGTTTCGTCCTCATTAATATGGGTAGTAGCTAGCTTAATTTTTTTTAGAAAATCGTGTTGATGTAAGCCGTTGAGCGAACACCTGCCACAGGATGCGTTTGCCGACCTGTGCTGCTTTTGTTTAATTGTGACTGATGACTCAATTTAGGCCTTAGAATCAAGATGCAAGTCTCGCACAAGTTTCTGAATTATTTAGCCTTGGAATCCCCCTGAATCAACACAACATAATGTTCATTATTTTCCTGGAAAGGGCTGATTTTGTCACTATTATGTGGTACTCAAACGTGTTAAATGTAGGGTAAGATGACATTTAGTTACATCAACATTTGTGAGATTTAACTTATGCTTAAATTATCTTCTTTTTTTCTGTCATTAGATAATTGTGATTTGTGAAATAATTCTATGCTGGATATTAGACTTTTTTTAACTATTTAAATTAATGTCAGATATATATTAGTTGTTCTGACAAAAAAATCTGATTGGGATAAGTTTACCCTCTGGGCTTTTTTTGTTGCTGTTGTTGCTATAACAGCTAAATTAGCAAAGATATCCATTTATTTCCTTTAAATAGTATAATGGATAATCCATCATCATCCTGTACATGCTAAACTCGTCTCTAAATATGTTACAAATTATTATTAATAATATTATTATTATTTTATGTAAATTAAGCTCATTACACAGTAGATATGAAGCCTTTTTCCTGGTGCAATTAATGATGCATTATTCCTGCCTGTGGAAAGCAGGTGGTAAAGTGAATTTTATATAAATACATGTGTTTGCACATGTTCTTGCATTTTGTATTGTTCATGGTAATGATCAAAAAAGTAAAAAAGTAATTTATCAAATAATGGAGAAGAACATTATAACTTGGCAAAAATACTGGAGCACAATGAAGTCGATTGTGCTTAAAGCATTTTAAAGAGCTAATTCAGGTGTCTGGTGTAGGGATGCTGAACATCACAGTGGTATTGTTCAGGAATAATGCTGTTCAAATTGCAGTCAGCCTCTAAGTTTTGGTTGTGTTAGCAGCATTACTTGATTTGTATAATTAATTTAGTAAATCAGGTGGTAAAACAGCATAGACTGTGCATGCAAGTTCCTAATGTTTTGATTTGTCAAACATACCTGGGCTTTTTTGTGTTTTCCAGAACAATCAAAGTGGAAGTTTATGACTGGGATCGTGATGGCAGGTAAGCTGATAACTGGCTTTTAAAGTGAATAGCAAAGAGTTTCGTGCAGTGATATTTCACTGTAGTGAATCTGTGAATCTTCTCATTTTTTTAGCCATGATTTCATCGGTGAATTCACCACCAGCTACAGAGAGTTAGCCCGAGGCCAGAGTCAGTTCAATGTGTATGAGGTGAGATGTCAATCTCGTAATTCTGTTAAATAATGGATGTTGGACACTTTAATTTTCTCTTAATATTCTGTGCGTTACAGCATCAGCTCTCTTCTTACAGTGTCTGAAACGGTTCAATAAAGGATCCAGTCTCTCTAAACCAGTGGTTCTCAACTGGTTTGGCCACGGGACCCACATTTTCCCATGGTCATTAAGCTGCGACCCAAATTTGACCAAATTCCTGAAAAATTAATTATATTAAAAATTTATTTCACAAAAATGGTTGACACACAGAGAAGTACTTAACATATACATAAATTGTAAGTATAAACAATATAAGGTAAGGCTATTAAATAGTAGTCCCAAACAATTTTTTGTTTATAAAATAAAATTAGTGTGTTGGTATAAGCCACCACAGTAATTAAAAATATAGAAAATAACAAAATAATTGAAAATAAAGTGGCATTTTGGAAATGTCTCCAGTTCCAAATCCAACCATGGTTCCCTGAGAAGGGAAATGAGACACTGAGTCTGAATAAGAAACTATGGGGAATGTCATCAGCTTGACTGACGTCTGAAGCACGTGTCTAAACGCAACAATGTCATTGGCATGAGACAGTACATGACATCACTACTGGTGTGACCATGATTATAACTCAGCACCTGCAGGACACGTCATCAACTTCTTTGTCCGAAGGAGATGTGAACAGGCCTACCTGAAGCATTGCAATGAGACGCAGTGTCTCATTCCCCTTCTCAGGGAACCATGGTTACATTTAGAACCTGAAACTTTCCCTTTTGAATAGGAACTCACACTCCGTCTGAATTAGATGCTATAGGGAACAAATAACCACTACACCATGCTGAGGGGAGTGTCTGCCACATTAGCTGAGTTGAAGCACTACCCCAATGGGCAGAAACATGATGACTCAATGCTTTTTAACTGCCAGAGTTAAAAAGCTTACCCAACTCAGATGCACCTGACAAAAGACAAAATTTCCAAAGGCCAAAACCCAAGCTTCACACACTAAACAAGGACAGGGAAGCACTCATGTCTGGCAATGTCAGTTTCTATTACACTAGACACACCTTTAAGGGAATACTACCCAGGAACCATTTTATTTTCCTATTCCTATCCTATCACTTTTCCTATAATGGGAGCAAGAGAGTTAACTCTACCCTTAGGACACCCAAGGGGAGCCAGCTCCTCCCAAATTCAGTGGAGGAGCATTCATCCAGTGGAGCTGAGGGCCCTCCTTTAAGATCCTCTCAGTACGGGAGGATCCAGATCCCAGATGACAGGTGACTTCCAGATCCAACTAAACACACACAAACAAGGGAGCTGCAGAGTGGTAGAGCTACAACCACTCGGAACTGCTGTCTAAAGAATGGGAGATATCTAGTATCTCAAGACTTAAGCACTCAACTGACCGGACAGAGCTAACCTGATGAGTGGAGGACCTTAGTTAAAACCAGAGGGGGAGGGTACTACTCCATTTCCAACCCTGAAGGTTCTCTAACGAGGAGAGCTGGTGAAGTGCTAGCTATGAACACTTGAATTCACTGTCCTCAGCAGAAAGCTCTTGCAGGGAGAAGAGGATCCTACTTAAAAAACATGAAAAAGGGGGAGGATACTGCTCTAACTCCACCTAACCAGAAAATCTTTGGAGAGCTGAGGACCCTATTTAAAGACCCGGAGCAGAGGGGAGAGGGTTCTACTATGTACTCAACCCAAAGAACTTGCATGCCAAGGGGAGCTAGCAAAGCACGAACTAAAACCACTGGAACTGTTGTCCTGAGATACATCTATGACCTAATAATCCAACACTCCCAAAGGTCCCCTACAATGAAAATGGTTCACAGGCAAAATATACAAAAAGCCACTCACCGTCTGGTTCTAAAAATAGTCTGAGCTCCCTGTCAGGAAGTTGAGGACCCTACTTAACAACCCGAGCAAAGAAGGGTACTAACCTACACTCAAACCTGAAGACTCACAATCCAGGGGGAGCTCGTAGAGAGCTAGCTACCACCACTTTAAACTACTGTCCTCACTTACTGGAAAACTCTAAGAGTAGAGTAGGACCCTACTTTAGGATCCGATACGATAGGGTTCTACTCTGCATACAGCCCTGAGGACTGTTAAACAATGGGAGCTAGCAAAAGGATACTAGCTACAACCACACAAACTGTCCAATGAGATTTCAAGACACCAGCAACTCCCAAGGGGTTTGCAATTCCTGGCAAAAAATACGCAACCCTTGTTTATACGCAACCCAGCGGACTCGCTTACCAAGGTGTGCCTGCCGAATGCTAGCTACAACTCGGTACTGATGTCCTCAGGATGCGGACCTCAGATTCCAATACTCTGAAAGGTGTCCTACAATGAGAAAAGTTTGCAAAAAGAAAGAACCATTCCTCATTGAGTTCTAAAGATCAGACAAGAAAGCTCTAGTGGGGAGCGGAAGACTCTACTTTAACATCCTAACAATGATGGGGGAGGGTTCTACTGGACACTCAACCCAGAGAACTCGCTAGTCAAGGGGAGCTTGTTAAGTGCCAGCTACAACCACTTAACAACCCTGTCCTCATTAAGAGCTTATAAGGAAGCTTCCTAAAAGAAACCCCAATATTTGGGGAAGGCAGCTCAACCTTGAGCATTCATCTAGTCTATAAGGCTGGTGCAACATACTGGCCTGGCAAAAGTAGTGACAGAAACAAGGAGGGACACCATTTTCTTAGCATATATCCTCAACTCATGCATTGTACACCACTAAGACTAGGTGTGTTATTAAAAGAGGGGAGCAAGGTCTCTACTTTAATGCCCATTCCAGATGGGGAGGGTGAGCACCTTCCTCAACCCTAAGGCTCAAAATGTTGTTACAAAACCCTCAGTGGCTACCATCCCTGATGTTGTTGCCTTTCCAAGGGAGAGAGAGGTCCCAAGAGACGCTCCAAGAGCCAGCCTTCCTTAAAAACTCCAGAATCCTGGGGGAGGCAGCTCAACTTTGGCAGGTCACAGGGGAGCACAAGACCCTGCTTCAAAATCCTCAGAAATGGGGGAGGATTCTACTCTACACTCAATTACCAAGGGGAGGCTACAACAATTTGATACTGCTGTCCTATAGCAACCATTAACACCCAATTTCATTGGCCGTGTGCTTTGTGGCACTGATGGCCATATCTGCCTCAGGAGCTTCACCTGTGTGTGGACAGCTGAGGGGCCGGATTTAGTGATAACGTTCACCTTATCTCACTCTGCATCCAGTTCCTCAGAATTACACATTCCACCTTAACCACATGAAAAAATCAGAGCTGGCAGGAAGAGTCCGAAAGGGAAAGGACTTCCCGTCAGATTCCTCACACGCTCCGCCTACAATCCCCACAATTGATCCCACCTTTCTGCTATGGTGGCCATTTGACCAAGAGCTGAACACGTTCCGTTCAAACATTAGATTCGTATCTCTCTAACAAGAAAGCAAGAAAGAACAGAATCTACTGCCATGAATGCATCACTACAAGCGCATGAACTCCGTCAAAAGCTTGAACACGCTCATACAAATGCTGACATAGAGCTTCTCACCATGACCGCATCAACTCCCTCAAGAGCCAGACACACTCCATTCAAATGCTAGATTCTTTTCACTTTATTGAGAAACAAGCAAAAACAGAGTTTTGCCATGAATGCATCACTATGAGTGCCTTCAACTCCGTCAAGAGCCAAATGTGCTCATGCAAATGCAGACTATTATCCCTCAGGTGAGAATCAAATAAGAACAAAGCTTCTTACCAGTCACTTTCAGTAGTCTCTTGAATGCATCAAAATGAGCACATCCAGCTTGATTGAGGAGTCAAACTCGCTCCACCTGTGGCGTTTCAGTCTTACACATGCATACAAACAAGCATCTCCTGAATAAAAAAGGTTGATGAGGTCTATTACAGTTATGTTATATATACAGCCCAGTTATATTTACGGTCACACCAGAAGTGACATTATGTACTGTTGTAGACTAGAGAGGCCGTTTAGACGTGCTTCAGATGACAGTCATGCTGATGATGTTCCCCATAACGTCTTATTCAGTCGCAGTGCAAGTTCCCTTTCGATGGGAAACTGCAGTTACTATGGTAAATACACAATACTAACATGAACCATTAATAAAACACATGGACACTGATCCTGATGAATAGAATGAACAGCATACCTGCATGCAAATCCTTCCCAGCTAACACACAATGTACCAGTTATGTAATTTATTATTATTTTTTTAATCATGACTTTCTAATTGACAACAAAAATACGATGTTGCATGCTTGTAATTTCAGTCATTCTTTATACAGCGCACGCCTCCTCATTAACACCCCGCTAGCACAGTATGTGGGGCCATTCACTTCGTGTCTAAAAACTTTTTCCAAAGTGCTCAACGCCTCCTAAAATGTCTGACAGGACAGTTCATTTTTGTAAGGTGAGAGTCTTTATTTCGTAGTAAGATATGAAAATAAAGTTAGATAAATGACACTGACATATATAGCCTGACATCGCATCTGACAGGAGATACTCAATCAGGACATTGCGTTTTTCTCAGGCACTCATTACTTAAACTGTGTCCTAGTCAACAAGTTTCACGCACGTCTTTTAAAATAAAAGCCATGCTCTGGAAAAAACGTATACAATTAAATTTTTTATTGTTGTTTTTGCAACCCATCCAAAATGGTCTTGTGACCCACATCTGGGTCACGACCCACCGGTTGAGAAACACTGCTCTAAACCCCACCTTTCCGAGAGCCTACTCTGCTCTGATTGGTCAAATATCTTACAAAGCGTGTCAGAAACCAAACGACCATTTCCATATCTGAACTTCAGCTCCAGATCTTCCTGAGCACTTGATACACAGTGATACAAGCAGTAACGATGACGTCGGTTTTACTGTATTAATTCCAGCACGAGTCCTCATCCTTTGGAAGTGCATGTAAAGTGGATTTGCTTTGGCAGCACAGAAAACAGCGTCTTCTCGACATGTCGACAACCAAACTCTTCCAGTCTCAGGTACAACTATAGTGTTTGAGGGTCAAAGTAGACGTTGTTCGTGAGCAGCCTATGGAGACCATAGGTGGGCATTATACAAATTTGTTACAAACCTATCATGCTTATGCAGGAAGTAAGACTGGAATTACTAGAAAACTTGTTCCGGGCAGTTCAGAATAGATTCTGTGTTTTGGGAGACAATATCTCCATTTTTCTGCACTTTACCTTACATTCACACAACATGAAAGGTAAAATCCGAAAAAGTCTAAAAGGGGCACGTTTTATTAAAGCAACCATTTAAATCATTATTGGTCAGCAACAGATTGTATATCAAAAACATTAGAAGGATAATAATTTTATAATTAGAAATGTTTTCTGGGTCAAAACTCAAGATGCTGGAGCAAGTTACATATTCCTTATATGTCAGCAGCAGATCATATGTCAAAAAAATGTAAGAAAGATAATAACTATATCATGAGAAAGCAGACTTTCCTTATTTTCTTCAGTGCATAAAACACTAAAAATGTTTCTGGGTCAAAACAACTCAAAATGATGGAGCAAGTCAAATATTCCAAGCCATACAAGCGGATGTTTTACTTTTTCAGCTAACACATAAATCTCCCTCTAAATCCCCTCCAAATATTTTCATTCTTAATTTAAAATTGATTCATCAATCTGAGAGGCACAGTACAAATGTTCAATGCATGAGTCCTATGTTTTTCTATTTCTAATTCTAATTTTGATGGATTTTTCATACTCCTTTTCATTGTTGCCAACCACCCTCATCCTCATCAAATGTTGCAGTTACCTATAAGTCTCTTCTTTGTTTTTCTTTGTTTGTGGTAACTGCTTAGACAGTACCGTCATTAAAGCCCTTGGTAAGCATGCAAATGAGAATTACTATGACAGTGTTCCTGGGATTCTGAATTATTACAGTGATTTACCATTCCCTTCCCAAAGGATGGTATCTGATATTGTAAGCATTCCCAGCACTCCTACCTTTTAATGTACTGATGCCAACACATCACCAACACATTATAAAATATCTCATGGCAGTGATTCAGGTGGCGTGTGAAAATGCTGTTGAGAGCTCTGCAATCAGGCTTAATCAAACATTCATAGGATCTCTTTGAGAGGTAGCGATATACGGTTCAGGCTTAACCAAAAATGTCAAGTCTGTTTATTGACCTTGGAATGAGTTCTGGTGTATTATATAGGGTAAAAATATTCCTCAACACAAGAGGTTGTTTTGCTCGGAGCATTTGTTGGAAACAATGTGATTACAGTGTGATAAAGCATTTATTATAGTGTGATAAAGCATTTATTACAGTGTAATAAAATGTTTTATTATAGCACATGACCTTTTTATACATTAAAGAGTCTTTAGATTTACATCTTATCCATGTCTACTCTGTAATCTCACCTCTCAGGTTTTTGTGAACCTGAAGAGGTGATCGGTCATGGGTCTACAGCGAACATGTTCAAAAACTCTTTTCATCTCCAGATCCTTGCATTCATCTCAGCACAAAGAGTCTATTTGAGCTATTGATTACTTTGTGTTGTGAAATGAATGGGGGACGACCAGGGGTTGCTGGTTCTTTCTTCTGTACTTCACCCCTTATAGCTAAGAGGTCGCCTGGATGGTTCTACTTTCATTTGTGTGCTTTTCAGCATCATTATCTGTCTTATTCTTCCTTGCTCTGCCTCTTTCATTCTCTCTTCTAGAGACTATAATTTTGACCAAATCTATCTTGCCAGCTCCTTTTTGTCAATAAAATAAATAGCATATCCAGCATTTCTTCATGTTTCTTAACAATCAAAATATATGTGGGATGCAATATACATTAAAGAATCATTGTGATTACATAGATCGTAAATGAAATTGTCAAATAAAGGTAAGAAGTAAAGCAACACTACTACTGTTGGAGATAGATAAAGCAAAACTGCAAAAACTCTTCTCGAATCCTCTGTGCTACGGACATAACTGATATACAGTATAACTCTCAATCTGTATTATATGATACTCTTAATGTTTCTAATTTGATTGCTCCATTTTTTTTCTTGAGGGGATAGTTCACCCCCCCCCCCCCCAAAATGTAATTTATCATCATTTATTCACCCTCACATCATTGTGTGCCTAAACCTGTATGACGTTCTTTATTCTGTGAAACACAAAATAAGATATTTTTCATTGTTTTGTCAGTGGGGTCCAAAACAACACTGACACTAAGAAATGTTCCAAAATATCTTATAGAGTAATGAGAGTGATGAGAGTAAATGATGATAGAATTTTTGGGGGAACTATTTGTAAATCAGTGCCATTTACGCCACAACTAGTCTAAGTCTTTAAAATCCCTGCAGTATCCTAGTGTCAACATCCCTTAAGGCCCAAGCAACATGCTAAAAAAACTCAGCAACCACATCCTTAGTACTCCTTTCTTTTTACAACTGTCATACATTTTAGGGCTGACTGGAGAATTCAGTGTGAACTCAGAGCAATCATTTTCTGTGTTTTCCACATCTTCTAAATCTCATCTATCTGAGCTAATTTTGATTTCTGATTTCTTTCCCAATGGCTGTTAGGTGGTGAATCCAAAGAAGAAGATGAAGAAGAAGAAATATGTAAATTCGGGCACGGTGAGTATATCAGGGCACACGCTCACACATGAATGTATGCACATACAGACGGAGCCTTTAATTACGATGGTTTCCTGTGTTCAATTATATGATGGGAAAAGCTAAGACATGCCCAGTAGCTTTCAAATGTCTTCCCGCATTAATGAGGATCCCTTTTACACACATGCTAATTAAAACAAGTGCAAAGAACAAGAGAGCTTTGCTTTGTAGCTGCACAGTTTTCCTTTGACGGGTCTATCGTGTTTAAGCGCTTGTGTGCATGGCTCATTGTAATCAACAAATAGCAGCGGTTGACGTTTAAATGGGGAAAATAGCCCAGGCAAGACGCGCGTATTAAACCAAATGCCACGCCACTGTAAACATCTATAAATGTATGTGTAAGAGAAAGGGAGTGTGGGTGGATAGAGATCATGGAAGTGAATATGAAAGCAGGAATTTGTAGCACAGCAGAGATAATCTGATATGAGCAACATGCTTTGATTGATGGCTGTGCCAGAGTCGCCTTATTGCTCTATATTATGAGATCAGCCTGAGAACATCGTCTCCCCGAGGGTCGACACTTCGCCCGCATTCATTCACTGCCTCGTTCAAACCTCTGAAACAAGGTGTATTAGGACAATTTCTGACATAACAGAATGACATCATGTGCATATTTTTGTCATTGGCGTTTTGTTGTAGATTCACTTGTCTCTTTTGATCTGTTTCCGATGCAGGTGACACTGCTGTCATTCTCAGTGGAATCAGAGTCGACTTTCCTTGATTACATCAAAGGAGGGTGAGTAGAGATGAACGTTGTTCTTCAGCTGCTCATTTGCTGTGATAACACGTATTACTGAATATTGGTGCTCTGACAATTGCAGCAAGGGTCACATGACTTCTTTATTTACAATTACACATAAATAGATTTCTTGCTGTTATGATCACCTGTCGTTTTAGTATTGTTTATATTATAGGATTTATTAATATTTTGAATTAGCTTTTATTTTCATATTTTCAGTTTTTTTAATTTGTCATTGTTATTAGTTTTTTTAAATGTTTCTATTTTTGTTTTTTTCTAGTTTCATTGAATATTTATATTTTATTTTATTAGCTATATTCCAAATCACCAAAACAATTGAAATAGTTACAGTTTTAATTTAATTTTAATTAGTAGTATTACTATTAGTAGTAGTATTATTAGTAGTAGTTGTACAGTTGAGCTCAAAAGTTTACAGAATATGCAAAAATGTTAATCATTAAAAAAAAAAAATAGGATCTGGAAAGTTGCATGTTATTTTTTTATTTAGTACTGTCCTGAATAAACTATTTCACATAACAGATGTTTATATATAGTCTGAAGGCCATTTTATCAATTCAGCAATTTTCTTTGTCTTGTGGACTTTATGTAAACATCTGTTATGTGAAATAGTTTATTCAGAACAGTACTAAAAAATAAATGGCATGCAATTTTCATGATCCTTCTTATTTTGTGGTTAAAATTATTAACATTTTTGCATATTCTGCAAGGGGTATGTAAACTTTTGAGTTTCACTGTATATATATGTATATATATTTAGAGCGTGTAACACTGATACTGACGGGAAACGAAGGCAGGAGTACAAAATTGACAGGTTTAATGAATACAACAGGGAACATTACAGTGTGCATGGCACAAACAACAACAGACAATGAACAGGAAACAGGCATGAACTTAAATACACAGATGATTGGACAAGGACAGCTGACGAGACTTAACTAATTAGATACACGGTGATTAACTAGAACTCATGATGACTAGACAGGACTAAACTAAACAAGACATACACGTGACATTACGCCCCCTCCGAACAAGGCGCATCCTCACGCCGTAACAGAATAGTAGAGGAGAACAGAAGGCGGAGGTTTTGGAGGAGGGCGTGGCAATGGTGACTGGCTGGAGGCGTAGGACACCGACTCCATGGTGGGAGGAGCCAGGGAGGAGTCCCGAGTGTAGGGCGGAATGACGTACTGGGGCCGATCAACGGCGGCGGAACTACGGCGTTGGGTGGAGGAGCAGGCGGAACTTCCCGGCTGACGGACCTGGGTGACACCACTGGACCGGAAGCTTGGCACCGAGCTGCAGGCTCACGGGGCCGAGGCGGCGCTGAGGCTCTGGCTGACCGGGGCGATGCTGGCACGATCGAGGATGACGGGGAGGCCGTAGGGAGGGAGGAGTCCGATGACGTCAGAGGGGTGACGGGTGGAGGCGCAGCCATAATCCTGGAGGTCCGATATGGAAGCTGGATGTCGACCTCTGGAGGCCGACCTGGAGAGACGAGGGAGCCCAGCTGAGCTTCCGGGCAGACGGGCCGAGGAGATGGTGAGGGAGGTGTGGGCCCAGGCGATGGTGACTGGCTGTCGTGTCGAGGTGGCGTCACCGGCCTGGAGGCCTGACGTGGAACCGGGGACTCTGCCTCAAGCTGGGCTGGTGGTGGAGAAGCCTGAGGCGCCGAAGAGGAGCCGCACGGAGTGAGCGGCGGGGACAGAGCCGAGGAACTTGACGACACCGGGGGGGCAACGGATCCAGGGGGCTGGCTGTCACCAGCGAAGACGACAGGATAGGGATGACAGGTACGGGAGCAGACTGATGGTATCCGGACGGAACCGGATGCATTAACGAAGGCTCGAGGGTGGGGATTTGGGTGGGGAAAGAATCCGCGGCCCAGAGATTGGGGTTCGCTCCTGGCTCTGCGATGGACTGCCCCGCGTGCTTCAACTCCGGGGCTCCGAAGTTGTCAAACCCATCTCCGGCTTCCAGGCAGACGTGGATTTGCAGCTACTCTAGAGCATTGTAGCCCAGGTAAGACCTGGCCTCTGGGCGAAGCAGGAGCTGGAGAGCGGGTGAGTCCATCTTCTTATTTTTTCTCGCGTTGAGAGGTCTGTCGTTCTGTAACACTGATACTGACGGGAGACGAAGGCAGGAGTACAAAATAGACAGGTTTAATGAATACAACAGGGAACATTACAGTGTGCATGGCACAAACAACGACAGACAATGAACAGGAAACAGGCATGAACTTAAATACACAGATGACTGGCCAAGAACAGCTGACGAGACTTAACTAATTAGACACACAGTGATTAACTAGAACTCATGATGACTAGACAGGACTAAACTAAACAAGACATACACGTGACAGCCGGTGCCTTCATTCATATTAGGTGCCCATCATTCATATTTATAGTCATATTAGTCATAGTCATAGTAGCACAAATTTATAAAGTGGGGCAAAAAAGTATTTAGTCAGCTAACAATTGTGCAAGTTCTCCCACTTAAAAAGATGAGAGGCCTGTAATTTATTAATAATACTTATTTTCCACCATAATTTGCAAATAAATTCTTTAAAAATCAGACAATGTGTCTCTCATAGTTGAAGTGTACCTATGATGAAAATTACAGGCCTCTCTCATCTTTTTAAGTGGGAGAACTTGCACAATTGGTGGCTGACTAAATACTTTTTTGCCCCACTGTATAGGTTAATGTTAGAGCGAGCAGCCATGCAAAGTTGCTACTTACAGGTTTCAAATGATAAGCCGTATTTGAGGTCAGTGAATGGTGGCGAACGTTTGGATTTCCTGCCCGACATACTGTAATTATCTCAATGACCTGCCGTTAACAATCTGTCCCTCACAGACTGCGTGACTGGGTTTTTCTTTGTTTTTTTGTTTTTTTTGCAACTAACCATCTAATAAAAATTTTGGCCGACTAAGCCTCTTTTAGTTGATTAACGATTAGGCGACTATTAGGGGTCAGCACTAATATATAGTTACATATATTTACATTTTTAAACTAGGCTACAAATTTTGTTTTAAAATGTATATATTTCATAACCGTAATAAATACATAATTTGATTTAATCTATAATATATATATTTTAAATTATTTTATTAAATTTAAGTACGCACATAATAATAAAAAAAATATATAATGGTAAAACATATATTCATACTGTGTAAATTTAATGTACGTACTTGAAAAAAAGATCACAGACCTTATGTGTCAAATAACTTTCACATTCATGGTAATTTGATGCTTTAAATTTAGCATTCAACAAGATCCAAAGATCACAGAGGCTTAACAGGATCCTCTTAAACAAGGTTAAAATGTTTTTGCTGTGCATCTTAGAAAGTATCATCTGAACTCAAGGGCTTGATCTGGGCAGGGCAGTGAACACTATACTGGAGTATGCAGTGAGTGGCTGTTCTCTTCAACTATCTGGTGTTTTACAAATAGGACAGGGTCTCTTTGCATCAGTCTTCTTGAAGCCCTCCAAGGCTGTTAGATTGAACGTCCCATCAAAATCAGATTTATATCTGAGATATGCCTCTCGACCTTGAAGATTGCGTGGTAAATATATTTGAGATTGTGGTGGTGTGTTCTTATTGTAAGCGTTATATGTTATTGTTCCACACAGCCTGAAATCTCACACTTTCTCAACTTTCATCCTTGTACAAAGCGTTTCAGCAAAAAAAACAATGATAGCTTAACTTCTGATTGTTACATTCAGCAAATGTGTAATAGCTAAGCTGCACAGTAACCATGATTTTGTCAAGTAGCATGTACTCCTGTATCAGTATTTTGTTAGTCCTCTCATAGTTTCTAATCCTAATGATTAACTACCTCTGAAATTTTAGAGAAAATCATGGAATTTCAACCTGATATGTCAGTGGCGACATTTCTGTAATGTTTCGTGACATTTTCAAAGTGAAATGTCCAGTGAGTGGCCCTAAAAACGAATGAACGTGGATCTGGCAACATTTTATTTCAGTGTTTGTTGTACAATACGTATCGTGTCCGTTCAGAAATTAAAACACAAACTGATTATGTTAGCATAGCCGCACATGTGGAGCTGGTTATGTGATGCAAATTTTAATATGTATTAGTTAACAAATCATGAACTGTTAAGTGTTTTAAGATCATGAGTGTCTTTAACTTAGTAAAAACATTTAAATTAATCATTTGGTACATTGCACTTGTGTAAATACACATTGTACTTATAATAAAAAAAATAACTGTAATTGTACATCTATAATTACACTGTTGATTCTTTTAACTTTTTTGACTTAAGTACATAGTAGTTAAAGACACCTAATAAGAAGTGGGACCAAATGTGCAAGTAAGCGTGAAAAAGTCCTTATTAATAGATAATCTGCTAAATCTTTTTTTTTTTTTTTTGAAAAGGAATGAAAGTTGCTGCTGTTTAACTGCCACGAGAGTTCATTTCAGCTGCGATTTTGACTGACACTAGAGCACATTGTACTTGTTCTCATACACCCTTGTGCATTTGCCAAACGGTCTATGCATTGATTTTCTTTTTATTTACTTCAATGAACAGTTAATATTAATGATTTGTTTCATGTTGACTGAATTCAGGGACCAATAGATCTTCTACTGGGGTTTAATACAAGCCACTGTGGTCAAAAACAAAGTGAAATATGACCGCAAGCCGACAAAGAGAGCGGGGCGGAAGTTTTGAGCCTAATGCAAAATGACATTTAGGTGAATCCCTGTCAGTTTCGACTGACTGCCCCAGCACGGGCAGACCTGATAGGGTTAGAGGGTTTACTGCCGCTGGGTTGTGTAAACATCGGGAGACCGCCCGCAGGATCATGCTCACATGGAGACAAAACAATGAAATCTGGAGACAACAACAGCGTGCGTGGGCGCATTTGTGTGCGCATGTGTATTCATGGAGCTGCAGCATTGTGTTTCAGAGCGCATGCAGCATGTGGGATTGTTTAGTGGTCTGACAGACCATAAATTGATTAAGCCCTCACCTAAATGAAAACAGGAAATTGCCACTTAGAAGAAGAGCCCTCTGCATTATTGACAAATATTACTCACTAAGTGACTGAGTCGAGAACAGCAATAGAGACGATGGGTAGAAGACAGAGAGAATTGGAGCGCATCAGACCCGAGCTGCTTGGTATAAGATCAGCCAATCAAATCTAAGACCTCGCCAAAGCTTGATGAAATGACCACACACCGCTCTGTCTGCTGACAAAAATCAATTATAACCCAGAAAACATGTTCTGCACTCTGCAAAAAAAATCTAAAACAGAATTCTAAATCAGTATTTTGCAATTGTTTTCAGAAAAAATATCAAAAGAATCTTTAAATAAATTTTGAAAAGTAAAATCATATATATATGTATATTTTTTCATGTGATTTATGATGCGAAGCTGAGTTTTCAGTATCATTTCTCCAGTCTTTAGCGTCACATGATCCTTCAGAAATCATTCTAATTTGCTGATTTGCTGCTTAACAAACATTTCAAGTTGTACTGCTACATATTTTTGTGGAAACCATGGAAACATTTTTTCATGATTCGTTGATAAATAGAAACTTCAAAAGAACAGCATTAATTTGAACTAAAAAAAAGTACTATTATAAGTGCTTATAAGTACTAGTACAAAAGTACTATTTCCTTTCCAAACAAACATAATTTAGTACAATGTAAGCTTTAAACGAGAGAAAAAACTATGTGCCAGTGAGGTAAGAAAAATATATTTAAGTTATATTTTTGTAAACTAGCATGCAGCTTTGATTCTCATGTATATGTATCTTGTTTAAAATGTCATGAAATTTTTATTTACAATAATATTTTTCTATGGAAAACAGGACACAAATACTGATTAAAATGTCTTTTATGCAGCCAAGCATAAAAAGATTAAATATATATATATATAAAACAGTAACGTATTAATAATGTGACAGTTGAGGATCTTTTGGCCCTTGCCAATGAAGAACGTATGCTGAGCTCTGCCTTCATTGCCGAGAATGTGTGTACTGATTAAGCGCTGACCTTTACCTGCATGGAAGTAGAAGTACTCATGGCTGAGTGGCAGATAACCTGTTATAATGTGCTCCGAGTCTCCGGCCAGCCTGTGCAGCCCACGCCGGACCAGATTTGACATTTCTATTAAGTCGGATGAGATTGTGCTGCCCAGTGTAAGAGTCAATTCTATCTGTGCAGGAACGAGTAAAAAAATAAGAATTTATTGAAAGTGTGATTAACATGTCACATTGTTGCAAATATGTGACTGTATGTGGTACAATTTTAATGATTTAAATATATAACAGATCATACAGGTGCAGTTGTCCTTCCATCATTGTCTAGGAAAATATCGAGTATTGTGATTTTATGTTTGGTGTTAATTTATCGATACTCAAAATCACTGTGTTGATATTTATTTATTTATTTTTACATCCAAGATTTGTGGCAGTGACTTGTTTGGTTTAAACCGAGACCACTAGATGGCAGTGTTGTTATCTCTGAATGTAGACAGTGGCTGTGTTTGAAGGGTTAGTTCACCAAAAAATGAAAATTCAGTCATTAATTCCTCACCCTCTTGTCGTTCTACAACCGCAAAACCTTTGTTCATCTTCAGAACAAAAATTAAGATATTTTTGATAAAATCCGATGGTTCAGTGAGTCTCTACTGACAGGAAGACAATGAACACTTTCAGATGCCCAGAAAGATACTACATATTTAAATTAGTTCATGTGAGTACAGTGGTTCAACCTTAATATTATAAAGTGACGAGAATACTTTTTGGGCACCAAAAAAAAATTAAAAATACCAAATTTTCAACAATATCTAGTGATGTGCGATTTCATAACACTGCTTCGAAGCTTTACAAATCTTTACGAATCGCACCAAAGTCACGTGATTTCAGTAAACGGGGCTTCATTACATCATAAGTGTTTTGCAATTTCAATAGTTCACGTGACTTTGGCAGTTTGATAAGCAAACCGAATCACTGATTCACAAATAAAATATTCGTAAAGTTTCAATGCAGTGTTTTGAAATCGGCCATCATTAGATATTGTCGAAAAGTCGTTATTTTGTTTTTTGAATACTCAAAAAGTATTCTCGTCGCTTTTTAATATTAAAGTTGAACTACTGTACTCACATTATGGCTGCACAATTTATCGCGATTAAACCGCACTCGATTTGGCTAGGCTACAATTATTTAATGTGCAGCTTGTCAGAGCTGTACGGCTCTGTGATCAGTAGTAAATGCTTCTCCATCTGAAAGCCAAAGGGCACTCTTGCGCAGAAACTCAAAATATGTCCTGCATCAGCAGATGATAATGTGTCATATTGCTGTCGTTGAATAAACAGAAGATGAAATGCTTTGATTGATTAAGTCAAGTCAAGTCACCTTTACTTATATAGCGCTTTTTACAATGATATTAAAGATATAGTTATTAGTCTAGTTAATTTATGTATATCAGCACTGGAGAAAACAGTGACATAATCGTCCGGCTCAGCTCAGTTTGCATACAACGGCGCCAATGCAGGCATACTAAAAACACTGCTGAATATCAAGCAAGTGTCCCAACTTAAGCAAGGGGGGCCAGTTCTCCTCTGGCCAACAGTGAACACTTGCCCGATATTCAGGCAGAGTTACAGGTCATAAGTCCGATTTGGAATCGCAACAGTCAAAATATTTAATCCAGTTCCATCTAGTTAAAGATCTTTTTCATCACGCCGGTACGGAGCGGTTTGTTGGGGATCTGTGCCACTGGCTGATGTGTCGGTAAGCCCCACACTAGGGATGATCTAGTTTACACAGTCTCCGCCAACGCTGCCACGCTGCTGCTGCGCACAGGCGCAAGTTCCCCATCCGACCCGGACACAGCCCGGATCCAGCCAATCACGTTAAATGATAAACCTCAGGATAAGCAGAGATAAAAATTAGCGAAGACGCCATTCTTCTTCTGATGTAACGAGTACATCCGGTGTTATAGGAAGAGTTCCCGGTTCCGACTGACCTGATCTATGCAGCCTAACAATCCTTTAATGGATATGAAGACTTAAATTAATAATGCGTCATGTATATGCCAGGTTAAAGAGATGCGTTTTTAGTCTAGATTTAAACTGACAGAGTGTGTCTGCTTCCCGAACAATACTAGGAAGATTGTTCCAGAGTTTATGTGCCAAATAGGAAAAGGACCGCCGATTAAACATGACTAATAAACACACGACTGCCTTATTCTGTGTAAGAAGCCACATCATCTCACAGAAGGATGCTCAACTGTCGTTATGAAGTGAGTTTGGAGTAAAAACATGTTATTAAATGTTGTCTTTTGTTGGACAAGATGTTAATAAATGCTTCTCATGTTTGGAAAGCGACTCAAACTCGCAGTGATTTTATATGGATTAGCATTTGGAGCCATACTTCATTGACAAACTGCGCATAAAAAATAATTGCAGCCTTTGCGATTTCATAATCACACTAAGAATCATGTTTAAGCAATAATCGCATTCAAATTCAATGTTATTTTTCGTGTAGTGCAATAAATCACGCAGCCCTAACTCACATGAACTGTTTTAAATATGTTTTAGTATCTTTCTGGGCATCTGAAAGTGTTAATTATCTTGCTGTCAATAGAGACTCACTGAACCATCGGATTTCATCAAAAATATCTTAATTTGTGTTCTGAAGATGAACGAAGGTCTTATAGGTGTAGAACGACATCAGGGTGAGTAATTAATGACAGAATTTTCATTTTTGTGTGAACTAACCCTTTAAGTCCACTTTTTTTTTGCAACTTCCCTCCGTCTCATTCATTCCGATGTACATCATTTTTATGTTGCACAAGTGCCCACTACTGACAGAACGCTAAATTTAGTACTTTGGGTACACTTTGAATCCTACAGCACATTTCAGTGCATATTTGTAGTGTAAATATGAGCTGTATGCTTTCATTTCAACAAAATAAACACACAACAGAAATGACAGCAGTGAGAAAGCAGTAGTTAAGAAAGTATCTGATCATAGCAAAGTGGAAATGTTAGCACCATCTCTGCAATTTGACTCAAATTTTGAGTCAAGTCACATCACGTCCATTTATATACCAAAAGATTGTTTAAAAGCAAGCAGCTTCACAGCATTAAACATGAATAAACAGAGTCAGCGTCTCTTTCGATTAGAATTACAACTTTAGTTTCTACTATAAAGCAGCTCTCCAGTGTGTTCATGTTTTTACTCATGGACGTCTGACCTCCAGGGACTGAACTGAAGAAATGAACCAGAGAAGATTTCCATGTCAAAGAAGACGGAGTCCCAGAGCACCCCTACAGTGGGTACGGAAAGTATTCAGACCCCCTTCACTCTTTGTTATATTGCAGCTATTTGCTAAAATCATTTAAGTTCATTTTTTTCCTCATTAATGTACACACAGCACCCCATATTGACAGAAAAACACAGAATTCATGACATTTTTGCAGATTTATTAAAAAAGAAAAACTGAAATATCACATGGTCCTAAGTATTCAGACCCTTTGCTGTGATATATATTTAACTCAGGTGTTGTCCATTTCTTCTGATCATCCTTGAGATGGTTCTCCATCTTCATTTGAGTCCAGCTGTGTTTGATTATACTGATTTGACTTGATTAGGAAAGCCACAACCCTGTCTATATAAGACCTTACAGCTCACAGTGCATGTCAGAGCAAATGAGAATAACGAGGTTAAAGGAACTGCCTGAAGAGCTCAGAGACAGAATTGTGGCAAGGCGCAGATCTGGCCAAGGTTTCAAAAAAATTTCTGCTGCACTGAAGGTTCCTAAGAGCACAGTGGTTTCCTTAAATGGAAGACGTTTGGGATGACCAGAACCCTTCCTAGAGCTGGCCTGTCCGGCCAAACAGTGTAAGCGGGGGAGAAGAGCCTTGGTGAGAGAGGTAAAGAAGAACCCAAAGATCACTGTGGCTGAGCTCCAGAGATGCAGTCAGGAGATGGGAGAAAGTTGTAGAAAGTCAACTATCACTGCAGCCCTCCACCAGTCGGGGCTTTATGGCTGAGTGGCCCGACGGAAGCCTCTCCTCAGTGCAAGACACATGAAAGCCCGCATGGAGTTTGAATAGAACTTTTTGGCCTTAATTCTAAGCGGTATGTGTGGAGAAAACCAGGCACTGCTCATCACCTGTCCAATACAGTCCCAACAGTGAAGCATGGTGGTGGCAGCATCATGCTGTGGGGGTGTTTTTCAACTGCAGGGACAGGACAACTGGTTGCAATCGAGGGAAAGATGAATGCGGCCAAGTACAGCAATATCCTGGACGAAAACCTTCTCCAGAGTGCTCAGGACCTCAGACTGGGCCGAAGGTTTACCTTCTAACAAGACAATGACCCTAAGCTAAAATAACGAAGGAGTGGCTTCACAACAACTCCGTGACTGTTCTTGAATGGCCCAGCCAGAGCCCTAACTTAAACCCAATTGAGCATCTCTGGAGAGACCTAAAAATGGCTGTCCACCTACGTTTACCATCCAACCTGACAGAACTGGAGAGGATCTGCAAGGAGGAATGGCAGAGGATCCCCAAATCCAGGTGTGAAAAACTACCATAACAAAAAGACTCATGGCTGTATTGATCAAAAGGGTGCTTCTACTAAATACTGAGCAAAGGGTCTGAATACTTAGGACCATGTGATATTTCAGTTTTTCTTTTTTAATAAATCTGCAAAAATGTCAAGAATTCTGTGTTTTTCTGTCAATATGGGGTGCTGTGTGTACATTAATGAGGAAAAAAATTAACTTAAATGATTTTAGCAAATGGCTGAAATATAACAAAGAGTGAAAATTTGAATACTTTCTGTACCCACTGTACCTACTAGATTATCACCACGGATCAGTGGTAGTTCAATGATAGTTCCAGAAAATTTGGTTTGGCAAGCTGTTTCAAAAACGAACACCAAACGAACTTCACTTTAGCCTGGTTTTGTTGCCTTAATGGATAACACTATAGAGACAGCATCATCTGTGGTGTGCTGTCCAGCATATTCCATTACATGCAGGTGGGTTTTCTGTCACTATACAGGGCTTCCCTGCCTCCCACAGCACTGCCCCTGACAAATGAGAGGGAGACACATAGTGACATTCGCGACTCAAAAGATCGATTCTCGTTGTCCTTCTGTTTACCTCATCCCAAGAGACCTCTGGTGTGCTGCAGTACACTAACCCCTAATGCAGGAGATCCTTTTTACAGCCTATTAAGTTTCTGAGCCGTGGAAATGCCCCAGTGCCACAGGCTGAAACGGCTGGCAGAAGAAAAACACTGCTGAAAGTAGCTCAGGATTTGCTCTAATTTGGAATGGCACGTTCGAGAAAGGACAAGAGAAAATCCAAATGAAAATTCCTCAGTTTCATTTTCCTCCTCATAATGTATAATTAAACAGTCTTAATCAAAGATAAATGTGATAATGTGATCCTCAGGGATTACTTTAGTTTAGAAGATCTTATTTTCTAATCACGGCTTCGGTCACCTATTCCCAAAATGAGAGAACTGTTTTTTGATGCATACACAGGCACCCAAGAGTAAATGGCTTTTAATGAATTAATAAAGAGGGTAATTACTCTCCAGGCTACACAGGGGCATGAGTCATGTATTAGCCTGGGATTCTAAAGGTTAATGTAATTTTCTCTGCTTTTCATTATGGTTTTATCAGTTTTTTCTCCTTTTTTTTTTTCTTCTTCCGACCCACTGAATTCCTAATGGGCCACTGACTTTTTGGAGAGAGGGATTGAATGCTGTTGGCAGCACATTTGTTTATAATCTAGAAAATTAGATCATTATTACTATTATTTCCTCTATCATTTTAATTGCTTGGCTTTATGCGTATCTGTTTTATGCTAATGTTGCGTATGATAATTTACAATAGGGGACTTTTATAAAACAAATTTGACAATGATAGCTTATGTCTGGTCAATTTGGACATGTATTTACTAAATGATAAACCTTTTAAGTCCAACATTTTGGCCTCAGCTAATTGGCGTAGCTCAAAGTTAACTCTTACTATTCACTGCATCTTCTGTCAGGAAGCATCCTTAAAGGTGCCTGTGGGACTCATTTAGCAGGCATATCTAACACATAGTGCTTTTGTGGCCTGTGGGAAGCCAGGGCAGAGGGAATCCCTGTGTACTCTACAGGCAGCGATGCAGATGGATCTGCGGAGACTGCATTACCCTGCTGTTGAGCACAGTAAAACTTGTAATGTGGGCTGTTTATCCCAATTAGACCTTGCAGCTGGGGTTGACTACACACATCAGCCATCATTTAGCAGCATTCGTGCCCGTGCGTGTTAACACATAGCCACACACAAACAGATGTACCTGTCTCTGCAGAAGCTGCTAAATCACTGCAGAGAGCATTTTTGCTTACTCTTGTTTTCTCATTTGCCTCTTTTCCCAGGACCCAGATCAATTTCACTGTGGCCATTGATTTCACCGCCTCTAACGGTAAGCAATTAAGTGGAGAGAACGGTATGTGACCTCTTTAAAGGTTGGGCGATCCAAAACCCAATCGTTGGCCTGCTTGCGTCGTTCAATACGCTCCTATTAGTTGCCAGTGGACAGCCCCCTGTACTGCGGGGCTGAACGGAGAGCTGTGTAAGGGTTCGAGTCATGCTGAGAGGTGAACGGTTGGATAAAACAGACTATAATGGCCCAGCTACACCAGCCAGTGGTGAATGCAATTCCCCATTGTTTTTGAGACCTAACCCTAACCTTGCTGAAAGTGTTCAAATAATTACTGTTGTTTCACAAGTAGCTGCTTCCAAATATCTTTGAATTACTCAGCAAATTAATAAGATTTGTTCAGAACAGTGTAGTGAGAGGATGGAAATAGAAGACTTTTGCTGCTGAGAGATTTATTGAAGGCTGCCTGATGTGCTAGGGCGCTGAAATGCAAAGTTAGTTTAGTAACAGTGCAGCCCTCGTTCAACAAATGTTTGGATCCCAACTGTTCCAAGCCCTGAACAACATCAGTAGCTTGTCAATAGAATTGGTGCACTCATTTGTGTTTCTTAAATATACTTCCTGACTCTGGCGTACACAGATGCTCTGTTACAAAACCTAATGAGCTGCATTGATGCCTACTGACTGCATTGGCCTAGCCCTCTAACACCACATAATCACCATTATAATCAGTTATACTGTCTACACTGGATGTGGACGCCATAAAAAGACGTGTTACTCCTCAGGAATTTAATTTGACCATCAGTTTTCACACTTTTGTGTGAAAAAAGCATCAACACACTATAAATTAAATATTTATTATGCACTTTAGTTAAATTGATTGAATAAAATTTGTGTTTTCAATCAAATGTTAGTTTTCATATATCTTTAAATGTTCGGTTTTACAAATAGGGACAATCTCAGAAGGATGGACAAATAATGTTTTTGGTCATCACATTAAAAATTACATTTAAAGTGCTAGAAAAGTGTTTCATGTTTAATTACAGACACCATGTTTCTTTGGGCAAATTAGGTAAGTGTGATAACTGCATTAAAATATGAATACAGCATTAAAAGTCAACCATTGATGGATTCTGTCGATGTACAGCAAATACAGAAAGACAGCTAACAGTTCACTGGAAATGCCCAAGCTGGCTTTACGAAAACCAGCAAGTAACCGTGCATATGGTCAATTCCTACTGAAGGGGCCAATGCCATAGATTATACGGAGGGCCCAGAAAACTTAGCGTCGGCACCGAACAGGACAAATGGATTGACTTGTCCAGTGTGACCTGTCCAGTGTAGACAGCCTCAAGCTGTTGGGGTGTGTCATGACAACAGTCACGCTCTCTGTACACATGAGATAAGACAATTAGAGACAATCATTTGAAAGCAGAAAATATTGAGTACTAGTACTAATACTTGAGTACTGATATTTAGGCACGCAAATAGCACTCTGCAAATGAGACATCATTCAGAATTGATTACACTACAGAGTTTGTCATTAGAATATTGCTAAACTAACTGTGCAATATTCTAATAAGCATAAAATACACAGAACAAAACAATATTGGATAAAAGGATACATTTTTAATTACACTGAAATCCAGTTCAGTTATGAACCTGTAGATGTCACAGGCTGCTGTGCAATCTGCTAGCAATCACATCACCTACTACAACGCACAAGCTGATTGGCCTCAACATTTTTGCTTGCTTAACATTTAAATAGTATTATTTAGTGTTCGCTGTAAGCAGGTCCTGTAGTTCTCTGAAACCCTCCACCTCCCCAGCTCCTCCTGTCTAGATCTACTATGGGATTATTTTAGCTGACAGGTTTTGTAACAAATGTGTTGAATATGTGAATATGAAGAGTATTGTGAGTATTCTCATACACTTGAAAAATGCTCTCAAATTGGTTTCCTAATATGTTTGTAGTGCTAGGTAATGATTTGCTGTTTAATTTTCAGGTAACCCATCCCAGTCCACATCTCTCCATTACATGAACCCCTACCAGATGAACGCCTACGCCCTGGCACTGAAGGCAGTGGGGGAAATCATCCAGGACTATGACAGTGACAAGATGTTCCCTGCGCTGGGATTTGGAGCCAAGCTACCCCCCGATGGACGGGTGTCTCATGAGTTCCCCCTAGTGAGTGAGCTTCCGACTTCCTGTTGTCCAAATACTTCCTGAAAGTCCCTGTGATTAGTCCAAAAAAGTTTTTTTTTGATGCAAGACTGTTTTTCTCACTTTCTCGCTTGTAAACTTGAGAGCATGAGATGCTGTTGTATTAGTTATTGGTGCTGTGAAAGCAGTTCATTGATGCCGAGACAAGACTGTATGGGAGACGTCTATAATTGGCAACGTCTGCCGTCATATTGATTGACAGAATCCATGTTTTCTCTCCTCAGAATTGTTTTCTGTTGAACTGCTGTTGGCTTAAATGAAGGCACACATGTGAACCATTGATTCCTGTCTTTCAGAATGGAAATATCGAAAATCCCTACTGTAATGGTATTGAGGGGATTTTGGAGGCTTACCATCAGAGTTTAAAGACTGTCCAGCTATACGGGCCTACTAACTTTGCCCCTGTTGTAAATCACGTGGCCAGGTGAGTTTTTCCTGAAATCTTTGAAATTACACAATCAGTTTTAAAATCAGTTTATATTGTCAGTTTGTACCTAATCCTTTCTTTAGGGCTTCGAGTGTGTAGCACGGAAACCCTATTGTAATTGTTAAATTGTTAAAAAAAAAAAAGCTAAAAAAAGCTCCAAGGATCAACATTCTCACCTTAAAAGTGATAGGGTAGACCAAATCGTAAGTTGTTGGAGGGCTGGTTGTACTCACACCGTCTACAACGTCACCAAGGCTCGCCCCAATCGGCCTGACAGGGGCGCTACAGTACAAAATGGCTCATAACTCCTAAACCTTGGCTTAAGACAGACAAGATGCATGACCAGATTTGCTCGTAGTGAATTTTTTCGGGTATTTTGTATTTTTGAAATACCTACTTTTGCAAACTAGTCCTAGGTTTTTGACCCGATAGGAACCAAACCAGTGCAGCAAGATTCTCTGGAGTCTGATTGGCAATAGTTATCAAAAAAAAAGTGGTGGAGCCACTTTTACTAAAATGGCTATAACCCGTGAACAGAATGAGATATTTTCACCAAACTCAGCACACCTATCTAAGAGCTCATTCTGTAGCCATGTGAAAAAGGATTCGGCGATTAGCCACTTGGTGGCACTATAACAGGAAAAAAACATGAAATGGCTTTACTTACTTCACCATTAGTCCGATCGACTTGAAAATTGGCATGCAGTGTCTTTGTCTGAGGTGCCATGATTGTCTATGAGGACATTGATGTATCTCAAAAAACATGTCCGCCATCGGCTACTAAGTTTGAGCAGTTGTCAAACAAGGTTAATGGAGTCCGATTGGAACGAAACTCGCTGGGCCTGTTTGACTCACTGTCCTAGAAGCCTGTGAGAAATTTTAAAAAAATCAGCCACCGGTGGCCGCTTTTGCGTTTTTCACATGCATAAACGATTGTGTATAGCGTGATTTTTTCGTGCACGCCCACAACGTTCGTACCGCATTCTGAGCAACTTTGCCTCTAGGATCGGTTTGATGCCAGGTTCGAAATGCCAAAAAGTTTTTTGTTGTTTTTTTATTAGCTTTTATCTTTAATTATTTCAGTTTAGGGCTTAGCATAAGTTTTAGTCATTTTGTTATATGCCTTTGTCATATTTATTAGTTTTTGTTTTTTATATTTTTAAAACATACTTAAATACATTTTGAAATTTTTTTATTTAGCTCAAATTTATTTTTATTTGTTTGAGTTTTAGTCATTTTAGTATTTCAACTTATTTATTTCAGTTAATTCCAAGGTAATATTTCTCATTCAAGTTTTTCAAGTTTGTGTTTTTCATCTAATATATATATGAAATTATTGTTATATATATATATTATTGTTATTTGAAAAAAAAGAAGCTGAAATCAAATAATATATATATTATTTGATTTCAGCTTCTTTTTTTTCAAATAACAATAATAGTTTAAGTTTTAGTTAATAACAACATTGAAGTTTAGACAGGAAGTAATTAAGGAGGAAAGAGAGGAAAGGGATCCAGAAAAAACCTCAACTCAAGACTGGAACTCTGGTGACCTGAAACTCAGCTGTGCCATGTCAGACACAAGTCTTGTCCCTGGCAGTGTGGGATTTTTAATGACAGATTAATAAACTATTACATTTGGCACCCGCCAGTCCTTAATATGTGGTTACAGCCTTGAGAAAAAGCATCTAAACACAACATGAATTGATAATTATCTAGCACCCCTCCTTTAGCTAACCTTGGCTTTGACCGCTCTTGCATCATTTCAAAATTCAAAAGCGATTTCAGTTGTTTTTGCTGCCATGTAAAATGTCAGCCTGTTTGCACTTTGCATACAAATGATAGATTGCCCAGATTTAGTGAAATGCAATGCAAATGTTATTTTCTGCATGAATAGCGAAATTGATCTTTGTTTAGATTTCTGAGCGCATAGCATATATGAACAACAGACACTTCATGAATCAGAATAAGAAAGCACTTTCTCTACAGACCACCACAAAACTCACATTCTTGAAGACACTTGAATTTTGGCTTGATTATGGATTCCTTGGCTTCAGTTTGTGCGACTCTCTGATGTTCTATCAAAGATGGTTATGTCTGTCCATGAAAACCAAACCATATGCTGCTTGTGTTAGCCCAAAAACTGAAAAAAAAGTTGCTGACATGGAGCGAGCTTGTTATCCCATTGTAAAGCGTAGCATAGGTGTCATAACAGAGTGACTCAGTACTGACTGCAGCTATTTTTTAGTCGTCATTTGAAAGGATAGTGGGTGTGTTTCCAGAAAAAGGAGACAAAGTAATTGTGTGAAGACATCTCCGCCCCCTCCCTCGTGTCACAGAATCACACAACCAAATCATTTTCCATCTGATTACACTGCATCCACTGTGGTAATTAAAAATGCCATCTTCCGTAGATTTGAGTTAGACTTTCTAAATTGAAGCATGATACACCTCCTCAGGCTCTAGCTCAGAACCAGCGGAGGCAAAGATTTATTTAAACAAATAAAGCAGAACATGGTTTATGTTAACACAGTACATGAGTTTGAGACATTTGAAAAACAGGAAAAGGAGACTGTCAAGGGCAAAATGTGTAATTTAAAGAAAAACGAACAATCCTGAAGTACGTTTTTTGTTTTTTTCTTGTCTCTGAAGGTACGCAGCTGCTGTCCAGGATGGCTCGCAGTATTTCGTGCTCCTCATCATCACAGATGGGGTCATATCAGACATGTCACAGACCAAAGAGGCCATCGTGAATGTGAGTATGAGCTCTGAAAGAGGACAGGTGTCCTTTTCCAACAGGATGGGTTGGAGAAGGTACAGACTGCCGTTCCATTCCATTTCCTTCCTTTTCAGGCTGCACCCTAACTGAAATGAAACCTCATAAGTGAAGTGGCTGTAACTTTACTTGCTTCGTGGAAAAATACATCTCGAAACACACAAAGGAGCGATCAGATAGCTAGAGCTTTGCTTTAGTATGTTGTTAAGTATAGCGCTTCAAAAAGCATAATAAACTCAAGTACATGTTAAATATTTAATAATATAATTAAAATTTCCTTTTTGACCTAATGGTTAAAGAGTCGGACTTGTAACCCGAAGGTTGTGGGTTCGAGTCTCAGTACCAGCAGGAAATGTAGGTGGGGGGGAGTGAATGAACATTGCTCTCTTCCACCCGCATTACCCACAACTGAGATGCCCTTGAGCCAGGCACATAACCCCCTATCACTCCCTGGGCACCGCAGCAAAAATGACTGAACACTACTCTGAGTGTGTGCTCATGGTGTGTGTGTTCAATACTCAGTGCTGTGTGTGTTGTTAAACGTATTATGTATTATTTAATATGTATATTTAAATGTATTATTTGATTCATTGCTTCTACATAGATTTATATATTTCTATATATATTTAAACATATGTTAAAATCACAAACACCTTACATCTAAATGTTAATCTAAGTACTTGCTTTACCTGTCTAAACATAGTAGGCTTTAAATAATATGCGTTTATGGTGAAATTACTACATTTTCGTGTCAATCCATGTTTATTTTAATGTGAACAATGTGCTGTCACTTTAATTTACAGCAAAAATAGACTAGTGAGGAAACAATTGCTGGACGCATTGCCGGACAGCATCTATGTGCAGTGTGAACACTCAAACCTGTTAACATGGGCTCTGAAAAAAATACGCACTGCAAATGGAGTAATTGTGAACATGTTGTAAGCCATGAACCAACCAGCTACGAGGTCAATCATAATATTACAACGTTTTATTTGAAGCAAAAAAGTATTTTAAAATTGGACAAAAAGACAAAGGTACATGACTTTTAAAGAACTACAATGCGAATGACAGTCAAAGTAAAAACGATGGAAAAACAATTTGATCAATTATATCTATAGAAACATTATATTTTAAATGCATTATTATTGTAGTTTTTCACCATGAATTCAGCTGTTAAACAGGGCTACTTTAAAAATAAGTTGACATAACGCCAGCTGGCGGCTTCAATAGAAGCATATACGATTAATTAACAACCTCTCTGAGTTCACAGTTAGTTGTCTGTCTTTAATGGTTTATAATTTATCGTTAAAAAAAGTCAATTTCCCTATGGAGAAAATGAATGGAGTTTTTACTTCCGGATCACGGCTGTTTCACTCTATTGAACTTGTTGCAATGGATTCTGGGATTTATACATGCAATGCTTCCTTAAAATTTGGCCTTAACAAATTATCTAATGAGGCAGCGCACCTATTATGCCTCAAAATTCTGCCTATAAAGGCACTTTGCTAGATTTCGCAATAGAGCACGTTTTGTATAAACACCCTGGTCTTCTTCTCCAGCATGCTGGGAATTATAATACCCATGAGCATAATACCCTAAAGCATCTCCTGTGGTTGATATGGGTTTTTATGATCTTATTATAGGTGATTTATTTTCATAATCTGTTTAGGCTGTATTTATGTCTCATGCAAAATGGATGACTCACATTGTATTGAGGTCATCATTTATGCTTAAAAGGTCAATTTCATCTCCAGCGGTGCATGTCATTCATCTAGCCAATGAACAGGCCCAATTTCCCAGCAGACTGGATTTAAAGGGAATTTGCGACTGTTAGTCAGATTTGTAGAACAGCCACACCTTCCTTTTAAGATCTTGCCTGCTGCTCTTTCCCCAACGGCCTGCATCTGTCAAGAAGACTCACATTTCTGCCTGTGCATGACATTTAAGACCCGAACGCAAGGTAAAAATAGAGGCCTATGGTGAAAGCTGTTTTTTTTTTGTGTCTTCAAAGGACTTCTAGGAAATCTAAATTTGAGTATTTGAATTTGAAACACAACATTTTCATTAAAAAGTAATGAGAGAATTAAATATGACGAATGTTATACTGCAGTGCAGATCTGATTATTAATTTCAGGAGGTGTTGAATCATAAACAGGTGATATCAGCATAGAAAAAGACTAATCTAATCAAGAAGGGGGCTGCATCTCTTAATCAAATGATAAGGTCATGTGGTCTTGGTATGTGATTAGCATGTGTGCATCAATCTAATAATTGCTATATTGAAATATGGAAATTGTTAACTGTTTATCTATTTTAATCTTTACAGGGAAGGTTCACACAAAATAAAAAATCAGACATTATATATTCCAACATTCAAAACCTCTATGACTCTCTTTCCACAGGGAACCACAAAGAAAGATTCTTATTCATAGTGAGGACTGGGACTCAAAAAAGCATCCCAAAACATTTATTTGCAAATGAGCAGACTTAAACATCAAACATAAAAATTTATCCAAAACATTAAAAAAAATAGTGTAGGGTTCCTCACCATACGATAACTTTGTGTGCGATATTTAAGCTGCTATTTGAAATTCGTCCCCTCTGCCGTAGCTCTCAAATCTCATTCAATTCAAATATGGAGCGTGAAGACGCATTGCATTTGGTTTGACATCAGTGAGCATGTTTAAACAATAATAGTACCTTTTCAGTTAGTAAACATTGTGATGTTTTTGTGGCTGGAGCTTAGGTGGAGGCAGAACGATTCCCCTGACGATTTTATCTGAATATGTGAGGTCACTCACTGTCTGGGACCACAATTGTTATTTGAAAAGGTTAACTTTAACAGACGGGACCAGATTGGCCGACCCATGTACGCTCACTCAACGGATGGATGATCTGACGGATTACGGCAACACTTAGGCAACTGTAGAAAGAGAGACGACACAGTTTCCTTTATGTTTAGGTCTCTTATCCTTGCAATGCAATAAAATGTCTCAGGTTTCATCTGTACGTACAGTCTGTATGTCTGTACGTCTGTAACCTGCATCTTAGGTTCCCTGAGAAGGGGAACAAGACACTGCATCTTGGATTGACGCTATGGGTAATGCCATCAGCAGGATGTCTGAAGCCTGTGTGACAAATGCGCCAATTGTCAGAGAACCCATGTGTATAAGAGGGCATCTATAACGCACATCATCAGCTTATTTGTCTGAAAGAGAATCGCAGGCAGGCCCAAGTCAACGGCAACGAGATTTGAGGCTACGGTTGGCCGTTCAGAGTCTGGAGGCGGATTCAGAGGATCCTCTGGTTTAGGCGAAGCTGGTGGCCTGAAGTACCAAAGAGGATCCATGCACTTGGTTGCAGGAGATGAAGAGGGGCTGAAGGGTACCAGTGGAGGCTGGGATGAGGAAGTGGCAGTTAGAGGAGAGGGAGGCTGGGAGGGATCACAGAAGATATTGGGCTGGACAGAAGCAGTGGGGAAACAGATAATTCAGGGCTGGACGGAACCACTGGAGACAGAAGAAACAGGCGAATTACCTCCTCAAACACATCTAACAGTCCTCCTGGTGTTCCAGTGGCCATAGTGATCCCATCCACCGTGGTGAGGTTGTGGGCGGGGCTTTCCTCCCAGCCCTCGAACTCCTCTAACTCTCCCTCGGCAGCACACAATGTAACTGACTCACGCACCTGGTAAGACACCTTGTGGTTCAAGCTCCGGGGCGATGACTCCATCCGTCCTCTCTTCAGGTTCGGTCTCATCAGTCGCAGCAGGCTAAAGTCCAGGGTCTGTGGTGGGCTCTCATATCTCTACCGTGCCGGTCGTCGGTGGCTTATAGATGGTCTCTCGGGTGAATGGTGAAATGTTGTTCACCCACACCTAGTCTCAGCCTCACAGACCTTTGGCTGAAGGTCTGATGTATATGGCTCACATAACTGGAAAAACTTCAGCAGTTTCGAAATCGTCATCTGTTTGGCTGAATTCTACAGGATGTCCGGGAAACTTGTGTGTCCAGTTCTTTTATGGTCTGCCTGGAAACAAATGCAGTAACGCCAAACCCCCTGGTGGAAGAAGAACGCTGTTGTGTTTACAACTGTGACAATGAGCGCTTACAATGATCAACTAAACGCTGGATTTTCAAAAGCATGTGAAGTTCGCTGCTCCATTGTTGCAGTAAACTTGTACAACGTTCTTGAATGAATAATTTATTCATTCAAGATCTGTTATTGTAGGGACATCGACTTTCATTTTCACACCCCTAAACATGACGCGGAACAAAACGAACTATGATTGGTTGCGTTGAATTTCAGTCAAATGTCATCTTGGGCGGTCCTTGGCCAATGAAATTCGCGATAGAGTCCCGATTTTCTGTCATCAGTCTTAAGGTCTGGCTACGCAAGACTAACCAGCACCCACACCACGAATGCAACGCAATCTTCATACCGCCTGCTGGAATGTGTGCCTTAGACTGCTCACTCAGGCTGATGTGATAAAATACACAGAGTGAGCGGTTCGGGTAGAGTGTCTGGCACGCAAGCTGTTTAAAGTCACAAGTGTGTTCTTCCAGCGGGCGGTCTCCCTGCTCCAGGCAGAGAAGCTGGACGCCGATTGGTAGATCCATAGGGAAAACAAACAATAAACTGAAGGAAAAACTGCCACAATCAAAAAAAATCACTGTTAGGTCTGGTGTTTGAATGCGGATGGCTGCTAACAGGAAGCGCACGACAAGGGAGCGTTCAAGAATAAATCCACTTTTATAAATCCACAGATGAGAAACGTATAAACAGGGAAAAAGCATCCACATACTATAGACAACACCAGACAAAGAACAGGAAACACTGGGCTTAAATAAGGAGGACTGATAAGATAATGAACTAAACAGATGAATGTAATCAACTAATCAGACACACAGGTAAACTGGGTCAAATGACAGGGAAGACAGAACTTAAACACAATGAAAACATAGGAACCCTAACAACAATAAAGGGTGCTTCCAAAAAGACTCATACAGACTATTCAGTGGTACCACTATCTTCCAATAATAGAAGAAAATACCCAAGCATCTTCATACCCATGCCCTTATAACAAGGGAACTATTCCCTTTTACCAGAATCTGAAAGAAATTGTCATTCACATGTCTGTGAATGGTACATTTTGAAGCAATCTCTTTTTCAGCTGTGCCAGAAATGACGGCTGTATATGAAATGCGCCTACAATTTGCACTGTCCTCTCATCTATGATGGTGAACATTGTTCATAAGTGCTAAATCAATTCTAAAACTCATCGTAATATTGCTCGGAAATTCAGTGTAGGAGATCTGTTAACACGTCCAGGAGGACCGCTGTTCTACTCAATTTTATAGCTCCCCCGTTTCGGGTGGTCCTAAGCGGCACGCATTATGTTCAGACTCTGTTTCATAACGGCGTGTGAAGTGTTCACAGAAAACCTTAGAGGAACACTGACCTACTTTTCTCTTCTACTCTGATTCACTGGGACAGACGCATATATCATTCATGAGAAAAGCTGTTACTCTAAGCAGCTGTTTGCATCTCATCCTCCTTGTTCATTTAAAAAAACAGGTCATAGAGGAATGGACATTCGCCCATGGAAGGCCTTTTTGATTTAAGGGTGTTTCGACAACATCCCTTTACTTCCTACAAACCCTGACAGCATCCTGCTGCTAAGCTGTCTCATCACACTTTCAGCAGAAATGCGAATGCAGACATGTAGTGTGGCACATGCATATTTAGCAATATATTAACAAAGAAGGGTTTGAGGCAAAAAGTACATTGTTTTCACTTTTTATTTACCAGTCACGCATCACATGTCAACTATATTTAGGGTTTCACAATATGGGTTCCTCTGCAGAAGCTTCCTCAAACCAGATGTGGCCGTGTGGAGCTATACATTTACCATACACTCTTAAAAATAAAGGTTGTAAAAGGAGTTTTCACAATGATGCCATAGAACCACCATTTTGGTTCCTCAAAGAACCTTTTCTTAAAAACATTATCATTCTCTTAGTGTGTAGAGCATTTTAAAATTCTAAAGAAGCTTTTGTGGAATGGAAAGGTTCCATGGAAGTTAAAAGTTCTTTATGGCACCATAGATGCCAATAAACGACCTTTATTTTTAAGAATCTACTGCATTCTTTTAACCCTTTAAGACCTACAGCATTTTTGGGGCTCCTGACTTGCTTGCACTTTCCTTTGGTTTTCTAACCTATTCTAGCAGTCAGAATCAAGTGACATATATCATTTTAAACAGGACTACTTGAAGTTTCAGTTTAGCTCATTTAAAGTCCTAATTTTACATTTATTTTGTCTGAGAATGGGTCAAATTTTCAGAATATCAAGAAAAACACCAGAAAAAATGGTGGTTTTCACTGTAAACTCACTCAAAACCTCCTGAAGTTTAGATTTTTTTTCTTTTAAAAACTTATATTTGGATGTTTTAAACTTTTAGATGAAACTTTGTCTAAATGTAACAATCTCTAAGCAAGTTAGAGCCATCTGTTACGATATTACGTGATAAAACTACAATATTACTCTTCAGTGAAAAACAGGTGTATTTTTATTTTTTTTTACTTTTAATGTGTCCAAAAAAGACCAGGCAGTAAAATTAATACAACAATTGTTATACAACAGAACACCAAACCAAAAGTGACTTATTAGAGAAATATATTTTCAATCTGAACATGAATAAAAACAAATAGTGTTGCAAGTAATGAAAAATGAAAACGATTATAAAAATTGTCTTATGCAACGAAAATGATAACAAAATACACACAAAATGAGAGAGAAATATGAGTAGTTCAACTGAACTAATAATGTAAAATATCTTCACAAACTATAAAATAAGTATTTAGATAATATAACAACCAAACAGAACAGTCCTGTGGCTGTGCTCTCACTGATCGCGTCACATTTGATTAGCGACTCGTTTGAAAACATAAAATGCAATAACATATCCAATGTGGTACCGTTTTATTTTCGAATGACCAAAACCTATTTTTATTGGTTGAGATGATGATGGTTTGAACCAGTCAGGGCATATGTGGCAGCACTAGGGATCAACAATCATTCCTGTTTGGCTTAGAGGAACAAACCACATGCATTGCCTTGACAAATCAACGCTGCAGATTTTGATGACGTAACCAGGCTCACTACGGAGCCTCCGAATGTCCAAATGAGATGGATGCGATATCGTTGGAAAGCCGAACGCATACAGATTGGATTATGGCTCAAAAGTTATTCTATATTTTAAAACGATAGTTCTTTTTGGCTGCCGGCGGCCGTCTCAGTTTTTGAGGGTTAAAGGAATAGTTCACCAAAAATGTGAAAAACATTTGCTACTTTATTTATCTGCTGGTATTTTTTCCATGTAACAGAAAAGGAGAATTAAAATAAAACATTCATGCAGCTTTTTTCCATTTAAATTTGTAGTGAACACTCCAAAAAGGACAATGCAAACAACATAAAAGTTAAAGGGGCTATAACGTAAGTGAGCATTTTGTTTTGATACATTATCCTGAACATTGTATAAGCATTCATGTGTCACTGAAAGGAAGAGAGGCTCTCAGGAGCGCACAATTTTTATTTTTCCAGCAAAAACAACCACATAAATATCAGTCTACAGGCTTTTATAGACAATATAGCCCCTTTTATGGTAGTCCAAACGCTATATTTCAAGTCCTCTATAGTCACATGACAACTCATTTTCCATTCCAAATATACAAACTAGAACCTCGCATTTGGTTGCGGCAAACTAGAACCAATTTCTACTTTTGTGTTGCACCAAACGAATAGTAGCATAGAAAGAGTGTTCATTTTGAGTGAACGATTCCTTTAATTCTGCGGTTCTGTGTTGGACTCTGCCAGACTCTAATGAGCCGCGCATATTCATTTTCTGTCTTAGATAATTAGCATTGAAAGCTGGAATCCTCCCATCCGTCAGCTGAAGACACGCAGCCTTTTTTATTTGACATGGTAATTACAAATAACAATATGCACGGGTAAGGGCTAATCGGAGGATGATAATGAGAAACAACAACATTAGAAGCGCATTCATTTGTCATGTTGGACGTGGGCAGGCCTGGAACGATAAGCCAGTCAGGATGCTCGCGCGCTAGCAGAGGTCCATCATCCGCCAATCAGATATGACGTGCAACATGAAGGATGGCGGGATTAATCAATTAGACAGCTCTTTGTCAGATTGAACCGCCCGCTCGCTGTGTGACTGATGATAGTCTTAATAGAAGTTCCTGTCCTCAGTCACACCCTGACAATATTTCATGCCATTTCTGACTCCATCCTGCTTTTTCTACCTTTCGTTAAAGCATGGGCATCATTAGTTTAGCCTCAAACTGTCTGTCATGTAGAAATCTGCATGGTACATTTTCCTCACTTACAGTACGGAAGACCTTAACGCTTGTCTTAAAGGAATAGTTTAAAATGCTGCTGTTATTTATTCACCGTCATCTCATTTCAAATCTGAATGCTGTTTTTATTTATGTTTATGGCACCCCAAAGTACATGTTCCCAAAAAACATTCCCATGAAGAATCGCAGTTTAGTGAACATCACAGTCCAAAAAGAAAAAAAAGTATTCTTAAGCCATGATGTGCCAATAGAGCAATTATAAGACCTATGTATATATACTATTTTAGGGCTGTTGATTTAACGCCCTTAATTAGATTAATTAATCACAGTAAAAAATGACATGTTTAAACAGTTGATTATGATGAATATAATGCAAGACAACAACTTCACTGTGCGATGTAGCCTATAGAATGTCCCTAAAATTCAAGATTTGTGGGCAATAAATGCCCCATTTGACTTTTTGACTCATATGTGCATCATATAATATAGTTATTTCACACGAGTAACGAGCGAAATATCACACGAGTGCTGTTTTTCTGTCCAGAATAGCAAAATGCGATACTACTTTTCTACAAGTTCAATAAATAAGAAGTTAATATTATGTTGTTTTAGAAAACAATATTGCCTGTTTTGCCAACGAAAATATAAAGAAAAATCAGAACTGTTTTTCTCCAAGCAACACAGAGAGGCGTTTCATTTCTGAATTCATATTTTGAACGAATCGAATGGATGAATGACTCAATGACTTTTTAAGACATTTACTGCCACCTACTGGCAGTTTTAGTTTCTTATTTCAAGTATAATTTCATTTAAAAGTTATTTTATATTTCCATATTTTTAAAAAATTAAAAGGTATAGTATACGCAAAAAATACAAAGCAGCCATTATTTACTCAACCTCATGGTCTAAAGGTTTATGTGTAATAAATTTACATTTACTTTTACATTTAGTCATTTAGCAGACACTTTTATCCAAAGCGACTTACAAGTGAGGGAAACAAACAAGCGATTCTTCATGAATTGGCAAATAACACAGGAAGTGCTTTTAAGTTAATAAATTTTATGTTGAATAAAATAAAATATTTCTTTCTGAAGCTACTCTTTGTAATGTATATTTGATGCTTTACACAATAATGACTTCAAATGATCTTTTAGAGGTAATTTCTCATTAGATTAATTAATCGCCACATCATGTAATTAATTAGATTAAACATTTTAATTGCTTGACAGCCCCCTAACATATATATTTTATACTATATATATTATATAGTATATTATATATAGTTTACTATTTGTATTGTTCTGTTTATATGATATCTGATAAAATGAATTAGATTTAGGCAGTTTGCAAGATTAAATATAAAAGATTAAATCATTTTAGTGGGTTTCCCTTAAAAAAAACACTGTAAATGCTCTTAATGACCAATTTTGAACAGAATTTTGTTACATTATTATGATATTATTAATAAAACTATGAGCGTATTGTTGAAAGAGATGGTTTTTCATGCAGTTTTGGGGATTGTATCCTTTCATTGAAAATTCTCCTTTTGTGTTCCAGAGAAAAAAAAAACAGCTTATGGTTTTGTAACGACATGAGGGCGAGTAGATAATGACAGAATTGTCATTGTTGGCCAAACTGTTCCTTTAATGTCCAAAAGCCAATTTAATTCTCCAAACCATGTCTTTCCTTTACCAGTGTAATGATAATTTCCTACAGCAGCTGGGCACTGATGACATTACATTAGCATTCTCGCCAGACCAAATAATAATGCTGTCAGCGTGTGAGCGTGTTGTAAAGAAACACGGAGCAGGTGATTTGTGGGTTCTCAGAATCGAGATTCTGTGTTCATATATGTCAGCGTGGGAGTTTGGGGCTGCATGTGACGTTGAAGAGCTGTTGTCAAGGAAACTATGGTGAACTAACAGACTGTTTTGTTTTCTCATTACTTCAAATCTGTACTGTCAATCATGACAGAAGACGATGACACAAATGGGGCAACCAACTTCAATTATTCATGGTGCCCTGCCTCTCTTTTATGACATGCAGGCATTGACAGGACTGTCATAAGCTCTGCACTGATCATTTAAGATTGCGAAAGATGGAAACGCTTTACACTGGCTGTCAGTAACAGTCTATTTGTTCTTATGGTTGTGGACCGAAAAAATTAAGGTTTGGTCTCTGAATCCATTAGAAGAGCAACAGGAAAGAATTTATTACAGAACATCTCAACGGGAATTATTTTGGTCTGCCATCACAGGAAGTACAACTTGAAAATGGTCAGACACACTTTTGTTGTGTTTTCATTTGTTTATTCTTACACAATATCCAAAGTGCCACATTGAAAATAAAAATTAAAGGATTAGCTCCTGATAATTAAAGGAAATTTCCTGATAATTTCCTGACATGACCCCCATGTCATGTCTTCAGTTTAAAAAATTAAGAAAACATTCCAGGATTTTTCTCCATATGGTGGACGGCACTGGCATTCAACAGGTTAAAGGTCCAAATGTCAGTTTCAGTGCAGTTTCAAAAGATCTACATGATCTCAGACGAGGAATAAGAGTCTTATCTAGTGAAACGATCTGTCATTTTCTAAAAAAAATAATAATAATTATATATGCTTTTTAACCACAAATGCTCTTCTTGCACTGCTCTGCGATGCGCCACACATTATGTAATCACATTGGAAAGGTCATGCATCACATAGGCGGAAGTACTGCGCAAGTTTTTGCACATTTTCCATGTAAATACTTGCTTGGTACTTCCACCTACATCACGCACGACCTTTACATATTTCACATATTACAGCTTTTTACTGTATTTTTGATCAAATAAATGCAGCTTTGGTGAGCAGAAGAAATCTTACTGACCACAAACATTTGAATAATACTGTATATGGTAAAAATAATAATAATGAGACCTCAACATTAATAAAAGCCTACTACATTAAATGTCACGGCTGACTTCAGTGTTATTTAGTAGAGTAAAAAAAAACTTGTTCTTTTGGCACTGTGGTCTGTATTCACCCTGGTTTTGTGTTAATGGTGGTATATATTGTTTTATTAGCATTCAGGTGTATTCGGGATTCTATTCTTTTTGCACTCTGGTGTGGACAGTAATACTATTTGTTCTTCACATGTCTCAATATTAGCAGACTTAAGTAGTGTACCACCTATTTCAACTTAAAAACGAGTTCTCTTGCTGCCTTACATTTTTAAGTAGAATCAACGTGGTTGTGCAAGTCATTTCAACTTAAATTATATTAAACTGACTTAAAAAAAATCAAGTTGATTATTGTATAACTTATTAAAAAATGGAAACTGATTTAATGTAAAAACATCAGTTGCCATGACTTACTGATCATAAAATGTTTTACTTTGGTGTGTGAATTATATAAGGTTATTTTATCATTCAGCATCCTCCGCTACGCAAAGAAAGCTGCGACAGGATAAGTGTCCATCATTCCACACTTTTTCGGTTAAATAAGCACATCATGTGGGTATTTTAAGAGCACCTATTATTTTTGGACGTTTCAGTGAACACCGTATGGGACTGTGGGACATTTTGTGCATTTCAGATTTCTGTGACATATTGAGATGTGTTGCCAAAACATTAAATCCTCGTCCAATACCATTTTAATAAACTCGGGATGTCTCCTAATCAAATCAAATGAGGAAATGCAGATAGCACATTCATAAACGAAATGATCGACATATTAGTGCTCTTACTGCAAGTTGTCTAAAACAATCTGCAGCTTCCTAATGTGGGACACTGAAAAGTCTGTATGATAAAAGGCCAAAATTTATCACAATAATAATAATAAAAGGTCTATGAAAAGCCCAAAGTCAATTGATTTATGTAGAATATTAATCTTATAAAGTTAGCCATTCTCTTAGTTATGGATGGATTGATTGATAATTGAACGTCATTAGACAAATAATATAATATGATAGTTTTGATGCATTTATTATAAAGACATCAAGCAACTATTTTCATAGGCTGTGTTATGTTATGTAGATAGAAGAGTAAAGCCCGGAACACACCAAGCCGACGGTCGGCCGACTAAGTTTTCTCAGTGTGTTCCGCACCGTCTGCTTTTTTTTCAGCCTATTTGACATGTTGAATCGGCGTCGGGCCGTCGGTGAGAGAGAGAACTCTGATTGGCTGTTCAGTATAACAAACGAGTCAGTTCACGAGAATATAAGCAAAAGTTATTAAAGTAACCAAATAAGTCATGACGGCACAGACAGAAGGTTCTAATTTTACGTCATTTTACCCGAGCACTCGAATGCATGAATATTTTCATAATAACATGAGCAGAGGGGAATAAAGAACGTGATTAGCATGATTGATATTCAAAACTGTAAGCAAGCGCTGCTTTGTTTATGGTTTGTATACATGCAGTCTTAGTTTTGATTTCCCTTTTTGAATGACGAACATTGACAAATATATCTGCTTAAAAAGACAGTTATTTCCTTTATACGCAGGCGCAGAACGTGCGTGCTAGTTGACAGTCGGGTGTCGAGCGTCAGTTTGGTGTGTCGAGGCAACTTTGGACCCAGACGCTGCTGACGTGAGCCGACCCCACAGTCTTAAACTTAAACACATGCAACCACAACAGGCATAGTATAGGTTTATTTGAAGGCAAAATATAAAATCTTGCAACCTGCAAAAAAAATACAAAAAAAACAAAGCTTGAACAAACTTTAGGCTAGATTTAACCTTGAGTCACAATTCATTAAAATGTTGTGAACTGCAAGTAAACTTTTAAGATCATTTGGCCGAATGTTTTCTATTTCACTAAACAAACAGACAATCATTCTATTATTGCAAAACAACACTAAAACCCTGTTAATATCCATTTTTGTCCCACAAACCACACATTTTTGACTGACTAGAGTACTATTCCACATTAGGCTAATCATACTGTTCGAAACCACGTTTCCTAAAGAAAGTTGGACACTAGGAAATTTGATGAAAATATAAAATACATTTATGTTTATACATAGAAAAGTTATAATATTTTTTGTTGGAGATACCACATGAAGTAGTAGGATTGTTTTGTATTAAATTAATTAATTTTTTTTTTAATATCAAAACTTTGGGTGGTCTTCACACAAGGTGGGTCCTGTTTGATGATTGCTACACTCTCATATATGATTGGACATTTGAGAGGTCATGTGATTCTGATCAGCTTTGGCTAACCCATAGTTTCACTGGCATTCATGTATTTATGCGAGACGTACGAACACTAGATGTCCCACTTTAGGCAGTGTCCCACTTTAGGACAATTAACCTTACTATAAAACGGCACAGAATAGTGCATAAATATGCTAATTTATTCTGGAAATGCTATCCTAACAAGCTAATAACTATGTTAGCACCAGATAGTGTAATTAACATTACCAAAAAATCACTTGAAGAAGAAGAAGAGTACTCTGCTCACTCTTCAAGTATTTGTTTTTCCGCCGCTTTTCCAGCAGCCATTGGTAGGGGTTTATTTTCTTCTGCATGGAAGGTTGAAGTGGGCTCAGAAGTGGTTTTGTCATTTTGCCTGGCTGTTGTGGCGTAAATAGCTGCAGTGTGTGGCCTGTGATATTTAGACCTCTGTGCAAATAGTCACTCTGAAACTACTACCCCATAATCAGATAGGGCACATAAATGATGCAAACCTTCAACGAGGGTTCTGTGTATGAGATGATGAATGTTTGCTAGTAATATTCACGATGAAGTGTCTGGAGTGGGAGTCGGCGGGAGGGCTGCTAGAGAAGCGGGTGTCATGGCGATCATACTGGCCCCGCCTCCCTCTTCCTCTGCTCACCCTCTAGAACGTTCTACAGCGTTCTGTTCTACCAATGTAAATAGCCAGTGTGTTGTTTACCAATACCAACTGCTGCATTCAATGATAATAATGCTAATAGAATTGCATTTCGGTAATTCCAGTCATTTTGTTTGTGTTCACAAGTAATACAGAACCACAACATGTATTAGTTAGTTTCTTCATGGCCATTCTGATAAAGAATCCAACTGAGTGTTCCTGACCGTGTATATCCACTACATGTCATGCTCAGAAACACTCAACTGGATGGATATTTAGCATTTTCTATTTTCTGTTTGGCGCAGATGCACAAAAGCTCTCATTCTCTGTCCTCATAGTTTAATGTCTTTGTTTAACAGTTCTATCTAAAAAAAAATGATTAGACAGAACCAATAAACAAAGATAGTGAATGCTATATGAAAAACTATTATAGCATTTGCCTCGTATCATTGGCATTCAGTAGTTTATATCATTTAAATATTTAAAGTCTTTGAATAGTGTTGCTGTAGAGCGTAAACCTTGTCCATTATACCCAAAACCGCTACTTTTCAGTAAATGGTAAAAACACTTTTTTAATAATTAAACACCATGTTGTCAAAGTTGATATTGTGGCTTTATTTATGGATAGACATTTGCATCTGTCATTATATTATTAGCATTTTACCAAAATCAGGCTCAAATGGAGTTCTGAGTGTTTCTGACCAGCGAACGTCGTATGTTTTGTCCATCATTAGTATGGCAGTAAGTTCATCTCATTACATTTTAATCAACTTACATGTTATAAAGTGGCTATGTGGACACTCAGTTATTTAGCCAAAATATCATGTAATAAAAGATGAAGTGCTACGACTAAGACATTGGCTGTGGCTCAATGCCAAATGCTAGACCCTTCTCAAATACATAAACCTTTATATATGATTTTTTTAGTAAAGAAAATGCTGTACTTACTAAAACAAACATTTCTTTATTTACCCTTGCGTTGCAAACAAGCAGAGGCGGTCCAAAATTGAGAGAGGTGGCGATATAAGTTTTTGCCGACAGTTTGTGGAACCAATGGGGTTACAAGGTTTAGTCACTTTTTAATTCTTTTTACTGGTTAAATAATTGCAAAACCCAGAGACAGAATTAAAGGATGACCAATAGAAATATGGAGATACGAGGTTTCCGCCTGACAATGACGGTATTTCAAATGATTTCAAATTAAGTTTTTTTTTTCCAATAATTTATTTCTAATTTAGTAAATATGTAAAATATATAAATAAATTTAATTACAGCAACTGTTGTGCATATTTTATTTACTATCTTTAAATTACTGGTAGATAGTGTGATATTTAAATAAATGTATCTTGCTCATGCTTTTACATAAGACTTTGCTTTTATGGTTTATTGCCATTTTTCACAGTAAGAATTTTATTTTACTTTAATAAAAATAAAATACTTTATTTTACAGTGTACCATTTTACTTTTTAAACATTAATTTTACTTGTGTTTCACAAACAAGGCCCATTGTATCTTAAAAGCATGTAAATGTGTGTGTTGTTTTGCCATCAGGCTGCCAAGCTCCCCATGTCCATCATTATTGTTGGAGTTGGACAGGCTGAATTTGATGGTAAGTGTTTCTTTAAGGGCCTCAATTAGCTGTATTAGTGTAGTACAATTAATTATAATGGTTGTAGAAATTATACTGGTCTCCCATAGTGATACGATATCTTTAAATTACTTTTATTTGAATTCATCTGATTAATTAATCACCTTATCATGTAATTCATTGAATTATTTTTCAATCATTGGAGAGCTTTAGTTTCTCTTACTTTATAGAAGAAAATCAACCTAGCCATGATTTTTTTTCACCTCATGCATTAACAAAAAGCTTTATCAAATTGAATTCAATAACTCAAAAGTTGTTTATAGCAATTAGTCAAACAAGTGCTCCAATAGCAATTAACACGGTTGTTTTTCTACTTCAGAGCTGTATGTTCTGTACATGTAATCAGGAGTTCATTTAAAGAGACCTGTTTGGGCTAATCACAGAGTAATTATCAGCTATGTTGCATGGGAAATAAGCATATACTATCGAGTCAGGGCATGTTGTGATCCTTTGGACCACTTGTGAGGTCGAGAGAGACTTTGATCAATATTGAAATAGAGCTTCCTCCAAGAATAACAACAGCTCACGTGGTGGAAGATGAGCTCCTGTCGGATGAGGTGAGCAGGTCATGTGGAGAGGGCCTGTTGTTTGAGGAGTCCGTAAAGGCAATCTCTCTGTGCTTTCTAGTTACACTGGCCAATTACATTCAGTTGGTGTCAAAACAGTTCCAGATGATGAAGGAAACACCTGAAATGACTTTTACCACTGAATTCATCACTACGCAAATAACAGAGATAGTTCACCCAAAAATGAGGATTTTGTTTACACACCTTTGTGTTGTTCCAAAATCATTACCTTTTCCCTCATGAAAATAAAGTGTAACATTTAATTATTCAAATAAATGAAATGTATGAGCACAAGTCCAGTGATTTACTTTAACTTCCCGTCTTTTCCCACAGCTATGGTTGAGTTGGATGGTGATGACATCAGGATCTCCTCAAGAGGAAAATTAGCAGAGCGAGACATTGTCCAGGTGACACCAGTAGCAGTCTTTTTTCTTTTTATAAAAAAAAAAAGCTTGTTTTAACTATAAGCGTGTTATGTTAACTTTGGGGATTTAAATAGCTGTGACTTGTCACCCCATGTCTCTTTCTTTCAGCAATCAAATCCATTAAAGCATGAGAATTTTAATTACTAATTCAGTCACTGTGGAGTCGAGCCCTTGTGTAACAGCACCACACCATAACCCACATTATTATAAAGCAATTCATTATGCAGGTCCGCTGTGAATGCAACCTGTCATTAGTAGTAATAAGAATATTTCAGGCTACTGAGTCACAGACAGCTGGCAAAGTTAAGACAATGCACTCTTGAGGAGCTCTTTAATTTGTTTTATGCTGGAAGAAAGGATACCAGAGAAGATATGATGTGAATGATGATAAAATGAATGTATTTATGGATGGATGAATGGGAGAAGGATGAATGTGTGGATAGATGCATGAATGAATGGATCAATCACTAAATACATGATAGACAGATCGATAGATGGATGACGTGATGTGGAAAGGATATATAATTTGGGGGGTGGATGTTTGGACAGATGGATGGATGTGGAAAGGTTGGATTATTTGGGGGATGGATGTATGGACAGATGGATGGATGTGGAAAGGATGTATCATTGGGGGATGGATTATGTGGGGGATGGATGGACGGATGGATTATTTGGGGCTGGAAAGATGTATCATTTCGGGGGTGGATGGATGAGGAAAGGATGTATAGATGGATGAATGGATGGATAGATGGATTATATGGCGCATGGTTGGGTGGCTGGCTGGATGTGGAAAGGATGTATCATTTGGGGGATGAATGGATGTGGAAAGGATATATTATTGGGTGATGGATGGATATGGAAAGGTTGTATTATTTGGGAGATGGATGGATGGGATGAATGTGGAAAGGATATATCATTGAGTAATGGATGGATGAATGGATGATTTTGGGAATGGATGGACAGATGGTTGGGTGGATGGATGGATGGATGGATGGATATAGAAAGGATGTATCATTGGGGGATGGATGGGTGGATGATTTGGGGGGTGGACGGATGGATGTTCAAAGGATGGCATCATTGGGTAATGGATGGATGGCTGATTTGGGGGATGGATGGATGAATGTGGAAAGGATGTATTATTGGAGGGATGGATGGATGAATGATGGATTATGTGGGGAATGGATGGATGGATTATTTGGGGGATGGATGGACAGCTGGATGGATGTATCATTTGGGGGATGGATGGCTGTGGAAAGGATGTATTGTTGGGGGATGGATGGATGGATTATTTAGGGGATGGATGGATGTGGAAAGGATGTATCATTTGGAAAATGGATGGATGGATGGATGGATGTGGAAAGGATGTATCATTGGGGGGGGTGGATGGATGTGGAAAGGATGTATTGTTGGGGGATGGATGGATGGAGGGACAGATGGATGAATAACTGTGCAATGGATGGTGGATGGAGGTATTAATGTAGTGGTAGCTTTAGCAAAATTGCCTGTGATACATTTTTTTTCAGGATTCTTTGATGAATACATTCCACATCCCTCCCTATTCTAACTTTTGGTACTCTGAACAATGTCTGAAACTTGTATTGTGAGCACTTCCTGGGTCTATTTGTCTCTTCATGATGAATCGCTTGTTGTATTCCTCACTTGTAAGTCGCTTTGGATAAAAGCGTCTTCCAAATTAATAAATGTAAATGTAATGTATATAAATGAATAGAAAGTTCTAAAGAACATGGAAAACATTAATATACATTTCCCCATACAGTTCTTGATATTTCTGTAATGAAAAACTTAATTTAAACAGTATATCAACACTGCCAGTTTCTGTTACAACCAACAACAATCAGCTTTGCCTGATGTCTAAAGTCTTTTATTGGGAAGAACTTTGAATATTGTGGTGGACACTGTGAGGCCTTCGAGTCAAAAAAGTTAAGAAGCACTGTGTTAGTGGATGGATGGATGAATAAACGTGCACATTGTTTCCTGCCCCTCACAGTTTGTGCCGTTCCGGGATTACATGGACCGGACAGGAAACCACGTGTTGAGTATGGCACGACTGGCCAAAGACGTTCTGGCTGAGATTCCCGACCAGTTCATTTCTTACATGAAGAGCCGGGGAATCAAACCCAACCCAGCGCCGCCTCCGTACACACCACCGGGACACACACACCACACACAGATCTGAGCTCCTTAACCTGCTCTCCCTGGAATCATGGGGTAGCCGTACCGGAGCTTTAGGGTTTAGCTCGCAATGTCACCATGTGTTTGAACTCTCTGAGACACTCAAAGGTACAGTGGCGTTTCTGTTTGTGCCATTTATATTTTCTGCCCATTTTTTTCTGGGAAGGACAGTGTGACCCAAGGGCAGCTTTTTTGTTTGTTTTGTTTAAAAATACCTATATCTTGGCCTGTGACTGTTTCTTATTTTGTGGATCTGTTGACAAGAGGATGAAGAGCCAGAGGAGGGGGAGGATGATGTTTGTGGTTTCAACTTGTGCCTGTCTGTGACTGTCTCAGTGTTCCAGGACAAGTGTGCCCTAATCTGACATTGGACCTTACTCCACATTGGTATACTAGAGTGTGCGCGTTACGGTGACGTTTTTAGAGTCGTATCGCTTTCATTTTGTATCAGGTCAGGCCTGTGACGGTTTGGGTTTATTACATCAAGCATCGCTTGTTGAAAAAATGTTATTTGATTCTCTGTCAGTATCAATTATGGTTTAGGAAAGCATGCATGTGTGAGGAGAAGCAAAATTATAGTTTTGTGATGAGAGATGCAACTCAGGCTCTTTGGAAAAACATGCCTCTACTTGCATTTTCGCAAAACTCAAAAAAAAAAAAAAAAGCAATACATACAAATCTCATCTGAAATGAACACACCAACAGCTTTTGTTCCTTTTCACAGAAAGTTATGACTAGATTATTGATTAATAAAGACTTATTTGCACAATATGACCTCAAAACACTTTTATCATTGTGCATGATTTGTAAACTAATACATTTTAACATTTGCATCTCATGACCAGCTCCATGTGTGTGGCTTTTCTGACATAGTAAACTTGCTTGTTACCTCACCTGGTACAGTGTTGCACTTTCTTCAGTCGAAAAGAAATTTAGGCTCGTGAGGAAAATATTCCAGGATTATTCTTCATATAGAGGATTTCAATGGCTACCAACGGGTTGAAGGTCCAAATGTCAGTTTCAGTGCAGCTTCACAGGGCTCTACATGATCCCAACCGAAGACTAAGGGTCTTATCTAGTGGAACGATTGGTCATTTTCTTAAAAAAAAAAAAAGTAAAATTTATAAATAATTTTTAACCACAAATGCTCATCTTGCTGTGTAATGCACCACGCATTACATAATCATGTTGGAAAGGTAATGCGTGACGCAGGTGGAAGTATCGATCCAGTGTCTGCAAAGCAAATGTGCAAAGACGAAATTAAACGGCCTTTACAAAATAAAAGGTAAAAATGTCAGACGATTTTGAAGTTGGAGAAGAAAATGTGATGGTACTTCCACCTACGTAACGTGTGACCTTTCCAACATGATTACGTAATGCGTGGCACAATGCAGAGCTAGTGCAAGACGAGCATTTGTGGTTAAAAAGTATACAAATTTTAGAAAATGGCCGATCATTTCACTAGATAAGACCCTTATTCCTCATCTGGGATCATGTAGAGCCCTTTGAAGCTGCACTGAAACTGTGATTTGGTCCTGCAACCCGTTGAACCCCAGTGAAGTCCACTATATGGAGAGAAATCCTGAAATGTTTTCCTCAAAAACCTTTCTTTTCGACTGAAGAAAGAAAGACAAACATCTTAGATAACATCAGGGTGAGTAAATTATCAGGAATCAGGAAATTTTAATTCTGAAGTGAACTAATCCTTAAAACTTTTAACGCCACACACCAATGTAATAAAATGTTGCCAAATTCATGTTCATCTTCGGATAAAACTGAACACTTTTAGCGCCACTCACTGTACATTTACCCTTTAAAAGTGTCATGAAACGCGCAATGTAATATCTTTTTTTTTTTTCAGAAATGTCACCACTGGCATGTTTTTCCAATGAGCCTTGACTATTGTCCCACAAATCCACACAGAACACCTGCCTAAAGTCACTATAAAAGCATAACTTTTGTAGGAATGCAGAGGAGCCATTTTGAGCGACTCTATAAGTGCAACTCAGCCAATATGTGTCCTCTCTCGCTCTCAGGCAGAAATGAGGCCTAGAGTGTGTTCAGACCCACTCAACCAGAGTTCATTCACCAACTCAATTTTGTCAAGAGGCTTTTAATCAAATAAGAGTGCCTGATGTATCTGTGCTCAGCCAGTACAGGGCTGAATGGAGGAGCTCATGTAATGGAGCACATTACAGTCCTGTCTGGGTATAATAACCATGAGCATTTAGTCCTGTGACTGTGTATGGGCATTCATTATCTCCAGATGTATTTCTACCAACCCATAGAGCATCAAATCATCACTGCCCTTTTTCATCCCCCACATGTCATTAATGCATTTTATACTGTCTAGTTGTGTGTGTTGATCCACCTCATTTTAAATTTCATTATGTTTTTTTTTTTAGTTAGTTTAGTTTTCAGTTGATTTTCTTCAGGTGTATTGGTTTGTATTTATTGCTCAGTTATTGCTTTTATTTCGTTTCACAGTTTGAGTTAATTGTTCCATTTTCTTTTTAAGTTTGAGTAAATTATCAGATATTTACGCACCGTATACCACATTAATAAATGTCCCAGTCCTTTTTCATCCCCAATGTCATTAAAGCATTTTAATCTGTCTATTTGTGTTTATCCACCTCATTTTAAATTTCAAAATAATCGTTTTTATTTAAGATTGAAATCAGTTGATTTTCATAAGTTGAATCGATTTGTATTTTTTGCAAAATTATTACTTTAATTCTGCATTTTCACAGTTTGAGTAAATTATTCCACTTTTTGTTTGACTAAATTATCAGCTTTTTATACTCATTAATTAATATCCTGCCCTCAAGATAATCATTGGAAATATTACTTTTACAGAAAGGCAAAAAACAGCTGCTAAACCTTTATCCCAAAGGATTCCATGTAAATGCCAGTAAGATCATCGAAACCAGTTTGACTATGCATATCATTTACACAGGAATCAATCCGATATGAGAAACATTTTCTAAATCTAGTGTTTTAGGATATTTTAATGCAACACTCACACTTTGTAATTACAAAAACGATTTCACCCTTAACATAGAGTCTAACTGCCTCATTTTGGTTTGGAAAATGGCAAAACATTACAACCAGAATAACTCACAGTCAAAAGCGTTGATGTTTACACTGCTGCAGTTTCTCCAAAGCGGGTTCATAGATCATCTTGAGAGCCATTGATGTTTCTCTAAACCAGGCGCTGTTGCGTTGGTAATTGTCTTCGTCCATTTCAATGCCTTCAAATTAAAGACCTTTTTTCAGTTGCAACCCCACACTATTCAAACTGTTCATCAGTTCTTTGTCATTTACATCAGTGACATCAATTCCTTTTTACTGGCACGGACGCCATTGTGTTTGTAATATCTGATCAAAGGCTTGAATCTACTGAATTAGCACAGAGGAGCTTTGACCTGTGAGTTCATGTAGAAAAGCACACAAAGGAGCTTCAAGCTTTTTGCATATTCCACAGTCAGAGGTCTGACATCATCACAAATGCTTCTGAGGAAACAATGTATTTGGATCATTGCACTCAGTTGGGTTTCAAATATAACAAAGTTTTCACACTTAAAGGGATAGTTCACCCAAAAATGAAAATTCTGTCGTTATTTACTCACCATCAAGTTTTTCCAAACCTGTATAAATTTCTTTGTTCTGCTGAACACAAAAGAAGAAAATTTGAAGATTGTTTGTAGCCAAGCGGCTCTTGCCCCCCATTGACTGCCATAGTATTTTTTTTCCTACTATGGTGTTCAATGGGGGGCAAGATCTGCTGGATAATGAACATTAATTCAAATATCTTTATTTATGTACAGCAGAACAAAGAAATGTCTACAGGTTTGAAACAACTTGAAGGTGTGTAAATGATGGGAATTTTCATTTTTGGGTGAATCCTTTTAATGTGGCTGATAAGAAGTCAAAAACTGGAGGGGGCAAATTTTGCTTGAACAATTGGTCAGCATTAAATTTGCAAAGTTCCCAAATTTCTGGACGCCGTTTGCACTAAAATGCTACACGGTGCACAAAACACAAGGTTTTGGGGCGGGAACTGCACAAGCTGTTTTAAAAGCCCAGATAAAAATATATACGTCTAACCAGTGCATGTTTACATGGATTAAAACAATTAACAATTGCAGTGCTTTTTAAAAACATGTTCAAATGCAAAAATACACTCTGTGATGAATGGGAATGAGTGAATTGGGAATTGAGAGTATGCTGTTTTGTTTTTCTGCATGAACCTACAAAAGTTTACAGTTTACTAATTTTCATGTTCAATTATCATTTCTCTGACATTAAGGGAGCACTTTACTGCAAAGTCATAGGCCTACTTTAAATTATAAGCATCAGTTTTTTCCCTTTTTTTGAAATGGTGATGTAAGAAAATTATTTTTGTTCATGCCTGGAATGTACGATAAGCCATTAAATACAGTCCTCAGCAAATAAAATGACCAGCGTCCATGAGGACTGAATCACTTCATATTGGGACAGTGCAGGGAATGTATTACAGAAGCGTGTGACACAAAGAGGTCGCGTTAGACATTCTCAAGGCGTCACTTAGAAGGACAGGGTCTGTCATACTAATCTGTCTTTTTAATGATAATAACACCTTTACTAGCTTTTGTTTTTGTTCACATTTTCATTTTTAACCATTAACTTACAGGAGGAGCATACATGGTTTTATTTATTTGTGAAGAAACTGTGTCTCACTTTTCATGTTCAACACAACAGGATGCAAAATAAAGGTGTTTATTTCCCCCACAGAGACCACAGAAACGCAAGCTTTTGGGCCTAAACAGGGAAATATGAACAACGCAATGAATTACAAAAACAATTCAGATTATAACGTGAACAAAAGGTAAAAAATGAACTGAACTCAATTTAATCAAAGCTCTGTATCTGCCAAGCCAAGCCAAAAATACATCGCGGAGCAAAGAGGACACTGACAACGTGTCGACAGATAAGACAGAGCAGGTTACTTTTGATATGACACTTTCAAATTTCAAATATTGTCATTTTTTAATAATAAATAGTGTATACTGTCTCTTTAATGTGTCGTGACAGATCGCTGTGGCTCCTTCAAGTGGCTCGTGAACCGATCATCTCTTCATTCTAGTTCATTTATAGCATCAAATAAACATGAATGAACATCAGAAGGAATGTTGTTTCAAGTGCGGAAAGACGTGAGGACACACAATATTTCAAGTTCACCAATGTTAATATACTAGCTCCTCTGACTGCTTTGTTAGACAAAATGGCGAATTCGGGGTTATGATTGGTCAGATCGCCTGTCAATCAAACTCCAAGTGAAGGGTCAATTACGCTCATGGCAGTTTTAAACAACACCATTTTTAGCTAAAAACGGAAAACTTTTTTTGCGTTTTGGCTGTTCATTGTTCATAACTGTGTTTTGGGGGCATGAAAACGCAAACTTTTGAAAACGGGTGTCAAAGTGCTAGTTTTTGAAAACTATACAGTTGTCGTCTCCATGTAAACTACAAATCGTCACAAGCATGCGTATTACATGTTCAGTCTGTAGGGGCATAGTGTTTCTTTACAAAGTGACATCGCCACCTACTGGTCTGGCATGAACAATACAGTGTTTTTAATAGTTTTTGCGAATCCATGTGATCAGTTTTTAGTACATCGTTCTCATGTAAACATATCATAAAATTTGTTCTGAAGGCTAAACCCACACTCTGCTGCTACACAGAAGAGCTCTCGCCACCAACCATTACGAAAGATCCCCCTCAGTGTAATCTATCACAATGACGGACTGCCTATACATTTTTTTGTTACTGCTAAAAAAAATAGGTCAATAACGGAAAATATTAAGTTAACGCGACCTCTGGTGACGCAGGACCTGTAACACATACGTTGAGCGCTGTCCACATGTAACATACTGTAGAGACTGTTTTCATTGGAATACTTGTGCATGTATGGCCTGAAGTTTAGTGGACTGATTGGGGTTGTTTTTCTCTTGATATTTCTGTAGCTATGTTGGGATGTTTTATATATATTATATATTTTAATAATCATTATTTATTTTCATGTGAGGCATTGGCAGCCAACCAGCATATCACGGCCATGATTATTATTAATTCGTTCATTTAATTAATTCACTAATTAAAAATACAACTTGTAATATACATATAAATTACAAAAAATTGTTTTAAATATTTCTTTTTATTAATGCAACACATAGACCATTTTATTGTTGTAATTTCTTTTGCATGTTTGCTCCCAACAAATTCTATTGTACATGATCTTTGTCATACGGTGGGTTGTGAAATGCTTTGTATTGAAATGCCTTAACTAAATATTAATAAAAAATGAAGTCTTTTACAAGCTCTTGTTCTCTGGAGAATGTATATATAGCTGCTGGTGAACTGTATGTTGAAAGGTTTGACCGGGAGACTGTGGTGCGCTGCAGGACCCGTGACACGTCCAACAGCTCTTCACAGATAATGAACACTACCAGATCAATTAGAGCTTCAAGAGACGACGAGAGTCGCATTCAGAAAGGCTGATATAAGACTATTTTGGGGCAATGAGGAATATTTTCAAGGCACTTTCCATTTGGTGAGTTTAATTGAAGATTGAGGCATTGAGTAAACAGAACATGTGGAGGGAATAATAAAAATAGATAATTACTGAAATAATCAACAGAAGTAATATGTTGTGTTCCACGGGAGTGATTTGGCACGAGCGGTTCTCAACTGGATTTGCTTCATTTTGCATTAGACATAAAGTGCCAAAGATGTTTACCATGCTTAAGTTAGCAAAAGCAAAAAATTATTTAAAAACTGACATATTAAATAATAGTCATGGAACAGTTAATTGAATCTTTAGAAAAAAAATTTTTTTTAAATGCATGTGATTTTTGTCGAGCATCATATCAATACATCAGGCTTTTATGGCTCGTTATACTATATTGAGAACGGATCTCATACTCCAGGAGGAAAAAACACCTCAATTTTATTGCCAAACTTTTTGGGTGAACTCACCCTTAAACATGGACATTTTTCTAACACAACGTATCAGAAGGCCTTTATTAACCCCCCGGAGCCGTGTGGAGTACACGTTTATGATGGATGGATGCATTTTCTTGACCTTTATACTCGCCGTTTCCCGTTCACTGCCTATTAAAGCTTGAAAGCGTCAGGATGTTTATTAATATAACTGTGCTCATCAGAAACAAGAAAGCCATACACAACTAGGATGGCTTGAGGGTGAGTAAAGCTTGCTGTAATTTTCATTTTAAAGTGAACTAATCCTTTAAGGATACATGCAAAACATGCAGTGTTGGGGGGGGGGGGGGTTGCAGGAACACAGTTGGGAACCCCTGGTCTACAGCAATGTGTGTCATGTCTAGGAAGCTGAAAAAAGCACTGTAAATGAGTTGGCTCTTCAAATTAAAGGGCAAGGTTCTGCTCTGTCCTGCTGTTAGATGATTGAAAGGCATTGTCTTTGAACCACATGTTTAGTCCTGGTTTGAATGAGGAATTGAACTGTCAGAACTTAGATTTAAAGCGGTGTGAGGATCACAGCCTTTAACGGAACTGGCAGTGATTAAAGTTAAAGTTCAGCACTGCATGCAAATACAGATGAATTGACACCTGAATCAATAAGAGCTCTCAATGAACATGTTGTCACGTCTTTCTTTCTTTCCTTAATTAGAGGCTTTGCCTCTGTGACATCTGGAGGTCTCGAGCAGCTGTCAGAGCCTCAGATCTGACCTGAGACCAGTCTCCTGCACCCACACAATTACCAACACGTTCTCATAAGGACTCTGAGTGAACGGTCATAGCTGACAGATGAATCCAGACCAGTGTGCTCCCATTAGATCTCATCTATGTAAATATCTTTAGTGATGACAGGGGCCATTTTGATTTGGTTTTACTTTACTGCATTTAAATTTGTTGTAAGGATTTTAAAGTTTTAAAAAGAAAATAAGTCATCTAGTAATTATTCCAGGGTTTGATTAGGCCCTGTTTAGGATGGAAAACAAAGGTAAGTGAAATATGATCTGGGATAAATGTTCCGCTGTCATAATTTGTGTATTGGAACAAACTGAAGAAATCATTTTAAAGTGGGTGTCTGAATGAATATGAAATATGAAAATATGAATATTAAAATATGCCTTGAAACCAGTAGCGGCTCCTGTCTGTAAATTTGGGTAGAGCAAATTCTGGGTCTTAGTGCTTAAGTTTTATATTCAGATCGCTGAATGCATCAGACACTTTCGCAGAATTCTAATGTCCTTGCGTTATTCAGCCTGAGGGTGGTGCTCTAATTGTGATTGATAGACTTTAGTACACACAACAAACCCATAGAACGCCATCTTAGAATTGCCTTAATGTAGTATTTGTTGCGTCCGAATGTTGTTTTAGAATATTGCAAGTTGTGTAGGAATTCCAGTGAGGAAAACAAAGTCTATTCTCAGAACAAACATAAAACAAACACAACAGAACTAGTGTATATAAAAGCTATTCACATGAGCACATTTAAACTAAAGGGTTTATACTCTCATTAATTTGATACCATTACTGATCTGATGCATACACAGCTGAAGCAGACTGATATTAATTTTTAATATTAAAATAATTTTGTGTTCATCAGAAAGAAGAAAGTCATATACACCTTGAAGGTGAGTAAAGCTTGAGGTTTGCGTACCGAGTCGGCGTTCGGACTCAAGCTCTGCACTGCGTTAACTGTGTAGGAAACTGACAGGGTAGAGAAGAACTTGTTGAATTAAGTCATTATTTTTCCGCACAAGTATTCTTGTCACTTCATAAAATTAAGGTTGAACCACTGTAGTCTCATGGACTATTTTAACAATGTTTTTACTACTTTTATGGACCTTGAATGTGGTAATTTTGTTGCTTTCTATGTGGGGTAAAACACCTCTCGGATTTCGTTTAATGTTCTAAAGATGAGCAAAGGTCTTACGAGTTTGGAACGACATGAGGGTGAGTAATTAATGACAGAAATTTCATTTTTGGGTGAACTAACCCTTTAAAGAATGTAGTAACAGTTTGGGAAAAGTGCTAAATTTTGTGTTTTAAATAGTTTATTTACTTTAAAGTTCTGAATATAATGTAGCACTATAATGTGTTTTATGTTTGATAATAGTTTCTCTATGAAACTTTTAAATATAAAATAGTATCAGAAAAAAAGAAACATTTAAGTTGTTTTCATTTTATTCATTTATTGCATTTATTTACAAGAATTACCTTCTAGTGTGACACCTCTGTGTCCGACAACCCATGCGCTCTCACACCACACATCATGTTCTCATGCAGTGAAAAATACATTGTGGGGCAAAGAGAACACTGACAACGAACGAAACAGTTTCATACTTAAAATATTGTATTTTTTTTTAAAGAAGTTTAAACAATAAATAGCGTATGGTGTATCTTTAAAGTGTCGTGACAGATTGCTGTAGCTCCTTCAAGCGGCTCGTGAACCGATCATCTCTTCATACTAGTTCATTTATAGCATCAAATAAACATGAATGAACATCAGAAGGAATGTTGTTTCAAGCACGGAAAGACGTGAGGACACACAATTTTTCAGGTTCAAGTTCATCAACATTAATCTACTAACCCCCCTGACTGCTTTGTCGGATAAAATGGATTCGGGGTTATGATTGGTCAGATCAAACTTACAAATATGTTCTGGAGATACAGTGGTGTGAAAAAGTGTTTGCCCCCTTCCTGATTTCTTTTTTTTTTTTTGCATGTTTGTCACACTTGAATGTTTCTGATCATCAAACAAATTTAAATATTGGTCAAAGATAACACAAGTACACACAAAATGCAGTTTTTAAACGAAGGTTGTTATTATTAAGGGGAAAAAAATCCAAACTTACATTGCCCTGTGATTGCCCCTAACCCTAAAAACTGGTTGGGCCATCCTTAGCAGCAACAACTGCAATCAAGCGTTTGCGATAACTTGCAATGAGGAATTTTGGCCCACTCATCTTTGCAGAATTGTTGTAATTCAGCCACATTGGAGGGTTTTTGAGCATGAACTGCCTTTTTAAGGTCATGCCACAACATCTCAATAGGATTCAGGTCAGGACTTCAGCCATTCAGAGGTGGACTTGCTGGTGTGTTTTGGATCATTGTCCTGCTGCAGAACCCAAATTCGCTTCAGCTTGAGGTCACGAACAGATGGCCAGACATTCTCCTTCAAGATTTTTTGGTAGACAGCAGAATTCATGGTTCCATTTTTCACAGCAATTCTTCCAGGTCCTGAAGCAGCAAAACAGCCCCAGACCATCACACTACCACTACAATATTTTACTGTTGGTATGATGTTCTTTTTCTGAAATGTGTTACTTTTATGCCTGATGTAATGGGACACACACCTTCCAAAAAGTTCTACGTTTGTCTCGTCAGTCCACACAGTATTTTCCCAAAAGTCTTGGGGATCTTCAAGATGTTTTCTGGCAAAAATGAGACAAGCCTTAATGTTCTTTTTGCAGGCCATTTTTGCCCAGTCTCTTTCTTATGGTGGAGTCATGAACACTGACCTTAACTGAAGCAAATGAGGCCTGCAGTTCTTTGGATGTTGTTGTGGGGTCTTTTGTGACTTCTTGGATGAGTCGTCGCTGCGCTCTTGGGGTAATTTTGGTCGGCCGCTCACTCCTGGGAAGGTTCACCACTGTTCCATGTTTTCGCCATGGCTCTCACTGTGGTTCGCTGGAGTCCCAAAGCTCTAGAGATGGCTTTATAACCTTTTCCAGGCTGCTAGATCTCAATTACTGTCTTTCTCATTTGTTCCTGGATATCTTTGAATCTTGGCATGATGTCTAGCTCGTGAAGAGCTTTTGGTCTACTTCACTTTGTCAGGCAGGTCCTATTTAAGTGATTTCTTGATTGAGAACGGGCGTGGTAGTAATCAGGCCTGGGTGTGGCTAGAGAAATTGAACTCAGGTGTGATAAACCACAGTTAAGTTATGTTTTAACAGGTGCTGCAAACACTTTTTCAAACAGGGTCATGTAGGTTTGGATTTTGCTTTCCCTTAATAATAACAACCTTCATTTAAAAACTGCTGTGACGAGCAGGGCGGGCGAGAGCCGTGAGGGAACGGCGCGAGGCCGGTGACGCGAGAGATAATGAGCTTCAGCTGCTCTGCGCACCGGTCTCGTATCTCTCACGGAGGAGCTCCAGAAGCATAAAAGAGGAGCGACGACAGTGAAGGACGAGAGAGGACCAGGCCTGGATTGTATGTTGTGTTTTATTTTGTTTGTGTGGGCGGCAGTCGCCGTGAGGAACTGCTGCCCTTTTACTTTCGTTTCTTTATTTGTTTATTAAAATTATGTTGAACGTTCGCCGGTTCCCGCCTCCTTCTTCCCATATTTACGAACTGTGTTACATTGGTGCCGAAACCCGGGAGGAAGGAGGGACATGCTGTCGAAGAGCCCTCGCTGCTGAGGGGGATCGCGGTGCTGAGGAGGTATGAAGACCGCGAGTGGCTGCCCGAGGCAGTGGTGCTGGAGCGACTGAGCAACAGGTGGGACGGAGAGCTCGCTGCCATGTCCCTGGGATGAGGTGGGGTGGCTGCCGTCCAGGAGGGAGCGGAGGAGTCGCCGCCGTGGGCTGGAGCCTGCTGCCTGCCGCCATGATGGGGAGGAGCAGGGAACGGCGGACTCGCTGCCGGCTGCCCTCAGCCGGAGGAGCCATCGCCGGCCGCCAGGGGGCAGAGGAGGATCGGGCCGTCCACCGAGCGTCCAGTACCATCGCATGGCACCACGAGGAAGAGCCTCTCGGCTGGCTGAGGACCGAGCGGCAGTGTGTCTGGGAACCGGACCACAAATTTTTTTTTTTTTTTTTCCTCTCTCCACTCTCTCGTCTTTGTCGCTCCTTGTGCTTCCTTCTCCTTTTCTCTCATCTGGTCTGTCCTTACCCCCAGGTGCTGCGGCCGCCGAGACTGGCCCCCGGGGGGGAGAAAGCGCAGTCTCGTGGGTACCTCCCGGCCTGCGAGGGGCGATGGGGGTATGTGACGAGCAGGACGGGCGAGAGCCGTGAGGGAACGGCGCGAGGCCGGTGACGCGAGAGATAATGAGCTTCAGCTGCTCGGCGCACCGGTCTCGTATCTCTCACGGAGGAGCTCCGGAAGCATAAAAGAGGAGCGACGACAGTGAAGGACGAGAGAGGACCAGGCCTGGATTGTATGTTGTGTTTTATTTTGTTTGTGTGGGCGGCAGTCACCGTGAGGAACTGCCGCCCTTTTACTTTCATTTCTTTATTTGTTTATTAAAATTATGTTGAACGTTCGCCGGTTCCCGCCTCCTTCTTCCCATATTTAAGAACTGTGTTACAACTGCATTTTGTGTTTACTTGAGGTATCTTTGACTAATATTTAAATTTGTTTGTTGATCTGAAACATTTAAATGTGACAAACATGCAAAAAAAAAAAAAAAAAGAAATCAGGAAGGGGGCAAACACTTTTTCACACCACTGTATTTACACTCACCGGACACTTTATTAGGTACACCTCGCTAGTGTCCTTAGGCTGTGGCATTTAAACGATGCTCAGCTGGTATTTAGGGGGCCAAAGTGTGCCATGAAAATATCCCACACACCATTACACCACCAGCAACAGCCTGAACCGTCCAGCACTAACAACCATGCCACGTTCAAAAATTCACTTAAAGGGTTAATTACTCACCCTCATTGATCCCACCCTTCATTCATCTTCGGGAACACAAATTTTGATATTTTTGATGAAATCCGATGACACAGTGAGGCCTCAATTGACAGCAAGATAATTAAGATGATGCAGAAGTGTGTTCCAATAAAAAAGTTTTTTTTTGACTCCTACACCCTTCATCCCTTCACAGCCCTGACTCCAGAAGGTAAACACTTTAAAGGGATTAGGGATCCATGAGGATGAGCCCTAACACAGGGTTAGTCTACATGCATACATGCATTGAGTTGTTACCATGTGATTGGCTGATTAGATATTTGCATTAACAAGCGGTTGAACAGGCGTACCTAATGAAGTGGCTAGTGAGTGTATACTGATTGCTTTAAATACATAAAAGCAACCAAAGCACCTGATTATGAAATCATAAATCACAGATCATAAATAACACGCAATTAAAAATGCCCAATTGACCCTTTGCCGGCAGTTTGATTGATAGGCGATCTGACCAATCATAACCCTGAATCCACCATTTTGTCCGACAGTCAGGGAAGTTAGTAGATTAACGTTGGTGAACTTTGTGTGAAAATTGTGTGTACTCACGTCTTTCCATGCTTGAAACAACATTCCTTCTGATGTTCATTCATGTTTATTTGATGCTATAAATGAACTAGTACAGTCGTGGCCAAAAGTTTTGAGAATTCCATAAATATTAGTTTTCACAAAGTTTGCTGCTAAACTGCTTTTAGATCTTTGTTTTAGTTGTTTCTGTGATGTACTGAAATATAATTACAAGCACTTCATACGTTTCAAAGGCTTTTATCGACAATTACATGACATTTATGCAAAGAGTCAGTATTTGCAGTGTTGGCAATCAAAATTTCAACGTTCTGGTCCCTGAGCCACTTAGTTATCACTTTTGCCTTATGGCATGGTGCTCCATCGTGCTGGAAAATGCATTGTTCTTCACCAAACTGTTGTTGGATTGTTGGAAGAAGTTGCTGTTGGAGGGTGTTTTGGTACCATTCTTTATTCATGGCTGTGTTTTGGGGCAGAATTGTGAGTGAGCCCACTCCCTTGGATGAGAAGCAACCCCACACATGAATGGTCTCAGGATGCTTTACTGTTGGCATGACACAGGACTGATGGTAGCGCTCACCTTTTCTTCTCCTGACAAGCCTTTTTCCAGATGCCCCAAACCATCGGAAAGGGGCTTCATTGGAGAATATGACTTTGCCCCAGTCCTCAGCAGTCCATTCACGATACTTTCTGCAGAAGATCAATCTGTCCCTGATGTTTTTTTTGGAGAGAAGTGGCTTCTTTGCTGCCCTTCTTGACACCAGGCCATCTTCCAAAAGTCTTGGCCTCACTGTATGTGCAGATGCGCTCACACCTGCCTGCTGCCATTCCTGAGCAAGCTCTGCACTGGTGGCACTCCGATCCCGCGGCTGAATCCTCTTTAGGAGACGATCCTGGCACTTGCTGGACTTTCTTGGATGCCCTGAAGCCTTCATTACAAGAATTGAACCTCTTTCCTTGAAGTTGCTGATGATCCTATAAATTGTTGATTTAGGTGCAATCTTAGTAGCCACAATATCCTTGCCTGTGAAGCCATTTTTATGCAACGCAATGATGGCTGAACGCGTTTCTTTGCAGGTCACCATGGTTAACAATGGAAGAACAATGATTTCAAGCATCACCCTCATTTTAACATGTCAAGTCTGCCATTCTAACCCAATCAGCCTGACATAATGATCTCCAGCCTTGTGCTCGTCAACATTCTCACCTGAGTTAACAAGACGATTACTGAAATGATCTCAGCAGGTCCTTTAATGACAGCAATGAAATGCAGTGGAAAGGTTTTTTTGGGATTAAGTTAATTTTCATGGCAAAGAAGGACTATGCAATTCATCTGATCACTCTTCATAACATTCTGGAGTATATGCAAATTGCTATTATAAAAACTTAAGCAGCAACTTTTCCAATTTTCCAATTTATTTATGTAATTCTCAAAACTTTTGGCCACGACTGTATGATGAGATGATTGGTTCACGAGCCGCTTGAAGGAGCTACAGCGATCTGTCACGACACGTTAAAGAGCCACTATACGCTATTTATTGTTTAAACTTCTTTAAAAAGTTAATTTATTTGAAATTTGGAAGTTTGTTTCATAACAAAAGTAACCTGCTCTGTCTTGTTTGTCGACATGTTGTCAGTGTCCTCTTTGCTCCGCAATGTATTTTTCACCGTGTGGGAACATGATGTGTGGCGTGAGAGTGCATGACTTGTCAGACATAGCAACAGTAACTAAAAGGGGCAGGTCTTTGCGAACGGTCAATCGCGGCCATGTTTTTGGAAAAATTCAGTGATGTAATATTAAGGAATCTTTTCATGTAACAGGACAGTGGCTTGAAGTTTCAGTGCATTCATCAAAATGACAATGAAAGAAGATCTGGTTTGGTTGAACTATGCTTTTATGAGAGGTAAAGACAGTAACACAATTTTTAATTTTTTTCAGTCACTTTTTTTTGGAAGGCCACACACATTAATATATACTAATTGTACAGTATTTGTTGTTTTATTTTAATGCATCAACTGCCCCTCCATTATTCTTGTCTCTGTTTCAGACAGAAGGTTGTTGTGGCCTTAAGTAATGAAAGATAATGATACACTGGCGCCCTCTGCTGGTCTTTTAAATAACTATCATGCAACCGTTGTTGAGAGACAAACGGTACAAACTAGTCTGTCTCCATTTCATAATGTCTCTAGTCAGAACGGCATAAAATTAAAAATGTAATATAGGGTTTTTGTATTTTTTTTTTTTTTTTTAATAATTTACCAGTGGACATCACTTTATTAAAATTCATGTGCCCTCGCAATCTTGAAACAAAATAACTTCCCCTCCCTCTTTCAGTGACATCTCTGGTCTGATGGTTTAAATTTTACCCGGCTCCCCCTGGTGGACATTTGATGTTAACACACTGTTGTGTATGGAGCAAGACGTGTATTGTTTCATATAGAAAATCTATCTAAAGAACTTTCATTATATTTATATGAAAAGGAAAACTTAGAAAGAGTTGATACTGTACTCCTTGAGCACTGACCGCATTTCTTTATATTTGAGTCCAACAAGTTCAAACTCTCAAACTATATGAGGCGCGCATTATTTTGTGTGTATTAATGCACGGAGCTGACTGAAACACTACTGCCAGCCAGCGAGACATTAAACATGAAATTGTCCGAGCTGACAACAGGTTTTGCAAGGGAATACAGGTGCATCTCAATAAATTAGAATGTTGTGGAACAGTTCATTTATTTCAGTAATTCAACTCAAATTGTGAAACTTGTGTATTAAATTCAATGCACACAGACTGAAGCAGTTTAAATCTTTGGTTCTTTTAATTGTGATGATTTTGGCTCACATTTCACAAAAATAAGTGAGTATCTCAACAAATTAGAATATGGTGACATGCTAATCAACTCAAAACACCTCCAAAGACTTCCTTAGCCTTCAAAATGGTCTCTTAGTTTAGTTCATTAGGTTACACAATCATGGGGGAGACTGTTGATCTGACTGCTGATCTGACAGTTGTCCAGAAGACAATCATTGACATACTTCACAAGGAGGGTGAGCCACAAACATTCATTGCCAAAGAAGCTGGCTCTTCTCAGAGTGCTGTATCCAAGCATGTTAACAGAACGTTGAGTGGAAGGAAAAAGTGTGTAAGAAAAAGATGCACAACCAACCGAGAGAACCGCAGCCTTATTAGGATTTTCAAGCAAAAGCAGCCCCTACCAACTATTGAGAAAAACTGAAATATCACATGGTCCTAAGTATTCAGACCCTTTGCTCAGTATTTAGTAGAAGCACCCTTTTGATCTAACACAACCTTTTTGGGAAAGATGCAACAAGTTTTTCACACCTGGATTTGGGGATCCTCTGCCATTCCTCCTTGCAGATCCTCTCCAGTTCTGTCAGGTTGGATGGTAAACGTTGGTGGACAGCCTTTTTTAGGTCTCTCCAGAGATGCTCAATTGGGTTTAAGTCAGGGATCTGTTGAAACTGTTGAAGAGTTGAAGGTGTAAAGACGCTAGGCAGTATAGTTGTGTTTTTACTATAAAAACACGTTTTATTACGTACAGCTAACAGGGGAGCTCTAGTAAGCTCACGTATGTCACGAAAGTGGATTTACATCAATTCTAAACCATATACATCATAAACACGCTTACTAAATGTTTATTTAACATCTGACAGGGAAATATTCAATAAGTATTGCAGATGATGAGCACATCACAACATGAAATAGACATCTGAGTGATTTATGTGTGCTATTACGTAGAATTCAACACTTACATTACATGAATGTGAGTAATATAAAAAAAACAAATGTACAAGTAACTCGACATTAGTTATCTGTTTTATTTGATCGTTTGTACTGTTGATAAATTAAGGAACATTTGTATTGTACAAGAAGTCAGTTAACACGAGTGACTTGCTCAAGGACGCATTGGTGGTGATGCTGCAGAGATCGAACTAGCAACCTTCTGCTTACCATTTCAGTGGTTCAGCCCACTACACCACAAAAGTAATAAAACTACATCAAAAATTAGCATGAAAAATGGCAAGAAATGGAATGCTGACATGGATTGTAAAATGTTTTAATCTTTAAATGTTTTTTTTTAACAGGTAGTCATGTTCTTGGAGAGCAGGCACACAAATGTTTGGAGCAGACACAGCGTCAGCCAGATTGTCTCGCACATCTTCTCCGACTCTTGCTTCGGGGTTGTGGGGTTCAGGGGTCCATCATCATGGTCTTCCTCATCCTCTGGATCAATGATGTTCCCATTGAGAAGAGCAGCAATGAGGGACATGATCGACGGCAAAGACAGGTGAAGATGTTCATGGTGATCAGCTGCTTCATCAAAATAAAGCTGCAGAATTGGCACAGCTGTGTTGAGATGAAGGATTTACAGTAGGAGGGTTCAACGCCTGTAAATATGTGATTATTAGTACAATAAGTCTGAATAAAGCTTTGTTTCATGCGTTGTTGACTTGTTTTTGTATTTATTTATTGTGCCTACTTTTATTCATTCTTTTACTCATTTGTTTCCTATTGTTGTCAGTAAATAAAATATAATTCTTTTATTAATTCATGATTTAAATCATTGCTTGACTGAAAATTGAGATGTATTCACCTTGACTGCACTTGTCTAGTGTGTGTACACAGATGCAAAGAGACAGAGGGTAGTAGGCTTATAACAAACACCATTTAAATGTGTATTTTGGAAGTTTTTTCCCATTAGATTAAAAGAGGACAGTAATCAGTAATGGACCAAAATCTCAAAATTGTCCACTACATTCTTGAAAATAGAAGCATAGAAAACATACACATTTTGGCAAAGTTTCATTTGCTGTTGCCTGCTCTTGTGAAAAACCTAAGACCATAGTCTCTGTGAACTGATTGTTTTGTAGAAATCTGTTGAGTATTAAAATATGGAGAATGAAGTAATTAAAATCTATTAGTAAGGAAGTCAAAGTTATGTTAATATGATTGTTTTGTTGAATTATTTTTTTTTTTAAATAACTTGAGCCTTGAGGAGTCGCAGCAATTGCCTGGATTTTTTTTATCCCTCCCCTCTTTACCCCCTCATCCTTCCGTCTCTTTCTTTACTCTTGGTTCTTGGTTTCCATTGGCACCTCTTTCTTCATAACCTTCTTTGGAGGTGGGCTGCGTGGCATCAGCTTTTTTCTGCTTGTGCCTGTGACTATGAAAGAGAGAAATCAAGAGTGAGATTATTAAGAGGGCACTCATACCACAAAAATATTATAGCCACTGATGATCATCACCGTAGCTTTATCGCTTTGTCATGAAGACATGCATTTTATATCTTACTTGACAATATCGTCTTTCCAAAACTGTGTTTGTTTTTTGTTGAGTGTCTCAGCTGGCATGCTTTCTGACCAGTCCAAACTCCACTCTTCGAATCTTGCAGTATCAGGAGAATAAAATCAGGTGTAGGGGATCTTACAGTTAAAAACTCAAAAGACCAGGTATGATAAATGAAGTAGTCAGAGTTTAAAAAAAATAAATTGCAGAAAATGTTACTGAAGAATAGTTTGCAGTTTCATCAGCAGAATAATAACTTCTTCATAATTAATGACTTCATGATAAATCACTCAAAATATATATATTGAAGCAGCAGTGGATTCCAGAATCCACCCCTTAAGGAGACTCACAATATGTTTGCAGTGTCCTTATATTCTTCATTTTCTTACCCAACCTAGTAGGGGGCTCGTTGAAGCAATCCTGAAGTCTGTTTGTGGAGATTGAGGGTTATGACTCCGCCTCTTTGCTGCCAGGATAGCCATAATTCTCTCCCCCCAGATTTACGAAAACAGCGCAATTTTTCCTTTGAATGAGAACAAGGAATAAGCCTTTTTGTGCACATCTCTTGCCTGTTCCGTAGACACACCCTTCATCCATCAGTGCCAAAATGCTGCTTGCGCGGCAGTCTAAAGCTTGATACCATCCTGTCGTTCCATGTGCAGATAGGTGGACGGAAGACGTTGCGACTTTCCCCAGCATTCTTTCGCAGTGGCAATATTGTAGCCTATGAGGTTTAGCCGAGGCGCGATCATTGCTGGTTGAAAACTTTACCCAATACCCCGCCGGGATGACTTGAAATACAGTCAGCTTTGGCAATTTTTGTCAGCCTTTAAGGAGGCTTAACAGTTTGTTGAAAAAAGGACTTGTGTTTTGGTTTCTTTCGTGTGCTGCTTTTGCTGGAAAGCCAAAAGCTGAACCTTGTGAATGTCTTCTTGAGAGAAAGTTTGGAGAGTCTTTGTGTTCTTCCTTGATCAAATGCAAGCAGGCTGGCTTATTATATAGATCCTGATCTCAACAATGTTTTCAGATATGAACACAAGCTTTTTCTACAACTGGTATTAAAACGCCATTCGCCGTGATGTGTCGTAAACAGTGACGGGAGACCCAAAGCTTTTCAAAGCGTCCAATCAGTTGCACCAATTGCTCTGCAAAATGATTCACTGTTTCCAAGCATTGGAAACGCCACACGCTGCTGACGCCTGCTGGTCAGAAAAGTGTAAATGCAACAAAAACTCAGGCCAGACATGTATAGAAACACCTTTTACAAACACATTACAAAAGTTTTATTGGAAGTAAAATCTATCAAATGCAATTAACTTATAATCTAATGCTACTACATTTCAAGTGTCTGTGTAATATGTGTTCTTTTATCAATTTTCAAGTCTTACTTTGTTTTGTTCCATGGCTCAGCCATTTGTTGATGGCTCGGCTAAACTGGCCAATAAAACAATATTGACTTCTTTTGTTCCTTCCAATTATAGCAATGTCTAATTTAAACACCTGCAAATGTACGAAACTGAGCAGAGATCAGGTAGAAACCATAGACAACGGTTCTCTGTGAATCGGCATGATTCATGGGTTCGCAGAGACCGTTGGCATCAGTTGGTTGAAGCATCCCTGCAGTTGACCTGTTCACTACATGCGACGAGAATGGGATTCGAACCCACGCGTGCAAAGCACAATGGATTAGCAGTCCATCGCCTTAACCACTCGGCCACCTCGTCTCTCAGTGTCCTCCCTCTTGAAGCTGCGCTGCTGTGATTTTCTTCAGCTATTCTTTGTATCTGGACGTTAAAAAGAGCAGCTTTGCTCAACTGACTAAAGCCATCAAACGACGAGGATGGGATTCGAACCCACGCGTGCAGAGCACAATGGATTAGCAGTCCATCGCCTTCACCACTCGGCCACCTCGTCTCTCGATGCCCTTTTTGTTGGAAGCTGTGCGGCGCTGTTTGTCTTTTTGGCACAACGGATTAGCGGTCCATCACTTTAAACACTCTGCCACCTCCTCACACTCCTAGCTGCCGGAAGCGGCATTCAGGTGCTCTTCAGCCGCCGTCATTTACAGGACAGTGTTGCTGAAGTTGATGAAGTTCACCATAATGTGTTGTAAATGGTTGGCTAGATGCGAGAGGTAACCCTTCGACTGACCTGCAAGGAGCATTGGGTTCTATGGGATAGGAGACTCACAATATGTTTGCAGTGTCCTTGTATTCTTCATTTTCTTACCCAACCTAGTAGGGGGCTCGTTGAAGCAATCCTGAAGTCTGTTTGTGGAGATTGAGGGTTATGACTCCGCCTCTTTGCTGCCAGGATAGCCATAATTCTCTCCCCCCAGATTTACGAAAACAGCGCAATTTTTCCTTTGAATGAGAACAAGGAATAAGCCTTTTTGTGCACATCTCTTGCCTGTTCCGTAGACACACCCTTCATCCATCAGTGCCAAAATGCTGCTTGCGCGGCAGTCTAAAGCTTGATACCATCCTGTCGTTCCATGTGCAGATAGGTGGACGGAAGACGTTGCGACTTTCCCCAGCATTCTTTCGCAGTGGCAATATTGTAGCCTATGAGGTTTAGCCGAGGCGCGATCATTGCTGGTTGAAAACTTTACCCAATACCCCGCCGGGATGACTTGAAATACAGTCAGCTTTGGCAATTTTTGTCAGCCTTTAAGGAGGCTTAACAGTTTGTTGAAAAAAGGACTTGTGTTTTGGTTTCTTTCGTGTGCTGCTTTTGCTGGAAAGCCAAAAGCTGAACCTTGTGAATGTCTTCTTGAGAGCATGTTTGGAGAGTCTTTGTGTTCTTCCTTGATCAAATGCAAGCAGGCTGGCTTATTATATAGATCCTGATCTCAACAATGTTTTCAGATATGAACACAAGCTTTTTCTACAACTGGTATTAAAACGCCATTCGCCGTGATGTGTCGTAAACAGTGACGGGAGACCCAAAGCTTTTCAAAGCGTCCAATCAGTTGCACCAATTGCTCTGCAAAATGATTCACTGTTTCCAAGCATTGGAAACGCCACACGCTGCTGACGCCTGCTGGTCAGAAAAGTGTAAATGCAACAAAAACTCAGGCCAGACATGTATAGAAACACCTTTTACAAACACATTACAAAAGTTTTATTGGAAGTAAAATCTATCAAATGCAATTAACTTATAATCTAATGCTACTACATTTCAAGTGTCTGTGTAATATGTGTTCTTTTATCAATTTTCAAGTCTTACTTTGTTTTGTTCCATGGCTCAGCCATTTGTTGATGGCTCGGCTAAACTGGCCAATAAAACAATATTGACTTCTTTTGTTCCTTCCAATTATAGCAATGTCTAATTTAAACACCTGCAAATGTACGAAACTGAGCAGAGATCAGGTAGAAACCATAGACAACGGTTCTCTGTGAATCGGCATGATTCATGGGTTCGCAGAGACCGTTGGCATCAGTTGGTTGAAGCATCCCTGCAGTTGACCTGTTCACTACATTCTCTGTGAGAACTAAAGAGCTCATGCGACGAGAATGGGATTCGAACCCACACGTGCAAAGCACAATGGATTAGCAGTCCATCGCCTTAACCACTCGGCCACCTCGTCTCTCAGTGTCCTCCCTCTTGAAGCTGCGCTGCTGTGATTTTCTTCAGCTATTCTTTGTATCTGGACGTTAAAAAGAGCAGCTTTGCTCAACTGACTAAAGCCATCAAACGACGAGGATGGGATTCGAACCCACGCGTGCAGAGCACAATGGATTAGCAGTCCATCGCCTTCACCACTCGGCCACCTCGTCTCTCGATGCCCTTTTTGTTGGAAGCTGTGCGGCGCTGTTTGTCTTTTTGGCACAACGGATTAGCGGTCCATCACTTTAAACACTCTGCCACCTCCTCACACTCCTAGCTGCCGGAAGCGGCATTCAGGTGCTCTTCAGCCGCCGTCATTTACAGGACAGTGTTGCTGAAGTTGATGAAGTTCACCATAATGTGTTGTAAATGGTTGGCTAGATGCGAGAGGTAACCCTTCGACTGACCTGCAAGGAGCATTGGGTTCTATGGGATAGGAGACTCACAATATGTTTGCAGTGTCCTTGTATTCTTCATTTTCTTACCCAACCTAGTAGGGGGCTCGTTGAAGCAATCCTGAAGTCTGTTTGTGGAGATTGAGGGTTATGACTCCGCCTCTTTGCTGCCAGGATAGCCATAATTCTCTCCCCCCAGATTTACGAAAACAGCGCAATTTTTCCTTTGAATGAGAACAAGGAATAAGCCTTTTTGTGCACATCTCTTGCCTGTTCCGTAGACACACCCTTCATCCATCAGTGCCAAAATGCTGCTTGCGCGGCAGTCTAAAGCTTGATACCATCCTGTCGTTCCATGTGCAGATAGGTGGACGGAAGACGTTGCGACTTTCCCCAGCATTCTTTCGCAGTGGCAATATTGTAGCCTATGAGGTTTAGCCGAGGCGCGATCATTGCTGGTTGAAAACTTTACCCAATACCCCGCCGGGATGACTTGAAATACAGTCAGCTTTGGCAATTTTTGTCAGCCTTTAAGGAGACTTAACAGTTTGTTGAAAAAAGGACTTGTGTTTTGGTTTCTTTCGTGTGCTGCTTTTGCTGGAAAGCCAAAAGCTGAACCTTGTGAATGTCTTCTTGAGAGCATGTTTGGAGAGTCTTTGTGTTCTTCCTTGATCAAATGCAAGCAGGCTGGCTTATTATATAGATCCTGATCTCAACAATGTTTTCAGATATGAACACAAGCTTTTTCTACAACTGGTATTAAAACGCCATTCGCCGTGATGTGTCGTAAACAGTGACGGGAGACCCAAAGCTTTTCAAAGCGTCCAATCAGTTGCACCAATTGCTCTGCAAAATGATTCACTGTTTCCAAGCATTGGAAACGCCACACGCTGCTGACGCCTGCTGGTCAGTAAAGTGTAAATGCAACAAAAACTCAGGCCAGACATGTATAGAAACACCTTTTACAAACACATTACAAAAGTTTTATTGGAAGTAAAATCTATCAAATGCAATTAACTTATAATCTAATGCTACTACATTTCAAGTGTCTGTGTAATATGTGTTCTTTTATCAATTTTCAAGTCTTACTTTGTTTTGTTCCATGGCTCAGCCATTTGTTGATGGCTCGGCTAAACTGGCCAATAAAACAATATTGACTTCTTTTGTTCCTTCCAATTATAGCAATGTCTAATTTAAACACCTGCAAATGTACGAAACTGAGCAGAGATCAGGTAGAAACCATAGACAACGGTTCTCTGTGAATCGGCATGATTCATGGGTTCGCAGAGACCGTTGGCATCAGTTGGTTGAAGCATCCCTGCAGTTGACCTGTTCACTACATTCTCTGTGAGAACTAAAGAGCTCATGCGACAAGAATGGGATTCGAACCCACGCGTGCAAAGCACAATGGATTAGCAGTCCATCGCCTTAACCACTCGGCCACCTCGTCTCTCAGTGTCCTCCCTCTTGAAGCTGCGCTGCTGTGATTTTCTTCAGCTATTCTTTGTATCTGGACGTTAAAAAGAGCAGCTTTGCTCAACTGACTAAAGCCATCAAACGACGAGGATGGGATTCGAACCCACGCGTGCAGAGCACAATGGATTAGCAGTCCATCGCCTTCACCACTCGGCCACCTCGTCTCTCGATGCCCTTTTTGTTGGAAGCTGTGCGGCGCTGTTTGTCTTTTTGGCACAACGGATTAGCGGTCCATCACTTTAAACACTCTGCCACCTCCTCACACTCCTAGCTGCCGGAAGCGGCATTCAGGTGCTCTTCAGCCGCCGTCATTTACAGGACAGTGTTGCTGAAGTTGATGAAGTTCACCATAATGTGTTGTAAATGGTTGGCTAGATGCGAGAGGTAACCCTTCGACTGACCTGCAAGGAGCATTGGGTTCTATGGGATAGGAGACTCACAATATGTTTGCAGTGTCCTTGTATTCTTCATTTTCTTACCCAACCTAGTAGGGGGCTCGTTGAAGCAATCCTGAAGTCTGTTTGTGGAGATTGAGGGTTATGACTCCGCCTCTTTGCTGCCAGGATAGCCATAAATCTCTCCCCCCAGATTTACGAAAACAGCGCAATTTTTCCTTTGAATGAGAACAAGGAATAAGCCTTTTTGTGCACATCTCTTGCCTGTTCCGTAGACACACCCTTCATCCATCAGTGCCAAAATGCTGCTTGCGCGGCAGTCTAAAGCTTGATACCATCCTGTCGTTCCATGTGCAGATAGGTGGACGGAAGACGTTGCGACTTGCCCCAGCATTCTTTCGCAGTGGCAATATTGTAGCCTATGAGGTTTAGCCGAGGCGCGATCATTGCTGGTTGAAAACTTTACCCAATACCCCGCCGGGATGACTTGAAATACAGTCAGCTTTGGCAATTTTTGTCAGCCTTTAAGGAGGCTTAACAGTTTGTTGAAAAAAGGACTTGTGTTTTGGTTTCTTTCGTGTGCTGCTTTTGCTGGAAAGCCAAAAGCTGAACCTTGTGAATGTCTTCTTGAGAGCATGTTTGGAGAGTCTTTGTGTTCTTCCTTGATCAAATGCAAGCAGGCTGGCTTATTATATAGATCCTGATCTCAACAATGTTTTCAGATATGAACACAAGCTTTTTCTACAACTGGTATTAAAACGCCATTCGCCGTGATGTGTCGTAAACAGTGACGGGAGACCCAAAGCTTTTCAAAGCGTCCAATCAGTTGCACCAATTGCTCTGCAAAATGATTCACTGTTTCCAAGCATTGGAAACGCCACACGCTGCTGACGCCTGCTGGTCAGAAAAGTGTAAATGCAACAAAAACTCAGGCCAGACATGTATAGAAACACCTTTTACAAACACATTACAAAAGTTTTATTGGAAGTAAAATCTATCAAATGCAATTAACTTATAATCTAATGCTACTACATTTCAAGTGTCTGTGTAATATGTGTTCTTTTATCAATTTTCAAGTCTTACTTTGTTTTGTTCCATGGCTCAGCCATTTGTTGATGGCTCGGCTAAACTGGCCAATAAAACAATATTGACTTCTTTTGTTCCTTCCAATTATAGCAATGTCTAATTTAAACACCTGCAAATGTACGAAACTGAGCAGAGATCAGGTAGAAACCATAGACAACGGTTCTCTGTGAATCGGCATGATTCATGGGTTCGCAGAGACCGTTGGCATCAGTTGGTTGAAGCATCCCTGCAGTTGACCTGTTCACTACATTCTCTGTGAGAACTAAAGAGCTCATGCGACGAGAATGGGATTCGAACCCACGCGTGCAAAGCACAATGGATTAGCAGTCCATCGCCTTAACCACTCGGCCACCTCGTCTCTCAGTGTCCTCCCTCTTGAAGCTGTGCTGCTGTGATTTTCTTCAGCTATTCTTTGTATCTGGACGTTAAAAAGAGCAGCTTTGCTCAACTGACTAAAGCCATCAAACGACGAGGATGGGATTCGAACCCACGCGTGCAGAGCACAATGGATTAGCAGTCCATCGCCTTCACCACTCGGCCACCTCGTCTCTCGATGCCCTTTTTGTTGGAAGCTGTGCGGCGCTGTTTGTCTTTTTGGCACAACGGATTAGCGGTCCATCACTTTAAACACTCTGCCACCTCCTCACACTCCTAGCTGCCGGAAGCGGCATTCAGGTGCTCTTCAGCCGCCGTCATTTACAGGACAGTGTTGCTGAAGTTGATGAAGTTCACCATAATGTGTTGTAAATGGTTGGCTAGATGCGAGAGGTAACCCTTCGACTGACCTGCAAGGAGCATTGGGTTCTATGGGATAGGAGACTCACAATATGTTTGCAGTGTCCTTGTATTCTTCATTTTCTTACCCAACCTAGTAGGGGGCTCGTTGAAGCAATCCTGAAGTCTGTTTGTGGAGATTGAGGGTTATGACTCCGCCTCTTTGCTGCCAGGATAGCCATAATTCTCTCCCCCCAGATTTACGAAAACAGCGCAATTTTTCCTTTGAATGAGAACAAGGAATAAGCCTTTTTGTGCACATCTCTTGCCTGTTCCGTAGACACACCCTTCATCCATCAGTGCCAAAATGCTGCTTGCGCGGCAGTCTAAAGCTTGATACCATCCTGTCGTTCCATGTGCAGATAGGTGGACAGAAGACGTTGCGACTTTCCCCAGCATTCTTTCGCAGTGGCAATATTGTAGCCTATGAGGTTTAGCCGAGGCGCGATCATTGCTGGTTGAAAACTTTACCCAATACCCCGCCGGGATGACTTGAAATACAGTCAGCTTTGGCAATTTTTGTCAGCCTTTAAGGAGGCTTAACAGTTTGTTGAAAAAAGGACTTGTGTTTTGGTTTCTTTCGTGTGCTGCTTTTGCTGGAAAGCCAAAAGCTGAACCTTGTGAATGTCTTCTTGAGAGCATGTTTGGAGAGTCTTTGTGTTCTTCCTTGATCAAATGCAAGCAGGCTGGCTTATTATATAGATCCTGATCTCAACAATGTTTTCAGATATGAACACAAGCTTTTTCTACAACTGGTATTAAAACGCCATTCGCCGTGATGTGTCGTAAACAGTGACGGGAGACCCAAAGCTTTTCAAAGCGTCCAATCAGTTGCACCAATTGCTCTGCAAAATGATTCACTGTTTCCAAGCATTGGAAACGCCACACGCTGCTGACGCCTGCTGGTCAGTAAAGTGTAAATGCAACAAAAACTCAGGCCAGACATGTATAGAAACACCTTTTACAAACACATTACAAAAGTTTTATTGGAAGTAAAATCTATCAAATGCAATTAACTTATAATCTAATGCTACTACATTTCAAGTGTCTGTGTAATATGTGTTCTTTTATCAATTTTCAAGTCTTACTTTGTTTTGTTCCATGGCTCAGCCATTTGTTGATGGCTCGGCTAAACTGGCCAATAAAACAATATTGACTTCTTTTGTTCCTTCCAATTATAGCAATGTCTAATTTAAACACCTGCAAATGTACGAAACTGAGCAGAGATCAGGTAGAAACCATAGACAACGGTTCTCTGTGAATCGGCATGATTCATGGGTTCGCAGAGACCGTTGGCATCAGTTGGTTGAAGCATCCCTGCAGTTGACCTGTTCACTACATTCTCTGTGAGAACTAAAGAGCTCATGCGACGAGAATGGGATTCGAACCCACGCGTGCAAAGCACAACGGATTAGCGGTCCATCACTTTAAACACTCTGCCACCTCCTCACACTCCTAGCTGCCGGAAGCGGCATTCAGGTGCTCTTCAGCCGCCGTCATTTACAGGACAGTGTTGCTGAAGTTGATGAAGTTCACCATAATGTGTTGTAAATGGTTGGCTAGATGCGAGAGGTAACCCTTCGACTGACCTGCAAGGAGCATTGGGTTCTATGGGATAGGAGACTCACAATATGTTTGCAGTGTCCTTGTATTCTTCATTTTCTTACCCAACCTAGTAGGGGGCTCGTTGAAGCAATCCTGAAGTCTGTTTGTGGAGATTGAGGGTTATGACTCCGCCTCTTTGCTGCCAGGATAGCCATAATTCTCTCCCCCCAGATTTACGAAAACAGCGCAATTTTTCCTTTGAATGAGAACAAGGAATAAGCCTTTTTGTGCACATCTCTTGCCTGTTCCGTAGACACACCCTTCATCCATCAGTGCCAAAATGCTGCTTGCGCGGCAGTCTAAAGCTTGATACCATCCTGTCGTTCCATGTGCAGATAGGTGGACGGAAGACGTTGCGACTTTCCCCAGCATTCTTTCGCAGTGGCAATATTGTAGCCTATGAGGTTTAGCCGAGGCGCGATCATTGCTGGTTGAAAACTTTACCCAATACCCCGCCGGGATGACTTGAAATACAGTCAGCTTTGGCAATTTTTGTCAGCCTTTAAGGAGACTTAACAGTTTGTTGAAAAAAGGACTTGTGTTTTGGTTTCTTTCGTGTGCTGCTTTTGCTGGAAAGCCAAAAGCTGAACCTTGTGAATGTCTTCTTGAGAGCATGTTTGGAGAGTCTTTGTGTTCTTCCTTGATCAAATGCAAGCAGGCTGGCTTATTATATAGATCCTGATCTCAACAATGTTTTCAGATATGAACACAAGCTTTTTCTACAACTGGTATTAAAACGCCATTCGCCGTGATGTGTCGTAAACAGTGACGGGAGACCCAAAGCTTTTCAAAGCGTCCAATCAGTTGCACCAATTGCTCTGCAAAATGATTCACTGTTTCCAAGCATTGGAAACGCCACACGCTGCTGACGCCTGCTGGTCAGAAAAGTGTAAATGCAACAAAAACTCAGGCCAGACATGTATAGAAACACCTTTTACAAACACATTACAAAAGTTTTATTGGAAGTAAAATCTATCAAATGCAATTAACTTATAATCTAATGCTACTACATTTCAAGTGTCTGTGTAATATGTGTTCTTTTATCAATTTTCAAGTCTTACTTTGTTTTGTTCCATGGCTCAGCCATTTGTTGATGGCTCGGCTAAACTGGCCAATAAAACAATATTGACTTCTTTTGTTCCTTCCAATTATAGCAATGTCTAATTTAAACACCTGCAAATGTACGAAACTGAGCAGAGATCAGGTAGAAACCATAGACAACGGTTCTCTGTGAATCGGCATGATTCATGGGTTCGCAGAGACCGTTGGCATCAGTTGGTTGAAGCATCCCTGCAGTTGACCTGTTCACTACATTCTCTGTGAGAACTAAAGAGCTCATGCGACGAGAATGGGATTCGAACCCACGCGTGCAAAGCACAATGGATTAGCAGTCCATCGCCTTAACCACTCGGCCACCTCGTCTCTCAGTGTCCTCCCTCTTGAAGCTGTGCTGCTGTGATTTTCTTCAGCTATTCTTTGTATCTGGACGTTAAAAAGAGCAGCTTTGCTCAACTGACTAAAGCCATCAAACGACGAGGATGGGATTCGAACCCACGCGTGCAGAGCACAATGGATTAGCAGTCCATCGCCTTCACCACTCGGCCACCTCGTCTCTCGATGCCCTTTTTGTTGGAAGCTGTGCGGCGCTGTTTGTCTTTTTGGCACAACGGATTAGCGGTCCATCACTTTAAACACTCTGCCACCTCCTCACACTCCTAGCTGCCGGAAGCGGCATTCAGGTGCTCTTCAGCCGCCGTCATTTACAGGACAGTGTTGCTGAAGTTGATGAAGTTCACCATAATGTGTTGTAAATGGTTGGCTAGATGCGAGAGGTAACCCTTCGACTGACCTGCAAGGAGCATTGGGTTCTATGGGATAGGAGACTCACAATATGTTTGCAGTGTCCTTGTATTCTTCATTTTCTTACCCAACCTAGTAGGGGGCTCGTTGAAGCAATCCTGAAGTCTGTTTGTGGAGATTGAGGGTTATGACTCCGCCTCTTTGCTGCCAGGATAGCCATAATTCTCTCCCCCCAGATTTACGAAAACAGCGCAATTTTTCCTTTGAATGAGAACAAGGAATAAGCCTTTTTGTGCACATCTCTTGCCTGTTCCGTAGACACACCCTTCATCCATCAGTGCCAAAATGCTGCTTGCGCGGCAGTCTAAAGCTTGATACCATCCTGTCGTTCCATGTGCAGATAGGTGGACAGAAGACGTTGCGACTTTCCCCAGCATTCTTTCGCAGTGGCAATATTGTAGCCTATGAGGTTTAGCCGAGGCGCGATCATTGCTGGTTGAAAACTTTACCCAATACCCCGCCGGGATGACTTGAAATACAGTCAGCTTTGGCAATTTTTGTCAGCCTTTAAGGAGGCTTAACAGTTTGTTGAAAAAAGGACTTGTGTTTTGGTTTCTTTCGTGTGCTGCTTTTGCTGGAAAGCCAAAAGCTGAACCTTGTGAATGTCTTCTTGAGAGCATGTTTGGAGAGTCTTTGTGTTCTTCCTTGATCAAATGCAAGCAGGCTGGCTTATTATATAGATCCTGATCTCAACAATGTTTTCAGATATGAACACAAGCTTTTTCTACAACTGGTATTAAAACGCCATTCGCCGTGATGTGTCGTAAACAGTGACGGGAGACCCAAAGCTTTTCAAAGCGTCCAATCAGTTGCACCAATTGCTCTGCAAAATGATTCACTGTTTCCAAGCATTGGAAACGCCACACGCTGCTGACGCCTGCTGGTCAGTAAAGTGTAAATGCAACAAAAACTCAGGCCAGACATGTATAGAAACACCTTTTACAAACACACTACAAAAGTTTTATTGGAAGTAAAATCTATCAAATGCAATTAACTTATAATCTAATGCTACTACATTTCAAGTGTCTGTGTAATATGTGTTCTTTTATCAATTTTCAAGTCTTACTTTGTTTTGTTCCATGGCTCAGCCATTTGTTGATGGCTCGGCTAAACTGGCCAATAAAACAATATTGACTTCTTTTGTTCCTTCCAATTATAGCAATGTCTAATTTAAACACCTGCAAATGTACGAAACTGAGCAGAGATCAGGTAGAAACCATAGACAACGGTTCTCTGTGAATCGGCATGATTCATGGGTTCGCAGAGACCGTTGGCATCAGTTGGTTGAAGCATCCCTGCAGTTGACCTGTTCACTACATTCTCTGTGAGAACTAAAGAGCTCATGCGACGAGAATGGGATTCGAACCCACGCGTGCAAAGCACAATGGATTAGCAGTCCATCGCCTTAACCACTCGGCCACCTCGTCTCTCAGTGTCCTCCCTCTTGAAGCTGTGCTGCTGTGATTTTCTTCAGCTATTCTTTGTATCTGGACGTTAAAAAGAGCAGCTTTGCTCAACTGACTAAAGCCATCAAACGACGAGGATGGGATTCGAACCCACGCGTGCAGAGCACAATGGATTAGCAGTCCATCGCCTTCACCACTCGGCCACCTCGTCTCTCGATGCCCTTTTTGTTGGAAGCTGTGCGGCGCTGTTTGTCTTTTTGGCACAACGGATTAGCGGTCCATCACTTTAAACACTCTGCCACCTCCTCACACTCCTAGCTGCCGGAAGCGGCATTCAGGTGCTCTTCAGCCGCCGTCATTTACAGGACAGTGTTGCTGAAGTTGATGAAGTTCACCATAATGTGTTGTAAATGGTTGGCTAGATGCGAGAGGTAACCCTTCGACTGACCTGCAAGGAGCATTGGGTTCTATGGGATAGGAGACTCACAATATGTTTGCAGTGTCCTTGTATTCTTCATTTTCTTACCCAACCTAGTAGGGGGCTCGTTGAAGCAATCCTGAAGTCTGTTTGTGGAGATTGAGGGTTATGACTCCGCCTCTTTGCTGCCAGGATAGCCATAATTCTCTCCCCCCAGATTTACGAAAACAGCGCAATTTTTCCTTTGAATGAGAACAAGGAATAAGCCTTTTTGTGCACATCTCTTGCCTGTTCCGTAGACACACCCTTCATCCATCAGTGCCAAAATGCTGCTTGCGCGGCAGTCTAAAGCTTGATACCATCCTGTCGTTCCATGTGCAGATAGGTGGACAGAAGACGTTGCGACTTTCCCCAGCATTCTTTCGCAGTGGCAATATTGTAGCCTATGAGGTTTAGCCGAGGCGCGATCATTGCTGGTTGAAAACTTTACCCAATACCCCGCCGGGATGACTTGAAATACAGTCAGCTTTGGCAATTTTTGTCAGCCTTTAAGGAGGCTTAACAGTTTGTTGAAAAAAGGACTTGTGTTTTGGTTTCTTTCGTGTGCTGCTTTTGCTGGAAAGCCAAAAGCTGAACCTTGTGAATGTCTTCTTGAGAGCATGTTTGGAGAGTCTTTGTGTTCTTCCTTGATCAAATGCAAGCAGGCTGGCTTATTATATAGATCCTGATCTCAACAATGTTTTCAGATATGAACACAAGCTTTTTCTACAACTGGTATTAAAACGCCATTCGCCGTGATGTGTCGTAAACAGTGACGGGAGACCCAAAGCTTTTCAAAGCGTCCAATCAGTTGCACCAATTGCTCTGCAAAATGATTCACTGTTTCCAAGCATTGGAAACGCCACACGCTGCTGACGCCTGCTGGTCAGTAAAGTGTAAATGCAACAAAAACTCAGGCCAGACATGTATAGAAACACCTTTTACAAACACATTACAAAAGTTTTATTGGAAGTAAAATCTATCAAATGCAATTAACTTATAATCTAATGCTACTACATTTCAAGTGTCTGTGTAATATGTGTTCTTTTATCAATTTTCAAGTCTTACTTTGTTTTGTTCCATGGCTCAGCCATTTGTTGATGGCTCGGCTAAACTGGCCAATAAAACAATATTGACTTCTTTTGTTCCTTCCAATTATAGCAATGTCTAATTTAAACACCTGCAAATGTACGAAACTGAGCAGAGATCAGGTAGAAACCATAGACAACGGTTCTCTGTGAATCGGCATGATTCATGGGTTCGCAGAGACCGTTGGCATCAGTTGGTTGAAGCATCCCTGCAGTTGACCTGTTCACTACATTCTCTGTGAGAACTAAAGAGCTCATGCGACGAGAATGGGATTCGAACCCACGCGTGCAAAGCACAACGGATTAGCGGTCCATCACTTTAAACACTCTGCCACCTCCTCACACTCCTAGCTGCCGGAAGCGGCATTCAGGTGCTCTTCAGCCGCCGTCATTTACAGGACAGTGTTGCTGAAGTTGATGAAGTTCACCATAATGTGTTGTAAATGGTTGGCTAGATGCGAGAGGTAACCCTTCGACTGACCTGCAAGGAGCATTGGGTTCTATGGGATAGGAGACTCACAATATGTTTGCAGTGTCCTTGTATTCTTCATTTTCTTACCCAACCTAGTAGGGGGCTCGTTGAAGCAATCCTGAAGTCTGTTTGTGGAGATTGAGGGTTATGACTCCGCCTCTTTGCTGCCAGGATAGCCATAATTCTCTCCCCCCAGATTTACGAAAACAGCGCAATTTTTCCTTTGAATGAGAACAAGGAATAAGCCTTTTTGTGCACATCTCTTGCCTGTTCCGTAGACACACCCTTCATCCATCAGTGCCAAAATGCTGCTTGCGCGGCAGTCTAAAGCTTGATACCATCCTGTCGTTCCATGTGCAGATAGGTGGACGGAAGACGTTGCGACTTTCCCCAGCATTCTTTCGCAGTGGCAATATTGTAGCCTATGAGGTTTAGCCGAGGCGCGATCATTGCTGGTTGAAAACTTTACCCAATACCCCGCCGGGATGACTTGAAATACAGTCAGCTTTGGCAATTTTTGTCAGCCTTTAAGGAGACTTAACAGTTTGTTGAAAAAAGGACTTGTGTTTTGGTTTCTTTCGTGTGCTGCTTTTGCTGGAAAGCCAAAAGCTGAACCTTGTGAATGTCTTCTTGAGAGCATGTTTGGAGAGTCTTTGTGTTCTTCCTTGATCAAATGCAAGCAGGCTGGCTTATTATATAGATCCTGATCTCAACAATGTTTTCAGATATGAACACAAGCTTTTTCTACAACTGGTATTAAAACGCCATTCGCCGTGATGTGTCGTAAACAGTGACGGGAGACCCAAAGCTTTTCAAAGCGTCCAATCAGTTGCACCAATTGCTCTGCAAAATGATTCACTGTTTCCAAGCATTGGAAACGCCACACGCTGCTGACGCCTGCTGGTCAGAAAAGTGTAAATGCAACAAAAACTCAGGCCAGACATGTATAGAAACACCTTTTACAAACACATTACAAAAGTTTTATTGGAAGTAAAATCTATCAAATGCAATTAACTTATAATCTAATGCTACTACATTTCAAGTGTCTGTGTAATATGTGTTCTTTTATCAATTTTCAAGTCTTACTTTGTTTTGTTCCATGGCTCAGCCATTTGTTGATGGCTCGGCTAAACTGGCCAATAAAACAATATTGACTTCTTTTGTTCCTTCCAATTATAGCAATGTCTAATTTAAACACCTGCAAATGTACGAAACTGAGCAGAGATCAGGTAGAAACCATAGACAACGGTTCTCTGTGAATCGGCATGATTCATGGGTTCGCAGAGACCGTTGGCATCAGTTGGTTGAAGCATCCCTGCAGTTGACCTGTTCACTACATTCTCTGTGAGAACTAAAGAGCTCATGCGACGAGAATGGGATTCGAACCCACGCGTGCAAAGCACAATGGATTAGCAATCCATCGCCTTAACCACTCGGCCACCTCGTCTCTCAGTGTCCTCCCTCTTGAAGCTGTGCTGCTGTGATTTTCTTCAGCTATTCTTTGTATCTGGACGTTAAAAAGAGCAGCTTTGCTCAACTGACTAAAGCCATCAAACGACGAGGATGGGATTCGAACCCACGCGTGCAGAGCACAATGGATTAGCAGTCCATCGCCTTCACCACTCGGCCACCTCGTCTCTCGATGCCCTTTTTGTTGGAAGCTGTGCGGCGCTGTTTGTCTTTTTGGCACAACGGATTAGCGGTCCATCACTTTAAACACTCTGCCACCTCCTCACACTCCTAGCTGCCGGAAGCGGCATTCAGGTGCTCTTCAGCCGCCGTCATTTACAGGACAGTGTTGCTGAAGTTGATGAAGTTCACCATAATGTGTTGTAAATGGTTGGCTAGATGCGAGAGGTAACCCTTCGACTGACCTGCAAGGAGCATTGGGTTCTATGGGATAGGAGACTCACAATATGTTTGCAGTGTCCTTGTATTCTTCATTTTCTTACCCAACCTAGTAGGGGGCTCGTTGAAGCAATCCTGAAGTCTGTTTGTGGAGATTGAGGGTTATGACTCCGCCTCTTTGCTGCCAGGATAGCCATAATTCTCTCCCCCCAGATTTACGAAAACAGCGCAATTTTTCCTTTGAATGAGAACAAGGAATAAGCCTTTTTGTGCACATCTCTTGCCTGTTCCGTAGACACACCCTTCATCCATCAGTGCCAAAATGCTGCTTGCGCGGCAGTCTAAAGCTTGATACCATCCTGTCGTTCCATGTGCAGATAGGTGGACAGAAGACGTTGCGACTTTCCCCAGCATTCTTTCGCAGTGGCAATATTGTAGCCTATGAGGTTTAGCCGAGGCGCGATCATTGCTGGTTGAAAACTTTACCCAATACCCCGCCGGGATGACTTGAAATACAGTCAGCTTTGGCAATTTTTGTCAGCCTTTAAGGAGGCTTAACAGTTTGTTGAAAAAAGGACTTGTGTTTTGGTTTCTTTCGTGTGCTGCTTTTGCTGGAAAGCCAAAAGCTGAACCTTGTGAATGTCTTCTTGAGAGCATGTTTGGAGAGTCTTTGTGTTCTTCCTTGATCAAATGCAAGCAGGCTGGCTTATTATATAGATCCTGATCTCAACAATGTTTTCAGATATGAACACAAGCTTTTTCTACAACTGGTATTAAAACGCCATTCGCCGTGATGTGTCGTAAACAGTGACGGGAGACCCAAAGCTTTTCAAAGCGTCCAATCAGTTGCACCAATTGCTCTGCAAAATGATTCACTGTTTCCAAGCATTGGAAACGCCACACGCTGCTGACGCCTGCTGGTCAGTAAAGTGTAAATGCAACAAAAACTCAGGCCAGACATGTATAGAAACACCTTTTACAAACACATTACAAAAGTTTTATTGGAAGTAAAATCTATCAAATGCAATTAACTTATAATCTAATGCTACTACATTTCAAGTGTCTGTGTAATATGTGTTCTTTTATCAATTTTCAAGTCTTACTTTGTTTTGTTCCATGGCTCAGCCATTTGTTGATGGCTCGGCTAAACTGGCCAATAAAACAATATTGACTTCTTTTGTTCCTTCCAATTATAGCAATGTCTAATTTAAACACCTGCAAATGTACGAAACTGAGCAGAGATCAGGTAGAAACCATAGACAACGGTTCTCTGTGAATCGGCATGATTCATGGGTTCGCAGAGACCGTTGGCATCAGTTGGTTGAAGCATCCCTGCAGTTGACCTGTTCACTACATTCTCTGTGAGAACTAAAGAGCTCATGCGACGAGAATGGGATTCGAACCCACGCGTGCAAAGCACAACGGATTAGCGGTCCATCACTTTAAACACTCTGCCACCTCCTCACACTCCTAGCTGCCGGAAGCGGCATTCAGGTGCTCTTCAGCCGCCGTCATTTACAGGACAGTGTTGCTGAAGTTGATGAAGTTCACCATAATGTGTTGTAAATGGTTGGCTAGATGCGAGAGGTAACCCTTCGACTGACCTGCAAGGAGCATTGGGTTCTATGGGATAGGAGACTCACAATATGTTTGCAGTGTCCTTGTATTCTTCATTTTCTTACCCAACCTAGTAGGGGGCTCGTTGAAGCAATCCTGAAGTCTGTTTGTGGAGATTGAGGGTTATGACTCCGCCTCTTTGCTGCCAGGATAGCCATAATTCTCTCCCCCCAGATTTACGAAAACAGCGCAATTTTTCCTTTGAATGAGAACAAGGAATAAGCCTTTTTGTGCACATCTCTTGCCTGTTCCGTAGACACACCCTTCATCCATCAGTGCCAAAATGCTGCTTGCGCGGCAGTCTAAAGCTTGATACCATCCTGTCGTTCCATGTGCAGATAGGTGGACGGAAGACGTTGCGACTTGCCCCAGCATTCTTTCGCAGTGGCAATATTGTAGCCTATGAGGTTTAGCCGAGGCGCGATCATTGCTGGTTGAAAACTTTACCCAATACCCCGCCGGGATGACTTGAAATACAGTCAGCTTTGGCAATTTTTGTCAGCCTTTAAGGAGGCTTAACAGTTTGTTGAAAAAAGGACTTGTGTTTTGGTTTCTTTCGCTTTTGCTTTTGCTGGAAAGCCAAAAGCTGAACCTTGTGAATGTCTTCTTGAGAGCATGTTTGGAGAGTCTTTGTGTTCTTCCTTGATCAAATGCAAGCAGGCTGGCTTATTATATAGATCCTGATCTCAACAATGTTTTCAGATATGAACACAAGCTTTTTCTACAACTGGTATTAAAACGCCATTCGCCGTGATGTGTCGTAAACAGTGACGGGAGACCCAAAGCTTTTCAAAGCGTCCAATCAGTTGCACCAATTGCTCTGCAAAATGATTCACTGTTTCCAAGCATTGGAAACGCCACACGCTGCTGACGCCTGCTGGTCAGAAAAGTGTAAATGCAACAAAAACTCAGGCCAGACATGTATAGAAACACCTTTTACAAACACATTACAAAAGTTTTATTGGAAGTAAAATCTATCAAATGCAATTAACTTATAATCTAATGCTACTACATTTCAAGTGTCTGTGTAATATGTGTTCTTTTATCAATTTTCAAGTCTTACTTTGTTTTGTTCCATGGCTCAGCCATTTGTTGATGGCTCGGCTAAACTGGCCAATAAAACAATATTGACTTCTTTTGTTCCTTCCAATTATAGCAATGTCTAATTTAAACACCTGCAAATGTACGAAACTGAGCAGAGATCAGGTAGAAACCATAGACAACGGTTCTCTGTGAATCGGCATGATTCATGGGTTCGCAGAGACCGTTGGCATCAGTTGGTTGAAGCATCCCTGCAGTTGACCTGTTCACTACATTCTCTGTGAGAACTAAAGAGCTCATGCGACGAGAATGGGATTCGAACCCACGCGTGCAAAGCACAATGGATTAGCAGTCCATCGCCTTAACCACTCGGCCACCTCGTCTCTCAGTGTCCTCCCTCTTGAAGCTGCGCTGCTGTGATTTTCTTCAGCTATTCTTTGTATCTGGACGTTAAAAAGAGCAGCTTTGCTCAACTGACTAAAGCCATCAAACGACGAGGATGGGATTCGAACCCACGCGTGCAGAGCACAATGGATTAGCAGTCCATCGCCTTCACCACTCGGCCACCTCGTCTCTCGATGCCCTTTTTGTTGGAAGCTGTGCGGCGCTGTTTGTCTTTTTGGCACAACGGATTAGCGGTCCATCACTTTAAACACTCTGCCACCTCCTCACACTCCTAGCTGCCGGAAGCGGCATTCAGGTGCTCTTCAGCCGCCGTCATTTACAGGACAGTGTTGCTGAAGTTGATGAAGTTCACCATAATGTGTTGTAAATGGTTGGCTAGATGCGAGAGGTAACCCTTCGACTGACCTGCAAGGAGCATTGGGTTCTATGGGATAGGAGACTCACAATATGTTTGCAGTGTCCTTGTATTCTTCATTTTCTTACCCAACCTAGTAGGGGGCTCGTTGAAGCAATCCTGAAGTCTGTTTGTGGAGATTGAGGGTTATGACTCCGCCTCTTTGCTGCCAGGATAGCCATAAATCTCTCCCCCCAGATTTACGAAAACAGCGCAATTTTTCCTTTGAATGAGAACAAGGAATAAGCCTTTTTGTGCACATCTCTTGCCTGTTCCGTAGACACACCCTTCATCCATCAGTGCCAAAATGCTGCTTGCGCGGCAGTCTAAAGCTTGATACCATCCTGTCGTTCCATGTGCAGATAGGTGGACGGAAGACGTTGCGACTTGCCCCAGCATTCTTTCGCAGTGGCAATATTGTAGCCTATGAGGTTTAGCCGAGGCGCGATCATTGCTGGTTGAAAACTTTACCCAATACCCCGCCGGGATGACTTGAAATACAGTCAGCTTTGGCAATTTTTGTCAGCCTTTAAGGAGGCTTAACAGTTTGTTGAAAAAAGGACTTGTGTTTTGGTTTCTTTCGCTTTTGCTTTTGCTGGAAAGCCAAAAGCTGAACCTTGTGAATGTCTTCTTGAGAGCATGTTTGGAGAGTCTTTGTGTTCTTCCTTGATCAAATGCAAGCAGGCTGGCTTATTATATAGATCCTGATCTCAACAATGTTTTCAGATATGAACACAAGCTTTTTCTACAACTGGTATTAAAACGCCATTCGCCGTGATGTGTCGTAAACAGTGACGGGAGACCCAAAGCTTTTCAAAGCGTCCAATCAGTTGCACCAATTGCTCTGCAAAATGATTCACTGTTTCCAAGCATTGGAAACGCCACACGCTGCTGACGCCTGCTGGTCAGAAAAGTGTAAATGCAACAAAAACTCAGGCCAGACATGTATAGAAACACCTTTTACAAACACATTACAAAAGTTTTATTGGAAGTAAAATCTATCAAATGCAATTAACTTATAATCTAATGCTACTACATTTCAAGTGTCTGTGTAATATGTGTTCTTTTATCAATTTTCAAGTCTTACTTTGTTTTGTTCCATGGCTCAGCCATTTGTTGATGGCTCGGCTAAACTGGCCAATAAAACAATATTGACTTCTTTTGTTCCTTCCAATTATAGCAATGTCTAATTTAAACACCTGCAAATGTACGAAACTGAGCAGAGATCAGGTAGAAACCATAGACAACGGTTCTCTGTGAATCGGCATGATTCATGGGTTCGCAGAGACCGTTGGCATCAGTTGGTTGAAGCATCCCTGCAGTTGACCTGTTCACTACATTCTCTGTGAGAACTAAAGAGCTCATGCGACGAGAATGGGATTCGAACCCACGCGTGCAAAGCACAATGGATTAGCAGTCCATCGCCTTAACCACTCGGCCACCTCGTCTCTCAGTGTCCTCCCTCTTGAAGCTGCGCTGCTGTGATTTTCTTCAGCTATTCTTTGTATCTGGACGTTAAAAAGAGCAGCTTTGCTCAACTGACTAAAGCCATCAAACGACGAGGATGGGATTCGAACCCACGCGTGCAGAGCACAATGGATTAGCAGTCCATCGCCTTCACCACTCGGCCACCTCGTCTCTCGATGCCCTTTTTGTTGGAAGCTGTGCGGCGCTGTTTGTCTTTTTGGCACAACGGATTAGCGGTCCATCACTTTAAACACTCTGCCACCTCCTCACACTCCTAGCTGCCGGAAGCGGCATTCAGGTGCTCTTCAGCCGCCGTCATTTACAGGACAGTGTTGCTGAAGTTGATGAAGTTCACCATAATGTGTTGTAAATGGTTGGCTAGATGCGAGAGGTAACCCTTCGACTGACCTGCAAGGAGCATTGGGTTCTATGGGATAGGAGACTCACAATATGTTTGCAGTGTCCTTGTATTCTTCATTTTCTTACCCAACCTAGTAGGGGGCTCGTTGAAGCAATCCTGAAGTCTGTTTGTGGAGATTGAGGGTTATGACTCCGCCTCTTTGCTGCCAGGATAGCCATAAATCTCTCCCCCCAGATTTACGAAAACAGCGCAATTTTTCCTTTGAATGAGAACAAGGAATAAGCCTTTTTGTGCACATCTCTTGCCTGTTCCGTAGACACACCCTTCATCCATCAGTGCCAAAATGCTGCTTGCGCGGCAGTCTAAAGCTTGATACCATCCTGTCGTTCCATGTGCAGATAGGTGGACGGAAGACGTTGCGACTTGCCCCAGCATTCTTTCGCAGTGGCAATATTGTAGCCTATGAGGTTTAGCCGAGGCGCGATCATTGCTGGTTGAAAACTTTACCCAATACCCCGCCGGGATGACTTGAAATACAGTCAGCTTTGGCAATTTTTGTCAGCCTTTAAGGAGGCTTAACAGTTTGTTGAAAAAAGGACTTGTGTTTTGGTTTCTTTCGCTTTTGCTTTTGCTGGAAAGCCAAAAGCTGAACCTTGTGAATGTCTTCTTGAGAGCATGTTTGGAGAGTCTTTGTGTTCTTCCTTGATCAAATGCAAGCAGGCTGGCTTATTATATAGATCCTGATCTCAACAATGTTTTCAGATATGAACACAAGCTTTTTCTACAACTGGTATTAAAACGCCATTCGCCGTGATGTGTCGTAAACAGTGACGGGAGACCCAAAGCTTTTCAAAGCGTCCAATCAGTTGCACCAATTGCTCTGCAAAATGATTCACTGTTTCCAAGCATTGGAAACGCCACACGCTGCTGACGCCTGCTGGTCAGAAAAGTGTAAATGCAACAAAAACTCAGGCCAGACATGTATAGAAACACCTTTTACAAACACATTACAAAAGTTTTATTGGAAGTAAAATCTATCAAATGCAATTAACTTATAATCTAATGCTACTACATTTCAAGTGTCTGTGTAATATGTGTTCTTTTATCAATTTTCAAGTCTTACTTTGTTTTGTTCCATGGCTCAGCCATTTGTTGATGGCTCGGCTAAACTGGCCAATAAAACAATATTGACTTCTTTTGTTCCTTCCAATTATAGCAATGTCTAATTTAAACACCTGCAAATGTACGAAACTGAGCAGAGATCAGGTAGAAACCATAGACAACGGTTCTCTGTGAATCGGCATGATTCATGGGTTCGCAGAGACCGTTGGCATCAGTTGGTTGAAGCATCCCTGCAGTTGACCTGTTCACTACATTCTCTGTGAGAACTAAAGAGCTCATGCGACGAGAATGGGATTCGAACCCACGCGTGCAAAGCACAATGGATTAGCAGTCCATCGCCTTAACCACTCGGCCACCTCGTCTCTCAGTGTCCTCCCTCTTGAAGCTGCGCTGCTGTGATTTTCTTCAGCTATTCTTTGTATCTGGACGTTAAAAAGAGCAGCTTTGCTCAACTGACTAAAGCCATCAAACGACGAGGATGGGATTCGAACCCACGCGTGCAGAGCACAATGGATTAGCAGTCCATCGCCTTCACCACTCGGCCACCTCGTCTCTCGATGCCCTTTTTGTTGGAAGCTGTGCGGCGCTGTTTGTCTTTTTGGCACAACGGATTAGCGGTCCATCACTTTAAACACTCTGCCACCTCCTCACACTCCTAGCTGCCGGAAGCGGCATTCAGGTGCTCTTCAGCCGCCGTCATTTACAGGACAGTGTTGCTGAAGTTGATGAAGTTCACCATAATGTGTTGTAAATGGTTGGCTAGATGCGAGAGGTAACCCTTCGACTGACCTGCAAGGAGCATTGGGTTCTATGGGATAGGAGACTCACAATATGTTTGCAGTGTCCTTGTATTCTTCATTTTCTTACCCAACCTAGTAGGGGGCTCGTTGAAGCAATCCTGAAGTCTGTTTGTGGAGATTGAGGGTTATGACTCCGCCTCTTTGCTGCCAGGATAGCCATAAATCTCTCCCCCCAGATTTACGAAAACAGCGCAATTTTTCCTTTGAATGAGAACAAGGAATAAGCCTTTTTGTGCACATCTCTTGCCTGTTCCGTAGACACACCCTTCATCCATCAGTGCCAAAATGCTGCTTGCGCGGCAGTCTAAAGCTTGATACCATCCTGTCGTTCCATGTGCAGATAGGTGGACGGAAGACGTTGCGACTTGCCCCAGCATTCTTTCGCAGTGGCAATATTGTAGCCTATGAGGTTTAGCCGAGGCGCGATCATTGCTGGTTGAAAACTTTACCCAATACCCCGCCGGGATGACTTGAAATACAGTCAGCTTTGGCAATTTTTGTCAGCCTTTAAGGAGGCTTAACAGTTTGTTGAAAAAAGGACTTGTGTTTTGGTTTCTTTCGCTTTTGCTTTTGCTGGAAAGCCAAAAGCTGAACCTTGTGAATGTCTTCTTGAGAGCATGTTTGGAGAGTCTTTGTGTTCTTCCTTGATCAAATGCAAGCAGGCTGGCTTATTATATAGATCCTGATCTCAACAATGTTTTCAGATATGAACACAAGCTTTTTCTACAACTGGTATTAAAACGCCATTCGCCGTGATGTGTCGTAAACAGTGACGGGAGACCCAAAGCTTTTCAAAGCGTCCAATCAGTTGCACCAATTGCTCTGCAAAATGATTCACTGTTTCCAAGCATTGGAAACGCCACACGCTGCTGACGCCTGCTGGTCAGAAAAGTGTAAATGCAACAAAAACTCAGGCCAGACATGTATAGAAACACCTTTTACAAACACATTACAAAAGTTTTATTGGAAGTAAAATCTATCAAATGCAATTAACTTATAATCTAATGCTACTACATTTCAAGTGTCTGTGTAATATGTGTTCTTTTATCAATTTTCAAGTCTTACTTTGTTTTGTTCCATGGCTCAGCCATTTGTTGATGGCTCGGCTAAACTGGCCAATAAAACAATATTGACTTCTTTTGTTCCTTCCAATTATAGCAATGTCTAATTTAAACACCTGCAAATGTACGAAACTGAGCAGAGATCAGGTAGAAACCATAGACAACGGTTCTCTGTGAATCGGCATGATTCATGGGTTCGCAGAGACCGTTGGCATCAGTTGGTTGAAGCATCCCTGCAGTTGACCTGTTCACTACATTCTCTGTGAGAACTAAAGAGCTCATGCGACGAGAATGGGATTCGAACCCACGCGTGCAAAGCACAATGGATTAGCAGTCCATCGCCTTAACCACTCGGCCACCTCGTCTCTCAGTGTCCTCCCTCTTGAAGCTGCGCTGCTGTGATTTTCTTCAGCTATTCTTTGTATCTGGACGTTAAAAAGAGCAGCTTTGCTCAACTGACTAAAGCCATCAAACGACGAGGATGGGATTCGAACCCACGCGTGCAGAGCACAATGGATTAGCAGTCCATCGCCTTCACCACTCGGCCACCTCGTCTCTCGATGCCCTTTTTGTTGGAAGCTGTGCGGCGCTGTTTGTCTTTTTGGCACAACGGATTAGCGGTCCATCACTTTAAACACTCTGCCACCTCCTCACACTCCTAGCTGCCGGAAGCGGCATTCAGGTGCTCTTCAGCCGCCGTCATTTACAGGACAGTGTTGCTGAAGTTGATGAAGTTCACCATAATGTGTTGTAAATGGTTGGCTAGATGCGAGAGGTAACCCTTCGACTGACCTGCAAGGAGCATTGGGTTCTATGGGATAGGAGACTCACAATATGTTTGCAGTGTCCTTGTATTCTTCATTTTCTTACCCAACCTAGTAGGGGGCTCGTTGAAGCAATCCTGAAGTCTGTTTGTGGAGATTGAGGGTTATGACTCCGCCTCTTTGCTGCCAGGATAGCCATAAATCTCTCCCCCCAGATTTACGAAAACAGCGCAATTTTTCCTTTGAATGAGAACAAGGAATAAGCCTTTTTGTGCACATCTCTTGCCTGTTCCGTAGACACACCCTTCATCCATCAGTGCCAAAATGCTGCTTGCGCGGCAGTCTAAAGCTTGATACCATCCTGTCGTTCCATGTGCAGATAGGTGGACGGAAGACGTTGCGACTTGCCCCAGCATTCTTTCGCAGTGGCAATATTGTAGCCTATGAGGTTTAGCCGAGGCGCGATCATTGCTGGTTGAAAACTTTACCCAATACCCCGCCGGGATGACTTGAAATACAGTCAGCTTTGGCAATTTTTGTCAGCCTTTAAGGAGGCTTAACAGTTTGTTGAAAAAAGGACTTGTGTTTTGGTTTCTTTCGCTTTTGCTTTTGCTGGAAAGCCAAAAGCTGAACCTTGTGAATGTCTTCTTGAGAGCATGTTTGGAGAGTCTTTGTGTTCTTCCTTGATCAAATGCAAGCAGGCTGGCTTATTATATAGATCCTGATCTCAACAATGTTTTCAGATATGAACACAAGCTTTTTCTACAACTGGTATTAAAACGCCATTCGCCGTGATGTGTCGTAAACAGTGACGGGAGACCCAAAGCTTTTCAAAGCGTCCAATCAGTTGCACCAATTGCTCTGCAAAATGATTCACTGTTTCCAAGCATTGGAAACGCCACACGCTGCTGACGCCTGCTGGTCAGAAAAGTGTAAATGCAACAAAAACTCAGGCCAGACATGTATAGAAACACCTTTTACAAACACATTACAAAAGTTTTATTGGAAGTAAAATCTATCAAATGCAATTAACTTATAATCTAATGCTACTACATTTCAAGTGTCTGTGTAATATGTGTTCTTTTATCAATTTTCAAGTCTTACTTTGTTTTGTTCCATGGCTCAGCCATTTGTTGATGGCTCGGCTAAACTGGCCAATAAAACAATATTGACTTCTTTTGTTCCTTCCAATTATAGCAATGTCTAATTTAAACACCTGCAAATGTACGAAACTGAGCAGAGATCAGGTAGAAACCATAGACAGCGGTTCTCTGTGAATCGGCATGATTCATGGGTTCGCAGAGACCGTTGGCATCAGTTGGTTGAAGCATCCCTGCAGTTCACTACATTCTCTGTGAGAACTAAAGAGCTCATGCGACGAGAATGGGATTCGAACCCACGCGTGCAAAGCACAATGGATTAGCAGTCCATCGCCTTAACCACTCGGCCACCTCGTCTCTCAGTGTGCTCCCTCTTGAAGCTGCGCTGCTGTGATTTTCTTCAGCTATTCTTTGTATCTGGACGTTAAAAAGAGCAGCTTTGCTCAACTGACTAAAGCCATCAAACGACGAGGATGGGATTCGAACCCACGCGTGCAGAGCACAATGGATTAGCAGTCCATCGCCTTCACCACTCGGCCACCTCGTCTCTCAATGCCCTTTTTGTTGGAAGCTGTGCGGCGCTGTTTGTCTTTTTGGCACAACGGATTAGCGGTCCATCACTTTAAACACTCTGCCACCTCCTCACACTCCTAGCTGCCGGAAGCGGCATTCAGGTGCTCTTCAGCCGCCGTCATTTACAGGACAGTGTTGCTGAAGTTGATGAAGTTCACCATAATGTGTTGTAAATGGTTGGCTAGATGCGAGAGGTAACCCTTCGACTGACCTGCAAGGAGCATTGGGTTCTATGGGATAGGAGACTCACAATATGTTTGCAGTGTCCTTGTATTCTTCATTTTCTTACCCAACCTAGTAGGGGGCTCGTTGAAGCAATCCTGAAGTCTGTTTGTGGAGATTGAGGGTTATGACTCCGCCTCTTTGCTGCCAGGATAGCCATAAATCTCTCCCCCCAGATTTACGAAAACAGCGCAATTTTTCCTTTGAATGAGAACAAGGAATAAGCCTTTTTGTGCACATCTCTTGCCTGTTCCGTAGACACACCCTTCATCCATCAGTGCCAAAATGCTGCTTGCGCGGCAGTCTAAAGCTTGATACCATCCTGTCGTTCCATGTGCAGATAGGTGGACGGAAGACGTTGCGACTTGCCCCAGCATTCTTTCGCAGTGGCAATATTGTAGCCTATGAGGTTTAGCCGAGGCGCGATCATTGCTGGTTGAAAACTTTACCCAATACCCCGCCGGGATGACTTGAAATACAGTCAGCTTTGGCAATTTTTGTCAGCCTTTAAGGAGGCTTAACAGTTTGTTGAAAAAAGGACTTGTGTTTTGGTTTCTTTCGCTTTTGCTTTTGCTGGAAAGCCAAAAGCTGAACCTTGTGAATGTCTTCTTGAGAGCATGTTTGGAGAGTCTTTGTGTTCTTCCTTGATCAAATGCAAGCAGGCTGGCTTATTATATAGATCCTGATCTCAACAATGTTTTCAGATATGAACACAAGCTTTTTCTACAACTGGTATTAAAACGCCATTCGCCGTGATGTGTCGTAAACAGTGACGGGAGACCCAAAGCTTTTCAAAGCGTCCAATCAGTTGCACCAATTGCTCTGCAAAATGATTCACTGTTTCCAAGCATTGGAAACGCCACACGCTGCTGACGCCTGCTGGTCAGAAAAGTGTAAATGCAACAAAAACTCAGGCCAGACATGTATAGAAACACCTTTTACAAACACATTACAAAAGTTTTATTGGAAGTAAAATCTATCAAATGCAATTAACTTATAATCTAATGCTACTACATTTCAAGTGTCTGTGTAATATGTGTTCTTTTATCAATTTTCAAGTCTTACTTTGTTTTGTTCCATGGCTCAGCCATTTGTTGATGGCTCGGCTAAACTGGCCAATAAAACAATATTGACTTCTTTTGTTCCTTCCAATTATAGCAATGTCTAATTTAAAATGTACGAAACTGAGCAGAGATCAGGTAGAAACCATAGACAACGGTTCTCTGTGAATCGGCATGATTCATGGGTTCGCAGAGACCGTTGGCATCAGTTGGTTGAAGCATCCCTGCAGTTGACCTGTTCACTACATTCTCTGTGAGAACTAAAGAGCTCATGCGACGAGAATGGGATTCGAACCCACGCGTGCAAAGCACAATGGATTAGCAGTCCATCGCCTTAACCACTCGGCCACCTCGTCTCTCAGTGTCCTCCCTCTTGAAGCTGCGCTGCTGTGATTTTCTTCAGCTATTCTTTGTATCTGGACGTTAAAAAGAGCAGCTTTGCTCAACTGACTAAAGCCATCAAACGACGAGGATGGGATTCGAACCCACGCGTGCAGAGCACAATGGATTAGCAGTCCATCGCCTTCACCACTCGGCCACCTCGTCTCTCGATGCCCTTTTTGTTGGAAGCTGTGCGGCGCTGTTTGTCTTTTTGGCACAACGGATTAGCGGTCCATCACTTTAAACACTCTGCCACCTCCTCACACTCCTAGCTGCCGGAAGCGGCATTCAGGTGCTCTTCAGCCGCCGTCATTTACAGGACAGTGTTGCTGAAGTTGATGAAGTTCACCATAATGTGTTGTAAATGGTTGGCTAGATGCGAGAGGTAACCCTTCGACTGACCTGCAAGGAGCATTGGGTTCTATGGGATAGGAGACTCACAATATGTTTGCAGTGTCCTTGTATTCTTCATTTTCTTACCCAACCTAGTAGGGGGCTCGTTGAAGCAATCCTGAAGTCTGTTTGTGGAGATTGAGGGTTATGACTCCGCCTCTTTGCTGCCAGGATAGCCATAATTCTCTCCCCCCAGATTTACGAAAACAGCGCAATTTTTCCTTTGAATGAGAACAAGGAATAAGCCTTTTTGTGCACATCTCTTGCCTGTTCCGTAGACACACCCTTCATCCATCAGTGCCAAAATGCTGCTTGCGCGGCAGTCTAAAGCTTGATACCATCCTGTCGTTCCATGTGCAGATAGGTGGACGGAAGACGTTGCGACTTGCCCCAGCATTCTTTCGCAGTGGCAATATTGTAGCCTATGAGGTTTAGCCGAGGCGCGATCATTGCTGGTTGAAAACTTTACCCAATACCCCGCCGGGATGACTTGAAATACAGTCAGCTTTGGCAATTTTTGTCAGCCTTTAAGGAGGCTTAACAGTTTGTTGAAAAAAGGACTTGTGTTTTGGTTTCTTTCGTGTGCTGCTTTTGCTGGAAAGCCAAAAGCTGAACCTTGTGAATGTCTTCTTGAGAGCATGTTTGGAGAGTCTTTGTGTTCTTCCTTGATCAAATGCAAGCAGGCTGGCTTATTATATAGATCCTGATCTCAACAATGTTTTCAGATATGAACACAAGCTTTTTCTACAACTGGTATTAAAACGCCATTCGCCGTGATGTGTCGTAAACAGTGACGGGAGACCCAAAGCTTTTCAAAGCGTCCAATCAGTTGCACCAATTGCTCTGCAAAATGATTCACTGTTTCCAAGCATTGGAAACGCCACACGCTGCTGACGCCTGTTGGTCAGAAAAGTGTAAATGCAACAAAAACTCAGGCCAGACATGTATAGAAACACCTTTTACAAACACATTACAAAAGTTTTATTGGAAGTAAAATCTATCAAATGCAATTAACTTATAATCTAATGCTACTACATTTCAAGTGTCTGTGTAATATGTGTTCTTTTATCAATTTTCAAGTCTTACTTTGTTTTGTTCCATGGCTCAGCCATTTGTTGATGGCTCGGCTAAACTGGCCAATAAAACAATATTGACTTCTTTTGTTCCTTCCAATTATAGCAATGTCTAATTTAAAATGTACGAAACTGAGCAGAGATCAGGTAGAAACCATAGACAACGGTTCTCTGTGAATCGGCATGATTCATGGGTTCGCAGAGACCGTTGGCATCAGTTGGTTGAAGCATCCCTGCAGTTGACCTGTTCACTACATTCTCTGTGAGAACTAAAGAGCTCATGCGACGAGAATGGGATTCGAACCCACGCGTGCAAAGCACAATGGATTAGCAGTCCATCGCCTTAACCACTCGGCCACCTCGTCTCTCAGTGTCCTCCCTCTTGAAGCTGCGCTGCTGTGATTTTCTTCAGCTATTCTTTGTATCTGGACGTTAAAAAGAGCAGCTTTGCTCAACTGACTAAAGCCATCAAACGACGAGGATGGGATTCGAACCCACGCGTGCAGAGCACAATGGATTAGCAGTCCATCGCCTTCACCACTCGGCCACCTCGTCTCTCGATGCCCTTTTTGTTGGAAGCTGTGCGGCGCTGTTTGTCTTTTTGGCACAACGGATTAGCGGTCCATCACTTTAAACACTCTGCCACCTCCTCACACTCCTAGCTGCCGGAAGCGGCATTCAGGTGCTCTTCAGCCGCCGTCATTTACAGGACAGTGTTGCTGAAGTTGATGAAGTTCACCATAATGTGTTGTAAATGGTTGGCTAGATGCGAGAGGTAACCCTTCGACTGACCTGCAAGGAGCATTGGGTTCTATGGGATAGGAGACTCACAATATGTTTGCAGTGTCCTTGTATTCTTCATTTTCTTACCCAACCTAGTAGGGGGCTCGTTGAAGCAATCCTGAAGTCTGTTTGTGGAGATTGAGGGTTATGACTCCGCCTCTTTGCTGCCAGGATAGCCATAATTCTCTCCCCCCAGATTTACGAAAACAGCGCAATTTTTCCTTTGAATGAGAACAAGGAATAAGCCTTTTTGTGCACATCTCTTGCCTGTTCCGTAGACACACCCTTCATCCATCAGTGCCAAAATGCTGCTTGCGCGGCAGTCTAAAGCTTGATACCATCCTGTCGTTCCATGTGCAGATAGGTGGACGGAAGACGTTGCGACTTGCCCCAGCATTCTTTCGCAGTGGCAATATTGTAGCCTATGAGGTTTAGCCGAGGCGCGATCATTGCTGGTTGAAAACTTTACCCAATACCCCGCCGGGATGACTTGAAATACAGTCAGCTTTGGCAATTTTTGTCAGCCTTTAAGGAGGCTTAACAGTTTGTTGAAAAAAGGACTTGTGTTTTGGTTTCTTTCGTGTGCTGCTTTTGCTGGAAAGCCAAAAGCTGAACCTTGTGAATGTCTTCTTGAGAGCATGTTTGGAGAGTCTTTGTGTTCTTCCTTGATCAAATGCAAGCAGGCTGGCTTATTATATAGATCCTGATCTCAACAATGTTTTCAGATATGAACACAAGCTTTTTCTACAACTGGTATTAAAACGCCATTCGCCGTGATGTGTCGTAAACAGTGACGGGAGACCCAAAGCTTTTCAAAGCGTCCAATCAGTTGCACCAATTGCTCTGCAAAATGATTCACTGTTTCCAAGCATTGGAAACGCCACACGCTGCTGACGCCTGTTGGTCAGAAAAGTGTAAATGCAACAAAAACTCAGGCCAGACATGTATAGAAACACCTTTTACAAACACATTACAAAAGTTTTATTGGAAGTAAAATCTATCAAATGCAATTAACTTATAATCTAATGCTACTACATTTCAAGTGTCTGTGTAATATGTGTTCTTTTATCAATTTTCAAGTCTTACTTTGTTTTGTTCCATGGCTCAGCCATTTGTTGATGGCTCGGCTAAACTGGCCAATAAAACAATATTGACTTCTTTTGTTCCTTCCAATTATAGCAATGTCTAATTTAAAATGTACGAAACTGAGCAGAGATCAGGTAGAAACCATAGACAACGGTTCTCTGTGAATCGGCATGATTCATGGGTTCGCAGAGACCGTTGGCATCAGTTGGTTGAAGCATCCCTGCAGTTGACCTGTTCACTACATTCTCTGTGAGAACTAAAGAGCTCATGCGACGAGAATGGGATTCGAACCCACGCGTGCAAAGCACAATGGATTAGCAGTCCATCGCCTTAACCACTCGGCCACCTCGTCTCTCAGTGTCCTCCCTCTTGAAGCTGCGCTGCTGTGATTTTCTTCAGCTATTCTTTGTATCTGGACGTTAAAAAGAGCAGCTTTGCTCAACTGACTAAAGCCATCAAACGACGAGGATGGGATTCGAACCCACGCGTGCAGAGCACAATGGATTAGCAGTCCATCGCCTTCACCACTCGGCCACCTCGTCTCTCGATGCCCTTTTTGTTGGAAGCTGTGCGGCGCTGTTTGTCTTTTTGGCACAACGGATTAGCGGTCCATCACTTTAAACACTCTGCCACCTCCTCACACTCCTAGCTGCCGGAAGCGGCATTCAGGTGCTCTTCAGCCGCCGTCATTTACAGGACAGTGTTGCTGAAGTTGATGAAGTTCACCATAATGTGTTGTAAATGGTTGGCTAGATGCGAGAGGTAACCCTTCGACTGACCTGCAAGGAGCATTGGGTTCTATGGGATAGGAGACTCACAATATGTTTGCAGTGTCCTTGTATTCTTCATTTTCTTACCCAACCTAGTAGGGGGCTCGTTGAAGCAATCCTGAAGTCTGTTTGTGGAGATTGAGGGTTATGACTCCGCCTCTTTGCTGCCAGGATAGCCATAATTCTCTCCCCCCAGATTTACGAAAACAGCGCAATTTTTCCTTTGAATGAGAACAAGGAATAAGCCTTTTTGTGCACATCTCTTGCCTGTTCCGTAGACACACCCTTCATCCATCAGTGCCAAAATGCTGCTTGCGCGGCAGTCTAAAGCTTGATACCATCCTGTCGTTCCATGTGCAGATAGGTGGACGGAAGACGTTGCGACTTTCCCCAGCATTCTTTCGCAGTGGCAATATTGTAGCCTATGAGGTTTAGCCGAGGCGCGATCATTGCTGGTTGAAAACTTTACCCAATACCCCGCCGGGATGACTTGAAATACAGTCAGCTTTGGCAATTTTTGTCAGCCTTTAAGGAGGCTTAACAGTTTGTTGAAAAAAGGACTTGTGTTTTGGTTTCTTTCGTGTGCTGCTTTTGCTGGAAAGCCAAAAGCTGAACCTTGTGAATGTCTTCTTGAGAGCATGTTTGGAGAGTCTTTGTGTTCTTCCTTGATCAAATGCAAGCAGGCTGGCTTATTATATAGATCCTGATCTCAACAATGTTTTCAGATATGAACACAAGTTTTTTCTACAACTGGTATTAAAACGCCATTCGCCGTGATGTGTCGTAAACAGTGACGGGAGACCCAAAGCTTTTCAAAGCGTCCAATCAGTTGCACCAATTGCTCTGCAAAATGATTCACTGTTTCCAAGCATTGGAAACGCCACACGCTGCTGACGCCTGCTGGTCAGAAAAGTGTAAATGCAACAAAAACTCAGGCCAGACATGTATAGAAACACCTTTTACAAACACATTACAAAAGTTTTATTGGAAGTAAAATCTATCAAATGCAATTAACTTATAATCTAATGCTACTACATTTCAAGTGTCTGTGTAATATGTGTTCTTTTATCAATTTTCAAGTCTTACTTTGTTTTGTTCCATGGCTCAGCCATTTGTTGATGGCTCGGCTAAACTGGCCAATAAAACAATATTGACTTCTTTTGTTCCTTCCAATTATAGCAATGTCTAATTTAAAATGTACGAAACTGAGCAGAGATCAGGTAGAAACCATAGACAACGGTTCTCTGTGAATCGGCATGATTCATGGGTTCGCAGAGACCGTTGGCATCAGTTGGTTGAAGCATCCCTGCAGTTGACCTGTTCACTACATTCTCTGTGAGAACTAAAGAGCTCATGCGACGAGAATGGGATTCGAACCCACGCGTGCAAAGCACAATGGATTAGCAGTCCATCGCCTTAACCACTCGGCCACCTCGTCTCTCAGTGTCCTCCCTCTTGAAGCTGCGCTGCTGTGATTTTCTTCAGCTATTCTTTGTATCTGGACGTTAAAAAGAGCAGCTTTGCTCAACTGACTAAAGCCATCAAACGACGAGGATGGGATTCGAACCCACGCGTGCAGAGCACAATGGATTAGCAGTCCATCGCCTTCACCACTCGGCCACCTCGTCTCTCGATGCCCTTTTTGTTGGAAGCTGTGCGGCGCTGTTTGTCTTTTTGGCACAACGGATTAGCGGTCCATCACTTTAAACACTCTGCCACCTCCTCACACTCCTAGCTGCCGGAAGCGGCATTCAGGTGCTCTTCAGCCGCCGTCATTTACAGGACAGTGTTGCTGAAGTTGATGAAGTTCACCATAATGTGTTGTAAATGGTTGGCTAGATGCGAGAGGTAACCCTTCGACTGACCTGCAAGGAGCATTGGGTTCTATGGGATAGGAGACTCACAATATGTTTGCAGTGTCCTTGTATTCTTCATTTTCTTACCCAACCTAGTAGGGGGCTCGTTGAAGCAATCCTGAAGTCTGTTTGTGGAGATTGAGGGTTATGACTCCGCCTCTTTGCTGCCAGGATAGCCATAATTCTCTCCCCCCAGATTTACGAAAACAGCGCAATTTTTCCTTTGAATGAGAACAAGGAATAAGCCTTTTTGTGCACATCTCTTGCCTGTTCCGTAGACACACCCTTCATCCATCAGTGCCAAAATGCTGCTTGCGCGGCAGTCTAAAGCTTGATACCATCCTGTCGTTCCATGTGCAGATAGGTGGACGGAAGACGTTGCGACTTTCCCCAGCATTCTTTCGCAGTGGCAATATTGTAGCCTATGAGGTTTAGCCGAGGCGCGATCATTGCTGGTTGAAAACTTTACCCAATACCCCGCCGGGATGACTTGAAATACAGTCAGCTTTGGCAATTTTTGTCAGCCTTTAAGGAGGCTTAACAGTTTGTTGAAAAAAGGACTTGTGTTTTGGTTTCTTTCGTGTGCTGCTTTTGCTGGAAAGCCAAAAGCTGAACCTTGTGAATGTCTTCTTGAGAGCATGTTTGGAGAGTCTTTGTGTTCTTCCTTGATCAAATGCAAGCAGGCTGGCTTATTATATAGATCCTGATCTCAACAATGTTTTCAGATATGAACACAAGCTTTTTCTACAACTGGTATTAAAACGCCATTCGCCGTGATGTGTCGTAAACAGTGACGGGAGACCCAAAGCTTTTCAAAGCGTCCAATCAGTTGCACCAATTGCTCTGCAAAATGATTCACTGTTTCCAAGCATTGGAAACGCCACACGCTGCTGACGCCTGCTGGTCAGAAAAGTGTAAATGCAACAAAAACTCAGGCCAGACATGTATAGAAACACCTTTTACAAACACATTACAAAAGTTTTATTGGAAGTAAAATCTATCAAATGCAATTAACTTATAATCTAATGCTACTACATTTCAAGTGTCTGTGTAATATGTGTTCTTTTATCAATTTTCAAGTCTTACTTTGTTTTGTTCCATGGCTCAGCCATTTGTTGATGGCTCGGCTAAACTGGCCAATAAAACAATATTGACTTCTTTTGTTCCTTCCAATTATAGCAATGTCTAATTTAAAATGTACGAAACTGAGCAGAGATCAGGTAGAAACCATAGACAACGGTTCTCTGTGAATCGGCATGATTCATGGGTTCGCAGAGACCGTTGGCATCAGTTGGTTGAAGCATCCCTGCAGTTGACCTGTTCACTACATTCTCTGTGAGAACTAAAGAGCTCATGCGACGAGAATGGGATTCGAACCCACGCGTGCAAAGCACAATGGATTAGCAGTCCATCGCCTTAACCACTCGGCCACCTCGTCTCTCAGTGTCCTCCCTCTTGAAGCTGCGCTGCTGTGATTTTCTTCAGCTATTCTTTGTATCTGGACATTAAAAAGAGCAGCTTTGCTCAACTGACTAAAGCCATCAAACGACGAGGATGGGATTCGAACCCACGCGTGCAGAGCACAATGGATTAGCAGTCCATCGCCTTCACCACTCGGCCACCTCGTCTCTCGATGCCCTTTTTGTTGGAAGCTGTGCGGCGCTGTTTGTCTTTTTGGCACAACGGATTAGCGGTCCATCACTTTAAACACTCTGCCACCTCCTCACACTCCTAGCTGCCGGAAGCGGCATTCAGGTGCTCTTCAGCCGCCGTCATTTACAGGACAGTGTTGCTGAAGTTGATGAAGTTCACCATAATGTGTTGTAAATGGTTGGCTAGATGCGAGAGGTAACCCTTCGACTGACCTGCAAGGAGCATTGGGTTCTATGGGATAGGAGACTCACAATATGTTTGCAGTGTCCTTGTATTCTTCATTTTCTTACCCAACCTAGTAGGGGGCTCGTTGAAGCAATCCTGAAGTCTGTTTGTGGAGATTGAGGGTTATGACTCCGCCTCTTTGCTGCCAGGATAGCCATAATTCTCTCCCCCCAGATTTACGAAAACAGCGCAATTTTTCCTTTGAATGAGAACAAGGAATAAGCCTTTTTGTGCACATCTCTTGCCTGTTCCGTAGACACACCCTTCATCCATCAGTGCCAAAATGCTGCTTGCGCGGCAGTCTAAAGCTTGATACCATCCTGTCGTTCCATGTGCAGATAGGTGGACGGAAGACGTTGCGACTTTCCCCAGCATTCTTTCGCAGTGGCAATATTGTAGCCTATGAGGTTTAGCCGAGGCGCGATCATTGCTGGTTGAAAACTTTACCCAATACCCCGCCGGGATGACTTGAAATACAGTCAGCTTTGGCAATTTTTGTCAGCCTTTAAGGAGGCTTAACAGTTTGTTGAAAAAAGGACTTGTGTTTTGGTTTCTTTCGTGTGCTGCTTTTGCTGGAAAGCCAAAAGCTGAACCTTGTGAATGTCTTCTTGAGAGCATGTTTGGAGAGTCTTTGTGTTCTTCCTTGATCAAATGCAAGCAGGCTGGCTTATTATATAGATCCTGATCTCAACAATGTTTTCAGATATGAACACAAGCTTTTTCTACAACTGGTATTAAAACGCCATTCGCCGTGATGTGTCGTAAACAGTGACGGGAGACCCAAAGCTTTTCAAAGCGTCCAATCAGTTGCACCAATTGCTCTGCAAAATGATTCACTGTTTCCAAGCATTGGAAACGCCACACGCTGCTGACGCCTGCTGGTCAGAAAAGTGTAAATGCAACAAAAACTCAGGCCAGACATGTATAGAAACACCTTTTACAAACACATTACAAAAGTTTTATTGGAAGTAAAATCTATCAAATGCAATTAACTTATAATCTAATGCTACTACATTTCAAGTGTCTGTGTAATATGTGTTCTTTTATCAATTTTCAAGTCTTACTTTGTTTTGTTCCATGGCTCAGCCATTTGTTGATGGCTCGGCTAAACTGGCCAATAAAACAATATTGACTTCTTTTGTTCCTTCCAATTATAGCAATGTCTAATTTAAAATGTACGAAACTGAGCAGAGATCAGGTAGAAACCATAGACAACGGTTCTCTGTGAATCGGCATGATTCATGGGTTCGCAGAGACCGTTGGCATCAGTTGGTTGAAGCATCCCTGCAGTTGACCTGTTCACTACATTCTCTGTGAGAACTAAAGAGCTCATGCGACGAGAATGGGATTCGAACCCACGCGTGCAAAGCACAATGGATTAGCAGTCCATCGCCTTAACCACTCGGCCACCTCGTCTCTCAGTGTCCTCCCTCTTGAAGCTGCGCTGCTGTGATTTTCTTCAGCTATTCTTTGTATCTGGACGTTAAAAAGAGCAGCTTTGCTCAACTGACTAAAGCCATCAAACGACGAGGATGGGATTCGAACCCACGCGTGCAGAGCACAATGGATTAGCAGTCCATCGCCTTCACCACTCGGCCACCTCGTCTCTCGAAGCCCTTTTTGTTGGAAGCTGTGCGGCGCTGTTTGTCTTTTTGGCACAACGGATTAGCGGTCCATCACTTTAAACACTCTGCCACCTCCTCACACTCCTAGCTGCCGGAAGCGGCATTCAGGTGCTCTTCAGCCGCCGTCATTTACAGGACAGTGTTGCTGAAGTTGATGAAGTTCACCATAATGTGTTGTAAATGGTTGGCTAGATGCGAGAGGTAACCCTTCGACTGACCTGCAAGGAGCATTGGGTTCTATGGGATAGGAGACTCACAATATGTTTGCAGTGTCCTTGTATTCTTCATTTTCTTACCCAACCTAGTAGGGGGCTCGTTGAAGCAATCCTGAAGTCTGTTTGTGGAGATTGAGGGTTATGACTCCGCCTCTTTGCTGCCAGGATAGCCATAAATCTCTCCCCCCAGATTTACGAAAACAGCGCAATTTTTCCTTTGAATGAGAACAAGGAATAAGCCTTTTTGTGCACATCTCTTGCCTGTTCCGTAGACACACCCTTCATCCATCAGTGCCAAAATGCTGCTTGCGCGGCAGTCTAAAGCTTGATACCATCCTGTCGTTCCATGTGCAGATAGGTGGACGGAAGACGTTGCGACTTGCCCCAGCATTCTTTCGCAGTGGCAATATTGTAGCCTATGAGGTTTAGCCGAGGCGCGATCATTGCTGGTTGAAAACTTTACCCAATACCCCGCCGGGATGACTTGAAATACAGTTAGCTTTGGCAATTTTTGTCAGCCTTTAAGGAGGCTTAACAGTTTGTTGAAAAAAGGACTTGTGTTTTGGTTTCTTTCGCTTTTGCTTTTGCTGGAAAGCCAAAAGCTGAACCTTGTGAATGTCTTCTTGAGAGCATGTTTGGAGAGTCTTTGTGTTCTTCCTTGATCAAATGCAAGCAGGCTGGCTTATTATATAGATCCTGATCTCAACAATGTTTTCAGATATGAACACAAGCTTTTTCTACAACTGGTATTAAAACGCCATTCGCCGTGATGTGTCGTAAACAGTGACGGGAGACCCAAAGCTTTTCAAAGCGTCCAATCAGTTGCACCAATTGCTCTGCAAAATGATTCACTGTTTCCAAGCATTGGAAACGCCACACGCTGCTGACGCCTGCTGGTCAGAAAAGTGTAAATGCAACAAAAACTCAGGCCAGACATGTATAGAAACACCTTTTACAAACACATTACAAAAGTTTTATTGGAAGTAAAATCTATCAAATGCAATTAACTTATAATCTAATGCTACTACATTTCAAGTGTCTGTGTAATATGTGTTCTTTTATCAATTTTCAAGTCTTACTTTGTTTTGTTCCATGGCTCAGCCATTTGTTGATGGCTCGGCTAAACTGGCCAATAAAACAATATTGACTTCTTTTGTTCCTTCCAATTATAGCAATGTCTAATTTAAACACCTGCAAATGTACGAAACTGAGCAGAGATCAGGTAGAAACCATAGACAGCGGTTCTCTGTGAATCGGCATGATTCATGGGTTCGCAGAGACCGTTGGCATCAATTGGTTGAAGCATCCCTGCAGTTGACCTGTTCACTACATTCTCTGTGAGAACTAAAGAGCTCATGCGACGAGAATGGGATTCGAACCCACGCGTGCAAAGCACAATGGATTAGCAGTCCATCGCCTTAACCACTCGGCCACCTCGTCTCTCAGTGTCCTCCCTCTTGAAGCTGCGCTGCTGTGATTTTCTTCAGCTATTCTTTGTATCTGGACGTTAAAAAGAGCAGCTTTGCTCAACTGACTAAAGCCATCAAACGACGAGGATGGGATTCGAACCCACGCGTGCAGAGCACAATGGATTAGCAGTCCATCGCCTTCACCACTCGGCCACCTCGTCTCTCGATGCCCTTTTTGTTGGAAGCTGTGCGGCGCTGTTTGTCTTTTTGGCACAACGGATTAGCGGTCCATCACTTTAAACACTCTGCCACCTCCTCACACTCCTAGCTGCCGGAAGCGGCATTCAGGTGCTCTTCAGCCGCCGTCATTTACAGGACAGTGTTGCTGAAGTTGATGAAGTTCACCATAATGTGTTGTAAATGGTTGGCTAGATGCGAGAGGTAACCCTTCGACTGACCTGCAAGGAGCATTGGGTTCTATGGGATAGGAGACTCACAATATGTTTGCAGTGTCCTTGTATTCTTCATTTTCTTACCCAACCTAGTAGGGGGCTCGTTGAAGCAATCCTGAAGTCTGTTTGTGGAGATTGAGGGTTATGACTCCGCCTCTTTGCTGCCAGGATAGCCATAATTCTCTCCCCCCAGATTTACGAAAACAGCGCAATTTTTCCTTTGAATGAGAACAAGGAATAAGCCTTTTTGTGCACATCTCTTGCCTGTTCCGTAGACACACCCTTCATCCATCAGTGCCAAAATGCTGCTTGCGCGGCAGTCTAAAGCTTGATACCATCCTGTCGTTCCATGTGCAGATAGGTGGACGGAAGACGTTGCGACTTTCCCCAGCATTCTTTCGCAGTGGCAATATTGTAGCCTATGAGGTTTAGCCGAGGCGCGATCATTGCTGGTTGAAAACTTTACCCAATACCCCGCCGGGATGACTTGAAATACAGTCAGCTTTGGCAATTTTTGTCAGCCTTTAAGGAGGCTTAACAGTTTGTTGAAAAAAGGACTTGTGTTTTGGTTTCTTTCGTGTGCTGCTTTTGCTGGAAAGCCAAAAGCTGAACCTTGTGAATGTCTTCTTGAGAGCATGTTTGGAGAGTCTTTGTGTTCTTCCTTGATCAAATGCAAGCAGGCTGGCTTATTATATAGATCCTGATCTCAACAATGTTTTCAGATATGAACACAAGCTTTTTCTACAACTGGTATTAAAACGCCATTCGCCGTGATGTGTCGTAAACAGTGACGGGAGACCCAAAGCTTTTCAAAGCGTCCAATCAGTTGCACCAATTGCTCTGCAAAATGATTCACTGTTTCCAAGCATTGGAAACGCCACACGCTGCTGACGCCTGCTGGTCAGAAAAGTGTAAATGCAACAAAAACTCAGGCCAGACATGTATAGAAACACCTTTTACAAACACATTACAAAAGTTTTATTGGAAGTAAAATCTATCAAATGCAATTAACTTATAATCTAATGCTACTACATTTCAAGTGTCTGTGTAATATGTGTTCTTTTATCAATTTTCAAGTCTTACTTTGTTTTGTTCCATGGCTCAGCCATTTGTTGATGGCTCGGCTAAACTGGCCAATAAAACAATATTGACTTCTTTTGTTCCTTCCAATTATAGCAATGTCTAATTTAAACACCTGCAAATGTACGAAACTGAGCAGAGATCAGGTAGAAACCATAGACAACGGTTCTCTGTGAATCGGCATGATTCATGGGTTCGCAGAGACCGTTGGCATCAGTTGGTTGAAGCATCCCTGCAGTTGACCTGTTCACTACATTCTCTGTGAGAACTAAAGAGCTCATGCGACGAGAATGGGATTCGAACCCACGCGTGCAAAGCACAATGGATTAGCAGTCCATCGCCTTAACCACTCGGCCACCTCGTCTCTCAGTGTCCTCCCTCTTGAAGCTGCGCTGCTGTGATTTTCTTCAGCTATTCTTTGTATCTGGACATTAAAAAGAGCAGCTTTGCTCAACTGACTAAAGCCATCAAACGACGAGGATGGGATTCGAACCCACGCGTGCAGAGCACAATGGATTAGCAGTCCATCGCCTTCACCACTCGGCCACCTCGTCTCTCGATGCCCTTTTTGTTGGAAGCTGTGCGGCGCTGTTTGTCTTTTTGGCACAACGGATTAGCGGTCCATCACTTTAAACACTCTGCCACCTCCTCACACTCCTAGCTGCCGGAAGCGGCATTCAGGTGCTCTTCAGCCGCCGTCATTTACAGGACAGTGTTGCTGAAGTTGATGAAGTTCACCATAATGTGTTGTAAATGGTTGGCTAGATGCGAGAGGTAACCCTTCGACTGACCTGCAAGGAGCATTGGGTTCTATGGGATAGGAGACTCACAATATGTTTGCAGTGTCCTTGTATTCTTCATTTTCTTACCCAACCTAGTAGGGGGCTCGTTGAAGCAATCCTGAAGTCTGTTTGTGGAGATTGAGGGTTATGACTCCGCCTCTTTGCTGCCAGGATAGCCATAATTCTCTCCCCCCAGATTTACGAAAACAGCGCAATTTTTCCTTTGAATGAGAACAAGGAATAAGCCTTTTTGTGCACATCTCTTGCCTGTTCCGTAGACACACCCTTCATCCATCAGTGCCAAAATGCTGCTTGCGCGGCAGTCTAAAGCTTGATACCATCCTGTCGTTCCATGTGCAGATAGGTGGACGGAAGACGTTGCGACTTTCCCCAGCATTCTTTCGCAGTGGCAATATTGTAGCCTATGAGGTTTAGCCGAGGCGCGATCATTGCTGGTTGAAAACTTTACCCAATACCCCGCCGGGATGACTTGAAATACAGTCAGCTTTGGCAATTTTTGTCAGCCTTTAAGGAGGCTTAACAGTTTGTTGAAAAAAGGACTTGTGTTTTGGTTTCTTTCGTGTGCTGCTTTTGCTGGAAAGCCAAAAGCTGAACCTTGTGAATGTCTTCTTGAGAGCATGTTTGGAGAGTCTTTGTGTTCTTCCTTGATCAAATGCAAGCAGGCTGGCTTATTATATAGATCCTGATCTCAACAATGTTTTCAGATATGAACACAAGCTTTTTCTACAACTGGTATTAAAACGCCATTCGCCGTGATGTGTCGTAAACAGTGACGGGAGACCCAAAGCTTTTCAAAGCGTCCAATCAGTTGCACCAATTGCTCTGCAAAATGATTCACTGTTTCCAAGCATTGGAAACGCCACACGCTGCTGACGCCTGCTGGTCAGAAAAGTGTAAATGCAACAAAAACTCAGGCCAGACATGTATAGAAACACCTTTTACAAACACATTACAAAAGTTTTATTGGAAGTAAAATCTATCAAATGCAATTAACTTATAATCTAATGCTACTACATTTCAAGTGTCTGTGTAATATGTGTTCTTTTATCAATTTTCAAGTCTTACTTTGTTTTGTTCCATGGCTCAGCCATTTGTTGATGGCTCGGCTAAACTGGCCAATAAAACAATATTGACTTCTTTTGTTCCTTCCAATTATAGCAATGTCTAATTTAAAATGTACGAAACTGAGCAGAGATCAGGTAGAAACCATAGACAACGGTTCTCTGTGAATCGGCATGATTCATGGGTTCGCAGAGACCGTTGGCATCAGTTGGTTGAAGCATCCCTGCAGTTGACCTGTTCACTACATTCTCTGTGAGAACTAAAGAGCTCATGCGACGAGAATGGGATTCGAACCCACGCGTGCAAAGCACAATGGATTAGCAGTCCATCGCCTTAACCACTCGGCCACCTCGTCTCTCAGTGTCCTCCCTCTTGAAGCTGCGCTGCTGTGATTTTCTTCAGCTATTCTTTGTATCTGGACGTTAAAAAGAGCAGCTTTGCTCAACTGACTAAAGCCATCAAACGACGAGGATGGGATTCGAACCCACGCGTGCAGAGCACAATGGATTAGCAGTCCATCGCCTTCACCACTCGGCCACCTCGTCTCTCGAAGCCCTTTTTGTTGGAAGCTGTGCGGCGCTGTTTGTCTTTTTGGCACAACGGATTAGCGGTCCATCACTTTAAACACTCTGCCACCTCCTCACACTCCTAGCTGCCGGAAGCGGCATTCAGGTGCTCTTCAGCCGCCGTCATTTACAGGACAGTGTTGCTGAAGTTGATGAAGTTCACCATAATGTGTTGTAAATGGTTGGCTAGATGCGAGAGGTAACCCTTCGACTGACCTGCAAGGAGCATTGGGTTCTATGGGATAGGAGACTCACAATATGTTTGCAGTGTCCTTGTATTCTTCATTTTCTTACCCAACCTAGTAGGGGGCTCGTTGAAGCAATCCTGAAGTCTGTTTGTGGAGATTGAGGGTTATGACTCCGCCTCTTTGCTGCCAGGATAGCCATAAATCTCTCCCCCCAGATTTACGAAAACAGCGCAATTTTTCCTTTGAATGAGAACAAGGAATAAGCCTTTTTGTGCACATCTCTTGCCTGTTCCGTAGACACACCCTTCATCCATCAGTGCCAAAATGCTGCTTGCGCGGCAGTCTAAAGCTTGATACCATCCTGTCGTTCCATGTGCAGATAGGTGGACGGAAGACGTTGCGACTTGCCCCAGCATTCTTTCGCAGTGGCAATATTGTAGCCTATGAGGTTTAGCCGAGGCGCGATCATTGCTGGTTGAAAACTTTACCCAATACCCCGCCGGGATGACTTGAAATACAGTTAGCTTTGGCAATTTTTGTCAGCCTTTAAGGAGGCTTAACAGTTTGTTGAAAAAAGGACTTGTGTTTTGGTTTCTTTCGCTTTTGCTTTTGCTGGAAAGCCAAAAGCTGAACCTTGTGAATGTCTTCTTGAGAGCATGTTTGGAGAGTCTTTGTGTTCTTCCTTGATCAAATGCAAGCAGGCTGGCTTATTATATAGATCCTGATCTCAACAATGTTTTCAGATATGAACACAAGCTTTTTCTACAACTGGTATTAAAACGCCATTCGCCGTGATGTGTCGTAAACAGTGACGGGAGACCCAAAGCTTTTCAAAGCGTCCAATCAGTTGCACCAATTGCTCTGCAAAATGATTCACTGTTTCCAAGCATTGGAAACGCCACACGCTGCTGACGCCTGCTGGTCAGAAAAGTGTAAATGCAACAAAAACTCAGGCCAGACATGTATAGAAACACCTTTTACAAACACATTACAAAAGTTTTATTGGAAGTAAAATCTATCAAATGCAATTAACTTATAATCTAATGCTACTACATTTCAAGTGTCTGTGTAATATGTGTTCTTTTATCAATTTTCAAGTCTTACTTTGTTTTGTTCCATGGCTCAGCCATTTGTTGATGGCTCGGCTAAACTGGCCAATAAAACAATATTGACTTCTTTTGTTCCTTCCAATTATAGCAATGTCTAATTTAAACACCTGCAAATGTACGAAACTGAGCAGAGATCAGGTAGAAACCATAGACAGCGGTTCTCTGTGAATCGGCATGATTCATGGGTTCGCAGAGACCGTTGGCATCAATTGGTTGAAGCATCCCTGCAGTTGACCTGTTCACTACATTCTCTGTGAGAACTAAAGAGCTCATGCGACGAGAATGGGATTCGAACCCACGCGTGCAAAGCACAATGGATTAGCAGTCCATCGCCTTAACCACTCGGCCACCTCGTCTCTCAGTGTCCTCCCTCTTGAAGCTGCGCTGCTGTGATTTTCTTCAGCTATTCTTTGTATCTGGACGTTAAAAAGAGCAGCTTTGCTCAACTGACTAAAGCCATCAAACGACGAGGATGGGATTCGAACCCACGCGTGCAGAGCACAATGGATTAGCAGTCCATCGCCTTCACCACTCGGCCACCTCGTCTCTCGATGCCCTTTTTGTTGGAAGCTGTGCGGCGCTGTTTGTCTTTTTGGCACAACGGATTAGCGGTCCATCACTTTAAACACTCTGCCACCTCCTCACACTCCTAGCTGCCGGAAGCGGCATTCAGGTGCTCTTCAGCCGCCGTCATTTACAGGACAGTGTTGCTGAAGTTGATGAAGTTCACCATAATGTGTTGTAAATGGTTGGCTAGATGCGAGAGGTAACCCTTCGACTGACCTGCAAGGAGCATTGGGTTCTATGGGATAGGAGACTCACAATATGTTTGCAGTGTCCTTGTATTCTTCATTTTCTTACCCAACCTAGTAGGGGGCTCGTTGAAGCAATCCTGAAGTCTGTTTGTGGAGATTGAGGGTTATGACTCCGCCTCTTTGCTGCCAGGATAGCCATAATTCTCTCCCCCCAGATTTACGAAAACAGCGCAATTTTTCCTTTGAATGAGAACAAGGAATAAGCCTTTTTGTGCACATCTCTTGCCTGTTCCGTAGACACACCCTTCATCCATCAGTGCCAAAATGCTGCTTGCGCGGCAGTCTAAAGCTTGATACCATCCTGTCGTTCCATGTGCAGATAGGTGGACGGAAGACGTTGCGACTTTCCCCAGCATTCTTTCGCAGTGGCAATATTGTAGCCTATGAGGTTTAGCCGAGGCGCGATCATTGCTGGTTGAAAACTTTACCCAATACCCCGCCGGGATGACTTGAAATACAGTCAGCTTTGGCAATTTTTGTCAGCCTTTAAGGAGGCTTAACAGTTTGTTGAAAAAAGGACTTGTGTTTTGGTTTCTTTCGTGTGCTGCTTTTGCTGGAAAGCCAAAAGCTGAACCTTGTGAATGTCTTCTTGAGAGCATGTTTGGAGAGTCTTTGTGTTCTTCCTTGATCAAATGCAAGCAGGCTGGCTTATTATATAGATCCTGATCTCAACAATGTTTTCAGATATGAACACAAGCTTTTTCTACAACTGGTATTAAAACGCCATTCGCCGTGATGTGTCGTAAACAGTGACGGGAGACCCAAAGCTTTTCAAAGCGTCCAATCAGTTGCACCAATTGCTCTGCAAAATGATTCACTGTTTCCAAGCATTGGAAACGCCACACGCTGCTGACGCCTGCTGGTCAGAAAAGTGTAAATGCAACAAAAACTCAGGCCAGACATGTATAGAAACACCTTTTACAAACACATTACAAAAGTTTTATTGGAAGTAAAATCTATCAAATGCAATTAACTTATAATCTAATGCTACTACATTTCAAGTGTCTGTGTAATATGTGTTCTTTTATCAATTTTCAAGTCTTACTTTGTTTTGTTCCATGGCTCAGCCATTTGTTGATGGCTCGGCTAAACTGGCCAATAAAACAATATTGACTTCTTTTGTTCCTTCCAATTATAGCAATGTCTAATTTAAACACCTGCAAATGTACGAAACTGAGCAGAGATCAGGTAGAAACCATAGACAGCGGTTCTCTGTGAATCGGCATGATTCATGGGTTCGCAGAGACCGTTGGCATCAGTTGGTTGAAGCATCCCTGCAGTTGACCTGTTCACTACATTCTCTGTGAGAACTAAAGAGCTCATGCGACGAGAATGGGATTCGAACCCACGCGTGCAAAGCACAATGGATTAGCAGTCCATCGCCTTAACCACTCGGCCACCTCGTCTCTCAGTGTCCTCCCTCTTGAAGCTGCGCTGCTGTGATTTTCTTCAGCTATTCTTTGTATCTGGACGTTAAAAAGAGCAGCTTTGCTCAACTGACTAAAGCCATCAAACGACGAGGATGGGATTCGAACCCACGCGTGCAGAGCACAATGGATTAGCAGTCCATCGCCTTCACCACTCGGCCACCTCGTCTCTCGATGCCCTTTTTGTTGGAAGCTGTGCGGCGCTGTTTGTCTTTTTGGCACAACGGATTAGCGGTCCATCACTTTAAACACTCTGCCACCTCCTCACACTCCTAGCTGCCGGAAGCGGCATTCAGGTGCTCTTCAGCCGCCGTCATTTACAGGACAGTGTTGCTGAAGTTGATGAAGTTCACCATAATGTGTTGTAAATGGTTGGCTAGATGCGAGAGGTAACCCTTCGACTGACCTGCAAGGAGCATTGGGTTCTATGGGATAGGAGACTCACAATATGTTTGCAGTGTCCTTGTATTCTTCATTTTCTTACCCAACCTAGTAGGGGGCTCGTTGAAGCAATCCTGAAGTCTGTTTGTGGAGATTGAGGGTTATGACTCCGCCTCTTTGCTGCCAGGATAGCCATAATTCTCTCCCCCCAGATTTACGAAAACAGCGCAATTTTTCCTTTGAATGAGAACAAGGAATAAGCCTTTTTGTGCACATCTCTTGCCTGTTCCGTAGACACACCCTTCATCCATCAGTGCCAAAATGCTGCTTGCGCGGCAGTCTAAAGCTTGATACCATCCTGTCGTTCCATGTGCAGATAGGTGGACGGAAGACGTTGCGACTTTCCCCAGCATTCTTTCGCAGTGGCAATATTGTAGCCTATGAGGTTTAGCCGAGGCGCGATCATTGCTGGTTGAAAACTTTACCCAATACCCCGCCGGGATGACTTGAAATACAGTCAGCTTTGGCAATTTTTGTCAGCCTTTAAGGAGGCTTAACAGTTTGTTGAAAAAAGGACTTGTGTTTTGGTTTCTTTCGTGTGCTGCTTTTGCTGGAAAGCCAAAAGCTGAACCTTGTGAATGTCTTCTTGAGAGCATGTTTGGAGAGTCTTTGTGTTCTTCCTTGATCAAATGCAAGCAGGCTGGCTTATTATATAGATCCTGATCTCAACAATGTTTTCAGATATGAACACAAGCTTTTTCTACAACTGGTATTAAAACGCCATTCGCCGTGATGTGTCGTAAACAGTGACGGGAGACCCAAAGCTTTTCAAAGCGTCCAATCAGTTGCACCAATTGCTCTGCAAAATGATTCACTGTTTCCAAGCATTGGAAACGCCACACGCTGCTGACGCCTGCTGGTCAGAAAAGTGTAAATGCAACAAAAACTCAGGCCAGACATGTATAGAAACACCTTTTACAAACACATTACAAAAGTTTTATTGGAAGTAAAATCTATCAAATGCAATTAACTTATAATCTAATGCTACTACATTTCAAGTGTCTGTGTAATATGTGTTCTTTTATCAATTTTCAAGTCTTACTTTGTTTTGTTCCATGGCTCAGCCATTTGTTGATGGCTCGGCTAAACTGGCCAATAAAACAATATTGACTTCTTTTGTTCCTTCCAATTATAGCAATGTCTAATTTAAAATGTACGAAACCATAGACAACGGTTCTCTGTGAATCGGCATGATTCATGGGTTCGCAGAGACCGTTGGCATCAGTTGGTTGAAGCATCCCTGCAGTTGACCTGTTCACTACATTCTCTGTGAGAACTAAAGAGCTCATGCGACAAGAATGGGATTCGAACCCACGCGTGCAAAGCACAATGGATTAGCAGTCCATCGCCTTAACCACTCGGCCACCTCGTCTCTCAGTGTCCTCCCTCTTGAAGCTGCGCTGCTGTGATTTTCTTCAGCTATTCTTTGTATCTGGACGTTAAAAAGAGCAGCTTTGCTCAACTGACTAAAGCCATCAAACGACGAGGATGGGATTCGAACCCACGCGTGCAGAGCACAATGGATTAGCAGTCCATCGCCTTCACCACTCGGCCACCTCGTCTCTCGATGCCCTTTTTGTTGGAAGCTGTGCGGCGCTGTTTGTCTTTTTGGCACAACGGATTAGCGGTCCATCACTTTAAACACTCTGCCACCTCCTCACACTCCTAGCTGCCGGAAGCGGCATTCAGGTGCTCTTCAGCCGCCGTCATTTACAGGACAGTGTTGCTGAAGTTGATGAAGTTCACCATAATGTGTTGTAAATGGTTGGCTAGATGCGAGAGGTAACCCTTCGACTGACCTGCAAGGAGCATTGGGTTCTATGGGATAGGAGACTCACAATATGTTTGCAGTGTCCTTGTATTCTTCATTTTCTTACCCAACCTAGTAGGGGGCTCGTTGAAGCAATCCTGAAGTCTGTTTGTGGAGATTGAGGGTTATGACTCCGCCTCTTTGCTGCCAGGATAGCCATAATTCTCTCCCCCCAGATTTACGAAAACAGCGCAATTTTTCCTTTGAATGAGAACAAGGAATAAGCCTTTTTGTGCACATCTCTTGCCTGTTCCGTAGACACACCCTTCATCCATCAGTGCCAAAATGCTGCTTGCGCGGCAGTCTAAAGCTTGATACCATCCTGTCGTTCCATGTGCAGATAGGTGGACGGAAGACGTTGCGACTTTCCCCAGCATTCTTTCGCAGTGGCAATATTGTAGCCTATGAGGTTTAGCCGAGGCGCGATCATTGCTGGTTGAAAACTTTACCCAATACCCCGCCGGGATGACTTGAAATACAGTCAGCTTTGGCAATTTTTGTCAGCCTTTAAGGAGGCTTAACAGTTTGTTGAAAAAAGGACTTGTGTTTTGGTTTCTTTCGTGTGCTGCTTTTGCTGGAAAGCCAAAAGCTGAACCTTGTGAATGTCTTCTTGAGAGCATGTTTGGAGAGTCTTTGTGTTCTTCCTTGATCAAATGCAAGCAGGCTGGCTTATTATATAGATCCTGATCTCAACAATGTTTTCAGATATGAACACAAGCTTTTTCTACAACTGGTATTAAAACGCCATTCGCCGTGATGTGTCGTAAACAGTGACGGGAGACCCAAAGCTTTTCAAAGCGTCCAATCAGTTGCACCAATTGCTCTGCAAAATGATTCACTGTTTCCAAGCATTGGAAACGCCACACGCTGCTGACGCCTGCTGGTCAGAAAAGTGTAAATGCAACAAAAACTCAGGCCAGACATGTATAGAAACACCTTTTACAAACACATTACAAAAGTTTTATTGGAAGTAAAATCTATCAAATGCAATTAACTTATAATCTAATGCTACTACATTTCAAGTGTCTGTGTAATATGTGTTCTTTTATCAATTTTCAAGTTTTGTTCCATGGCTCAGCCATTTGTTGATGGCTCGGCTAAACTGGCCAATAAAACAATATTGACTTCTTTTGTTCCTTCCAATTATAGCAATGTCTAATTTAAACACCTGCAAATGTACGAAACTGAGCAGAGATCAGGTAGAAACCATAGACAACGGTTCTCTGTGAATCGGCATGATTCATGGGTTCGCAGAGACCGTTGGCATCAGTTGGTTGAAGCATCCCTGCAGTTGACCTGTTCACTACATTCTCTGTGAGAACTAAAGAGCTCATGCGACGAGAATGGGATTCGAACCCACGCGTGCAAAGCACAATGGATTAGCAGTCCATCGCCTTAACCACTCGGCCACCTCGTCTCTCAGTGTCCTCCCTCTTGAAGCTGCGCTGCTGTGATTTTCTTCAGCTATTCTTTGTATCTGGACGTTAAAAAGAGCAGCTTTGCTCAACTGACTAAAGCCATCAGACGACGAGGTTGCGACTTTCCCCAGCATTCTTTCGCAGTGGCAATATTGTAGCCTATGAGGTTTAGCCGAGGCGCGATCATTGCTGGTTGAAAACTTTACCCAATACCCCGCCGGGATGACTTGAAATACAGTCAGCTTTGGCAATTTTTGTCAGCCTTTAAGGAGGCTTAACAGTTTGTTGAAAAAAGGACTTTTGTTTTGGTTTCTTTCGTGTGCTGCTTTTGCTGGAAAGCCAAAAGCTGAACCTTGTGAATGTCTTCTTGAGAGCATGTTTGGAGAGTCTTTGTGTTCTTCCTTGATCAAATGCAAGCAGGCTGGCTTATTATATAGATCCTGATCTCAACAATGTTTTCAGATATGAACACAAGCTTTTTCTACAACTGGTATTAAAACGCCATTCGCCGTGATGTGTCGTAAACAGTGACGGGAGACCCAAAGCTTTTCAAAGCGTCCAATCAGTTGCACCAATTGCTCTGCAAAATGATTCACTGTTTCCAAGCATTGGAAACGCCACACGCTGCTGACGCCTGCTGGTCAGAAAAGTGTAAATGCAACAAAAACTCAGGCCAGACATGTATAGAAACACCTTTTACAAACACATTACAAAAGTTTTATTGGAAGTAAAATCTATCAAATGCAATTAACTTATAATCTAATGCTACTACATTTCAAGTGTCTGTGTAATATGTGTTCTTTTATCAATTTTCAAGTTTTGTTCCATGGCTCAGCCATTTGTTGATGGCTCGGCTAAACTGGCCAATAAAACAATATTGACTTCTTTTGTTCCTTCCAATTATAGCAATGTCTAATTTAAACACCTGCAAATGTACGAAACTGAGCAGAGATCAGGTAGAAACCATAGACAACGGTTCTCTGTGAATCGGCATGATTCATGGGTTCGCAGAGACCGTTGGCATCAGTTGGTTGAAGCATCCCTGCAGTTGACCTGTTCACTACATTCTCTGTGAGAACTAAAGAGCTCATGCGACGAGAATGGGATTCGAACCCACGCGTGCAAAGCACAATGGATTAGCAGTCCATCGCCTTAACCACTCGGCCACCTCGTCTCTCAGTGTCCTCCCTCTTGAAGCTGCGCTGCTGTGATTTTCTTCAGCTATTCTTTGTATCTGGACGTTAAAAAGAGCAGCTTTGCTCAACTGACTAAAGCCATCAGACGACGAGGTTGCGACTTTCCCCAGCATTCTTTCGCAGTGGCAATATTGTAGCCTATGAGGTTTAGCCGAGGCGCGATCATTGCTGGTTGAAAACTTTACCCAATACCCCGCCGGGATGACTTGAAATACAGTCAGCTTTGGCAATTTTTGTCAGCCTTTAAGGAGGCTTAACAGTTTGTTGAAAAAAGGACTTTTGTTTTGGTTTCTTTCGTGTGCTGCTTTTGCTGGAAAGCCAAAAGCTGAACCTTGTGAATGTCTTCTTGAGAGCATGTTTGGAGAGTCTTTGTGTTCTTCCTTGATCAAATGCAAGCAGGCTGGCTTATTATATAGATCCTGATCTCAACAATGTTTTCAGATATGAACACAAGCTTTTTCTACAACTGGTATTAAAACGCCATTCGCCGTGATGTGTCGTAAACAGTGACGGGAGACCCAAAGCTTTTCAAAGCGTCCAATCAGTTGCACCAATTGCTCTGCAAAATGATTCACTGTTTCCAAGCATTGGAAACGCCACACGCTGCTGACGCCTGCTGGTCAGAAAAGTGTAAATGCAACAAAAACTCAGGCCAGACATGTATAGAAACACCTTTTACAAACACATTACAAAAGTTTTATTGGAAGTAAAATCTATCAAATGCAATTAACTTATAATCTAATGCTACTACATTTCAAGTGTCTGTGTAATATGTGTTCTTTTATCAATTTTCAAGTCTTACTTTGTTTTGTTCCATGGCTCAGCCATTTGTTGATGGCTCGGCTAAACTGGCCAATAAAACAATATTGACTTCTTTTGTTCCTTCCAATTATAGCAATGTCTAATTTAAACACCTGCAAATGTACGAAACTGAGCAGAGATCAGGTAGAAACCATAGACAACGGTTCTCTGTGAATCGGCATGATTCATGGGTTCGCAGAGACCGTTGGCATCAGTTGGTTGAAGCATCCCTGCAGTTGACCTGTTCACTACATTCTCTGTGAGAACTAAAGAGCTCATGCGACGAGAATGGGATTCGAACCCACGCGTGCAAAGCACAATGGATTAGCAGTCCATCGCCTTAACCACTCGGCCACCTCGTCTCTCAGTGTCCTCCCTCTTGAAGCTGCGCTGCTGTGATTTTCTTCAGCTATTCTTTGTATCTGGACGTTAAAAAGAGCAGCTTTGCTCAACTGACTAAAGCCATCAAACGACAAGGATGGGATTCGAACCCACGCGTGCAGAGCACAATGGATTAGCAATCCATCGCCTTCACCACTCGGCCACCTCGTCTCTCGATGCCCTTTTTGTTGGAAGCTGTGCGGCGCTGTTTGTCTTTTTGGCACAACGGATTAGCGGTCCATCACTTTAAACACTCTGCCACCTCCTCACACTCCTAGCTGCCGGAAGCGGCATTCAGGTGCTCTTCAGCCGCCGTCATTTACAGGACAGTGTTGCTGAAGTTGATGAAGTTCACCATAATGTGTTGTAAATGGTTGGCTAGATGCGAGAGGTAACCCTTCGACTGACCTGCAAGGAGCATTGGGTTCTATGGGATAGGAGACTCACAATATGTTTGCAGTGTCCTTGTATTCTTCATTTTCTTACCCAACCTAGTAGGGGGCTCGTTGAAGCAATCCTGAAGTCTGTTTGTGGAGATTGAGGGTTATGACTCCGCCTCTTTGCTGCCAGGATAGCCATAATTCTCTCCCCCCAGATTTACGAAAACAGCGCAATTTTTCCTTTGAATGAGAACAAGGAATAAGCCTTTTTGTGCACATCTCTTGCCTGTTCCGTAGACACACCCTTCATCCATCAGTGCCAAAATGCTGCTTGCGCGGCAGTCTAAAGCTTGATACCATCCTGTCGTTCCATGTGCAGATAGGTGGACGGAAGACGTTGCGACTTTCCCCAGCATTCTTTCGCAGTGGCAATATTGTAGCCTATGAGGTTTAGCCGAGGCGCGATCATTGCTGGTTGAAAACTTTACCCAATACCCCGCCGGGATGACTTGAAATACAGTCAGCTTTGGCAATTTTTGTCAGCCTTTAAGGAGGCTTAACAGTTTGTTGAAAAAAGGACTTGTGTTTTGGTTTCTTTCGTGTGCTGCTTTTGCTGGAAAGCCAAAAGCTGAACCTTGTGAATGTCTTCTTGAGAGCATGTTTGGAGAGTCTTTGTGTTCTTCCTTGATCAAATGCAAGCAGGCTGGCTTATTATATAGATCCTGATCTCAACAATGTTTTCAGATATGAACACAAGCTTTTTCTACAACTGGTATTAAAACGCCATTCGCCGTGATGTGTCGTAAACAGTGACGGGAGACCCAAAGCTTTTCAAAGCGTCCAATCAGTTGCACCAATTGCTCTGCAAAATGATTCACTGTTTCCAAGCATTGGAAACGCCACACGCTGCTGACGCCTGCTGGTCAGAAAAGTGTAAATGCAACAAAAACTCAGGCCAGACATGTATAGAAACACCTTTTACAAACACATTACAAAAGTTTTATTGGAAGTAAAATCTATCAAATGCAATTAACTTATAATCTAATGCTACTACATTTCAAGTGTCTGTGTAATATGTGTTCTTTTATCAATTTTCAAGTCTTACTTTGTTTTGTTCCATGGCTCAGCCATTTGTTGATGGCTCGGCTAAACTGGCCAATAAAACAATATTGACTTCTTTTGTTCCTTCCAATTATAGCAATGTCTAATTTAAACACCTGCAAATGTACGAAACTGAGCAGAGATCAGGTAGAAACCATAGACAACGGTTCTCTGTGAATCGGCATGATTCATGGGTTCGCAGAGACCGTTGGCATCAGTTGGTTGAAGCATCCCTGCAGTTGACCTGTTCACTACATTCTCTGTGAGAACTAAAGAGCTCATGCGACGAGAATGGGATTCGAACCCACGCGTGCAAAGCACAATGGATTAGCAGTCCATCGCCTTAACCACTCGGCCACCTCGTCTCTCAGTGTCCTCCCTCTTGAAGCTGCGCTGCTGTGATTTTCTTCAGCTATTCTTTGTATCTGGACGTTAAAAAGAGCAGCTTTGCTCAACTGACTAAAGCCATCAAACGACAAGGATGGGATTCGAACCCACGCGTGCAGAGCACAATGGATTAGCAATCCATCGCCTTCACCACTCGGCCACCTCGTCTCTCGATGCCCTTTTTGTTGGAAGCTGTGCGGCGCTGTTTGTCTTTTTGGCACAACGGATTAGCGGTCCATCACTTTAAACACTCTGCCACCTCCTCACACTCCTAGCTGCCGGAAGCGGCATTCAGGTGCTCTTCAGCCGCCGTCATTTACAGGACAGTGTTGCTGAAGTTGATGAAGTTCACCATAATGTGTTGTAAATGGTTGGCTAGATGCGAGAGGTAACCCTTCGACTGACCTGCAAGGAGCATTGGGTTCTATGGGATAGGAGACTCACAATATGTTTGCAGTGTCCTTGTATTCTTCATTTTCTTACCCAACCTAGTAGGGGGCTCGTTGAAGCAATCCTGAAGTCTGTTTGTGGAGATTGAGGGTTATGACTCCGCCTCTTTGCTGCCAGGATAGCCATAATTCTCTCCCCCCAGATTTACGAAAACAGCGCAATTTTTCCTTTGAATGAGAACAAGGAATAAGCCTTTTTGTGCACATCTCTTGCCTGTTCCGTAGACACACCCTTCATCCATCAGTGCCAAAATGCTGCTTGCGCGGCAGTCTAAAGCTTGATACCATCCTGTCGTTCCATGTGCAGATAGGTGGACGGAAGACGTTGCGACTTTCCCCAGCATTCTTTCGCAGTGGCAATATTGTAGCCTATGAGGTTTAGCCGAGGCGCGATCATTGCTGGTTGAAAACTTTACCCAATACCCCGCCGGGATGACTTGAAATACAGTCAGCTTTGGCAATTTTTGTCAGCCTTTAAGGAGGCTTAACAGTTTGTTGAAAAAAGGACTTGTGTTTTGGTTTCTTTCGCGTGCTGCTTTTGCTGGAAAGCCAAAAGCTGAACCTTGTGAATGTCTTCTTGAGAGCATGTTTGGAGAGTCTTTGTGTTCTTCCTTGATCAAATGCAAGCAGGCTGGCTTATTATATAGATCCTGATCTCAACAATGTTTTCAGATATGAACACAAGCTTTTTCTACAACTGGTATTAAAACGCCATTCGCCGTGATGTGTCGTAAACAGTGACGGGAGACCCAAAGCTTTTCAAAGCGTCCAATCAGTTGCACCAATTGCTCTGCAAAATGATTCACTGTTTCCAAGCATTGGAAACGCCACACGCTGCTGACGCCTGCTGGTCAGAAAAGTGTAAATGCAACAAAAACTCAGGCCAGACATGTATAGAAACACCTTTTACAAACACATTACAAAAGTTTTATTGGAAGTAAAATCTATCAAATGCAATTAACTTATAATCTAATGCTACTACATTTCAAGTGTCTGTGTAATATGTGTTCTTTTATCAATTTTCAAGTCTTACTTTGTTTTGTTCTATGGCTCAGCCATTTGTTGATGGCTCGGCTAAACTGGCCAATAAAACAATATTGACTTCTTTTGTTCCTTCCAATTATAGCAATGTCTAATTTAAAATGTACGAAACTGAGCAGAGATCAGGTAGAAACCATAGACAACGGTTCTCTGTGAATCGGCATGATTCATGGGTTCGCAGAGACCGTTGGCATCAGTTGGTTGAAGCATCCCTGCAGTTGACCTGTTCACTACATTCTCTGTGAGAACTAAAGAGCTCATGCGACGAGAATGGGATTCGAACCCACGCGTGCAAAGCACAATGGATTAGCAGTCCATCGCCTTAACCACTCGGCCACCTCGTCTCTCAGTGTCCTCCCTCTTGAAGCTGCGCTGCTGTGATTTTCTTCAGCTATTCTTTGTATCTGGACGTTAAAAAGAGCAGCTTTGCTCAACTGACTAAAGCCATCAAACGACGAGGATGGGATTCGAACCCACGCGTGCAGAGCACAATGGATTAGCAGTCCATCGCCTTCACCACTCGGCCACCTCGTCTCTCGAAGCCCTTTTTGTTGGAAGCTGTGCGGCGCTGTTTGTCTTTTTGGCACAACGGATTAGCGGTCCATCACTTTAAACACTCTGCCACCTCCTCACACTCCTAGCTGCCGGAAGCGGCATTCAGGTGCTCTTCAGCCGCCGTCATTTACAGGACAGTGTTGCTGAAGTTGATGAAGTTCACCATAATGTGTTGTAAATGGTTGGCTAGATGCGAGAGGTAACCCTTCGACTGACCTGCAAGGAGCATTGGGTTCTATGGGATAGGAGACTCACAATATGTTTGCAGTGTCCTTGTATTCTTCATTTTCTTACCCAACCTAGTAGGGGGCTCGTTGAAGCAATCCTGAAGTCTGTTTGTGGAGATTGAGGGTTATGACTCCGCCTCTTTGCTGCCAGGATAGCCATAATTCTCTCCCCCCAGATTTACGAAAACAGCGCAATTTTTCCTTTGAATGAGAACAAGGAATAAGCCTTTTTGTGCACATCTCTTGCCTGTTCCGTAGACACACCCTTCATCCATCAGTGCCAAAATGCTGCTTGCGCGGCAGTCTAAAGCTTGATACCATCCTGTCGTTCCATGTGCAGATAGGTGGACGGAAGACGTTGCGACTTTCCCCAGCATTCTTTCGCAGTGGCAATATTGTAGCCTATGAGGTTTAGCCGAGGCGCGATCATTGCTGGTTGAAAACTTTACCCAATACCCCGCCGGGATGACTTGAAATACAGTCAGCTTTGGCAATTTTTGTCAGCCTTTAAGGAGGCTTAACAGTTTGTTGAAAAAAGGACTTTTGTTTTGGTTTCTTTCGTGTGCTGCTTTTGCTGGAAAGCCAAAAGCTGAACCTTGTGAATGTCTTCTTGAGAGCATGTTTGGAGAGTCTTTGTGTTCTTCCTTGATCAAATGCAAGCAGGCTGGCTTATTATATAGATCCTGACAATGTTTTCAGATATGAACACAAGCTTTTTCTACAACTGGTATTAAAACGCCATTCGCCGTGATGTGTCGTAAACAGTGACGGGAGACCCAAAGCTTTTCAAAGCGTCCAATCAGTTGCACCAATTGCTCTGCAAAATGATTCACTGTTTCCAAGCATTGGAAACGCCACACGCTGCTGACGCCTGCTGGTCAGAAAAGTGTAAATGCAACAAAAACTCAGGCCAGACATGTATAGAAACACCTTTTACAAACACATTACAAAAGTTTTATTGGAAGTAAAATCTATCAAATGCAATTAACTTATAATCTAATGCTACTACATTTCAAGTGTCTGTGTAATATGTGTTCTTTTATCAATTTTCAAGTCTTACTTTGTTTTGTTCCATGGCTCAGCCATTTGTTGATGGCTCGGCTAAACTGGCCAATAAAACAATATTGACTTCTTTTGTTCCTTCCAATTATAGCAATGTCTAATTTAAACACCTGCAAATGTACGAAACTGAGCAGAGATCAGGTAGAAACCATAGACAACGGTTCTCTGTGAATCGGCATGATTCATGGGTTCGCAGAGACCGTTGGCATCAGTTGGTTGAAGCATCCCTGCAGTTGACCTGTTCACTACATTCTCTGTGAGAACTAAAGAGCTCATGCGACGAGAATGGGATTCAAACCCACGCGTGCAAAGCACAATGGATTAGCAGTCCATCGCCTTAACCACTCGGCCACCTCGTCTCTCAGTGTCCTCCCTCTTGAAGCTGCGCTGCTGTGATTTTCTTCAGCTATTCTTTGTATCTGGACGTTAAAAAGAGCAGCTTTGCTCAACTGACTAAAGCCATCAAACGACGAGGATGGGATTCGAACCCACGCGTGCAGAGCACAATGGATTAGCAGTCCATCGCCTTCACCACTCGGCCACCTCGTCTCTCGAAGCCCTTTTTGTTGGAAGCTGTGCGGCGCTGTTTGTCTTTTTGGCACAACGGATTAGCGGTCCATCACTTTAAACACTCTGCCACCTCCTCACACTCCTAGCTGCCGGAAGCGGCATTCAGGTGCTCTTCAGCCGCCGTCATTTACAGGACAGTGTTGCTGAAGTTGATGAAGTTCACCATAATGTGTTGTAAATGGTTGGCTAGATGCGAGAGGTAACCCTTCGACTGACCTGCAAGGAGCATTGGGTTCTATGGGATAGGAGACTCACAATATGTTTGCAGTGTCCTTGTATTCTTCATTTTCTTACCCAACCTAGTAGGGGGCTCGTTGAAGCAATCCTGAAGTCTGTTTGTGGAGATTGAGGGTTATGACTCCGCCTCTTTGCTGCCAGGATAGCCATAATTCTCTCCCCCCAGATTTACGAAAACAGCGCAATTTTTCCTTTGAATGAGAACAAGGAATAAGCCTTTTTGTGCACATCTCTTGCCTGTTCCGTAGACACACCCTTCATCCATCAGTGCCAAAATGCTGCTTGCGCGGCAGTCTAAAGCTTGATACCATCCTGTCGTTCCATGTGCAGATAGGTGGACGGAAGACGTTGCGACTTTCCCCAGCATTCTTTCGCAGTGGCAATATTGTAGCCTATGAGGTTTAGCCGAGGCGCGATCATTGCTGGTTGAAAACTTTACCCAATACCCCGCCGGGATGACTTGAAATACAGTCAGCTTTGGCAATTTTTGTCAGCCTTTAAGGAGGCTTAACAGTTTGTTGAAAAAAGGACTTTTGTTTTGGTTTCTTTCGTGTGCTGCTTTTGCTGGAAAGCCAAAAGCTGAACCTTGTGAATGTCTTCTTGAGAGCATGTTTGGAGAGTCTTTGTGTTCTTCCTTGATCAAATGCAAGCAGGCTGGCTTATTATATAGATCCTGACAATGTTTTCAGATATGAACACAAGCTTTTTCTACAACTGGTATTAAAACGCCATTCGCCGTGATGTGTCGTAAACAGTGACGGGAGACCCAAAGCTTTTCAAAGCGTCCAATCAGTTGCACCAATTGCTCTGCAAAATGATTCACTGTTTCCAAGCATTGGAAACGCCACACGCTGCTGACGCCTGCTGGTCAGAAAAGTGTAAATGCAACAAAAACTCAGGCCAGACATGTATAGAAACACCTTTTACAAACACATTACAAAAGTTTTATTGGAAGTAAAATCTATCAAATGCAATTAACTTATAATCTAATGCTACTACATTTCAAGTGTCTGTGTAATATGTGTTCTTTTATCAATTTTCAAGTCTTACTTTGTTTTGTTCCATGGCTCAGCCATTTGTTGATGGCTCGGCTAAACTGGCCAATAAAACAATATTGACTTCTTTTGTTCCTTCCAATTATAGCAATGTCTAATTTAAACACCTGCAAATGTACGAAACTGAGCAGAGATCAGGTAGAAACCATAGACAACGGTTCTCTGTGAATCGGCATGATTCATGGGTTCGCAGAGACCGTTGGCATCAGTTGGTTGAAGCATCCCTGCAGTTGACCTGTTCACTACATTCTCTGTGAGAACTAAAGAGCTCATGCGACGAGAATGGGATTCAAACCCACGCGTGCAAAGCACAATGGATTAGCAGTCCATCGCCTTAACCACTCGGCCACCTCGTCTCTCAGTGTCTGTGAGCTGCTGTGATTTTCTTCAGCTATTCTTTGTATCTGGACGTTAAAAAGAGCAGCTTTGCTCAACTGACTAAAGCCATCAAACGACGAGGATGGGATTCGAACCCACGCGTGCAGAGCACAATGGATTAGCAGTCCATCGCCTTCACCACTCGGCCACCTCGTCTCTCGATGCCCTTTTTGTTGGAAGCTGTGCGGCGCTGTTTGTCTTTCTGGCACAACGGATTAGCGGTCCATCACTTTAAACACTCTGCCACCTCCTCACACACCTAGCTGCCGGAAGCGGCATTCAGGTGCTCTTCAGCCGCCGTCATTTACAGGACAGTGTTGCTGAAGTTGATGAAGTTCACCATAATGTGTTGTAAATGGTTGGCTAGATGCGAGAGGTAACCCTTCGACTGACCTGCAAGGAGCATTGGGTTCTATGGGATAGGAGACTCACAATATGTTTGCAGTGTCCTTGTATTCTTCATTTTCTTACCCAACCTAGTAGGGGGCTCGTTGAAGCAATCCTGAAGTCTGTTTGTGGAGATTGAGGGTTATGACTCCGCCTCTTTGCTGCCAGGATAGCCATAATTCTCTCCCCCCAGATTTACGAAAACAGCGCAATTTTTCCTTTGAATGAGAACAAGGAATAAGCCTTTTTGTGCACATCTCCTGCCTGTTCCGTAGACACACCCTTCATCCATCAGTGCCAAAATGCTGCTTGCGCGGCAGTCTAAAGCTTGATACCATCCTGTCGTTCCATGTGCAGATAGGTGGACGGAAGACGTTGCGACTTTCCCCAGCATTCTTTCGCAGTGGCAATATTGTAGCCTATGAGGTTTAGCCGAGGCGCGATCATTGCTGGTTGAAAACTTTACCCAATACCCCGCCGGGATGACTTGAAATACAGTCAGCTTTGGCAATTTTTGTCAGCCTTTAAGGAGGCTTAACAGTTTGTTGAAAAAAGGACTTGTGTTTTGGTTTCTTTCGCTTTTGCTTTTGCTGGAAAGCCAAAAGCTGAACCTTGTGAATGTCTTCTTGAGAGCATGTTTGGAGAGTCTTTGTGTTCTTCCTTGATCAAATGCAAGCAGGCTGGCTTATTATATAGATCCTGATCTCAACAATGTTTTCAGATATGAACACAAGCTTTTTCTACAACTGGTATTAAAACGCCATTCGCCGTGATGTGTCGTAAACAGTGACGGGAGACCCAAAGCTTTTCAAAGCGTCCAATCAGTTGCACCAATTGCTCTGCAAAATGATTCACTGTTTCCAAGCATTGGAAACGCCACACGCTGCTGACGCCTGCTGGTCAGAAAAGTGTAAATGCAACAAAAACTCAGGCCAGACATGTATAGAAACACCTTTTACAAACACATTACAAAGGTTTTATTGGAAGTAAAATCTATCAAATGCAATTAACTTATAATCTAATGCTACTACATTTCAAGTGTCTGTGTAATATGTGTTCTTTTATCAATTTTCAAGTCTTACTTTGTTTTGTTCCATGGCTCAGCCATTTGTTGATGGCTCGGCTAAACTGGCCAATAAAACAATATTGACTTCTTTTGTTCCTTCCAATTATAGCAATGTCTAATTTAAACACCTGCAAATGTACGAAACTGAGCAGAGATCAGGTAGAAACCATAGACAACGGTTCTCTGTGAATCGGCATGATTCATGGGTTCGCAGAGACCGTTGGCATCAGTTGGTTGAAGCATCCCTGCAGTTGACCTGTTCACTACATTCTCTGTGAGAACTAAAGAGCTCATGCGACGAGAATGGGATTCGAACCCACGCGTGCAAAGCACAATGCAGTCCATCGCCTTAACCACTCGGCCACCTCGTCTCTCAGTGTCCTCCCTCTTGAAGCTGCGCTGCTGTGATTTTCTTCAGCTATTCTTTGTATCTGGACGTTAAAATGAGCAGCTTTGCTCAACTGACTAAAGCCATCAAACGACGAGGATGGGATTCGAACCCACGCGTGCAGAGCACAATGGATTAGCAGTCCATCGCCTTCACCACTCGGCCACCTCGCCTCTCGATGCCCTTTTTGTTGGAAGCTGTGCGGTGCTGTTTGTCTTTTTGACACAACGGATTAGCGGATTAGCGGTCCATCACTTTAAACACTCTGCCACCTCCTCACACTCCTAGCTGCCGGAAGCGGCATTCAGGTGCTCTTCAGCCGCCGTCATTTACAGGACAGTGTTGCTGAAGTTGATGAAGTTCACCATAATGTGTTGTAAATGGTTGGCTAGATGCGAGAGGTAACCCTTCGACTGACCTGCAAGGAGCATTGGGTTCTATGGGATAGGAGACTCACAATATGTTTGCAGTGTCCTTGTATTCTTCATTTTCTTACCCAACCTAGTAGGGGGCTCGTTGAAGCAATCCTGAAGTCTGTTTGTGGAGATTGAGGGTTATGACTCCGCCTCTTTGCTGCCAGGATAGCCATAATTCTCTCCCCCCAGATTTACGAAAACAGCGCAATTTTTCCTTTGAATGAGAACAAGGAATAAGCCTTTTTGTGCACATCTCTTGCCTGTTCCGTAGACACACCCTTCATCCATCAGTGCCAAAATGCTGCTTGCGCGGCAGTCTAAAGCTTGATACCATCCTGTCGTTCCATGTGCAGATAGGTGGACGGAAGACGTTGCGACTTTCCCCAGCATTCTTTCGCAGTGGCAATATTGTAGCCTATGAGGTTTAGCCGAGGCGCGATCATTGCTGGTTGAAAACTTTACCCAATACCCCGCCGGGATGACTTGAAATACAGTCAGCTTTGGCAATTTTTGTCAGCCTTTAAGGAGGCTTAACAGTTTGTTGAAAAAAGGACTTGTGTTTTGGTTTCTTTCGTGTGCTGCTTTTGCTGGAAAGCCAAAAGCTGAACCTTGTGAATGTCTTCTTGAGAGCATGTTTGGAGAGTCTTTGTGTTCTTCCTTGATCAAATGCAAGCAGGCTGGCTTATTATATAGATCCTGATCTCAACAATGTTTTCAGATATGAACACAAGCTTTTTCTACAACTGGTATTAAAACGCCATTCGCCGTGATGTGTCGTAAACAGTGACGGGAGACCCAAAGCTTTTCAAAGCGTCCAATCAGTTGCACCAATTGCTCTGCAAAATGATTCACTGTTTCCAAGCATTGGAAACGCCACACGCTGCTGACGCCTGCTGGTCAGAAAAGTGTAAATGCAACAAAAACTCAGGCCAGACATGTATAGAAACACCTTTTACAAACACATTACAAAAGTTTTATTGGAAGTAAAATCTATCAAATGCAATTAACTTATAATCTAATGCTACTACATTTCAAGTGTCTGTGTAATATGTGTTCTTTTATCAATTTTCAAGTCTTACTTTGTTTTGTTCCATGGCTCAGCCATTTGTTGATGGCTCGGCTAAACTGGCCAATAAAACAATATTGACTTCTTTTGTTCCTTCCAATTATAGCAATGTCTAATTTAAACACCTGCAAATGTACGAAACTGAGCAGAGATCAGGTAGAAACCATAGACAACGGTTCTCTGTGAATCGGCATGATTCATGGGTTCGCAGAGACCGTTGGCATCAGTTGGTTGAAGCATCCCTGCAGTTGACCTGTTCACTACATTCTCTGTGAGAACTAAAGAGCTCATGCGACGAGAATGGGATTCGAACCCACGCGTGCAAAGCACAATGCAGTCCATCGCCTTAACCACTCGGCCACCTCGTCTCTCAGTGTCCTCCCTCTTGAAGCTGCGCTGCTGTGATTTTCTTCAGCTATTCTTTGTATCTGGACGTTAAAATGAGCAGCTTTGCTCAACTGACTAAAGCCATCAAACGACGAGGATGGGATTCGAACCCACGCGTGCAGAGCACAATGGATTAGCAGTCCATCGCCTTCACCACTCGGCCACCTCGCCTCTCGATGCCCTTTTTGTTGGAAGCTGTGCGGTGCTGTTTGTCTTTTTGACACAACGGATTAGCGGATTAGCGGTCCATCACTTTAAACACTCTGCCACCTCCTCACACTCCTAGCTGCCGGAAGCGGCATTCAGGTGCTCTTCAGCCGCCGTCATTTACAGGACAGTGTTGCTGAAGTTGATGAAGTTCACCATAATGTGTTGTAAATGGTTGGCTAGATGCGAGAGGTAACCCTTCGACTGACCTGCAAGGAGCATTGGGTTCTATGGGATAGGAGACTCACAATATGTTTGCAGTGTCCTTGTATTCTTCATTTTCTTACCCAACCTAGTAGGGGGCTCGTTGAAGCAATCCTGAAGTCTGTTTGTGGAGATTGAGGGTTATGACTCCGCCTCTTTGCTGCCAGGATAGCCATAATTCTCTCCCCCCAGATTTACGAAAACAGCGCAATTTTTCCTTTGAATGAGAACAAGGAATAAGCCTTTTTGTGCACATCTCTTGCCTGTTCCGTAGACACACCCTTCATCCATCAGTGCCAAAATGCTGCTTGCGCGGCAGTCTAAAGCTTGATACCATCCTGTCGTTCCATGTGCAGATAGGTGGACGGAAGACGTTGCGACTTTCCCCAGCATTCTTTCGCAGTGGCAATATTGTAGCCTATGAGGTTTAGCCGAGGCGCGATCATTGCTGGTTGAAAACTTTACCCAATACCCCGCCGGGATGACTTGAAATACAGTCAGCTTTGGCAATTTTTGTCAGCCTTTAAGGAGGCTTAACAGTTTGTTGAAAAAAGGACTTGTGTTTTGGTTTCTTTCGTGTGCTGCTTTTGCTGGAAAGCCAAAAGCTGAACCTTGTGAATGTCTTCTTGAGAGCATGTTTGGAGAGTCTTTGTGTTCTTCCTTGATCAAATGCAAGCAGGCTGGCTTATTATATAGATCCTGATCTCAACAATGTTTTCAGATATGAACACAAGCTTTTTCTACAACTGGTATTAAAACGCCATTCGCCGTGATGTGTCGTAAACAGTGACGGGAGACCCAAAGCTTTTCAAAGCGTCCAATCAGTTGCACCAATTGCTCTGCAAAATGATTCACTGTTTCCAAGCATTGGAAACGCCACACGCTGCTGACGCCTGCTGGTCAGAAAAGTGTAAATGCAACAAAAACTCAGGCCAGACATGTATAGAAACACCTTTTACAAACACATTACAAAAGTTTTATTGGAAGTAAAATCTATCAAATGCAATTAACTTATAATCTAATGCTACTACATTTCAAGTGTCTGTGTAATATGTGTTCTTTTATCAATTTTCAAGTCTTACTTTGTTTTGTTCCATGGCTCAGCCATTTGTTGATGGCTCGGCTAAACTGGCCAATAAAACAATATTGACTTCTTTTGTTCCTTCCAATTATAGCAATGTCTAATTTAAACACCTGCAAATGTACGAAACTGAGCAGAGATCAGGTAGAAACCATAGACAACGGTTCTCTGTGAATCGGCATGATTCATGGGTTCGCAGAGACCGTTGGCATCAGTTGGTTGAAGCATCCCTGCAGTTGACCTGTTCACTACATTCTCTGTGAGAACTAAAGAGCTCATGCGACGAGAATGGGATTCGAACCCACGCGTGCAAAGCACAATGCAGTCCATCGCCTTAACCACTCGGCCACCTCGTCTCTCAGTGTCCTCCCTCTTGAAGCTGCGCTGCTGTGATTTTCTTCAGCTATTCTTTGTATCTGGACGTTAAAATGAGCAGCTTTGCTCAACTGACTAAAGCCATCAAACGACGAGGATGGGATTCGAACCCACGCGTGCAGAGCACAATGGATTAGCAGTCCATCGCCTTCACCACTCGGCCACCTCGCCTCTCGATGCCCTTTTTGTTGGAAGCTGTGCGGTGCTGTTTGTCTTTTTGACACAACGGATTAGCGGATTAGCGGTCCATCACTTTAAACACTCTGCCACCTCCTCACACTCCTAGCTGCCGGAAGCGGCATTCAGGTGCTCTTCAGCCGCCGTCATTTACAGGACAGTGTTGCTGAAGTTGATGAAGTTCACCATAATGTGTTGTAAATGGTTGGCTAGATGCGAGAGGTAACCCTTCGACTGACCTGCAAGGAGCATTGGGTTCTATGGGATAGGAGACTCACAATATGTTTGCAGTGTCCTTGTATTCTTCATTTTCTTACCCAACCTAGTAGGGGGCTCGTTGAAGCAATCCTGAAGTCTGTTTGTGGAGATTGAGGGTTATGACTCCGCCTCTTTGCTGCCAGGATAGCCATAATTCTCTCCCCCCAGATTTACGAAAACAGCGCAATTTTTCCTTTGAATGAGAACAAGGAATAAGCCTTTTTGTGCACATCTCTTGCCTGTTCCGTAGACACACCCTTCATCCATCAGTGCCAAAATGCTGCTTGCGCGGCAGTCTAAAGCTTGATACCATCCTGTCGTTCCATGTGCAGATAGGTGGACGGAAGACGTTGCGACTTTCCCCAGCATTCTTTCGCAGTGGCAATATTGTAGCCTATGAGGTTTAGCCGAGGTGCGATCATTGCTGGTTGAAAACTTTACCCAATACCCCGCCGGGATGACTTGAAATACAGTCAGCTTTGGCAATTTTTGTCAGCCTTTAAGGAGGCTTAACAGTTTGTTGAAAAAAGGACTTGTGTTTTGGTTTCTTTCGCGTGCTGCTTTTGCTGGAAAGCCAAAAGCTGAACCTTGTGAATGTCTTCTTGAGAGCATGTTTGGAGAGTCTTTGTGTTCTTCCTTGATCAAATGCAAGCAGGCTGGCTTATTATATAGATCCTGATCTCAACAATGTTTTCAGATATGAACACAAGCTTTTTCTACAACTGGTATTAAAACGCCATTCGCCGTGATGTGTCGTAAACAGTGACGGGAGACCCAAAGCTTTTCAAAGCGTCCAATCAGTTGCACCAATTGCTCTGCAAAATGATTCACTGTTTCCAAGCATTGGAAACGCCACACGCTGCTGATGCCTGCTGGTCAGAAAAGTGTAAATGCAACAAAAACTCAGGCCAGACATGTATAGAAACACCTTTTACAAACACATTACAAAAGTTTTATTGGAAGTAAAATCTATCAAATGCAATTAACTTATAATCTAATGCTACTACATTTCAAGTGTCTGTGTAATATGTGTTCTTTTATCAATTTTCAAGTCTTACTTTGTTTTGTTCCATGGCTCAGCCATTTGTTGATGGCTCGGCTAAACTGGCCAATAAAACAATATTGACTTCTTTTGTTCCTTCCAATTATAGCAATGTCTAATTTAAACACCTGCAAATGTACGAAACTGAGCAGAGATCAGGTAGAAACCATAGACAACGGTTCTCTGTGAATCGGCATGATTCATGGGTTCGCAGAGACCGTTGGCATCAGTTGGTTGAAGCATCCCTGCAGTTGACCTGTTCACTACATTCTCTGTGAGAACTAAAGAGCTCATGCGACGAGAATGGGATTCGAACCCACGCGTGCAAAGCACAATGCAGTCCATCGCCTTAACCACTCGGCCACCTCGTCTCTCAGTGTCCTCCCTCTTGAAGCTGCGCTGCTGTGATTTTCTTCAGCTATTCTTTGTATCTGGACGTTAAAATGAGCAGCTTTGCTCAACTGACTAAAGCCATCAAACGACGAGGATGGGATTCGAACCCACGCGTGCAGAGCACAATGGATTAGCAGTCCATCGCCTTCACCACTCGGCCACCTCGCCTCTCGATGCCCTTTTTGTTGGAAGCTGTGCGGTGCTGTTTGTCTTTTTGACACAACGGATTAGCGGATTAGCGGTCCATCACTTTAAACACTCTGCCACCTCCTCACACTCCTAGCTGCCGGAAGCGGCATTCAGGTGCTCTTCAGCCGCCGTCATTTACAGGACAGTGTTGCTGAAGTTGATGAAGTTCACCATAATGTGTTGTAAATGGTTGGCTAGATGCGAGAGGTAACCCTTCGACTGACCTGCAAGGAGCATTGGGTTCTATGGGATAGGAGACTCACAATATGTTTGCAGTGTCCTTGTATTCTTCATTTTCTTACCCAACCTAGTAGGGGGCTCGTTGAAGCAATCCTGAAGTCTGTTTGTGGAGATTGAGGGTTATGACTCCGCCTCTTTGCTGCCAGGATAGCCATAATTCTCTCCCCCCAGATTTACGAAAACAGCGCAATTTTTCCTTTGAATGAGAACAAGGAATAAGCCTTTTTGTGCACATCTCTTGCCTGTTCCGTAGACACACCCTTCATCCATCAGTGCCAAAATGCTGCTTGCGCGGCAGTCTAAAGCTTGATACCATCCTGTCGTTCCATGTGCAGATAGGTGGACGGAAGACGTTGCGACTTTCCCCAGCATTCTTTCGCAGTGGCAATATTGTAGCCTATGAGGTTTAGCCGAGGCGCGATCATTGCTGGTTGAAAACTTTACCCAATACCCCGCCGGGATGACTTGAAATACAGTCAGCTTTGGCAATTTTTGTCAGCCTTTAAGGAGGCTTAACAGTTTGTTGAAAAAAGGACTTGTGTTTTGGTTTCTTTCGTGTGCTGCTTTTGCTGGAAAGCCAAAAGCTGAACCTTGTGAATGTCTTCTTGAGAGCATGTTTGGAGAGTCTTTGTGTTCTTCCTTGATCAAATGCAAGCAGGCTGGCTTATTATATAGATCCTGATCTCAACAATGTTTTCAGATATGAACACAAGCTTTTTCTACAACTGGTATTAAAACGCCATTCGCCGTGATGTGTCGTAAACAGTGACGGGAGACCCAAAGCTTTTCAAAGCGTCCAATCAGTTGCACCAATTGCTCTGCAAAATGATTCACTGTTTCCAAGCATTGGAAACGCCACACGCTGCTGACGCCTGCTGGTCAGAAAAGTGTAAATGCAACAAAAACTCAGGCCAGACATGTATAGAAACACCTTTTACAAACACATTACAAAAGTTTTATTGGAAGTAAAATCTATCAAATGCAATTAACTTATAATCTAATGCTACTACATTTCAAGTGTCTGTGTAATATGTGTTCTTTTATCAATTTTCAAGTCTTACTTTGTTTTGTTCCATGGCTCAGCCATTTGTTGATGGCTCGGCTAAACTGGCCAATAAAACAATATTGACTTCTTTTGTTCCTTCCAATTATAGCAATGTCTAATTTAAACACCTGCAAATGTACGAAACTGAGCAGAGATCAGGTAGAAACCATAGACAACGGTTCTCTGTGAATCGGCATGATTCATGGGTTCGCAGAGACCGTTGGCATCAGTTGGTTGAAGCATCCCTGCAGTTGACCTGTTCACTACATTCTCTGTGAGAACTAAAGAGCTCATGCGACGAGAATGGGATTCGAACCCACGCGTGCAAAGCACAATGCAGTCCATCGCCTTAACCACTCGGCCACCTCGTCTCTCAGTGTCCTCCCTCTTGAAGCTGCGCTGCTGTGATTTTCTTCAGCTATTCTTTGTATCTGGACGTTAAAATGAGCAGCTTTGCTCAACTGACTAAAGCCATCAAACGACGAGGATGGGATTCGAACCCACGCGTGCAGAGCACAATGGATTAGCAGTCCATCGCCTTCACCACTCGGCCACCTCGCCTCTCGATGCCCTTTTTGTTGGAAGCTGTGCGGTGCTGTTTGTCTTTTTGACACAACGGATTAGCGGATTAGCGGTCCATCACTTTAAACACTCTGCCACCTCCTCACACTCCTAGCTGCCGGAAGCGGCATTCAGGTGCTCTTCAGCCGCCGTCATTTACAGGACAGTGTTGCTGAAGTTGATGAAGTTCACCATAATGTGTTGTAAATGGTTGGCTAGATGCGAGAGGTAACCCTTCGACTGACCTGCAAGGAGCATTGGGTTCTATGGGATAGGAGACTCACAATATGTTTGCAGTGTCCTTGTATTCTTCATTTTCTTACCCAACCTAGTAGGGGGCTCGTTGAAGCAATCCTGAAGTCTGTTTGTGGAGATTGAGGGTTATGACTCCGCCTCTTTGCTGCCAGGATAGCCATAATTCTCTCCCCCCAGATTTACGAAAACAGCGCAATTTTTCCTTTGAATGAGAACAAGGAATAAGCCTTTTTGTGCACATCTCTTGCCTGTTCCGTAGACACACCCTTCATCCATCAGTGCCAAAATGCTGCTTGCGCGGCAGTCTAAAGCTTGATACCATCCTGTCGTTCCATGTGCAGATAGGTGGACGGAAGACGTTGCGACTTTCCCCAGCATTCTTTCGCAGTGGCAATATTGTAGCCTATGAGGTTTAGCCGAGGCGCGATCATTGCTGGTTGAAAACTTTACCCAATACCCCGCCGGGATGACTTGAAATACAGTCAGCTTTGGCAATTTTTGTCAGCCTTTAAGGAGGCTTAACAGTTTGTTGAAAAAAGGACTTGTGTTTTGGTTTCTTTCGCGTGCTGCTTTTGCTGGAAAGCCAAAAGCTGAACCTTGTGAATGTCTTCTTGAGAGCATGTTTGGAGAGTCTTTGTGTTCTTCCTTGATCAAATGCAAGCAGGCTGGCTTATTATATAGATCCTGATCTCAACAATGTTTTCAGATATGAACACAAGCTTTTTCTACAACTGGTATTAAAACGCCATTCGCCGTGATGTGTCGTAAACAGTGACGGGAGACCCAAAGCTTTTCAAAGCGTCCAATCAGTTGCACCAATTGCTCTGCAAAATGATTCACTGTTTCCAAGCATTGGAAACGCCACACGCTGCTGATGCCTGCTGGTCAGAAAAGTGTAAATGCAACAAAAACTCAGGCCAGACATGTATAGAAACACCTTTTACAAACACATTACAAAAGTTTTATTGGAAGTAAAATCTATCAAATGCAATTAACTTATAATCTAATGCTACTACATTTCAAGTGTCTGTGTAATATGTGTTCTTTTATCAATTTTCAAGTCTTACTTTGTTTTGTTCCATGGCTCAGCCATTTGTTGATGGCTCGGCTAAACTGGCCAATAAAACAATATTGACTTCTTTTGTTCCTTCCAATTATAGCAATGTCTAATTTAAACACCTGCAAATGTACGAAACTGAGCAGAGATCAGGTAGAAACCATAGACAACGGTTCTCTGTGAATCGGCATGATTCATGGGTTCGCAGAGACCGTTGGCATCAGTTGGTTGAAGCATCCCTGCAGTTGACCTGTTCACTACATTCTCTGTGAGAACTAAAGAGCTCATGCGACGAGAATGGGATTCGAACCCACGCGTGCAAAGCACAATGCAGTCCATCGCCTTAACCACTCGGCCACCTCGTCTCTCAGTGTCCTCCCTCTTGAAGCTGCGCTGCTGTGATTTTCTTCAGCTATTCTTTGTATCTGGACGTTAAAATGAGCAGCTTTGCTCAACTGACTAAAGCCATCAAACGACGAGGATGGGATTCGAACCCACGCGTGCAGAGCACAATGGATTAGCAGTCCATCGCCTTCACCACTCGGCCACCTCGCCTCTCGATGCCCTTTTTGTTGGAAGCTGTGCGGTGCTGTTTGTCTTTTTGACACAACGGATTAGCGGATTAGCGGTCCATCACTTTAAACACTCTGCCACCTCCTCACACTCCTAGCTGCCGGAAGCGGCATTCAGGTGCTCTTCAGCCGCCGTCATTTACAGGACAGTGTTGCTGAAGTTGATGAAGTTCACCATAATGTGTTGTAAATGGTTGGCTAGATGCGAGAGGTAACCCTTCGACTGACCTGCAAGGAGCATTGGGTTCTATGGGATAGGAGACTCACAATATGTTTGCAGTGTCCTTGTATTCTTCATTTTCTTACCCAACCTAGTAGGGGGCTCGTTGAAGCAATCCTGAAGTCTGTTTGTGGAGATTGAGGGTTATGACTCCGCCTCTTTGCTGCCAGGATAGCCATAATTCTCTCCCCCCAGATTTACGAAAACAGCGCAATTTTTCCTTTGAATGAGAACAAGGAATAAGCCTTTTTGTGCACATCTCTTGCCTGTTCCGTAGACACACCCTTCATCCATCAGTGCCAAAATGCTGCTTGCGCGGCAGTCTAAAGCTTGATACCATCCTGTCGTTCCATGTGCAGATAGGTGGACGGAAGACGTTGCGACTTTCCCCAGCATTCTTTCGCAGTGGCAATATTGTAGCCTATGAGGTTTAGCCGAGGCGCGATCATTGCTGGTTGAAAACTTTACCCAATACCCCGCCGGGATGACTTGAAATACAGTCAGCTTTGGCAATTTTTGTCAGCCTTTAAGGAGGCTTAACAGTTTGTTGAAAAAAGGACTTGTGTTTTGGTTTCTTTCGTGTGCTGCTTTTGCTGGAAAGCCAAAAGCTGAACCTTGTGAATGTCTTCTTGAGAGCATGTTTGGAGAGTCTTTGTGTTCTTCCTTGATCAAATGCAAGCAGGCTGGCTTATTATATAGATCCTGATCTCAACAATGTTTTCAGATATGAACACAAGCTTTTTCTACAACTGGTATTAAAACGCCATTCGCCGTGATGTGTCGTAAACAGTGACGGGAGACCCAAAGCTTTTCAAAGCGTCCAATCAGTTGCACCAATTGCTCTGCAAAATGATTCACTGTTTCCAAGCATTGGAAACGCCACACGCTGCTGACGCCTGCTGGTCAGAAAAGTGTAAATGCAACAAAAACTCAGGCCAGACATGTATAGAAACACCTTTTACAAACACATTACAAAAGTTTTATTGGAAGTAAAATCTATCAAATGCAATTAACTTATAATCTAATGCTACTACATTTCAAGTGTCTGTGTAATATGTGTTCTTTTATCAATTTTCAAGTCTTACTTTGTTTTGTTCCATGGCTCAGCCATTTGTTGATGGCTCGGCTAAACTGGCCAATAAAACAATATTGACTTCTTTTGTTCCTTCCAATTATAGCAATGTCTAATTTAAACACCTGCAAATGTACGAAACTGAGCAGAGATCAGGTAGAAACCATAGACAACGGTTCTCTGTGAATCGGCATGATTCATGGGTTCGCAGAGACCGTTGGCATCAGTTGGTTGAAGCATCCCTGCAGTTGACCTGTTCACTACATTCTCTGTGAGAACTAAAGAGCTCATGCGACGAGAATGGGATTCGAACCCACGCGTGCAAAGCACAATGCAGTCCATCGCCTTAACCACTCGGCCACCTCGTCTCTCAGTGTCCTCCCTCTTGAAGCTGCGCTGCTGTGATTTTCTTCAGCTATTCTTTGTATCTGGACGTTAAAAAGAGCAGCTTTGCTCAACTGACTAAAGCCATCAAACGACGAGGATGGGATTCGAACCCACGCGTGCAGAGCACAGTGGATTAGCAGTCCATCGCCTTCACCACTCGGCCACCTCGTCTCTCGATGCCCTCATTGTTGGAAGCTGTGCGGCGCTGTTTGTCTTTTTGGCACAACGGATTAGCGGTCCATCACTTTAAACACTCTGCCACCTCCTCACACTCCTAGCTGCCGGAAGCGGCATTCAGGTGCTCTTCAGCCGCCGTCATTTACAGGACAGTGTTGCTGAAGTTGATGAAGTTCACCATAATGTGTTGTAAATGGTTGGCTAGATGCGAGAGGTAACCCTTCGACTGACCTGCAAGGAGCATTGGGTTCTATGGGATAGGAGACTCACAATATGTTTGCAGTGTCCTTGTATTCTTCATTTTCTTACCCAACCTAGTAGGGGGCTCGTTGAAGCAATCCTGAAGTCTGTTTGTGGAGATTGAGGGTTATGACTCCGCCTCTTTGCTGCCAGGATAGCCATAATTCTCTCCCCCCAGATTTACGAAAACAGCGCAATTTTTCCTTTGAATGAGAACAAGGAATAAGCCTTTTTGTGCACATCTCTTGCCTGTTCCGTAGACACACCCTTCATCCATCAGTGCCAAAATGCTGCTTGCGCGGCAGTCTAAAGCTTGATACCATCCTGTCGTTCCATGTGCAGATAGGTGGACGGAAGACGTTGCGACTTTCCCCAGCATTCTTTCGCAGTGGCAATATTGTAGCCTATGAGGTTTAGCCGAGGCGCGATCATTGCTGGTTGAAAACTTTACCCAATACCCCGCCGGGATGACTTGAAATACAGTCAGCTTTGGCAATTTTTGTCAGCCTTTAAGGAGGCTTAACAGTTTGTTGAAAAAAGGACTTGTGTTTTGGTTTCTTTCGTGTGCTGCTTTTGCTGGAAAGCCAAAAGCTGAACCTTGTGAATGTCTTCTTGAGAGCATGTTTGGAGAGTCTTTGTGTTCTTCCTTGATCAAATGCAAGCAGGCTGGCTTATTATATAGATCCTGATCTCAACAATGTTTTCAGATATGAACACAAGCTTTTTCTACAACTGGTATTAAAACGCCATTCGCCGTGATGTGTCGTAAACAGTGACGGGAGACCCAAAGCTTTTCAAAGCGTCCAATCAGTTGCACCAATTGCTCTGCAAAATGATTCACTGTTTCCAAGCATTGGAAACGCCACACGCTGCTGACGCCTGCTGGTCAGAAAAGTGTAAATGCAACAAAAACTCAGGCCAGACATGTATAGAAACACCTTTTACAAACACATTACAAAAGTTTTATTGGAAGTAAAATCTATCAAATGCAATTAACTTATAATCTAATGCTACTACATTTCAAGTGTCTGTGTAATATGTGTTCTTTTATCAATTTTCAAGTCTTACTTTGTTTTGTTCCATGGCTCAGCCATTTGTTGATGGCTCGGCTAAACTGGCCAATAAAACAATATTGACTTCTTTTGTTCCTTCCAATTATAGCAATGTCTAATTTAAACACCTGCAAATGTACGAAACTGAGCAGAGATCAGGTAGAAACCATAGACAACGGTTCTCTGTGAATCGGCATGATTCATGGGTTCGCAGAGACCGTTGGCATCAGTTGGTTGAAGCATCCCTGCAGTTGACCTGTTCACTACATTCTCTGTGAGAACTAAAGAGCTCATGCGACGAGAATGGGATTCGAACCCACGCGTGCAAAGCACAATGCAGTCCATCGCCTTAACCACTCGGCCACCTCGTCTCTCAGTGTCCTCCCTCTTGAAGCTGCGCTGCTGTGATTTTCTTCAGCTATTCTTTGTATCTGGACGTTAAAAAGAGCAGCTTTGCTCAACTGACTAAAGCCATCAAACGACGAGGATGGGATTCGAACCCACGCGTGCAGAGCACAGTGGATTAGCAGTCCATCGCCTTCACCACTCGGCCACCTCGTCTCTCGATGCCCTCATTGTTGGAAGCTGTGCGGCGCTGTTTGTCTTTTTGGCACAACGGATTAGCGGTCCATCACTTTAAACACTCTGCCACCTCCTCACACTCCTAGCTGCCGGAAGCGGCATTCAGGTGCTCTTCAGCCGCCGTCATTTACAGGACAGTGTTGCTGAAGTTGATGAAGTTCACCATAATGTGTTGTAAATGGTTGGCTAGATGCGAGAGGTAACCCTTCGACTGACCTGCAAGGAGCATTGGGTTCTATGGGATAGGAGACTCACAATATGTTTGCAGTGTCCTTGTATTCTTCATTTTCTTACCCAACCTAGTAGGGGGCTCGTTGAAGCAATCCTGAAGTCTGTTTGTGGAGATTGAGGGTTATGACTCCGCCTCTTTCCTGCCAGGATAGCCATAATTCTCTCCCCCCAGATTTACGAAAACAGCGCAATTTTTCCTTTGAATGAGAACAAGGAATAAGCCTTTTTGTGCACATCTCTTGCCTGTTCCGTAGACACACCCTTCATCCATCAGTGCCAAAATGCTGCTTGCGCGGCAGTCTAAAGCTTGATACCATCCTGTCGTTCCATGTGCAGATAGGTGGACGGAAGACGTTGCGACTTTCCCCAGCATTCTTTCGCAGTGGCAATATTGTAGCCTATGAGGTTTAGCCGAGGCGCGATCATTGCTGGTTGAAAACTTTACCCAATATCCCGCCGGGATGACTTGAAATACAGTCAGCTTTGGCAATTTTTGTCAGCCTTTAAGGAGGCTTAACAGTTTGTTGAAAAAAGGACTTGTGTTTTGGTTTCTTTCGTGTGCTGCTTTTGCTGGAAAGCCAGAAGCTGAACCTTGTGAATGTCTTCTTGAGAGAAAGTTTGGAGAGTCTTTGTGTTCTTCCTTGATCAAATGCAAGCAGGCTGGCTTATTATATAGATCCTGATCTCAACAATGTTTTCAGATATGAACACAAGCTTTTTCTACAACTGGTATTAAAACGCCATTCGCCGTGATGTGTCGTAAACAGTGACGGGAGACCCAAAGCTTTTCAAAGCGTCCAATCAGTTGCACCAATTGCTCTGCAAAATGATTCACTGTTTCCAAGCATTGGAAACGCCACACGCTGCTGACGCCTGCTGGTCAGAAAAGTGTAAATGCAACAAAAACTCAGGCCAGACATGTATAGAAACACCTTTTACAAACACATTACAAAAGTTTTATTGGAAGTAAAATCTATCAAATGCAATTAACTTATAATCTAATGCTACTACATTTCAAGTGTCTGTGTAATATGTGTTCTTTTATCAATTTTCAAGTCTTACTTTGTTTTGTTCCATGGCTCAGCCATTTGTTGATGGCTCGGCTAAACTGGCCAATAAAACAATATTGACTTCTTTTGTTCCTTCCAATTATAGCAATGTCTAATTTAAACACCTGCAAATGTACGAAACTGAGCAGAGATCAGGTAGAAACCATAGACAACGGTTCTCTGTGAATCGGCATGATTCATGGGTTCGCAGAGACCGTTGGCATCAGTTGGTTGAAGCATCCCTGCAGTTGACCTGTTCACTACATTCTCTGTGAGAACTAAAGAGCTCATGCGACGAGAATGGGATTCAAACCCACGCGTGCAAAGCACAATGGATTAGCAGTCCATCGCCTTAACCACTCGGCCACCTCGTCTCTCAGTGTCTGTGAGCTGCTGTGATTTTCTTCAGCTATTCTTTGTATCTGGACGTTAAAAAGAGCAGCTTTGCTCAACTGACTAAAGCCATCAAACGACGAGGATGGGATTCGAACCCACGCGTGCAGAGCACAATGGATTAGCAGTCCATCGCCTTCACCACTCGGCCACCTCGTCTCTCGATGCCCTTTTTGTTGGAAGCTGTGCGGCGCTGTTTGTCTTTCTGGCACAACGGATTAGCGGTCCATCACTTTAAACACTCTGCCACCTCCTCACACACCTAGCTGCCGGAAGCGGCATTCAGGTGCTCTTCAGCCGCCGTCATTTACAGGACAGTGTTGCTGAAGTTGATGAAGTTCACCATAATGTGTTGTAAATGGTTGGCTAGATGCGAGAGGTAACCCTTCGACTGACCTGCAAGGAGCATTGGGTTCTATGGGATAGGAGACTCACAATATGTTTGCAGTGTCCTTGTATTCTTCATTTTCTTACCCAACCTAGTAGGGGGCTCGTTGAAGCAATCCTGAAGTCTGTTTGTGGAGATTGAGGGTTATGACTCCGCCTCTTTGCTGCCAGGATAGCCATAATTCTCTCCCCCCAGATTTACGAAAACAGCGCAATTTTTCCTTTGAATGAGAACAAGGAATAAGCCTTTTTGTGCACATCTCCTGCCTGTTCCGTAGACACACCCTTCATCCATCAGTGCCAAAATGCTGCTTGCGCGGCAGTCTAAAGCTTGATACCATCCTGTCGTTCCATGTGCAGATAGGTGGACGGAAGACGTTGCGACTTTCCCCAGCATTCTTTCGCAGTGGCAATATTGTAGCCTATGAGGTTTAGCCGAGGCGCGATCATTGCTGGTTGAAAACTTTACCCAATACCCCGCCGGGATGACTTGAAATACAGTCAGCTTTGGCAATTTTTGTCAGCCTTTAAGGAGGCTTAACAGTTTGTTGAAAAAAGGACTTGTGTTTTGGTTTCTTTCGCTTTTGCTTTTGCTGGAAAGCCAAAAGCTGAACCTTGTGAATGTCTTCTTGAGAGCATGTTTGGAGAGTCTTTGTGTTCTTCCTTGATCAAATGCAAGCAGGCTGGCTTATTATATAGATCCTGATCTCAACAATGTTTTCAGATATGAACACAAGCTTTTTCTACAACTGGTATTAAAACGCCATTCGCCGTGATGTGTCGTAAACAGTGACGGGAGACCCAAAGCTTTTCAAAGCGTCCAATCAGTTGCACCAATTGCTCTGCAAAATGATTCACTGTTTCCAAGCATTGGAAACGCCACACGCTGCTGACGCCTGCTGGTCAGAAAAGTGTAAATGCAACAAAAACTCAGGCCAGACATGTATAGAAACACCTTTTACAAACACATTACAAAGGTTTTATTGGAAGTAAAATCTATCAAATGCAATTAACTTATAATCTAATGCTACTACATTTCAAGTGTCTGTGTAATATGTGTTCTTTTATCAATTTTCAAGTCTTACTTTGTTTTGTTCCATGGCTCAGCCATTTGTTGATGGCTCGGCTAAACTGGCCAATAAAACAATATTGACTTCTTTTGTTCCTTCCAATTATAGCAATGTCTAATTTAAACACCTGCAAATGTACGAAACTGAGCAGAGATCAGGTAGAAACCATAGACAACGGTTCTCTGTGAATCGGCATGATTCATGGGTTCGCAGAGACCGTTGGCATCAGTTGGTTGAAGCATCCCTGCAGTTGACCTGTTCACTACATTCTCTGTGAGAACTAAAGAGCTCATGCGACGAGAATGGGATTCGAACCCACGCGTGCAGAGCACAATGGATTAGCAGTCCATCGCCTTCACCACTCGGCCACCTCGCCTCTCGATGCCCTTTTTGTTGGAAGCTGTGCGGCGCTGTTTGTCTTTTTGGCACAACGGATTAGCGGTCCATCACTTTAAACACTCTGCCACCTCCTCACACTCCTAGCTGCCGGAAGCGGCATTCAGGTGCTCTTCAGCCGCCGTCATTTACAGGACAGTGTTGCTGAAGTTGATGAAGTTCACCATAATGTGTTGTAAATGGTTGGCTAGATGCGAGAGGTAACCCTTCGACTGACCTGCAAGGAGCATTGGGTTCTATGGGATAGGAGACTCACAATATGTTTGCAGTGTCCTTGTATTCTTCATTTTCTTACCCAACCTAGTAGGGGGCTCGTTGAAGCAATCCTGAAGTCTGTTTGTGGAGATTGAGGGTTATGACTCCGCCTCTTTGCTGCCAGGATAGCCATAATTCTCTCTGGGGGATTCGAACCCACGCGTGCAGAGCACAATGGATTAGCAGTCCATCGCCTTCACCACTCGGCCACCTCGCCTCTCGATGCCCTTTTTGTTGGAAGCTGTGCGGCGCTGTTTGTCTTTTTGGCACAACGGATTAGCGGTCCATCACTTTAAACACTCTGCCACCTCCTCACACTCCTAGCTGCCGGAAGCGGCATTCAGGTGCTCTTCAGCCGCCGTCATTTACAGGACAGTGTTGCTGAAGTTGATGAAGTTCACCATAATGTGTTGTAAATGGTTGGCTAGATGCGAGAGGTAACCCTTCGACTGACCTGCAAGGAGCATTGGGTTCTATGGGATAGGAGACTCACAATATGTTTGCAGTGTCCTTGTATTCTTCATTTTCTTACCCAACCTAGTAGGGGGCTCGTTGAAGCAATCCTGAAGTCTGTTTGTGGAGATTGAGGGTTATGACTCCGCCTCTTTGCTGCCAGGATAGCCATAATTCTCTCCCCCCAGATTTACGAAAACAGCGCAATTTTTCCTTTGAATGAGAACAAGGAATAAGCCTTTTTGTGCACATCTCTTGCCTGTTCCGTAGACACACCCTTTATCCATCAGTGCCAAAATGCTGCTTGCGCGGCAGTCTAAAGCTTGATACCATCCTGTCGTTCCATGTGCAGATAGGTGGACGGAAGACGTTGCGACTTTCCCCAGCATTCTTTCGCAGTGGCAATATTGTAGCCTATGAGGTTTAGCCGAGGCGCGATCATTGCTGGTTGAAAACTTTACCCAATACCCCGCCGGGATGACTTGAAATACAGTCAGCTTTGGCAATTTTTGTCAGCCTTTAAGGAGGCTTAACAGTTTGTTGAAAAAAGGACTTTTGTTTTGGTTTCTTTCGTGTGCTGCTTTTGCTGGAAAGCCAAAAGCTGAACCTTGTGAATGTCTTCTTGAGAGCATGTTTGGAGAGTCTTTGTGTTCTTCCTTGATCAAATGCAAGCAGGCTGGCTTATTATATAGATCCTGATCTCAACAATGTTTTCAGATATGAACACAAGCTTTTTCTACAACTGGTATTAAAACGCCATTCGCCGTGATGTGTCGTAAACAGTGACGGGAGACCCAAAGCTTTTCAAAGCGTCCAATCAGTTGCACCAATTGCTCTGCAAAATGATTCACTGTTTCCAAGCATTGGAAACGCCACACGCTGCTGACGCCTGCTGGTCAGAAAAGTGTAAATGCAACAAAAACTCAGGCCAGACATGTATAGAAACACCTTTTACAAACACATTACAAAAGTTTTATTGGAAGTAAAATCTATCAAATGCAATTAACTTATAATCTAATGCTACTACATTTCAAGTGTCTGTGTAATATGTGTTCTTTTATCAATTTTCAAGTCTTACTTTGTTTTGTTCCATGGCTCAGCCATTTGTTGATGGCTCGGCTAAACTGGCCAATAAAACAATATTGACTTCTTTTGTTCCTTCCAATTATAGCAATGTCTAATTTAAACACCTGCAAATGTACGAAACTGAGCAGAGATCAGGTAGAAACCATAGACAACGGTTCTCTGTGAATCGGCATGATTCATGGGTTCGCAGAGACCGTTGGCATCAGTTGGTTGAAGCATCCCTGCAGTTGACCTGTTCACTACATTCTCTGTGAGAACTAATGAGCTCATGCGACGAGAATGGGATTCGAACCCACGCGTGCAAAGCACAATGCAGTCCATCGCCTTAACCACTCGGCCACCTCGTCTCTCAGTGTCCTCCCTCTTGAAGCTGCGCTGCTGTGATTTTCTTCAGCTATTCTTTGTATCTGGACGTTAAAAAGAGCAGCTTTGCTCAACTGACTAAAGCCATCAAACGACGAGGATGGGATTCGAACCCACGCGTGCAGAGCACAATGGATTAGCAGTCCATCGCCTTCACCACTCGGCCACCTCGTCTCTCGATGCCCTCATTGTTGGAAGCTGTGCGGCGCTGTTTGTCTTTTTGGCACAACGGATTAGCGGTCCATCACTTTAAACACTCTGCCACCTCCTCACACTCCTAGCTGCCGGAAGCGGCATTCAGGTGCTCTTCAGCCGCCGTCATTTACAGGACAGTGTTGCTGAAGTTGATGAAGTTCACCATAATGTGTTGTAAATGGTTGGCTAGATGCGAGAGGTAACCCTTCGACTGACCTGCAAGGAGCATTGGGTTCTATGGGATAGGAGACTCACAATATGTTTGCAGTGTCCTTGTATTCTTCATTTTCTTACCCAACCTAGTAGGGGGCTCGTTGAAGCAATCCTGAAGTCTGTTTGTGGAGATTGAGGGTTATGACTCCGCCTCTTTCCTGCCAGGATAGCCATAATTCTCTCCCCCCAGATTTACGAAAACAGCGCAATTTTTCCTTTGAATGAGAACAAGGAATAAGCCTTTTTGTGCACATCTCTTGCCTGTTCCGTAGACACACCCTTCATCCATCAGTGCCAAAATGCTGCTTGCGCGGCAGTCTAAAGCTTGATACCATCCTGTCGTTCCATGTGCAGATAGGTGGACGGAAGACGTTGCGACTTTCCCCAGCATTCTTTCGCAGTGGCAATATTGTAGCCTATGAGGTTTAGCCGTGGCGCGATCATTGCTGGTTGAAAACTTTACCCAATACCCCGCCGGGATGACTTGAAATACAGTCAGCTTTGGCAATTTTTGTCAGCCTTTAAGGAGGCTTAACAGTTTGTTGAAAAAAGGACTTGTGTTTTGGTTTCTTTCGTGTGCTGCTTTTGCTGGAAAGCCAAAAGCTGAACCTTGTGAATGTCTTCTTGAGAGCATGTTTGGAGAGTCTTTGTGTTCTTCCTTGATCAAATGCAAGCAGGCTGGCTTATTATATAGATCCTGATCTCAACAATGTTTTCAGATATGAACACAAGCTTTTTCTACAACTGGTATTAAAACGCCATTCGCCGTGATGTGTCGTAAACAGTGACGGGAGACCCAAAGCTTTTCAAAGCGTCCAATCAGTTGCACCAATTGCTCTGCAAAATGATTCACTGTTTCCAAGCATTGGAAACGCCACACGCTGCTGACGCCTGCTGGTCAGAAAAGTGTAAATGCAACAAAAACTCAGGCCAGACATGTATAGAAACACCTTTTACAAACACATTACAAAGGTTTTATTGGAAGTAAAATCTATCAAATGCAATTAACTTATAATCTAATGCTACTACATTTCAAGTGTCTGTGTAATATGTGTTCTTTTATCAATTTTCAAGTCTTACTTTGTTTTGTTCCATGGCTCAGCCATTTGTTGATGGCTCGGCTAAACTGGCCAATAAAACAATATTGACTTCTTTTGTTCCTTCCAATTATAGCAATGTCTAATTTAAACACCTGCAAATGTACGAAACTGAGCAGAGATCAGGTAGAAACCATAGACAACGGTTCTCTGTGAATCGGCATGATTCATGGGTTCGCAGAGACCGTTGGCATCAGTTGGTTGAAGCATCCCTGCAGTTGACCTGTTCACTACATTCTCTGTGAGAACTAAAGAGCTCATGCGACGAGAATGGGATTCGAACCCACGCGTGCAGAGCACAATGGATTAGCAGTCCATCGCCTTCACCACTCGGCCACCTCGCCTCTCGATGCCCTTTTTGTTGGAAGCTGTGCGGCGCTGTTTGTCTTTTTGGCACAACGGATTAGCGGTCCATCACTTTAAACACTCTGCCACCTCCTCACACTCCTAGCTGCCGGAAGCGGCATTCAGGTGCTCTTCAGCCGCCGTCATTTACAGGACAGTGTTGCTGAAGTTGATGAAGTTCACCATAATGTGTTGTAAATGGTTGGCTAGATGCGAGAGGTAACCCTTCGACTGACCTGCAAGGAGCATTGGGTTCTATGGGATAGGAGACTCACAATATGTTTGCAGTGTCCTTGTATTCTTCATTTTCTTACCCAACCTAGTAGGGGGCTCGTTGAAGCAATCCTGAAGTCTGTTTGTGGAGATTGAGGGTTATGACTCCGCCTCTTTGCTGCCAGGATAGCCATAATTCTCTCCCCCCAGATTTACGAAAACAGCGCAATTTTTCCTTTGAATGAGAACAAGGAATAAGCCTTTTTGTGCACATCTCTTGCCTGTTCCGTAGACACACCCTTCATCCATCAGTGCCAAAATGCTGCTTGCGCGGCAGTCTAAAGCTTGATACCATCCTGTCGTTCCATGTGCAGATAGGTGGACGGAAGACGTTGCGACTTTCCCCAGCATTCTTTCGCAGTGGCAATATTGTAGCCTATGAGGTTTAGCCGAGGCGCGATCATTGCTGGTTGAAAACTTTACCCAATATCCCGCCGGGATGACTTGAAATACAGTCAGCTTTGGCAATTTTTGTCAGCCTTTAAGGAGGCTTAACAGTTTGTTGAAAAAAGGACTTGTGTTTTGGTTTCTTTCGTGTGCTGCTTTTGCTGGAAAGCCAGAAGCTGAACCTTGTGAATGTCTTCTTGAGAGAAAGTTTGGAGAGTCTTTGTGTTCTTCCTTGATCAAATGCAAGCAGGCTGGCTTATTATATAGATCCTGATCTCAACAATGTTTTCAGATATGAACACAAGCTTTTTCTACAACTGGTATTAAAACGCCATTCGCCGTGATGTGTCGTAAACAGTGACGGGAGACCCAAAGCTTTTCAAAGCGTCCAATCAGTTGCACCAATTGCTCTGCAAAATGATTCACTGTTTCCAAGCATTGGAAACGCCACACGCTGCTGACGCCTGCTGGTCAGAAAAGTGTAAATGCAACAAAAACTCAGGCCAGACATGTATAGAAACACCTTTTACAAACACATTACAAAAGTTTTATTGGAAGTAAAATCTATCAAATGCAATTAACTTATAATCTAATGCTACTACATTTCAAGTGTCTGTGTAATATGTGTTCTTTTATCAATTTTCAAGTCTTACTTTGTTTTGTTCCATGGCTCAGCCATTTGTTGATGGCTCGGCTAAACTGGCCAATAAAACAATATTGACTTCTTTTGTTCCTTCCAATTATAGCAATGTCTAATTTAAACACCTGCAAATGTACGAAACTGAGCAGAGATCAGGTAGAAACCATAGACAACGGTTCTCTGTGAATCGGCATGATTCATGGGTTCGCAGAGACCGTTGGCATCAGTTGGTTGAAGCATCCCTGCAGTTGACCTGTTCACTACATTCTCTGTGAGAACTAAAGAGCTCATGCGACGAGAATGGGATTCAAACCCACGCGTGCAAAGCACAATGGATTAGCAGTCCATCGCCTTAACCACTCGGCCACCTCGTCTCTCAGTGTCTGTGAGCTGCTGTGATTTTCTTCAGCTATTCTTTGTATCTGGACGTTAAAAAGAGCAGCTTTGCTCAACTGACTAAAGCCATCAAACGACGAGGATGGGATTCGAACCCACGCGTGCAGAGCACAATGGATTAGCAGTCCATCGCCTTCACCACTCGGCCACCTCGTCTCTCGATGCCCTTTTTGTTGGAAGCTGTGCGGCGCTGTTTGTCTTTCTGGCACAACGGATTAGCGGTCCATCACTTTAAACACTCTGCCACCTCCTCACACACCTAGCTGCCGGAAGCGGCATTCAGGTGCTCTTCAGCCGCCGTCATTTACAGGACAGTGTTGCTGAAGTTGATGAAGTTCACCATAATGTGTTGTAAATGGTTGGCTAGATGCGAGAGGTAACCCTTCGACTGACCTGCAAGGAGCATTGGGTTCTATGGGATAGGAGACTCACAATATGTTTGCAGTGTCCTTGTATTCTTCATTTTCTTACCCAACCTAGTAGGGGGCTCGTTGAAGCAATCCTGAAGTCTGTTTGTGGAGATTGAGGGTTATGACTCCGCCTCTTTGCTGCCAGGATAGCCATAATTCTCTCCCCCCAGATTTACGAAAACAGCGCAATTTTTCCTTTGAATGAGAACAAGGAATAAGCCTTTTTGTGCACATCTCCTGCCTGTTCCGTAGACACACCCTTCATCCATCAGTGCCAAAATGCTGCTTGCGCGGCAGTCTAAAGCTTGATACCATCCTGTCGTTCCATGTGCAGATAGGTGGACGGAAGACGTTGCGACTTTCCCCAGCATTCTTTCGCAGTGGCAATATTGTAGCCTATGAGGTTTAGCCGAGGCGCGATCATTGCTGGTTGAAAACTTTACCCAATACCCCGCCGGGATGACTTGAAATACAGTCAGCTTTGGCAATTTTTGTCAGCCTTTAAGGAGGCTTAACAGTTTGTTGAAAAAAGGACTTGTGTTTTGGTTTCTTTCGCTTTTGCTTTTGCTGGAAAGCCAAAAGCTGAACCTTGTGAATGTCTTCTTGAGAGCATGTTTGGAGAGTCTTTGTGTTCTTCCTTGATCAAATGCAAGCAGGCTGGCTTATTATATAGATCCTGATCTCAACAATGTTTTCAGATATGAACACAAGCTTTTTCTACAACTGGTATTAAAACGCCATTCGCCGTGATGTGTCGTAAACAGTGACGGGAGACCCAAAGCTTTTCAAAGCGTCCAATCAGTTGCACCAATTGCTCTGCAAAATGATTCACTGTTTCCAAGCATTGGAAACGCCACACGCTGCTGACGCCTGCTGGTCAGAAAAGTGTAAATGCAACAAAAACTCAGGCCAGACATGTATAGAAACACCTTTTACAAACACATTACAAAGGTTTTATTGGAAGTAAAATCTATCAAATGCAATTAACTTATAATCTAATGCTACTACATTTCAAGTGTCTGTGTAATATGTGTTCTTTTATCAATTTTCAAGTCTTACTTTGTTTTGTTCCATGGCTCAGCCATTTGTTGATGGCTCGGCTAAACTGGCCAATAAAACAATATTGACTTCTTTTGTTCCTTCCAATTATAGCAATGTCTAATTTAAACACCTGCAAATGTACGAAACTGAGCAGAGATCAGGTAGAAACCATAGACAACGGTTCTCTGTGAATCGGCATGATTCATGGGTTCGCAGAGACCGTTGGCATCAGTTGGTTGAAGCATCCCTGCAGTTGACCTGTTCACTACATTCTCTGTGAGAACTAAAGAGCTCATGCGACGAGAATGGGATTCGAACCCACGCGTGCAGAGCACAATGGATTAGCAGTCCATCGCCTTCACCACTCGGCCACCTCGCCTCTCGATGCCCTTTTTGTTGGAAGCTGTGCGGCGCTGTTTGTCTTTTTGGCACAACGGATTAGCGGTCCATCACTTTAAACACTCTGCCACCTCCTCACACTCCTAGCTGCCGGAAGCGGCATTCAGGTGCTCTTCAGCCGCCGTCATTTACAGGACAGTGTTGCTGAAGTTGATGAAGTTCACCATAATGTGTTGTAAATGGTTGGCTAGATGCGAGAGGTAACCCTTCGACTGACCTGCAAGGAGCATTGGGTTCTATGGGATAGGAGACTCACAATATGTTTGCAGTGTCCTTGTATTCTTCATTTTCTTACCCAACCTAGTAGGGGGCTCGTTGAAGCAATCCTGAAGTCTGTTTGTGGAGATTGAGGGTTATGACTCCGCCTCTTTGCTGCCAGGATAGCCATAATTCTCTCCCCCCAGATTTACGAAAACAGCGCAATTTTTCCTTTGAATGAGAACAAGGAATAAGCCTTTTTGTGCACATCTCTTGCCTGTTCCGTAGACACAGCCTTCATCCATCAGTGCCAAAATGCTGCTTGCGCGGCAGTCTAAAGCTTGATACCATCCTGTCGTTCCATGTGCAGATAGGTGGACGGAAGACGTTGCGACTTTCCCCAGCATTCTTTCGCAGTGGCAATATTGTAGCCTATGAGGTTTAGCCGAGGCGCGATCATTGCTGGTTGAAAACTTTACCCAATATCCCGCCGGGATGACTTGAAATACAGTCAGCTTTGGCAATTTTTGTCAGCCTTTAAGGAGGCTTAACAGTTTGTTGAAAAAAGGACTTGTGTTTTGGTTTCTTTCGTGTGCTGCTTTTGCTGGAAAGCCAGAAGCTGAACCTTGTGAATGTCTTCTTGAGAGAAAGTTTGGAGAGTCTTTGTGTTCTTCCTTGATCAAATGCAAGCAGGCTGGCTTATTATATAGATCCTGATCTCAACAATGTTTTCAGATATGAACACAAGCTTTTTCTACAACTGGTATTAAAACGCCATTCGCCGTGATGTGTCGTAAACAGTGACGGGAGACCCAAAGCTTTTCAAAGCGTCCAATCAGTTGCACCAATTGCTCTGCAAAATGATTCACTGTTTCCAAGCATTGGAAACGCCACACGCTGCTGACGCCTGCTGGTCAGAAAAGTGTAAATGCAACAAAAACTCAGGCCAGACATGTATAGAAACACCTTTTACAAACACATTACAAAAGTTTTATTGGAAGTAAAATCTATCAAATGCAATTAACTTATAATCTAATGCTACTACATTTCAAGTGTCTGTGTAATATGTGTTCTTTTATCAATTTTCAAGTCTTACTTTGTTTTGTTCCATGGCTCAGCCATTTGTTGATGGCTCGGCTAAACTGGCCAATAAAACAATATTGACTTCTTTTGTTCCTTCCAATTATAGCAATGTCTAATTTAAACACCTGCAAATGTACGAAACTGAGCAGAGATCAGGTAGAAACCATAGACAACGGTTCTCTGTGAATCGGCATGATTCATGGGTTCGCAGAGACCGTTGGCATCAGTTGGTTGAAGCATCCCTGCAGTTGACCTGTTCACTACATTCTCTGTGAGAACTAAAGAGCTCATGCGACGAGAATGGGATTCAAACCCACGCGTGCAAAGCACAATGGATTAGCAGTCCATCGCCTTAACCACTCGGCCACCTCGTCTCTCAGTGTCCTCCCTCTTGAAGCTGCGCTGCTGTGATTTTCTTCAGCTATTCTTTGTATCTGGACGTTAAAAAGAGCAGCTTTGCTCAACTGACTAAAGCCATCAAACGACGAGGATGGGATTCGAACCCACGCGTGCAGAGCACAATGGATTAGCAGTCCATCGCCTTCACCACTCGGCCACCTCGTCTCTCGATGCCCTTTTTGTTGGAAGCTGTGCGGCGCTGTTTGTCTTTTTGGCACAACGGATTAGCGGTCCATCACTTTAAACACTCTGCCACCTCCTCACACACCTAGCTGCCGGAAGCGGCATTCAGGTGCTCTTCAGCCGCCGTCATTTACAGGACAGTGTTGCTGAAGTTGATGAAGTTCACCATAATGTGTTGTAAATGGTTGGCTAGATGCGAGAGGTAACCCTTCGACTGACCTGCAAGGAGCATTGGGTTCTATGGGATAGGAGACTCACAATATGTTTGCAGTGTCCTTGTATTCTTCATTTTCTTACCCAACCTAGTAGGGGGCTCGTTGAAGCAATCCTGAAGTCTGTTTGTGGAGATTGAGGGTTATGACTCCGCCTCTTTGCTGCCAGGATAGCCATAATTCTCTCCCCCCAGATTTACGAAAACAGCGCAATTTTTCCTTTGAATGAGAACAAGGAATAAGCCTTTTTGTGCACATCTCCTGCCTGTTCCGTAGACACACCCTTCATCCATCAGTGCCAAAATGCTGCTTGCGCGGCAGTCTAAAGCTTGATACCATCCTGTCGTTCCATGTGCAGATAGGTGGACGGAAGACGTTGCGACTTTCCCCAGCATTCTTTCGCAGTGGCAATATTGTAGCCTATGAGGTTTAGCCGAGGCGCGATCATTGCTGGTTGAAAACTTTACCCAATACCCCGCCGGGATGACTTGAAATACAGTCAGCTTTGGCAATTTTTGTCAGCCTTTAAGGAGGCTTAACAGTTTGTTGAAAAAAGGACTTGTGTTTTGGTTTCTTTCGTGTGCTGCTTTTGCTGGAAAGCCAAAAGCTGAACCTTGTGAATGTCTTCTTGAGAGCATGTTTGGAGAGTCTTTGTGTTCTTCCTTGATCAAATGCAAGCAGGCTGGCTTATTATATAGATCCTGATCTCAACAATGTTTTCAGATATGAACACAAGCTTTTTCTACAACTGGTATTAAAACGCCATTCGCCGTGATGTGTCGTAAACAGTGACGGGAGACCCAAAGCTTTTCAAAGCGTCCAATCAGTTGCACCAATTGCTCTGCAAAATGATTCACTGTTTCCAAGCATTGGAAACGCCACACGCTGCTGACGCCTGCTGGTCAGAAAAGTGTAAATGCAACAAAAACTCAGGCCAGACATGTATAGAAACACCTTTTACAAACACATTACAAAAGTTTTATTGGAAGTAAAATCTATCAAATGCAATTAACTTATAATCTAATGCTACTACATTTCAAGTGTCTGTGTAATATGTGTTCTTTTATCAATTTTCAAGTCTTACTTTGTTTTGTTCCATGGCTCAGCCATTTGTTGATGGCTCGGCTAAACTGGCCAATAAAACAATATTGACTTCTTTTGTTCCTTCCAATTATAGCAATGTCTAATTTAAACACCTGCAAATGTACGAAACTGAGCAGAGATCAGGTAGAAACCATAGACAACGGTTCTCTGTGAATCGGCATGATTCATGGGTTCGCAGAGACCGTTGGCATCAGTTGGTTGAAGCATCCCTGCAGTTGACCTGTTCACTACATTCTCTGTGAGAACTAAAGAGCTCATGCGACGAGAATGGGATTCGAACCCACGCGTGCAAAGCACAATGCAGTCCATCGCCTTAACCACTCGGCCACCTCGTCTCTCAGTGTCCTCCCTCTTGAAGCTGCGCTGCTGTGATTTTCTTCAGCTATTCTTTGTATCTGGACGTTAAAAAGAGCAGCTTTGCTCAACTGACTAAAGCCATCAAACGACGAGGATGGGATTCGAACCCACGCGTGCAGAGCACAATGGATTAGCAGTCCATCGCCTTCACCACTCGGCCACCTCGTCTCTCGATGCCCTTTTTGTTGGAAGCTGTGCGGCGCTGTTTGTCTTTTTGGCACAACGGATTAGCGGTCCATCACTTTAAACACTCTGCCACCTCCTCACACTCCTAGCTGCCGGAAGCGGCATTCAGGTGCTCTTCAGCCGCCGTCATTTACAGGACAGTGTTGCTGAAGTTGATGAAGTTCACCATAATGTGTTGTAAATGGTTGGCTAGATGCGAGAGGTAACCCTTCGACTGACCTGCAAGGAGCATTGGGTTCTATGGGATAGGAGACTCACAATATGTTTGCAGTGTCCTTGTATTCTTCATTTTCTTACCCAACCTAGTAGGGGGCTCGTTGAAGCAATCCTGAAGTCTGTTTGTGGAGATTGAGGGTTATGACTCCGCCTCTTTGCTGCCAGGATAGCCATAATTCTCTCCCCCCAGATTTACGAAAACAGCGCAATTTTTCCTTTGAATGAGAACAAGGAATAAGCCTTTTTGTGCACATCTCCTGCCTGTTCCGTAGACACACCCTTCATCCATCAGTGCCAAAATGCTGCTTGCGCGGCAGTCTAAAGCTTGATACCATCCTGTCGTTCCATGTGCAGATAGGTGGACGGAAGACGTTGCGACTTTCCCCAGCATTCTTTCGCAGTGGCAATATTGTAGCCTATGAGGTTTAGCCGAGGCGCGATCATTGCTGGTTGAAAACTTTACCCAATACCCCGCCGGGATGACTTGAAATACAGTCAGCTTTGGCAATTTTTGTCAGCCTTTAACCCTTTCGCACGTAAGTTTAAAATATTCTGGCTGAGCCCCCAGCGTGAGTTTTTCAAGGCGACCGTTATTTAGAACGTGTCACTTTATTGTTTCCATGGTGACGCGTCATTGCTTGTCACGTGACAGACGGTAGCCACAATAGCGCTGTATGACTGATGATCTGCTTTTATTTCATTTTTCTTTTTTTATTCAAAATATTAACAAATTTGATGACTATAGCATGAAATATCTGATATTCCGATTGTCAAATATGTGCAAGTGGATGTGTTTTGCTGTTTAAACACTTTTATAATGATCGCGTTAGTTGAGCTATACGCGCGATGGGCGCCGCCATGTTAGTTTGCCCCGCAGTACAGAGAATCGCGTCTGTTGGTTTTAAAACACGTGAATTCATCCACTTATACCGAAATACATGAATGTAAGTGAGCCGGTGAACTGAGAGAAGAAGAGAGTAAACTTTAAAGTTACTTACACAATGTGTATCTGATATGAATAGAGCGTGTCGTCTAATTATTATGGAAATTATTGTTATTGCCGCTCCCATAGACGTCAGTGTGTATTTTACAAACTCTAAATGTATTGATTTGTTAGTACTTATGTGCATTTAAATGTCTGAAACCTAAAATAAACATTATGTGGTTGAAAACACTGCATATTTGTGATATATTGACAGCGCTGAGCGCGTCTGTCACTGGTTCAGCGCCAGAGAACGCGCGCAAGGACATTTGAATTTGGCAGTTGATCACGTGATGCGCTGAACGTTCTAATCACACCGGTGTGATCGTACGCTCCAGGGACCAGCCAAGACTGATCACACCGGTGTGATCGTACGCGTCAAAGGGTTAAGGAGGCTTAACAGTTTGTTGAAAAAAGGACTTGTGTTTTGGTTTCTTTCGTGTGCTGCTTTTGCTGGAAAGCCAAAAGCTGAACCTTGTGAATGTCTTCTTGAGAGCATGTTTGGAGAGTCTTTGTGTTCTTCCTTGATCAAATGCAAGCAGGCTGGCTTATTATATAGATCCTGATCTCAACAATGTTTTCAGATATGAACACAAGCTTTTTCTACAACTGGTATTAAAACGCCATTCGCCGTGATGTGTCGTAAACAGTGACGGGAGACCCAAAGCTTTTCAAAGCGTCCAATCAGTTGCACCAATTGCTCTGCAAAATGATTCACTGTTTCCAAGCATTGGAAACGCCACACGCTGCTGACGCCTGCTGGTCAGAAAAGTGTAAATGCAACAAAAACTCAGGCCAGACATGTATAGAAACACCTTTTACAAACACATTACAAAAGTTTTATTGGAAGTAAAATCTATCAAATGCAATTAACTTATAATCTAATGCTACTACATTTCAAGTGTCTGTGTAATATGTGTTCTTTTATCAATTTTCAAGTCTTACTTTGTTTTGTTCCATGGCTCAGCCATTTGTTGATGGCTCGGCTAAACTGGCCAATAAAACAATATTGACTTCTTTTGTTCCTTCCAATTATAGCAATGTCTAATTTAAACACCTGCAAATGTACGAAACTGAGCAGAGATCAGGTAGAAACCATAGACAACGGTTCTCTGTGAATCGGCATGATTCATGGGTTCGCAGAGACCGTTGGCATCAGTTGGTTGAAGCATCCCTGCAGTTGACCTGTTCACTACATTCTCTGTGAGAACTAAAGAGCTCATGCGACAAGAATGGGATTCGAACCCACGTGTGCAAAGCACAATGGATTAGCAGTCCATCGCCTTAACCACTCGGCCACCTCGTCTCTCAGTGTCCTCCCTCTTGAAGCTGCGCTGCTGTGATTTTCTTCAGCTATTCTTTGTATCTGGACGTTAAAAAGAGCAGCTTTGCTCAACTGACTAAAGCCATCAAACGACGAGGATGGGATTCGAACCCACGCGTGCAGAGCACAATGGATTAGCAGTCCATCGCCTTCACCACTCGGCCACCTCGTCTCTCGATGCCCTTTTTGTTGGAAGCTGTGCGGCGCTGTTTGTCTTTTTGGCACAACGGATTAGCGGTCCATCACTTTAAACACTCTGCCACCTCCTCACACTCCTAGCTGCCGGAAGCGGCATTCAGGTGCTCTTCAGCCGCCGTCATTTACAGGACAGTGTTGCTGAAGTTGATGAAGTTCACCATAATGTGTTGTAAATGGTTGGCTAGATGCGAGAGGTAACCCTTCGACTGACCTGCAAGGAGCATTGGGTTCTATGGGATAGGAGACTCACAATATGTTTGCAGTGTCCTTGTATTCTTCATTTACTTACCCAACCTAGTAGGGGGCTCGTTGAAGCAATCCTGAAGTCTGTTTGTGGAGATTGAGGGTTATGACTCCGCCTCTTTGCTGCCAGGATAGCCATAATTCTCTCCCCCCAGATTTACGAAAACAGCGCAATTTTTCCTTTGAATGAGAACAAGGAATAAGCCTTTTTGTGCACATCTCTTGCCTGTTCCGTAGACACACCCTTCATCCATCAGTGCCAAAATGCTGCTTGCGCGGCAGTCTAAAGCTTGATACCATCCTGTCGTTCCATGTGCAGATAGGTGGACGGAAGACGTTGCGACTTTCCCCAGCATTCTTTCGCAGTGGCAATATTGTAGCCTATGAGGTTTAGCCGAGGCGCGATCATTGCTGGTTGAAAACTTTACCCAATACCCCGCCGGGATGACTTGAAATACAGTCAGCTTTGGCAATTTTTGTCAGCCTTTAAGGAGGCTTAACAGTTTGTTGAAAAAAGGACTTGTGTTTTGGTTTCTTTCGTGTGCTGCTTTTGCTGGAAAGCCAAAAGCTGAACCTTGTGAATGTCTTCTTGAGAGCATGTTTGGAGAGTCTTTGTGTTCTTCCTTGATCAAATGCAAGCAGGCTGGCTTATTATATAGATCCTGATCTCAACAATGTTTTCAGATATGAACACAAGCTTTTTCTACAACTGGTATTAAAACGCCATTCGCCGTGATGTGTCGTAAACAGTGACGGGAGACCCAAAGCTTTTCAAAGCGTCCAATCAGTTGCACCAATTGCTCTGCAAAATGATTCACTGTTTCCAAGCATTGGAAACGCCACACGCTGCTGACGCCTGCTGGTCAGAAAAGTGTAAATGCAACAAAAACTCAGGCCAGACATGTATAGAAACACCTTTTACAAACACATTACAAAAGTTTTATTGGAAGTAAAATCTATCAAATGCAATTAACTTATAATCTAATGCTACTACATTTCAAGTGTCTGTGTAATATGTGTTCTTTTATCAATTTTCAAGTCTTACTTTGTTTTGTTCCATGGCTCAGCCATTTGTTGATGGCTCGGCTAAACTGGCCAATAAAACAATATTGACTTCTTTTGTTCCTTCCAATTATAGCAATGTCTAATTTAAACACCTGCAAATGTACGAAACTGAGCAGAGATCAGGTAGAAACCATAGACAACGGTTCTCTGTGAATCGGCATGATTCATGGGTTCGCAGAGACCGTTGGCATCAGTTGGTTGAAGCATCCCTGCAGTTGACCTGTTCACTACATTCTCTGTGAGAACTAAAGAGCTCATGCGACAAGAATGGGATTCGAACCCACGTGTGCAAAGCACAATGGATTAGCAGTCCATCGCCTTAACCACTCGGCCACCTCGTCTCTCAGTGTCCTCCCTCTTGAAGCTGCGCTGCTGTGATTTTCTTCAGCTATTCTTTGTATCTGGACGTTAAAAAGAGCAGCTTTGCTCAACTGACTAAAGCCATCAAACGACGAGGATGGGATTCGAACCCACGCGTGCAGAGCACAATGGATTAGCAGTCCATCGCCTTCACCACTCGGCCACCTCGTCTCTCGATGCCCTTTTTGTTGGAAGCTGTGCGGCGCTGTTTGTCTTTTTGGCACAACGGATTAGCGGTCCATCACTTTAAACACTCTGCCACCTCCTCACACTCCTAGCTGCCGGAAGCGGCATTCAGGTGCTCTTCAGCCGCCGTCATTTACAGGACAGTGTTGCTGAAGTTGATGAAGTTCACCATAATGTGTTGTAAATGGTTGGCTAGATGCGAGAGGTAACCCTTCGACTGACCTGCAAGGAGCATTGGGTTCTATGGGATAGGAGACTCACAATATGTTTGCAGTGTCCTTGTATTCTTCATTTACTTACCCAACCTAGTAGGGGGCTCGTTGAAGCAATCCTGAAGTCTGTTTGTGGAGATTGAGGGTTATGACTCCGCCTCTTTGCTGCCAGGATAGCCATAATTCTCTCCCCCCAGATTTACGAAAACAGCGCAATTTTTCCTTTGAATGAGAACAAGGAATAAGCCTTTTTGTGCACATCTCTTGCCTGTTCCGTAGACACACCCTTCATCCATCAGTGCCAAAATGCTGCTTGCGCGGCAGTCTAAAGCTTGATACCATCCTGTCGTTCCATGTGCAGATAGGTGGACGGAAGACGTTGCGACTTTCCCCAGCATTCTTTCGCAGTGGCAATATTGTAGCCTATGAGGTTTAGCCGAGGCGCGATCATTGCTGGTTGAAAACTTTACCCAATACCCCGCCGGGATGACTTGAAATACAGTCAGCTTTGGCAATTTTTGTCAGCCTTTAAGGAGGCTTAACAGTTTGTTGAAAAAAGGACTTGTGTTTTGGTTTCTTTCGTGTGCTGCTTTTGCTGGAAAGCCAAAAGCTGAACCTTGTGAATGTCTTCTTGAGAGCATGTTTGGAGAGTCTTTGTGTTCTTCCTTGATCAAATGCAAGCAGGCTGGCTTATTATATAGATCCTGATCTCAACAATGTTTTCAGATATGAACACAAGCTTTTTCTACAACTGGTATTAAAACGCCATTCGCCGTGATGTGTCGTAAACAGTGACGGGAGACCCAAAGCTTTTCAAAGCGTCCAATCAGTTGCACCAATTGCTCTGCAAAATGATTCACTGTTTCCAAGCATTGGAAACGCCACACGCTGCTGACGCCTGCTGGTCAGAAAAGTGTAAATGCAACAAAAACTCAGGCCAGACATGTATAGAAACACCTTTTACAAACACATTACAAAAGTTTTATTGGAAGTAAAATCTATCAAATGCAATTAACTTATAATCTAATGCTACTACATTTCAAGTGTCTGTGTAATATGTGTTCTTTTATCAATTTTCAAGTCTTACTTTGTTTTGTTCCATGGCTCAGCCATTTGTTGATGGCTCGGCTAAACTGGCCAATAAAACAATATTGACTTCTTTTGTTCCTTCCAATTATAGCAATGTCTAATTTAAACACCTGCAAATGTACGAAACTGAGCAGAGATCAGGTAGAAACCATAGACAACGGTTCTCTGTGAATCGGCATGATTCATGGGTTCGCAGAGACCGTTGGCATCAGTTGGTTGAAGCATCCCTGCAGTTGACCTGTTCACTACATTCTCTGTGAGAACTAAAGAGCTCATGCGACGAGAATGGGATTCAAACCCACGCGTGCAAAGCACAATGGATTAGCAGTCCATCGCCTTAACCACTCGGCCACCTCGTCTCTCAGTGTCCTCCCTCTTGAAGCTGCGCTGCTGTGATTTTCTTCAGCTATTCTTTGTATCTGGACGTTAAAAAGAGCAGCTTTGCTCAACTGACTAAAGCCATCAAACGACGAGGATGGGATTCGAACCTACGCGTGCAGAGCACAATGGATTAGCAGTCCATCGCCTTCACCACTCGGCCACCTCGTCTCTCGATGCCCTTTTTGTTGGAAGCTGTGCGGCGCTGTTTGTCTTTTTGGCACAACGGATTAGCGGTCCATCACTTTAAACACTCTGCCACCTCCTCACACTCCTAGCTGCCGGAAGCGGCATTCAGGTGCTCTTCAGCCGCCGTCATTTACAGGACAGTGTTGCTGAAGTTGATGAAGTTCACGATAATGTGTTGTAAATGGTTGGCTAGATGCGAGAGGTAACCCTTCGACTGACCTGCAAGGAGCATTGGGTTCTATGGGATAGGAGACTCACAATATGTTTGCAGTGTCCTTGTATTCATTTTCTTACCCAACCTAGTAGGGGGCTCGTTGAAGCAATCCTGAAGTCTGTTTGTGGAGATTGAGGGTTATGACTCCGCCTCTTTGCTGCCAGGATAGCCATAATTCTCTCCCCCCAGATTTACGAAAACAGCGCAATTTTGCCTTTGAATGAGAACAAGGAATAAGCCTTTTTGTGCACATCTCTTGCCTGTTCCGTAGACACACCCTTCATCCATCAGTGCCAAAATGCTGCTTGCGCGGCAGTCTAAAGCTTGATACCATCCTGTCGTTCCATGTGCAGATAGGTGGACGGAAGACGTTGCGACTTTCCCCAGCATTCTTTCGCAGTGGCAATATTGTAGCCTATGAGGTTTAGCCGAGGCGCGATCATTGCTGGTTGAAAACTTTACCCAATACCCCGCCGGGATGACTTGAAATACAGTCAGCTTTGGCAATTTTTGTCAGCCTTTAAGGAGGCTTAACAGTTTGTTGAAAAAAGGACTTGTGTTTTGGTTTCTTTCGTGTGCTGCTTTTGCTGGAAAGCCAAAAGCTGAACCTTGTGAATGTCTTCTTGAGAGCATGTTTGGAGAGTCTTTGTGTTCTTCCTTGATCAAATGCAAGCAGGCTGGCTTTTTATATAGATCCTGATCTCAACAATGTTTTCAGATATGAACACAAGCTTTTTCTACAACTGGTATTAAAACGCCATTCGCCGTGATGTGTCGTAAACAGTGACGGGAGACCCAAAGCTTTTCAAAGCGTCCAATCAGTTGCACCAATTGCTCTGCAAAATGATTCACTGTTTCCAAGCATTGGAAACGCCACGCGCTGCTGACGCCTGCTGGTCAGAAAAGTGTAAATGCAACAAAAACTCAGGCCAGACATGTATAGAAACACCTTTTACAAACACATTACAAAAGTTTTATTGGAAGTAAAATCTATCAAATGCAATTAACTTATAATCTAATGCTACTACATTTCAAGTGTCTGTGTAATATGTGTTCTTTTATCAATTTTCAAGTCTTACTTTGTTTTGTTCCATGGCTCAGCCATTTGTTGATGGCTCGGCTAAACTGGCCAATAAAACAATATTGACTTCTTTTGTTCCTTCCAATTATAGCAATGTCTAATTAAAACACCTGCAAATGTACGAAACTGAGCAGAGATCAGGTAGAAACCATAGACAACGGTTCTCTGTGAATCGGCATGATTCATGGGTTCGCAGAGACCGTTGGCATCAGTTGGTTGAAGCATCCCTGCAGTTGACCTGTTCACTACATTCTCTGTGAGAACTAAAGAGCTCATGCGACAAGAATGGGATTCGAACCCACGTGTGCAAAGCACAATGGATTAGCAGTCCATCGCCTTAACCACTCGGCCACCTCGTCTCTCAGTGTCCTCCCTCTTGAAGCTGCGCTGCTGTGATTTTCTTCAGCTATTCTTTGTATCTGGACGTTAAAAAGAGCAGCTTTGCTCAACTGACTAAAGCCATCAAACGACGAGGATGGGATTCGAACCCACGCGTGCAGAGCACAATGGATTAGCAGTCCATCGCCTTCACCACTCGGCCACCTCGTCTCTCGATGCCCTTTTTGTTGGAAGCTGTGCGGCGCTGTTTGTCTTTTTGGCACAACGGATTAGCGGTCCATCACTTTAAACACTCTGCCACCTCCTCACACTCCTAGCTGCCGGAAGCGGCATTCAGGTGCTCTTCAGCCGCCGTCATTTACAGGACAGTGTTGCTGAAGTTGATGAAGTTCACCATAATGTGTTGTAAATGGTTGGCTAGATGCGAGAGGTAACCCTTCGACTGACCTGCAAGGAGCATTGGGTTCTATGGGATAGGAGACTCACAATATGTTTGCAGTGTCCTTGTATTCTTCATTTACTTACCCAACCTAGTAGGGGGCTCGTTGAAGCAATCCTGAAGTCTGTTTGTGGAGATTGAGGGTTATGACTCCGCCTCTTTGCTGCCAGGATAGCCATAATTCTCTCCCCCCAGATTTACGAAAACAGCGCAATTTTTCCTTTGAATGAGAACAAGGAATAAGCCTTTTTGTGCACATCTCTTGCCTGTTCCGTAGACACACCCTTCATCCATCAGTGCCAAAATGCTGCTTGCGCGGCAGTCTAAAGCTTGATACCATCCTGTCGTTCCATGTGCAGATAGGTGGACGGAAGACGTTGCGACTTTCCCCAGCATTCTTTCGCAGTGGCAATATTGTAGCCTATGAGGTTTAGCCGAGGCGCGATCATTGCTGGTTGAAAACTTTACCCAATACCCCGCCGGGATGACTTGAAATACAGTCAGCTTTGGCAATTTTTGTCAGCCTTTAAGGAGGCTTAACAGTTTGTTGAAAAAAGGACTTGTGTTTTGGTTTCTTTCGTGTGCTGCTTTTGCTGGAAAGCCAAAAGCTGAACCTTGTGAATGTCTTCTTGAGAGCATGTTTGGAGAGTCTTTGTGTTCTTCCTTGATCAAATGCAAGCAGGCTGGCTTATTATATAGATCCTGATCTCAACAATGTTTTCAGATATGAACACAAGCTTTTTCTACAACTGGTATTAAAACGCCATTCGCCGTGATGTGTCGTAAACAGTGACGGGAGACCCAAAGCTTTTCAAAGCGTCCAATCAGTTGCACCAATTGCTCTGCAAAATGATTCACTGTTTCCAAGCATTGGAAACGCCACACGCTGCTGACGCCTGCTGGTCAGAAAAGTGTAAATGCAACAAAAACTCAGGCCAGACATGTATAGAAACACCTTTTACAAACACATTACAAAAGTTTTATTGGAAGTAAAATCTATCAAATGCAATTAACTTATAATCTAATGCTACTACATTTCAAGTGTCTGTGTAATATGTGTTCTTTTATCAATTTTCAAGTCTTACTTTGTTTTGTTCCATGGCTCAGCCATTTGTTGATGGCTCGGCTAAACTGGCCAATAAAACAATATTGACTTCTTTTGTTCCTTCCAATTATAGCAATGTCTAATTTAAACACCTGCAAATGTACGAAACTGAGCAGAGATCAGGTAGAAACCATAGACAACGGTTCTCTGTGAATCGGCATGATTCATGGGTTCGCAGAGACCGTTGGCATCAGTTGGTTGAAGCATCCCTGCAGTTGACCTGTTCACTACATTCTCTGTGAGAACTAAAGAGCTCATGCGACGAGAATGGGATTCAAACCCACGCGTGCAAAGCACAATGGATTAGCAGTCCATCGCCTTAACCACTCGGCCACCTCGTCTCTCAGTGTCCTCCCTCTTGAAGCTGCGCTGCTGTGATTTTCTTCAGCTATTCTTTGTATCTGGACGTTAAAAAGAGCAGCTTTGCTCAACTGACTAAAGCCATCAAACGACGAGGATGGGATTCGAACCTACGCGTGCAGAGCCCAATGGATTAGCAGTCCATCGCCTTCACCACTCGGCCACCTCGTCTCTCGATGCCCTTTTTGTTGGAAGCTGTGCGGCGCTGTTTGTCTTTTTGGCACAACGGATTAGCGGTCCATCACTTTAAACACTCTGCCACCTCCTCACACTCCTAGCTGCCGGAAGCGGCATTCAGGTGCTCTTCAGCCGCCGTCATTTACAGGACAGTGTTGCTGAAGTTGATGAAGTTCACGATAATGTGTTGTAAATGGTTGGCTAGATGCGAGAGGTAACCCTTCGACTGACCTGCAAGGAGCATTGGGTTCTATGGGATAGGAGACTCACAATATGTTTGCAGTGTCCTTGTATTCATTTTCTTACCCAACCTAGTAGGGGGCTCGTTGAAGCAATCCTGAAGTCTGTTTGTGGAGATTGAGGGTTATGACTCCGCCTCTTTGCTGCCAGGATAGCCATAATTCTCTCCCCCCAGATTTACGAAAACAGCGCAATTTTGCCTTTGAATGAGAACAAGGAATAAGCCTTTTTGTGCACATCTCTTGCCTGTTCCGTAGACACACCCTTCATCCATCAGTGCCAAAATGCTGCTTGCGCGGCAGTCTAAAGCTTGATACCATCCTGTCGTTCCATGTGCAGATAGGTGGACGGAAGACGTTGCGACTTTCCCCAGCATTCTTTCGCAGTGGCAATATTGTAGCCTATGAGGTTTAGCCGAGGCGCGATCATTGCTGGTTGAAAACTTTACCCAATACCCCGCCGGGATGACTTGAAATACAGTCAGCTTTGGCAATTTTTGTCAGCCTTTAAGGAGGCTTAACAGTTTGTTGAAAAAAGGACTTGTGTTTTGGTTTCTTTCGTGTGCTGCTTTTGCTGGAAAGCCAAAAGCTGAACCTTGTGAATGTCTTCTTGAGAGCATGTTTGGAGAGTCTTTGTGTTCTTCCTTGATCAAATGCAAGCAGGCTGGCTTTTTATATAGATCCTGATCTCAACAATGTTTTCAGATATGAACACAAGCTTTTTCTACAACTGGTATTAAAACGCCATTCGCCGTGATGTGTCGTAAACAGTGACGGGAGACCCAAAGCTTTTCAAAGCGTCCAATCAGTTGCACCAATTGCTCTGCAAAATGATTCACTGTTTCCAAGCATTGGAAACGCCACGCGCTGCTGACGCCTGCTGGTCAGAAAAGTGTAAATGCAACAAAAACTCAGGCCAGACATGTATAGAAACACCTTTTACAAACACATTACAAAAGTTTTATTGGAAGTAAAATCTATCAAATGCAATTAACTTATAATCTAATGCTACTACATTTCAAGTGTCTGTGTAATATGTGTTCTTTTATCAATTTTCAAGTCTTACTTTGTTTTGTTCCATGGCTCAGCCATTTGTTGATGGCTCGGCTAAACTGGCCAATAAAACAATATTGACTTCTTTTGTTCCTTCCAATTATAGCAATGTCTAATTAAAACACCTGCAAATGTACGAAACTGAGCAGAGATCAGGTAGAAACCATAGACAACGGTTCTCTGTGAATCGGCATGATTCATGGGTTCGCAGAGACCGTTGGCATCAGTTGGTTGAAGCATCCCTGCAGTTGACCTGTTCACTACATTCTCTGTGAGAACTAAAGAGCTCATGCGACAAGAATGGGATTCGAACCCACGTGTGCAAAGCACAATGGATTAGCAGTCCATCGCCTTAACCACTCGGCCACCTCGTCTCTCAGTGTCCTCCCTCTTGAAGCTGCGCTGCTGTGATTTTCTTCAGCTATTCTTTGTATCTGGACGTTAAAAAGAGCAGCTTTGCTCAACTGACTAAAGCCATCAAACGACGAGGATGGGATTCGAACCCACGCGTGCAGAGCACAATGGATTAGCAGTCCATCGCCTTCACCACTCGGCCACCTCGTCTCTCGATGCCCTTTTTGTTGGAAGCTGTGCGGCGCTGTTTGTCTTTTTGGCACAACGGATTAGCGGTCCATCACTTTAAACACTCTGCCACCTCCTCACACTCCTAGCTGCCGGAAGCGGCATTCAGGTGCTCTTCAGCCGCCGTCATTTACAGGACAGTGTTGCTGAAGTTGATGAAGTTCACCATAATGTGTTGTAAATGGTTGGCTAGATGCGAGAGGTAACCCTTCGACTGACCTGCAAGGAGCATTGGGTTCTATGGGATAGGAGACTCACAATATGTTTGCAGTGTCCTTGTATTCTTCATTTACTTACCCAACCTAGTAGGGGGCTCGTTGAAGCAATCCTGAAGTCTGTTTGTGGAGATTGAGGGTTATGACTCCGCCTCTTTGCTGCCAGGATAGCCATAATTCTCTCCCCCCAGATTTACGAAAACAGCGCAATTTTTCCTTTGAATGAGAACAAGGAATAAGCCTTTTTGTGCACATCTCTTGCCTGTTCCGTAGACACACCCTTCATCCATCAGTGCCAAAATGCTGCTTGCGCGGCAGTCTAAAGCTTGATACCATCCTGTCGTTCCATGTGCAGATAGGTGGACGGAAGACGTTGCGACTTTCCCCAGCATTCTTTCGCAGTGGCAATATTGTAGCCTATGAGGTTTAGCCGAGGCGCGATCATTGCTGGTTGAAAACTTTACCCAATACCCCGCCGGGATGACTTGAAATACAGTCAGCTTTGGCAATTTTTGTCAGCCTTTAAGGAGGCTTAACAGTTTGTTGAAAAAAGGACTTGTGTTTTGGTTTCTTTCGTGTGCTGCTTTTGCTGGAAAGCCAAAAGCTGAACCTTGTGAATGTCTTCTTGAGAGCATGTTTGGAGAGTCTTTGTGTTCTTCCTTGATCAAATGCAAGCAGGCTGGCTTATTATATAGATCCTGATCTCAACAATGTTTTCAGATATGAACACAAGCTTTTTCTACAACTGGTATTAAAACGCCATTCGCCGTGATGTGTCGTAAACAGTGACGGGAGACCCAAAGCTTTTCAAAGCGTCCAATCAGTTGCACCAATTGCTCTGCAAAATGATTCACTGTTTCCAAGCATTGGAAACGCCACACGCTGCTGACGCCTGCTGGTCAGAAAAGTGTAAATGCAACAAAAACTCAGGCCAGACATGTATAGAAACACCTTTTACAAACACATTACAAAAGTTTTATTGGAAGTAAAATCTATCAAATGCAATTAACTTATAATCTAATGCTACTACATTTCAAGTGTCTGTGTAATATGTGTTCTTTTATCAATTTTCAAGTCTTACTTTGTTTTGTTCCATGGCTCAGCCATTTGTTGATGGCTCGGCTAAACTGGCCAATAAAACAATATTGACTTCTTTTGTTCCTTCCAATTATAGCAATGTCTAATTTAAACACCTGCAAATGTACGAAACTGAGCAGAGATCAGGTAGAAACCATAGACAACGGTTCTCTGTGAATCGGCATGATTCATGGGTTCGCAGAGACCGTTGGCATCAGTTGGTTGAAGCATCCCTGCAGTTGACCTGTTCACTACATTCTCTGTGAGAACTAAAGAGCTCATGCGACGAGAATGGGATTCAAACCCACGCGTGCAAAGCACAATGGATTAGCAGTCCATCGCCTTAACCACTCGGCCACCTCGTCTCTCAGTGTCCTCCCTCTTGAAGCTGCGCTGCTGTGATTTTCTTCAGCTATTCTTTGTATCTGGACGTTAAAAAGAGCAGCTTTGCTCAACTGACTAAAGCCATCAAACGACGAGGATGGGATTCGAACCTACGCGTGCAGAGCACAATGGATTAGCAGTCCATCGCCTTCACCACTCGGCCACCTCGTCTCTCGATGCCCTTTTTGTTGGAAGCTGTGCGGCGCTGTTTGTCTTTTTGGCACAACGGATTAGCGGTCCATCACTTTAAACACTCTGCCACCTCCTCACACTCCTAGCTGCCGGAAGCGGCATTCAGGTGCTCTTCAGCCGCCGTCATTTACAGGACAGTGTTGCTGAAGTTGATGAAGTTCACGATAATGTGTTGTAAATGGTTGGCTAGATGCGAGAGGTAACCCTTCGACTGACCTGCAAGGAGCATTGGGTTCTATGGGATAGGAGACTCACAATATGTTTGCAGTGTCCTTGTATTCATTTTCTTACCCAACCTAGTAGGGGGCTCGTTGAAGCAATCCTGAAGTCTGTTTGTGGAGATTGAGGGTTATGACTCCGCCTCTTTGCTGCCAGGATAGCCATAATTCTCTCCCCCCAGATTTACGAAAACAGCGCAATTTTGCCTTTGAATGAGAACAAGGAATAAGCCTTTTTGTGCACATCTCTTGCCTGTTCCGTAGACACACCCTTCATCCATCAGTGCCAAAATGCTGCTTGCGCGGCAGTCTAAAGCTTGATACCATCCTGTCGTTCCATGTGCAGATAGGTGGACGGAAGACGTTGCGACTTTCCCCAGCATTCTTTCGCAGTGGCAATATTGTAGCCTATGAGGTTTAGCCGAGGCGCGATCATTGCTGGTTGAAAACTTTACCCAATACCCCGCCGGGATGACTTGAAATACAGTCAGCTTTGGCAATTTTTGTCAGCCTTTAAGGAGGCTTAACAGTTTGTTGAAAAAAGGACTTGTGTTTTGGTTTCTTTCGTGTGCTGCTTTTGCTGGAAAGCCAAAAGCTGAACCTTGTGAATGTCTTCTTGAGAGCATGTTTGGAGAGTCTTTGTGTTCTTCCTTGATCAAATGCAAGCAGGCTGGCTTTTTATATAGATCCTGATCTCAACAATGTTTTCAGATATGAACACAAGCTTTTTCTACAACTGGTATTAAAACGCCATTCGCCGTGATGTGTCGTAAACAGTGACGGGAGACCCAAAGCTTTTCAAAGCGTCCAATCAGTTGCACCAATTGCTCTGCAAAATGATTCACTGTTTCCAAGCATTGGAAACGCCACGCGCTGCTGACGCCTGCTGGTCAGAAAAGTGTAAATGCAACAAAAACTCAGGCCAGACATGTATAGAAACACCTTTTACAAACACATTACAAAAGTTTTATTGGAAGTAAAATCTATCAAATGCAATTAACTTATAATCTAATGCTACTACATTTCAAGTGTCTGTGTAATATGTGTTCTTTTATCAATTTTCAAGTCTTACTTTGTTTTGTTCCATGGCTCAGCCATTTGTTGATGGCTCGGCTAAACTGGCCAATAAAACAATATTGACTTCTTTTGTTCCTTCCAATTATAGCAATGTCTAATTAAAACACCTGCAAATGTACGAAACTGAGCAGAGATCAGGTAGAAACCATAGACAACGGTTCTCTGTGAATCGGCATGATTCATGGGTTCGCAGAGACCGTTGGCATCAGTTGGTTGAAGCATCCCTGCAGTTGACCTGTTCACTACATTCTCTGTGAGAACTAAAGAGCTCATGCGACAAGAATGGGATTCGAACCCACGTGTGCAAAGCACAATGGATTAGCAGTCCATCGCCTTAACCACTCGGCCACCTCGTCTCTCAGTGTCCTCCCTCTTGAAGCTGCGCTGCTGTGATTTTCTTCAGCTATTCTTTGTATCTGGACGTTAAAAAGAGCAGCTTTGCTCAACTGACTAAAGCCATCAAACGACGAGGATGGGATTCGAACCCACGCGTGCAGAGCACAATGGATTAGCAGTCCATCGCCTTCACCACTCGGCCACCTCGTCTCTCGATGCCCTTTTTGTTGGAAGCTGTGCGGCGCTGTTTGTCTTTTTGGCACAACGGATTAGCGGTCCATCACTTTAAACACTCTGCCACCTCCTCACACTCCTAGCTGCCGGAAGCGGCATTCAGGTGCTCTTCAGCCGCCGTCATTTACAGGACAGTGTTGCTGAAGTTGATGAAGTTCACCATAATGTGTTGTAAATGGTTGGCTAGATGCGAGAGGTAACCCTTCGACTGACCTGCAAGGAGCATTGGGTTCTATGGGATAGGAGACTCACAATATGTTTGCAGTGTCCTTGTATTCTTCATTTACTTACCCAACCTAGTAGGGGGCTCGTTGAAGCAATCCTGAAGTCTGTTTGTGGAGATTGAGGGTTATGACTCCGCCTCTTTGCTGCCAGGATAGCCATAATTCTCTCCCCCCAGATTTACGAAAACAGCGCAATTTTTCCTTTGAATGAGAACAAGGAATAAGCCTTTTTGTGCACATCTCTTGCCTGTTCCGTAGACACACCCTTCATCCATCAGTGCCAAAATGCTGCTTGCGCGGCAGTCTAAAGCTTGATACCATCCTGTCGTTCCATGTGCAGATAGGTGGACGGAAGACGTTGCGACTTTCCCCAGCATTCTTTCGCAGTGGCAATATTGTAGCCTATGAGGTTTAGCCGAGGCGCGATCATTGCTGGTTGAAAACTTTACCCAATACCCCGCCGGGATGACTTGAAATACAGTCAGCTTTGGCAATTTTTGTCAGCCTTTAAGGAGGCTTAACAGTTTGTTGAAAAAAGGACTTGTGTTTTGGTTTCTTTCGTGTGCTGCTTTTGCTGGAAAGCCAAAAGCTGAACCTTGTGAATGTCTTCTTGAGAGCATGTTTGGAGAGTCTTTGTGTTCTTCCTTGATCAAATGCAAGCAGGCTGGCTTATTATATAGATCCTGATCTCAACAATGTTTTCAGATATGAACACAAGCTTTTTCTACAACTGGTATTAAAACGCCATTCGCCGTGATGTGTCGTAAACAGTGACGGGAGACCCAAAGCTTTTCAAAGCGTCCAATCAGTTGCACCAATTGCTCTGCAAAATGATTCACTGTTTCCAAGCATTGGAAACGCCACACGCTGCTGACGCCTGCTGGTCAGAAAAGTGTAAATGCAACAAAAACTCAGGCCAGACATGTATAGAAACACCTTTTACAAACACATTACAAAAGTTTTATTGGAAGTAAAATCTATCAAATGCAATTAACTTATAATCTAATGCTACTACATTTCAAGTGTCTGTGTAATATGTGTTCTTTTATCAATTTTCAAGTCTTACTTTGTTTTGTTCCATGGCTCAGCCATTTGTTGATGGCTCGGCTAAACTGGCCAATAAAACAATATTGACTTCTTTTGTTCCTTCCAATTATAGCAATGTCTAATTTAAACACCTGCAAATGTACGAAACTGAGCAGAGATCAGGTAGAAACCATAGACAACGGTTCTCTGTGAATCGGCATGATTCATGGGTTCGCAGAGACCGTTGGCATCAGTTGGTTGAAGCATCCCTGCAGTTGACCTGTTCACTACATTCTCTGTGAGAACTAAAGAGCTCATGCGACGAGAATGGGATTCAAACCCACGCGTGCAAAGCACAATGGATTAGCAGTCCATCGCCTTAACCACTCGGCCACCTCGTCTCTCAGTGTCCTCCCTCTTGAAGCTGCGCTGCTGTGATTTTCTTCAGCTATTCTTTGTATCTGGACGTTAAAAAGAGCAGCTTTGCTCAACTGACTAAAGCCATCAAACGACGAGGATGGGATTCGAACCTACGCGTGCAGAGCACAACGGATTAGCAGTCCATCGCCTTCACCACTCGGCCACCTCGTCTCTCGATGCCCTTTTTGTTGGAAGCTGTGCGGCGCTGTTTGTCTTTTTGGCACAACGGATTAGCGGTCCATCACTTTAAACACTCTGCCACCTCCTCACACTCCTAGCTGCCGGAAGCGGCATTCAGGTGCTCTTCAGCCGCCGTCATTTACAGGACAGTGTTGCTGAAGTTGATGAAGTTCACGATAATGTGTTGTAAATGGTTGGCTAGATGCGAGAGGTAACCCTTCGACTGACCTGCAAGGAGCATTGGGTTCTATGGGATAGGAGACTCACAATATGTTTGCAGTGTCCTTGTATTCATTTTCTTACCCAACCTAGTAGGGGGCTCGTTGAAGCAATCCTGAAGTCTGTTTGTGGAGATTGAGGGTTATGACTCCGCCTCTTTGCTGCCAGGATAGCCATAATTCTCTCCCCCCAGATTTACGAAAACAGCGCAATTTTGCCTTTGAATGAGAACAAGGAATAAGCCTTTTTGTGCACATCTCTTGCCTGTTCCGTAGACACACCCTTCATCCATCAGTGCCAAAATGCTGCTTGCGCGGCAGTCTAAAGCTTGATACCATCCTGTCGTTCCATGTGCAGATAGGTGGACGGAAGACGTTGCGACTTTCCCCAGCATTCTTTCGCAGTGGCAATATTGTAGCCTATGAGGTTTAGCCGAGGCGCGATCATTGCTGGTTGAAAACTTTACCCAATACCCCGCCGGGATGACTTGAAATACAGTCAGCTTTGGCAATTTTTGTCAGCCTTTAAGGAGGCTTAACAGTTTGTTGAAAAAAGGACTTGTGTTTTGGTTTCTTTCGTGTGCTGCTTTTGCTGGAAAGCCAAAAGCTGAACCTTGTGAATGTCTTCTTGAGAGCATGTTTGGAGAGTCTTTGTGTTCTTCCTTGATCAAATGCAAGCAGGCTGGCTTTTTATATAGATCCTGATCTCAACAATGTTTTCAGATATGAACACAAGCTTTTTCTACAACTGGTATTAAAACGCCATTCGCCGTGATGTGTCGTAAACAGTGACGGGAGACCCAAAGCTTTTCAAAGCGTCCAATCAGTTGCACCAATTGCTCTGCAAAATGATTCACTGTTTCCAAGCATTGGAAACGCCACGCGCTGCTGACGCCTGCTGGTCAGAAAAGTGTAAATGCAACAAAAACTCAGGCCAGACATGTATAGAAACACCTTTTACAAACACATTACAAAAGTTTTATTGGAAGTAAAATCTATCAAATGCAATTAACTTATAATCTAATGCTACTACATTTCAAGTGTCTGTGTAATATGTGTTCTTTTATCAATTTTCAAGTCTTACTTTGTTTTGTTCCATGGCTCAGCCATTTGTTGATGGCTCGGCTAAACTGGCCAATAAAACAATATTGACTTCTTTTGTTCCTTCCAATTATAGCAATGTCTAATTAAAACACCTGCAAATGTAAGAAACTGAGCAGAGATCAGGTAGAAACCATGCCTTTTTGTGCACATCTTTTGCCTGTTCCATAGACACACCCTTCATCCATCAGTGCCAAACACCAAAGACGCTTCAATATGTTACATGTTTTATTAGACAAGGGAACATCTGTTTTGATACATTTATAGACAAAAAACTAATAATTGTTGTATAGCTCAACACGTTTAGTCTTATTGTTTAAATCTAATTTTCTTGTTTTTTTTGTGAGTGCCATGCCTCAGAGAATAACACTATTTTGTCAAGTAACGTTAGCTAACAGCATAATCAGATGCAGCTTTATTTTTAGTAACAGTAATACAGAATTTTCTCCATCATACAAAATGTTTTAATATTAATTTCATGTCATTTATCAACACAAGCCATCCAGTTGGGCTTGTAATCAGAAGGTTGCCGGTTCGATTCCCATGCTGGCAGGAATTGAAAGTGGGGATTGTGAATAAACAGCACTCTCTCCACCTTCGATACCATGACTAAGGTGCCCTTGAGCAAGACACCTAACCCCTGATTGCTCCCCTTGTAAGTCGCTTTGGATAAAAGCGTCTGCTAAATGATGAAAAATGAAATCTATCTTACTGCAGTGAGAACAAGAGTCTCACAGCAACCGGCAAGCGAACACACAAAGTAACATTATAACATCATTTTCAACACACTCAAATGTATCTAATCTGATAAACAGAGCTGCGTCACCTCATACTCATGACCGGATAAGCAGAAGCGGCAACTGTGTCATAATAAAAATCCCGCTGCTCTCGAGGCGTGTGTCACGTTCGTCTCTCATTAACAATCCTGCTCTGCTTCATACTACAGTAACGTTAATAATCGTAACCCACAGTGGGGAAATTACATACTCTGCATTTAACTCATTCAAGTGCACACACACAGCACACACACAGCAGTGAGTTGTGCACAAGTGCACACACACACACACACACATATACACACACACACACACAGAGCAGTGGGTAGCTATTGCTACAGCGCCCGGGGAGCAATTAGGGGTTAGGTGCCTTGCTCAAGGGCACCTTAGTCATGGTATCGAAGGTGGAGAGAGTGCTGTTCATTCACAATCCCCACTTTCAATTCCTGCCGGCATGGGAATCGAACCGACTCCCTCACCATTAGGCCACGACAACCCCTAATCTCATCCGTGAACATGATTTCTGCCCAAGTCCCATCGTGAATCTGAGGTAAAGACCACATGTCCCAAGATTCCTCGCTCAAACTTGACGTCATCAAGCTACCCCTTTGTTTTGAATAGGCGACCTCTATAGGACGAAAAACTACATATTGCACCTTTAAGTGAATTTTTCAGTGTTTTTGTGGTCCTTAGAAAACAGGCCGCAGATGAACTGCTGGAAAGAATGTGTAAACAATTTGATTTCTGTCTACAATGTACAAAAAGTTGAGAAAATCCCATAGCATTGCTTTTAAAAACACCTGGAGGTGTTTAACCTCACCATTTGCACACAGATGTTCTTAAAAAATTAATATATATAATTTAAATGAAGTCATTTAACAAACAATTTTAAACCAAGTGACACACATTAAAAAGTAGGTGCAAGCCAGAAAGTTCACAATCCTCGTGCTGGAAAATTAAATGTTTAAGGAAAAAATGACAGAGACAAAAGCATTTTCTAAAAATCTGTTTGACTTTATTTTACCAAATCTCATTGTTCACATTTTAACCTAGCATAGCTTTTATATAATATTAAATATCTAAAAGAATGTTTTTTATTATTATTATTATTATTATTATTTCTATACAAATTCTGAATGAAATAAGCCTGTATTGATTTTATTTAACCTATTGCAGTTTTGTTTTAGGAGTGAAGTCAAGAAAGAGTCTGTTTGACATCAAGACCAGCTGTGTGTACTATATATATATATATATATATATATATACATATATATATGTATACAGACTTCTGCTTGGTGGATATACTGCTATAGGTGTGAATGACAGATATGGAGTTGCAGGTGCTGGGTCTGCCTCCGAAATCAAGAACCCCCTTGAGTTGGAAATGGTGAATAATGTAAAAATACTTCTGCACACAACCTGTTAAAGCCTAGATTTACTCTTATAGCTGACCGTGACGGCCAAGATCACTCGGGCAGGCCTGTGTCCTACTGACCAGTTCAGTTAAAACATCTACTTTACACTTGATCTTCACTAGAGAATAATGATAAATATTGTCTGAAAGAAGAAAATATAACGGACCTTATGTCAATAAATGATTTATGACCTTTGATTGAGGACATGACAGGTGAAATTCTCATTGAAATTAAGTACATACTCATTGAGTTGGCGATTTCAGACGCAGCCACTAAGTAGACTCGCAAGAAATAGTGTGTCACCGAGGTAATTCTCGCCTACTCTTTTATGACTACTAAGGTTTCGAACATACTTATTCGCTCGCCTACTGCTTTTCGCCGACGATATAGTAGGCGATTTCAGTTACGTTTCTCTTTTGATTTAATTTAATCCCGTTACTGTCTCCCAACCCTAGACTGGGAGGATTCGTAACAATCTGCATGATGTCTTCGTTTTCACAGATTCACGTTTTTGTTGTTTACACAGAGACAGGTGTATAAAATGGTCCCTATTGAATCTAAACACTTGTGCTTTTTTGCAGGTATTCTACAGTATGATATGTGTCACCAGAATGACTTTTTATGGGCCTCTGACCCACCCAACTTGATATTAAGGGTGGGGGGGGGTATGAATTCGGCAGAGCTGCCAAAATCTTACTCCCCTATATAAAATGGTCCCTATTGAATCTAAACACTTGTGCTTTTTTACAGGTACTCTACAGCAGCGGTCCCCAACCTTTTTTGCGCCACGGACCGGTTTAATATCAGACAATATTTTCACGGACCGGCCTTTAAGGTGTTGCGGATAAAAACAACAAAATAAAATGATACGACCAGCATAAAAACTGGGGTATTTTTTCAATATTATAATAAACGTGAATCCAATGTGTAGGCTTACTCGCAACTTTATTAGCAGCGTCCTCGTAACATCGCGCCAACAACATAACATGAGTAACATCCTCTCTGCCCCCTAACGCTCTCTGGCGGGCTTGGTGCGTGTAAATCACCTGTTGCGATAAATCCATATTTCAAGTAGGACTCCTGGAATTGTCTGTTAAATGCAGATTTCTTTTTCTTGGAAATCGTAGGCTCTTCTTCTGTCTCCTCACTGGGCCGTTTCCCCTTCGCAAAGAAGCTTTCCAGAGACGTTTGTTTTTTTACTCATTTTGCTAGCTTGTTTATTTTTAGCGGTAACGTATCACGTGACCTAAACAAGCGTTGCTATGCGCCAAGAGTGAGTCATAGACGGATGTAACGGAGAGAATTTGAAGTTGAGATGCTGACTCGCGATCTTCGCAGTAGTGAACGCGCCAGAGGGAAATGCACATTTCATACTAATTACATAAGTTTTTTTTTTTTTTTAAATAAGTTATTTATTCTTTCTGTGCGGCCCGGTACCAAATGACCCACGGACCGGTACCTGTTTTTTGGATTAGTGTGAATTGGCTTTTACCAGTTATGATCGTTAAAGGAACGTTGCCCTGCACAATATGGCGGCGCCGTTGACGTACGGTCCAGAGACCAATGGGGTGTCTATGTATTTATTAATGTTTATGCGTTGAACACCCTGTTGAACTATGGAAGGCGAGAAGGCCATTCTTTGTGTTCTTTTTGAAAAATTTTCGGAGCCTGGTGAAATCGGTATAAATACGTGTTTAATACTTATAATATCTTAAATAGTTGCGTATCGAGCTGGAGCGGACACATTTGCAAACGACTTTACTTGGACCCATTGTGAGAGCTATTTCTGGTCATGAAACCCACATTTCTTTGAGATGTGAACAGATATGTACAGGTTGCATGTCATTGATAGCGCTCATAAAGTTTATGAACAAGTAGAAATTGGTTATTTTTGCATTTTTCAGAGCAATTTTGTACTTCCGGTTTGAAAAGCAAAGTCGAAGCTACGTCACAAAATCTGATGTATCTCGATTGTTTCAGCACGGAGCTCCGCGATGAGTTTAACAACTCTCGCCACGTGGATTATAGATCATATACAGAACAAAATATGTGTGTTTAAAGTTTTATAGACGTATTTCACACACTCTCCTGCACCAAACATGAACCAGACATTAATATTGCAGTTATTTTAGCCGTGGCTCCTTTAAGCATGCAGAGCTTGCGTCATTTCCGCTCTGATGAGCGCGCCTAGGATCATGCTCGCGCTAGCTGTTTTGTTGCGTTAAATCTAAAGAGAATTTTGAGAGATTTCAGATGAATTATGACTATTATTAAATTATTTTCTGCGAGCGGATAGATTAACGGTCTTTAGTGTGACAGATGTATTCATTGGCGATCGTAGAGAGGTCTGATTTGGTCTGGTAAGTATGATTGTCTTGTATTCTTCATATTGACGTTACATAGAATGTTTGGTGGGTTCTTTTATATATTACTATTACATATTGTGCATGTATTACACACATACGGGAACACATATAAATGTAACTAGCATTTGATAGTATTCGTACAAGGTTGATGAAAAGTGTTAAAAGATAGAAATTAAAACACTTGTATGACCTCAGAGTTAAATATCTGAGGGCCTATAAATCCACGTAAAACACCTGTTTAAAGTTACAGGTTTTGCTATACTCGTGAGTAATGATATTATTGTTAAGAAACGTGTGCACAAATATAGTTATACCTAGATCATACATGGGCCATATATTTATCATTACATCTAGTAATGTGCACATTTCTGTGAGCTTAAAGATAAACAAGTATCACTACCCTCTAATGATAACGGTGAAATGCTTTTGTTTATAGAGCTTCTAATGCCTGTTTCAGTAAGTGTTTAATAGAGCAGCAGTTAGAAGACCTATTAGCTGCTTTTTCTTTTTCTTAAATTTTCTGTTTAAACATGAACAAGATCTGCAAAGTTACTAAGTCACTCCAAAAAGAGTTACTCTGTTTCAGTGTCGCTGTTTCTGACCTCTGAACCGCCTGCCTGAAAAGAGCAGGGCCTGGTTGTTGTGTTAGTAGCACGTTGAAATTGTAGACTGTAAAAAGAAAAAAAAAGAAAAAAGACATCACAGACTCTGTCACCCGTAGGTATCCGAAGTGCATTTTTGAAGCCTAAAGTGGGCCGTCACTCTCAAATAACTGAAAATGGGCAAAGAGGTGAGTATGGTGGCCAAGAGAGCTCAAAGCGCTGCAAATAAGAAAACACATGCAAATAAAAGAAAACGTGATCATCAGTTTGACAACACATGTACTGCAAATCCTCACAACACATGCAAACTCAAAAACGCGCTGCATATGCAAAAACGCGCTACATTTACAAAAAGCGCTGCAAAAAGCGCAAAACACAACGGAAATGTTTCAAGGGGGACCCCAAAAAGTGACGGACCCTACTTGACAACAGCAGAAACTAAAAAATATTAAATATATTATGTAGGCATTAACTCAATGTAATGTGTTTCACTAACAGAAAAGTGTTTTAATATGTGGCATTGTTGTTAACTCATTAAACTTTATGAGATGATAATTTAGTGGATGATTTAAAAATATTCGTTAATCATCTGTAGCGTACTAATGTGACGTAATCGTAACGGCCGCCTGAGGCACTCGACGACCACGACATCTGTGAGCGTGAGTTTCTAGCAAACTGAAAAACACTTTATTAAAAAAATAAAAAATACATGAAATAATGTACAGTTGTTTATTTTTGTTTGCAGTTTTTATAGTATTTAATGATTGTGAACACATTGTGCACTCAAATGCCGTACACTATATAGGGATTAGTGAATAAGTGAAGAGTGAGTTGAACTGGTTTTGGACGCACGTCCTAGTAGGGTCCGTCACTTTTTGGGGTCCCCTTGAAACATTTCCATTGTGGTTTGTGCAATTTGCAGCGCGTTTTTGTATATGCAGCGCATTTCTGTATATGCAGCGCGTTTTTGTGTTTGCATGTGTTGTGAGGATTTGCAGCACGTGTTGTCAAACTGATGATCACGTTGTTTTTTTTTTTTATTTGCATGTGTTTTTTTATTATTTGCATGCGTTTTCTTATTCGCAGCGCGCTGAGCTCTCTCGGCCACCGTAGGTGGGACGTGGGTGGAGCTGAGGTGCCTGGTTACTGAAACCACGCCCACTTAGCTCGACGTGACCAAGTTAGCTCAGGCTAAGGAGCTATCTATCCATCTTCGATACTATCCAAAAATATTAATAAAGATAAGAAATATAATTTTAAATTTCTAAAGATTTACTGTCAATCTATGGTGTCTGTTTTACAATATAGTTGCTCCACCAACATTGATATTGTAATTTGTCAGGTGTGCAAATGGCAACATGCAAAATCAAAACGTAACTTCATACCTTTGTAATGAAATGGTGATCGCGAGATGAATCCAATCCGTTGCACTTGGGTAAAATGTCAATGAACGTCCATTGAAAAACAAACAGCACTTTTTGCCCACAAAAGCGTTAAATCCATGGAATATTGATATATTGTCCACTGTTTGCATCACATTTCTTCTGAACGATCTGCTTTCCATCATCGTTCTTCAAGAAATTATGCAATCTGAGCAGCGTTTATTCTGCTCTCTTTTAGAGCCTGTCCCTAGCGGCCAGTTGATGAATTGCAGTTTAAGTCACTTCCGTATTGGCTTCAAGAGAAACTGGGTGAGGTTGCCGCTTGGTTGAAACTCGCTGTTATGGTAAGGGGCGGAACATTTCCCAAACACATTTGGTTGATTACAATCATGCTGCTCCAGCTGACCAATCAGAGCACATTGCACTTTTCAGGAGGAGGGTCTTCAGAGAGACAGAAACTAAACGGGGTAGCACTTCCCAAAAGCATCATAAGTCTAAATTGACCGTAGCTCCATTGGTGGCAATGGTGCTATGATCAACTTAAGCTCACAATGCTTTTTGGAATTCAGCCTAGAGCGTTACTGACAATTAAAACCTATAGTAGATTTCAAGACTTTGAAAAAGGGCATAATATGGCCTCTTTAAAGTCACACTTAAATTGAACTTTGCACTGGTTAAATAGCTGATTTCTCTGGATTTAAACATTGTTGGAAACATTTAGGATGATGTAAGTACAAATCAGGCCAGTTAGAGACTATTACCTAGAAGTCTTTTTATTATACAAATGTGTCATTAAAATGTCTACAAACAATTTATATAACCTATCCGAGATCATGTAGAAATCCATATACACACTCGTTTTTGGGTTTTACAAAGATTATCGCCCTCAAGCGGCGAACAATTGATGTTTCAAAACGATTATGACATTGCAAAACGTCGTTTACTGAAATCGCATGATTTTGGAACTTGGATGCGTGTTCCAATCCACTAGTTGAAACAAACTAATTGTAAAGGTTTTGAAGCTTCATGAAGCAGTGTTTCAAAAGCGTGCATCATTAATGTTTGGCAGCTGTGTCTAGTAATAGTGAAGCTGCTTTAAAAACAGCAATGTTAGAAAAATAGAAAATGATTGCACACCTTAGAATGTTCATCAACCAATCAGAATTGGAATCATGCAGCCCAATGGCGTGAACATTAATAATCACTGTCTGTTCAAGTTCCATTTGTTGGTTGCTCAGTACTTCATGAATGAAAAATATACTGGTTTAGGTTAAGCCAACTGATAATCATTGATTTGTTTCATGTTGCAGTGCTTAAACATCGCCACTGTTCATTATGTCTTTGACTGATTGAAAGTTGTCTTTGATTTGTTATGACTTGTGTTTTGCAGGTTTTAAGCAGCTGATGAACTGGTGTCACTAGACCCAGCTCTGCTGTTGAAAATCAGGTAAGACCCTGACACAAAATTATCATGAGCCGTTCAGAAGGTCGAGTAAGTTGTTCATATGACCATCATGCAGAATGTTAATTTTGTTATGCTTTCTGTTTTCTTGACTTTGGCAGATATGTCTTGCATGTGCAGACACTACTGTCAGACGTAAAGAACATATTCACCATATTGACTCCACCTCCTCGTCTAGTTATTAAACTGTGACTTAAGCCAGGTGCTCACTGTATGGTATATAATAGTCTTTTATGATTGTTTGTCAGACTGTACAAATATGATCCCCACAATAAGCCATGTCACACTGTGGGATCTCAGTTGTTGTCATTAATGTCTGACTGTACAACAATCAAGACGTGTTAAAAACGGACACAAGTTTTTCATCAAGCCATGACCCATTTGGTGAAGGTTGGCTGCATTAAATGCAGGATTAAAATGGTGGCCACACTGCACCTCGATACTTCTGATACTGGCAGAATCTGATTAGAGGTAAAATTTGATGGCAATGGTCAGTCTGTGGACAAACATGTCAAACTAGCAATCAAAAAGTACAGATTTTGGCCTAGGATCACAAGAATATTTTATGATTTGCAAATTTTATTTGTTGAATAAAAATCTCGGCATGATGTCTAGCTTTTGAAGATCTTTGGTCTAGTTCACTTTGTCAGGCAGGTCCTATTTAAGTGATTTCTTGATTGAGAACAGGTGTGGTAGAAATCAGGTCTGGGTGGGGCATAACACAGGGTCATGTAGGTTTGGATTTTGTTTTCCCTTAATAAAAACAACCTTCATTTAAAAACTGCATTTTGTGTTTACTTGAGTTATCTTTGACTAATATTTAAATTTGTTTGATTATCTGAAACATTTAAGTGTGACAAACATCCAAAAAAATAAGAAATCAGGATGGGGCAAACACTTTTTCACACCACTGTATATAGTGCTTTTCTGGGTACTCAAAGCGCTTTACATATGGAAGGGGAAATTTCCTCAACCACCACCGATGTGCCACATCCACCTGGATGGTGCAACGGCAGCCATATTGCACCAGAATGCCCACCACACACCAGATTATTGGTGGAGAGGAGACAGAGTGATGAAGCCAATCAATATATGGGGATGATTAGGAGGCCATGACTGGCAGAGGCCAATGAGCAAATTTGGTCAGGATGCCGGGGTTACACCTCTACACTTTTAGAAGGAGATCCTGGTATTAGTACAATAAGTTTCTTTCTAGAATTGTGTGTTGCAGCTGTCAAATCAGAAATCAGTTCAGTTTGTCTCCACTGTGCTGTATCTTTCCTATCATGTCAAATATATATTTAAAAAAAAAAAAAAATCTTTCTGGTCTTTGCAGATTTGGGCCCAGTTATTCTCTCAAATAGGACTGCTGTATGGACTTGTACATGATGAACTGTGAGTTATTGGCCACGTGCAGTGCGCTGGGTTTTCTGGAGGGAGACATTTACCACAAAGAACCAGACTGCCTTGGTAATGTTTGATTTTTAAACCAAACTATTGTACAGCAGGAATTTCAAGAAAATCTTTAATGCATTTTTCTGCGTCCATGCAAGTTAATGCAGTCTTCTGCGTTCAGTGTAGTAATTAAAAATGATCTTGTGACACTCATGGTTGTGATATATTTGTTCGTTATAGAGAGTGTGAAAGATTTGATTCGTTACCTGAGACATGAGGATGACACGAGAGACATCAGACAGCAGCTGGGAGCTGGACAGATCCTGCAGAATGACCTCTTACCCATCATTACCCAGCACACACAGGACAAACCGCTCTTTGATGCCTGTATTAGGTATTTTTTTTATTTCTTGATGAAATTGATAAAATGGCTGCAATGACTAGTTCATATAATGATCGAGCTATCTGATGAAAAAAAAAACGTGTAAAATAAAGAAACATGACTGATTCAAATCATTCTCAGGCTAATGGTGAACCTGACCCAGCCAGCACTGCTCTGCTTTGGAAAAGTTCCCGATGATCCGGCCTTCCGACATCACTTCCTGCAAGTGACGTCATACCTTCAGGCCTATAAAGAGGTATAACACAACAAAGCCTGAAGGCTTGACACTTTTTAGATATTTGTGGTTCTGATTTTTAATTGCATTTTCTTTGGCTTCACCACATAAAATAAGGTCAACCTGTAATCAATAATTTTATCCCTTAAAACTCATCTTTGATCACCAAAGTGACGTTTAAACATTGTTTTCAGTGAAAATAATTTCTTCATGCCTTAAAAATAGCTTGACTGTAACTCTACACTCTTGCTTAATTTATTATAATCTATGAATATAGTTAGCCCCGCCTCCACTCACTCACTCAAGCTCAGAGATCCACTCAGTCAACTTACTGAGGTAAACGCTGCACAATGGTATCGCTCTGAATGTCGGACACATGACGGTAATTAATACGATTAGCCTTTTGCTTGACTACATTGTCAAACAGCTGCCAATAATGTGTTGCTAATGTTACACAAACCGTGTTCCCATTCTGAGGTCAGACAGCTGCCTTCTATAAACAACATTAAACACTTGATTTTCACCACAGGGGGGACTTCAATTATTGATTTCTTCATTTTTGACATGTAAACTACTGCTTCCAATGCGTTAGAAATGTTTTCTTTAGGCCTCATAATTAGAAGCTGCCACATTACTGTCGTATTGCTGTACTCGTTACCAGTTATTACATTAATTAAAGCAGCAGTAATCACAACATGCAATAAGGTAAGAGAAACTTAAAAGCTTGTAACCTTCACAATTCTCAATATCAATTTCAGTATCATAGCAAGTTCCAGCCGAAGTAAAATGCTCTCAAGCCATCTCTAAAGACAAGTAAACGGTCTGTAATACAAGAATAAAGAAACAAATAAGCAATACAGTCGTGGCCAAAAGTTTTGAGAATTACATAAATATTGGAAATTGGAAAAGTTGCTGCTTAAGTTTTTATAATAGCAATTTGCATATACTCCAGAATGTTATGAAGAGTGATCAGATGAATTGCATAGTCCTTCTTTGCCATGAAAATTAACTTAATCCCCAAAAAACCTTTCCACTGCATTTCATTGCTGTCATTAAAGGACCTGCTGAGATCATTTCAGTAATCGTCTTGTTAACTCAGGTGAGAATGTTGACGAGCACAGGGCTGGAGATCATTATGTCAGGCTGATTGGGTTAGAATGGCAGACTTGACATGTTAAAAGGATGGTGATGCTTGAAATCATTGTTCTTCCATTGTTAACCATGGTGACCTGCAAAGAAACGCGTGTAGCCATCATTGCGTTGCATAAAAATGGCTTCACAGGCAAGGATATTGTGGCTACTAAGATTGCACCTACATCAACGATTTATAGGATCATCAGGAACTTCAAGGAAAGAGGTTCAATTCTTGTAAAGAAGGCTTCAGGGCGTCCAAGAAAGTCCAGCAAGTGCCAGGATCGTCTCCTAAAGAGGATTCAGCTGCGGGATCGGAGTGCCACCAGTGCAGAGCTTTCTCAGGAATGGCAGCAGGCAGGTGTGAGCGCATCTGCACGCACAGTGAGGCGAAGACTTTTGGAAGATGGCCTGGTGTTAAGAAGGGCAGCAAAGAAGCCACTTCTCTCCAAAAAAAACATCAGGGACAGATTGATCTTCTGCAGAAAGTATCGTGAATGGACTGCTGAGGACTGGGGCAAAGTCATATTCTCCGATGAAGCCCCTTTCCGATTGTTTGGGGCATCTGGAAAAAGGCTTGCCAGGAGAAGAAAAGGTGAGCGCTACCATCAGTCCTGTGTCATGCCAACAGTAAAGCATCCTGAGACCATTCATGTGTGGGGTTGCTTCTCATCCAAGGGAGTGGGCTCACTCACAATTCTACCCAAAAACACAGCCATGAATAAAGAATGGTACCAAAACACCCTCCAACAGCAACTTCTTCCAACAATCCAACAACAGTTTGGTGAAGAACAATGCATTTTCCAGCACGATGGAGCACCGTGCCATAAGGCAAAAGTGATAACTAAGTGGCTCGGGGACCAGAACGTTGAAATTTTGGGTCCATGGCCTGGAAACTCCCCAGATCTTAATCCCATTGAGAACTTGTGGTCAATCCTCAAGAGGCGGGTGTACAAACAAAAACCCACTAATTCTGACAAACTCCAAGAAGTGATTATGAAAGAATGGGTTGCTATCAGTCAGGATTTGGCCCAGAAGTTGATTGAGAGCATGCCCAGTCGAATTGCAGAGGTCCTGAAAAAGAACGGCCAACACTGCAAATACTGACTCTTTGCATAAATGTCATGTAATTGTCGATAAAAGCCTTTGAAACGTATGAAGTGCTTGTAATTATATTTCAGTACATCACAGAAACAACTGAAACAAAGATCTAAAAGCAGTTTAGCAGCAAACTTTGTGAAAACTAATATTATGGAATTCTCAAAACTTTTGGCCACAACTGTAGATTAAATATATACAGTAGAACAAATACTGCTGCAAGCACTGGTGTCACTGCCGCTACTGTTGGAACATGCATTCACACAGGTAAATATAAGTAAATTAAATCGAACTCTATTGTATGTCGCACTTCCTGATGCCAGCTGGAGTTTTAACATATATGAGAAGTATTTTTTAATTGCGTTGTTTAATCTTACTATGATGTAGTGACGTTGTCTTGTGTCGGCAGTTGCAAAAGCTAGGAATTAAGTGCTTAAATATTTGCAATACCTTGTTAATCTTGATAATATTTATTCTAGCAAAGTAGTAATTTTGATAGCGACAGCCCTAGCATATGCTCTAACGATTATTTTGGTAATCGGTTGATTTATTTTGGTGATTAATCGAGTAATCTGATATTTTTTGTGTTAATAACAAAACCCAAGCAAACAATAGCTTTTAAAATGACTCAATAAATATATAATAACAATGAGGCAATAATATTTGGTTCACAAACTATCGAAACTAAGCAATCATATGGTTTTATAGAACAGTGTTAAAATGCATAATGTACATATTGTATGTGCATTTTATATTACAACAAATATTTCAGAGGGCACCAGTGGCCTGGTGGTGTTACACTTTACAGCAGATCAAATCCTTGTTAAATATTGGCTAAAAAACATTTAATTCAAATGTTCACTTAATCTTTAATATTTGGCCATTTCATTATATGATAGAAATGCTACAGCCACTGTCATTTCTTGAACAAAAATATGTGAACATCAAAACAAAAACATTTTGAAATCGTGATGAACAATTTGCATATTTAGAGTCATATTGATGTATTCACCTGTGTTGGTGTAGGTTTGTAAATGATTTAACTTACAAATCTGATAAAATGGCGTTCCCAACTCGTTGTGTTTCCAGATGAACGTTGTGGTGTTTCGTTTCTGAATTAAACTACAATTTTGAATGAATCGTTTGAGAAAGTGCTTCAATGACCCATTCATAAAGACAGTCATTTGCATTGTTCATAAACGAAAAAACATATTGATCGAATCGTTTGAAAAAATGACTCCAACGATTCGATCAATATGTTTTTTCGTTTATGAACAATGCAAATGACTGTCTTTATGAATGAGTCATTGAAGCACTTTCTCAAACGATTCATTCAAAATTGTAGTTTAATTTAAAATATCAAAGTTGGAGCATTCGGTTGGGATGTCTTGTTTGTTGATATTATATTAATGCACTAGATTATTACAAATAATTGCTTATAGAATTTTATTTATATATGAATACATTATAACATAATTAAAGATAAATATAGAAAGTGTGCTTTACAAAAAGGAAAAGACAATGAAATACAATGACTGAATACTGTCAATAATATAGTAAATAAAAACTAAATTTTAACAAACTATACAGGGTCTTTCCAGGACTTCTGGAAAGGGGAATATATCACTTTTCGTCGTTTGCCTTTTTTGTCATTAATTTAATGGCAAATCAAAGCGTTGTTATGTCGCGGAGTCGCAGTGTGTTTGGATGCGATAGCAAACCTCTTCTGCTTTCAGAGTTTAAGATTTATTTATAAAGCTGTTCCTGAGCAATACAACCCAAAAATTTGTTTGTGCACAGCGCATTTCACAGAGGACGGGGAGAGTACATCCGAGGCTATATACAAAATACTACTTACCACTGTGAAACATTCTGCTGAATTTGTGCAGAATCCAACTCTGGCTCGAACTGATTTGGAAAAACCGATGGTATTATTATTAACTGTATTTACAAATGCCTTAGAAGCCTTGGAAGCGGAAGCTCGTGATTATGGTAGGGTGTGTTACATTTTCGACACACACTTGAGTTGTTTGACCAATCACAACACACTAGATCAGCTGGCCAATCAGAGAACTCTAAGCTTTTTGAAAGGAGGACTTTGTAGAACTGTTTTTTTGAAGATTAAATCATGTTAACCTGTTCTTTGTCTCCAAACAATCAAAATAATGAACTTTTAAATAACATCATTTAACCCCCTCTGACCAAATTAGTTGCGAATCGCATTAATCCCCTTGGAGAAGTATTTAAAAATTAAAGCCTACAATTTAATCCACAATAAATCCAAAATGGCAGACTTCCTACTTGCTATGTCCCAGTTTGAATGCTATCCTTCCTAAGTGATATTTGAAATTAGAATTACTGTGTCCCAAATCGTAGTGTGTTGAAATGAGTATCCCAAAGATACCCGGATAGTTTACTATTTCCGGTGGAAATTCGATGTGCAGATCCATGTACACTCTAACAGCTAGTAGCAGCCTGTCTTTCGTACCTGAAGTTTTGAACTTGCAGCACTGTGGCATTTCGGTCAATGATCCCTAACACCTTTCACCTTGACCGTCATACAGTCCTCTATGTCAAACCCTGAATTTTGAGAAAAGTTATTAAAGTAATCTTCTGTGTTTAAAGGCATTTGCAGATGAGAAGATCTTTACTGTGCTGAGTGAAACGCTCTACAACCTTCTGCAGCTGGTGAGGATCAAATCTATGTTTAAATGCGAGACGGTGTGATTGATTGGAAATATTATTCATAACTCCTCATGTTTTTCTCTGAGGACTGGGAGCAAAGAGCCGAAGAAGATAATTTACTGATTGAAAGGATTTTGCTGCTGGTCAGAAATGTGTTGCACGTCCCTGCTGACCCATATGAGGAAAAGGTGAGAGTTTGTAGACTTAAACATGCTCTCAGAAATGTACTATATCATATGCCACACACATCCTTGATGTTTATTGACCTAGTAGTCAAAATAAAAACCCAAAAACTAAATAATTTCAAATGATAAAACATTAGATGATTGTTCGGGTGGCAGTCAGTTATCAGACTTAAAGAGGTCATAAAATGGAAACTCAAAATTCACGCCAACAAATTTGTAATGGGATTTTCAACACAGGGCTCTAGACTGTGCCTAAAACAACCAAAAATGTTAATTTGCGAGTTAACTAGCGACAATATAAATGTACATGTAGTGTTTTTTTTACCTGCTTGTGCTGTGATGAGTTGACTATCACATCATTTGTTGTGTTGACGTAATTAAATGAGATGATGTGCATCAAAGTTTTAGTGGAAACAAACCTGTTTCACTCACTGAGTTTAAGTGGTAAAATATTTATGGGAAAAGGGAGGATCACACTGATGTCATACCTGCTAATAAAACAAAGGTTCCAGCTTCGCCAGCATGAGAGAGATTAAAAAAAAAAAAAAAAAAAAAAAAAAAACGACGGAGAAGTGACCAATGGTTGAACAATGATTGAAAAGCAGTGTTGATTTTGTGGACGCAGTGTGGATATACAACAGCTAAACATGTAAACTGTGTGGATGCTAACAATATCGTTAGCCGATCTTGTTTTTAATCGATACTGATATGGACTCTCATTCTTAAGATCGTTTAGTCTGTGCTGTTTGCGTGAACTTCACATTATTTGTAGCACATCTACATTTAAACAAATGACAGGATGATGGAAATTAGGTTTTTAAATTTTTTTAAACATGTTTGTTGCACCTATTTTATTATTGGAGCTAATGGCTCCATTTTTTTTTTTTGTCTGGAGCAATAAAAGAGTAGCTTAAGGTCTCCCTAATGTTTAAAGCTCTTTGGTTTAATGCAAAAATTAAGACAGCCATAAATTTAAGCCATTGTAGTTTTACTACTGTTCTATAAAACAAAATTATTATTATTATTATTATTATTATTATTATTATTAGGGTCCAAGCTTGAAGATATATCTTGTTTTAGGCCATGCCCCCTGAGCCCCCATCTTTCCCAAATTATCCAAATGTTGGCAGGTCTGCCATTTTTGCTACTGAGGATAAACTCAGATGTGAAATTAAACAGCGTTCAGTTAGAAACAACGTGGATCCTTCACACAGTTTGCTCTTGGGAATATTGTGGTGCTTTGTGTTGGATGATTTGCGTGTTTATGTGCAGAATGTGGATGATGATGCCAGTATTCACGATAAACTGCTGTGGGCCGTTCACATGAGTGGACTGGATGATCTGCTGAAGTTTCTGGCGTGTGCTCAGAGTGAACAGCAATGGAGCTTCCACATCCTGGAAATCATCTCCCTCATGTTCAGAGATCAGGTGACATGATATTTAAATAAGGATGATTATCTTTAAAATTATAGTTCACCCAACAATTAAATTTGTATCAGCTAATGCCTTCATGCTAGATTCTTATGCAGAACACAATCTTGGCTATGTTAGTCCATGCAATGCAGATGAATGGTTAGCAAATAGTTGAAGCTCTAAAAAGCACATAAAGGAATACGTAATCGATAAATATTTCATGCTTTCTGAATCGATCTAAACGTAACTCCTTTTTCTGTATGTTTTGTCGTTTCAGTCTTTAGACACAATTTAAAATGACAATTTCTAGAGTTTGATGCATGTGCAGAACTCTAGATGATGCTAGGAAGTGTAATCAAGCTTGAGTATTACACTAAAATGTACTGGAATGCGCATGAATCTTTTCATCTCACGTCTGTATGTTGTTTTTCACTTGACCCTTGCAGACTCCTGAGCTTTTGGTAAATGCAGGACAGATGCGTTCAGCCCAGGAGAAACAAAAAGACATGCAGGAGCTGGAGTTATTGAGACAGAAAGAACTAGCTGAAAAACGCAGCCGCACGCTACTGAGAGGCACCAGGTGAGAGAATGTAATCATATGAGGTTATGGGTCAGGGTGAATAACTAATTTATCGTTTGTTATTGGTACTTGTTTTAAGCTTTATATTTTTAGCAGCAGTACTTTAAAGCAGTGGTTGTCAAAACGGGGATCCCTGGGGGTACGTGAGGTGACAGGGTACATAAACAACAGATTTGACTGACTCAAACTGACTGCATCCACACAAGCAGCTTGCGTATTGTTTGCTGTATTTTTGCAATGAAATAATAGTTCCAATGAAAGCCACAGCAGAACACGTCAATGTTTCGTGAATGAATCGTGAGTCCGTGATTCAATTAACCATTTAAAAATACAGCCACTTGCTTCGTTACTGAATGAATGAATGACTCTGTGACCCACTCATTAAGACAGCGACTTACCGCCACCTACTGGTGGTTTTAATAATAATAATAATTCCTTACATTTATATAGCGCTTTTCTGGGTACTCAAAGCGCTTTACATATGGAAGGGGGAATCTCCTCATCCACCACCGATATGTAGCATCCACCTGGATGATGCGACGGCAGCCATATTGCGCCAGAACGCCCACCACACACTAGCTTATTGGTGGAGAGGAGACAGAGTGATGAAGCCAATCAGTATATAGCAGTGATTCTTAAAGTGTGGTCCGCGAAAAGATGACCTAAACCAGGCAAGCTCTTAACCCGCACCGGATCGCGGGCAGGGGGGTTGACGTCAGTGTGTTTTAATAACGAAAAAATTGGATCATATCATTGCATTTGTGTTTGAATAATTAGTTTTTGACTTGAAACAGTTGCATATTAAACTTAAATTTAGTTTATTCTTTCTATTTTGTTGTTTTTGGTTTGTTGTTGTTAGAGTGGGATTCTGTTAGGTGGTCCTCAGAAAAAAATTGGAAGAAAAAGTGGTCCTTGGGCTGAAAAAGTTTGAGAAACACTGGTATATAGGGATGACTAGGCATGATGGACAGGGGGCAGATTTGGCCAGGATGACAGGGTTATACCCCTACTCTTTCCGAAAGACATCCTGGGATTTTTAACGACCACAGAGAGTCGGGACCTCGGTTTAACGTCTCATCCGAAGGAGTTTAGGTTAATATTTAAAAGTATCACTTATTTTTACCATCATTGCATATTTCTCTATTTAACTTTTTATTTAGAACATTATATTATAAAAGTATTTATAAAGGTAAAAAATGCACCGGAAAATCAATTTAAGGCGGCAACTATTGTCCCTTAATGGAAAAGGTGACTGCAGTGGAAAAGAGGAGATGCTCAGAAGGATGTTAAATCCCGAAAAAGTTTGGGTACCACTGCTTTAAAAGAATATTTCACCCTCATGTCATAATACAGCTAGTCAGGTTTGAAAGTATATACCTTTGCACTAGATCATATCTTCACATACTGAGCTAACACACCAATAATTTGTTCTCTTCTTTTAAGACACTCTCGTTTCCGCGGTTCATATGTCATTCAAGGACTGAAATCCGTTGGAGAGAAAGATGTGATTTTTCATCAAGGACTTCACAATGTAAGTATCACTTTAAAACAATTACATAAGTTAGAATTTCATATTTCAGCGCTTTTTATTTTAGTTTTTAGAAATGCCTCTTTTATTATTAATTGCTTTTTGTCTTGAATTCTAAGTATAAGAACTATTCTCATGACGTGGGTAAGCCTGTGAGACGTGTACCCAAACGCAAACAGATGGCAAAAGACTCAGAGAGCCGACGACGCTCTGCGTTAAATGTACGTCTCTTCCTGCGCGAGTTCTGCATCGACTTCTTGGAGAACTGCTATAATCGGCTCATGTACCTTGTGAAGGTGAAAAGACAACATCCACATCACTGAAACTCAAACTCTTTCTATGAGTTTTCCCTATCATGTGTCTTGTTTTTTGAGCAGGAGGGATTGATCCGGGAACGGGCCCAGCAGCATGATGAGACGTACTATCTGTGGGCCTTAACCTTCTTCATGGCCTTTAACCGTGGTCAGAACTTCAGACCAGATCTGGTGTCTGAGACCATGTCCATCCGTACCTTTCATTTCATTGAGAAGAACATCACCAACTACTATGAGATGATACTTACTGACCGGAGTGAATCCACATCCTGGTCTCGCAGGTTGGTTTTGTAATTTTACACTTAGTTAGGGGTAGAGATACACTGGTCGACTGGCCATAAATCCGAACTGGACGGTTTTTGCTCCAAACTCACGATTGGTAATCGGCCTTTTTTTCCCCATTTTATTTTGGTCTATTCTGGTCTTGCGCACAAACCGCATTGTAATATTTCCACACAAATTAGATTTTGCAAAGTCTGTAAACAGGACGTTAACACAGGCCAGAGACGGAAGACGCTAGAGACGTGCTAGCAGAGAACTGGTAATGATGTGTGGGGGTTTATATGAATGTATCTTTAAAGGGAGGTGACTGTCTTCAGAAAAGATACCTCTGTATAATGGCTGTGAATAACAGCTGCTTTGTGTACAGCCGTGTCCTAGAAAATGAAATTGCTGCTGTTCCATAAGCGTCACCTTCTGTCAGAGAGTGAACTTGCATTTTCATTCCATCCTTTTGCTGTTCTTCTTTTGTCCGGGTGTGTCTTATGTAGCGTCTTTTCACAAATCTTAAGTCAGACCATTATGTTTTTGCTTTAAATCTTGAAATTAGACAATCTAATTTAACTACAAAACAACTGCTCGCTCCATATGTGTAGCATCTTTGTTTGGATCATAATTAAAATGCATTGGTTGCCTCCAATTTCAGATGGCTACAGATATATTTTTGTTAAAGGCCAAGTTATAGAGCAAATGAACAATAATTTATTTTTTTAAAGATTTAAAAAAACGCAAACGGTATCGGAATCAACTAATTTTTGTTAAAAAAAAAAAGGAATCTGCAATGAAAAATCACTATCAGTGCCTTGCCAAATTGCAAAGTGCAAGATGACATAAAAGACACCTAATTTTTTTACTCATGTCCATAAAGCTATCTCAGACGCTCTCGCTATGATTTCTCTTTCACATCGTCTTGCGTTTGAACGGACACATTCACAAAAAATCATGCCAAAACGCCTGTCTTGGTTAGTATCCTAGTAAACAGCTGTTTTGTCTTAAAGGGTTAATTCACCTAAAAATGAAATTTGTCATTACTCGCCCTCATGTCGTTTCACACTCGTAAGACCTTTATGTTCGGAACACAAATTAAGATATTTTTGATGAAATCCAAGAGCTTTCAGATCTCACAGAAATGTCCTAATGAATTTCAAGGTCCAGAAAGGTATTAAACACATTAAAATAGTTCATGCGACTACAGTTGTTCAACCTTAATGTTATGAAGCGACAAGAATGCTTTTTGTGTGTAAAAACAAAAATAACGACTTTATTAAGCAACTACTTCTCTACCCTGTCATTCTCCTATGCTGTTGACGTAGTGTAGACAGATCAGTAACCTCAGATTTCATCAAAAATATCTTAATTTGTGTTCTAAAGATGAACGAAGGTCTTACGGGTGTGGAACGATATGAGGGCGAGTAATTAATGACAGAATTTTCATTTTTGGGTGAACTAACCCTTTAAGTGAATGCAAACAGTTGCCTGGTATCTTATGTTGAACCATAAGAACCAATATTTTCATATTTGACTGTCTAAAAATGTTAATATTGCTCTGTTATGAATCTGTTTTCTTCTCTTTTTACCAGGATGCATTTGGCTCTGAAGGCGTATCAAGAGCTGTTGCTGACAGTGAATGAAATGGATCGCTCAAAGGATGAAAACATCCGACACAGTTCTAACGTCATCAAGAGTATGTTTTTTTTTTTAATATATATATATATATATATATATATATATTTATTTATTTATTTATTTTTTTTAAAGAAAATCTCACTGCTTATTTTAAAATATATTACATAATTCTCACTATTTTAAATGTCTCTCTTCCTCTGTGACACCCATCTTACTGTCACTTGTTTTCTTCTGGTGTGTGCAGGTAATATCTTTTATCTGATGGAATTCAGGGAGATTTTTCTGACTCTCCTGCGTAAATTTGATGAGCGAATGCAGCCACACTCATTTCTCAGAGATCTGGTGGAGTCCACACATCTGTTTCTGAGGATGCTGGAGAGATTCTGCAAGGGTCGAAACAGTCTGGTAGTGCAGGTGAGACCTGAGACTGCATTAATTGAGGTCACTGATAAGCTGAACCATTTTAAGTTTAAATGAAATGACATTTTATATTTATTTACATATATACATTTGCTAGAAGATTTTATTACTTGTTTCGATTGCCTAGTTCGATTGGTTCCCTTGCCCCTGCTGGATTGCATTTATATATTATTTGGGTCTGAACCATGGCGCGTTGGCTGTTTAACCCTGCTGCTTGGTAAAGACGATGCAGAAGAAGGCAGCAAAATGCATATCGTTTCTCACCTCATTTTCGTCTTTGGTTTTGTTTCCAAAGCGTCAGCACATAACGACACTTGGGTCTGTCTGCTGTGAATGTACTGTAAATGTTCAAATGCAGTAATCCCTTTGTGCTCAAGGCGAGCAGAAATTAGATACATTCAATATTGCAATATTAGAAACTTCAAAGTTAAGGCATGACCATTTTGTTAGCAGGGTCAGACAAATACAGGTGGAAAAGAAAAGAAACATGTTAACTGCAAAAGAATTAAGGTGAAGAATTAAGTGTGAAACCATCAGAAACCCTTTAATCTCCAGCGCCACCATTTTTCAGAACCTATTTTTCATTTCCAGCCTTCATGAACTATTATATATTACTTATAAATGATTGCATACAAAAATAATAGTAGTTATTAAAATTGATGTGTTTTGGAATTGGTCAAATGTGCCTGGAAAAGAAGATTTGATTTGTGTAATAATGCATGCACTGTAGTGAAGAAAATGCACAGCTTTTCCAGTTCATAAAGATTTAAACAACATGTACTCCATCCTACACCAACAACGAACACATTTCTTATCATGTAGTCCTATGGAAGACAATCGAGCCAATCAGAGTAGGTATGGGGCGGAGCGACACGTGCAGCTTCAACCCATTCTGGTTTGCAGTCAGGTGTACTTGCCCAAGTTTGGAAAACAGTGTTCACATAATCCAAACAAACCAAACTCTGAGTCAGTTGAACCCGGGTACGCACAAAAGTGCTAGTGTAAAAGCACCCTTACATTTACATTCAAGGTATTTGCTAAATTTGATTCGATTCATGCGTTCCCTTGAACCCATTACCTTAGTGGTGCGAGTGGCATGTTCTGAGCATCAACATGACCCCTAAATCCATAAAACAACTGTAGAGTTGATGAGAACACCATTGCAGCATAATACACACTTTTTAACAGGTAAAGGCTCTGTAAAATCTGCTGTATTGTTGGTCTATGAATATTTCCGCACTGTTTTCCCCATTAAAATGAATTTTCAGTTTTTTACCTTCATAAGTATATTTTTGTATAAAAGTAAAATACCTTTTATAAATGTATTTTTATAAAATATATTTTTTTAAATGTTTGTGTCTGTATTTATGAAGGGGCCATTGATTCATTCACTCTCACGATTCGTTCAAAGCCACAGTGCTGTTTAAAATGTACATCACTTAATATTAGCCTTTCTGTTGAACTGTTGTATAAAATCAATGTCACATTTGCAATTGTATGGGTTTTTGGGAAAATTTGCATTCCTGCTTGTAGTAATAAAAACATTCGTGATGAAGATTAAAAACAAGAACTCACACAGGCTATGTTTTTGTATCGAAGAGAGTACGAGTCTTAAATCGATCTCTATGCGCAGTCTGTGTCTATATTGGTTCTTCATGCTAATAAGTGCTAAAACCCCACATTTACAAAGGTACATTGTTGAGAATGGCTGTAATGTAGCGTGATTTGCTAAGGCATGCACTGTGTGGTGATTTAATTAAATTGGATGTCATGTATTTGATCCTTTTTGGCTTTTTTCCTGTAAGAAATACATGCTCAGTTTTAATTTTGTTTTAAGGTGGGGGTAAAATGACCTAAACAGCAAAATTCAGCATTTTGAGTATGCGTACACCAGAATGGGAACCACTGAGTTAAACGGCCCACTGTCCTTCAGAAATAATTCTCCAGATCTTACACCCTCTTTGGTTTTCCAGTATCCTCAGCATATTTGACCCCTTTCCAACAGTGATGTTAAGATGCATCTTTTCAGACTAAGGACAATTGAGAGACTCGTAAACAATTAATAAGGTTCAAAAATTCATTGATGCTAAAGAATGCAACATGCCTTAAGATTTGGGGCAGGTTTTGTTTTTTGTTTTTTTTCTGTGGTGCTGATACTTGAAAAGAAATTGTACTAGCACAGGTTTTACAAATAAATTTCACTTTTGACTTTTAGAAAAAAAGAGTGAAACGAAGGAAGCGTAGCAAGAAGAGCCTTCAGATAGAGCCCACAGCTGAAGACCTGGAACAGACGTGGCAGATAGTTTCTGAAGAGCTCAGATCGTCTGCCTTTCAGGTGAGTTAAAGAAAATCAGTAACAGAAAGAAAAATGGACAACACAGAGCATTTTTAATAAATGGGGCAATCAGTGCATTCACATGTTTCTCTCGTTGACTTGCAGTTGTCAGAGAGCCTGACAGAGGGTGCTGTGCCCTTCGATGCTGCATCTGAGACTCCAGTGAATGAGCAGAGGACTGAAGCGTTGGTCAGGATTCAAGACTGCATTATATCTCGCTCAGGACCTGAAGCTTTGAGTTTACTCCGTGCTGCACGGTAAGACAACCACACTAAAACACCTATAGAGTGTACCTTGTTATTTCACACCATTTGTTTTTTTTTTTTTAAACACCTAAATTTGTCAGAGCTTCATCACCGCATGCCTTTTCTCCACACTGGTGCTTGAAACATGCCATTTGTCACTGATACATTAAATGTTTCATAGTAGATCTGCTCACCCTCATGTCATTCCATACCGTAAGACCTTCGTTCATCTTCGTATCACAAATTAAGATCTTAAGATAACTCTTGAGGGGTTTTTTTTATCTCTCATAGAAGGCAACAAAATTGCCACATTCAAGGTCCAGAAAAGTAGCAAAGACATCGTTAAAATACTCAACGTGACTACAGTGGTTCAACCTTAGTGTTATGAAGCGACAAGAGTACTTTTTGTGTGCAAAAGCTAAATAAAAAATAGCGACTTTCACAAATCCTCTCCCATGACCTCATGGGATAGTAAAGTGTCCATCATATGACACTTCAGAATCTCGCTGGAAAAAGTAGGTCATTCGGGTACTTTTTGCCTACTCTTTTATGAGTAATGTGAATTTTGACATACTACTTTTCTCAGGAGTATGATTTCGGATGCAGCCATTAATCCAAAATTACCAAAATACCGTTGTTAAATTTCTACCGGTTTCTCATGTCCAGTGGTGTATAGCCTACCCTTTTTTGAGATTGTAGCTGCAGCTACATTTCAATCAGCTTGAAGACTTTTAATCAGTTTTTTCACGACAGAGAACAGAATGAAATTGTTAAAATGCTAAATTTAATTTAATACATTAACGGTGTTAAATAAGTGTTATTTAATTGCATCCATTAAAGCTAATTCTTCATATTTTGTTCGAATTTTGCTTGCTATGATGGCAGATATTCACTGTGATTTTTGAGTAGTTACAATATTTCTGTGGTTTTATGTTATCTGATAGAAAAGTTATGACTGAGTTATGACTTTTTCTGAATTGTAGAAAGAAAGGTTGCACTCATTCTCTCGCATTTGTGTGTGTCGAATCAGGGCAGTGTGGCCTGAAGGAGACACGTTTGGATCTGTTGAGGTGGAACCTGAGGAGGAACTAGAACTTCTGAAGCAGATACTTTTCACTAAGCTCCCTAGTAAGATCACAATACAACGCCATATTACTGTACCTGATAACATCACCAACATTATTACATTATACAACTTTAACCAATACCATTACAGACGAGACTAAAATATACTGCTGTTCCTGACTGCAAGACTACAATAACTGCCTAAAATTCTTTATTGTGCTTCGTAGTAAAGGATATGTACTAAATCTTTCTCTTTTGCAGCATGTTTTGTTTTTTCATCTTTTTGCTGTAGTGGCTGAACTTTATGCTGCCTTCACATGCTATTGGAATGATTGTAAATAATTGTAAAGTTTTCTAGCTAAAAATTGGACACGGATGCCATCTGAAGTCATATTTACCACTGGGAAGCTCGGGGATGATTTTAATTCCCAAGTTGGATGGGCCATAAACTTTTAACATGGCGGAGGGAGAGTAGTTGTGGCTCTGAATGCTATTTTTAATTAGTTTTTTCCACAACAGCAACTTTGTCTTGTCATTACAGAGGTGCATATTTACATATGAATAATCATTTGAAGTGTATTGTATGTTTTATACACAGCGAAAATAGCCCGTATTTGACTGAAATTCCAGAATCATCAGACGGTCTCGATAGTGCGGTGAATGTTTATATGGTTGTTAATGAATGGGATGATTAAATATCATTTAGTCTTTAATAAATAGACAAGAATAAACCTGGTGTCCTCCATGATTCCTGTTCTGTTCGACAACAAAGCACTTGAATGCAGTGAGCTCGTAAACATGACTTCAGAAGTGGAAATATCTGATAGCACATTAAGGCAGCATCCAGCTATATCAATAGTTTTTGCTTTACTATCAAAATTCAAGAAATTTCACTGGTATTGGTACTGACTCCTGAAATATTGGTTTTCTGTTTTTCACCCGATTCCGTTACAAACAATACTCTGTTATTGCCAATACTGGAGCAGCATAGTGATGGACGTTGTCTTGTGTAGGGTCAGTTCCTTTAGATTCTGCTCTGGAGGAAGAGGATGGAGTTGAGTTGGAGGAAGAGGAAGAGCTGGAGTCTGTAGCAGTGTCTGAGACGGAGTTCAACTTCTTAGATTTCATCAAGAGGTGCGTGGAGTATTATTTACATTTAAAGCAGATGTAAAGAGTTAATTTTCCTAGACGAAAACTACACTTCAATTCTTATATTTTCTGTATTTATAAAACCAAATGCCAATATGGATGGTTTTAATGCAATCATTGGTTCTCAAATCTGTTCCTGCATGTCAGTCTCCTTTATCTGACACACCCATTTCAGGGGCAAATTCCAAACGGAAGTGAGCATCCCTATGCCCTACTCCCTTCGAAGGGCAGAGCCCTTGAAGTGGGGACTTTGGAGGGAGCAGGCCATTTGCATGCCATTATGTAGCCGTTTGGAATGCACTTTCTTTATTATCTTCACCTGGGATATTCCCATGCCTGAGACCCCAGTTAATATATCACTGATGATGTTTCCAGGTTCATCAGAAGATGATGCATGATTCAAACTGAAAAGCCCAAGTATGGGACTGTTTATTGTCCTTGATAGCAAAAGGCACTTTTTTACTGTCAGTCCAATCTATTCTCATTACTTATCCGTTCCATTCTGTGCTGATTTAACAAATGTGTTGCTCATTGTTAGTTCATGTTAGTTAATACATTAACTAATGTTAACAAATGAGACTTTATTGTAAAGTGTTACCGGTTGATGTAATATTTGTCTTGTTTTATGTTTCAGTAATGTTCCATTATTAACATTTTTGATTGACAGGTTTGCCAGTCCACAAGTTGTGCGTACATATATTATCCTTCTACGCTCATACTCCCAGAACTCTTCTCACACCAACCATTGCATCGCACGCATGCTGCACAGACTGGCTGTGGATTTGAAGATGGAGGCGTTGCTCTATCAGCTGTCCGTCTTTTCCCTGTTTAATAAGATCCTGGGAGACCCAGCAGCGTCCGCCTATCAGGTAACACACACTGCTTTCCATTAATACTCTCCATTAATACAGTATAATTTTTTCGGTATCTTCTGTAACCCTGAGGTTTCTGTAGCTCAACTGCTAGAACATAACTAATGTTGACAAGGTCATTGGTTCTGATGTTTGAAAGCTCTTAATCTCATACCTCTGCATATCTTAATGTTAAAGAGGACCTACATTTTCAACTTTTAGTGTGAAAAAAGCCTGCAAAGTTACAAAGCACAAAGTCACTCCAGAGAGAGAATTATTCTCTATATCTTCTACATTTCTGAACTCCCTAAAACGGCTCCATTGCAATCTTTTTTTCTGGAAGAGTTTTCTTCCAGAAACAAACATGTTACAATATTTCTCATTTAAATAATTTGCATGCAGAATAAAGGGGCGTGGTCTGGTTGACTTGGCAGTAGTAGCAGGCAAGGGCTGTGGCATTTCCTAAAAATGCTTGAAGCGCTTGACCAATCACAACACACTGCTTCAGTTGACCAATCACAGCACATTGTGCTTTTCAGAAGGAGGGGCTTCATAGACACAGGAACTAAACAGAACGTTACTTCTCTGGACTGAGAAGAGCGGAGCTGCAACAATGGATAATATGGGGAAAATAATGAACATTCAATTTTAGTTATACATCGCATTTAAAAACAACCATAATTGACCAAAGTGTTTAACAATGTCAAGATACACAAACCAATAAAAACAAACACAACAGAAAATGCTACAGAATACAGGTGGGTCTTGACTAAAAAATTTCAACAGTCTGAGCTGTTCTTATGTGAACAGGGAGACTATTCCAGAGATTAAGAGCCGCCACTGAAAAAGTTTGGTCAACTTTATTGTTTAACCGGGATCTCGGAACATCGAGTAAAAGATCTGATAAATAAGTAGGCGCCAACTGACCTAATATCTTAAAAACAATAAGTAAAATCTTAAGATCAATCCTGAAGTGGACAGGAAGCCAGTGGAGCGAGGCTGAACGCTTTTTAGTACCAGTTAGGAGCCAAGATGCTGCATTCTGGACTAACTGTAAGTGATGAAGAGATGACTGATCCAATCCAACATATAAAGAGTTCCAGTAGTCTAGTCGAGACATGATAAAAGCATAAATTACTCTTTCAAAAGCAGGTGGCAGGTAGGGCTGAATTTTAGGCAACAGTCTCAGCTTGAAGAAACTGGCTTTTAAAACTAATCTGTTTTTCAAAATTAAAAGCACAGTCAAAAATCACACCAAGATTTTTGGTAAACTGATGAATAAATGGTCCTAAATTACCAAACACAACAACCTCAGTCATTCATTTCATTAAAACAAGGAAAGTTCTGATCCAAACATATTTTTGACATATTCTCAGGCAGTTAAGCAATGGCTGAACTGAGTCTTTGTCATTTGTTTTGACCGGCAAATAGACTTGTACATCATCTGCATAACAATGGAAAGAATTATTGTGTTTTTCAAAGATGGACCCCAAGGGCAGCATGTACAGAGAAAACGGCATGGGGCCCAATATGGACCCTTGGGGGATGCCACAAGAAAGAGGGGCAGCAGATGAAAAGAATTCACCAAGGTGAACAGAAAAACTCCTACCAAAGCCCACAGTCAAAACCAAAAGCACTTAAAACAGCAGTTACTGGAGGCAACAGCTAGAAGATCGTTAAAAACTCTTAAAAGGGTAGTTTCAGTACTGTGACAGAGCTTAAAACCAGAATTTTTCACAAATGCTAAATTCATCTAAAAATGATTGAAGTTGATTTAACAACAACTCTCTCCAAGACTTTCAATAAAAAGGCAAGGTTGGAGAGAGGTGTAAAATTAGACAGAATTGAAAGATCCAGATTATTCGTTTTTAAAAGCGGTTGCATAAGGGCATGTATAAAAACAGCTGGAACACACCCTGAGCCGAGAGATGTATTAACCAAAGATACCATGCTTGACCCAACAGTGTTAAAAACATCTTTAACTAAGCATGCAGGTGTAGTGCAGTTTGTACGATGTAGCTGTTTAACTATGTCAGAAAGATGGGGGAATGTATTCAAGCATAAAACCTGTTCTAATAGAGCCCCAAAACAACATCAAGACTTTGAAAATAAAGACCTAATAGTTCCCTGTTGTCATTGAAGTCAGTTTATAATGTGCATGTAACAGATGAGTTAATTCTTCTTTTTATTTTTATTTTTTTTTATGTCCTTACAGGAGCTTGTTACATTTGTAAAATATGTTCTGAACCGGTTCTTTGTATTTGCTGCTAAAAACAACAAAGCGTTTGTGGAGCTACTGTTCTGGAAGAATGTGGGTGCTGTGAGAGAAATGACAGAGGGATACAGTAAAGAGGGGTAATTGCACATTTGTTTAGACATTCATGTTGAAGTGGATTAAAGCTCATATCTTTGAACTTCATTACAGTGCTCAAGATTTAGTGATGCTTTATTCACATGTCTATATATATTAGGGAGGGCACAAAGAATAAAGCCAAGTGGACTCCTGAAGAAGAGGAGCAGCTTCAGCGATTGTATGAGGAGTACAAGGACTCTGGAGGTGGAGTTGCACTTGTTCACAGTCTCTGTCGTTTGGTTTTTGGTATGTTGAACAGTCTTCTAAATGGTCTTTGTTGTGATGTCTGTTTTTCAGTGCCTGATGTTGTTGAGACGCTGTTACCGTTGCTGAGCAGCAACCGCACTAGACGTGAAGTGGTGTCCCACATGGTATCAATGGGGTTGGTGGACAGTGTGAAGGATTTAAAGAAAGAGAGGTACAATTTTATTTTAATATCTGTTATTTGAAAGTAAAGACTGGTTATAGAGTAGAGACATTTTGCTCCATTTACAATACTAGTGAGCTACTTTATGTGTACTATCTAAACCCCCCCCCCCCCTCATTTGATCAGGAAAGGTACTCGTATTGTGCTCTGGACAGAAGAGCAGGAACAAGAACTCCAGGTGCTCTTTGAGGAGTTTAGAGACTCTGATGGTCAGTGCAAATTAAGTATATTTTTCTATCTGTCTGTCTGTCTGTCTGTCTATCTATCTATCTATCTATCTATCTAATCTATCTTTTGTCGTGCAAGGCTTGAATGATCGGGATCAGTACCGGCTGATCATCAAAAAATCGATAGTTGGTATCGGCTGCAAAAATCTTGATCGGAGCGTCCCTAAAAAACACCATTGAGGAAAATAAAATGATGATATCATTGCTGTTAATAACAATAGAAAATAGGTGAATCTCAAGAACACATGTCCAGGACATAATTCACTGTAAAATCAAATAATAAAAATAAAAGGTATAAATCTGAAGATTATTCTTTTTAATAAGTTGTTTAAAATATATTAAATTTGATTCAACTGAACTCACTGAATCACTCAGGATGTGTTCTCAATTAATACGAACTCTGGTGCTGTCTGACTGAAATATGAATGCTACATGGACCAAAGACATCCAAACAAACCAAAAACAGAACGTAAGGTCACAAGATGCACCCCTCAAGAATACCTGTTTTTTTCTTGTCATAGTCGCGATAGTCCCATTATTTGGTTTGGTACAGTCGTCACAACCACGGTGCAAATGCAGCTGATCTTCATTTGTGTGTGACGGTGGAAATCCCGCCTCTGTTTTGACTCCTTTATAAATTTTAGAAGCTCTTTATGAGTTCTCTGCTGGTAAAAATACCATCATATGTACGTACATACAACATGCGCATTTATCTCAGCCCACTGCATTTTGGATGTTAAGTTCCGCTGCAAAATCTAATCAAACCCGGTCCGGACCAAAAAAAACCAAGAGATCAGAACTACAATTGTGAACACACCCTCAATCGCTTCTGAATTAACATCTGATTATTACTGAGACATCTGAAATTACATTCATTGGTGTCCATTTTGAAATGAAGGATGTTTTGTGCACTTAAAGCCCTTGGTATACTTTATTTTCTTTTTTTTTTCTTTTTTTTTTTAACATGTATGCTAGTGTCTGCACACAGTCGAATGCTCTGCCTTGCAAAGTAGACTTCATTTGCCTTGCGTCAAACGCCTGTGTACGCATACATGCGGAGTTTTGAGCAATCTCTCGCCACGAGTTACAACCCATGTAAACATCTTTGTATTCTTTAATGCTGAAGTTGTACAAATGAGGGTAATTTCTAACCTCTTCACACAATCTCTCGTCTATATAGGCTTCCATCGTCACTGAAGCTTGCACGTGTTCCACTCTGTTCTGTTAATGCAATTCGTTTTTGATACTCTGTGAATCGACGGCCTCAGGGCACGGTTGCCACCTTCTAGATAAACTAATTTCTGCAAAAAAAAATTTAAATGCACAAGTACGCATGGTTACAAAAATCCAGCGGTGCACATACTCTTCTGGTGACAAAATTCACGTCACGTGCACTGTATGCTAGCCCTCGTGTACACGTAAAAAGTGAAGTATACTTTGCGCTTAAGGTTCATGAAACCGTTGAAATGAGATTCATAAAATCAGTGTAAGTTCTTTCTGGTTTACTGCTAATCACATCTACATAACTGTCTCTTGATTCACTGTTAAGTCCTTTATTTCTGCTTTCTCTGCTGTATGTCATAGATGTGCTTGGAAACATTCTAAAGCGCATCACAGCCAAGCGCTCAAGGGCACGAATTGTTGACAAGATCCTCAGCATGGGTCTAGTGTCCGACCGCAGAGACCTGTACAAGAAGAGACAACGCAGCGCTCCTGGCAAGAGTACTGGAATGGTGCGTCAATCAATGTATAAAGCCTCATGTTTGATCCATGTGTCCACACGAGCACGAAGGTGTGCATGGCAAAAATAACAGTGTGAGAGGTTGTGCACTTTGACTGCGTGAAACCCCATTTCGTGTGACTGTGTGCATGGTATTTTTTTTGTAATTTTGTACACCACTGCGTCTGGCAAATGTCTTCTTTCTTTAAAATGCTATTTGTCTTGAATTTGAATGACGGTTAAATGACATTTAACATTTTACTCTAAAGACTTAATTTTATCTTTTCACTTTCAAATAAAAAGTGAATCTATTATTTTTACTCCACAAATGTAAAAACATGAATGCGTCCAAACAAATCCCTCAGCAAATACATTCTGACATTATACAATGTTAGATCACTATTTTCCAGAGACATATATAATATATATGTATATTATATACATATATATATATATATATATAATATATTGTGTGTGTATATGTCAGACAGAGGAAGAGTTTTTTGATATTACTGGAGAGTCACAGGAGAAGGACTTGTACGATGTAGAGGAAGAAGAAGAAGAAGAGGATAAATCTGAGCAGGATGAAGACGAACAAGACTATGAGGATCAACCTAGCAACTTCACCAAAAGAGGACAAAAGGCCATGAGCAAAGACATTGCTTCAGAGAAAATTCACAGTCTAAGAAACATGGTCCAGACTTTACAGCAGCAAGGTAAAGTCTGGCATGATTATGAGGGTCTTTCATTCAGAGATATAGAGATAGTTGCTAACATTTTCTGTGTTAACAGGTTTGTCAGGGCCTGTCCTCTGGCTACAGAATTGCCTTAACAGAACTGCTGATGACCGTGAGGAGGATGGTGAGTACATAAAACGTGTATTAAACCTTTTGTTACTCCAGGTAATGACAAAAAAGCAATACCTTTTACAATCTCTAGGCCTAAATATAAGTGGTTCACAAGCCGGCTAAACACCCTCTGGGTCTTCCTGCTACAGTAGCCACGTCCCAAATCTCGCTATTGTTTGAGCTGGAAAGAAATTGACTGATCTGAGCAGACAGCATTCAATGTTTAAATGGTGCCTGGGAAGGTTCAATGTTTACACTCTTGGGGGGAATTAAACCCATGAATGTCATACTAATAGCAGTCAATAAACATTAAACTGGGTTCAGAAAATACTGAAAAGAAAATGAAAGTAAGAGTCAAAATAATGTCATTGACCAAACAGATTTGGTAAATGCTACAGTGTATATTTGTTTGCGCTCTGGAGAACATCAAATGTTTCTATTTACAATGTGTTTTTGCAGCAGTGAGCAGTGTAGCCAATCGCAGACATATCTGTTGATTTCTCGAACACAGTGGCCAAACAGAGGCGTTAAAGTTTTTGTTAAGTTGAGTTCTGCACGCTCACGAATCCTCATTAAAGTGTAGAGACGATATAAATAAATATATATAAAATATAGATATAAAAATTTTCTACTGTGCAGTGTTGACCATTTCGATGATTATAGGAGAACTGTGTGAGATCTGAACGGCAAACTGAGAACGGCTCTCTCCTGTTTGTGCTTATCGACACATTGGCGTGATGTCTACTCAAATGAACTGTCATGTTAGAAGTGTTCCCATTAGCAAATTGAATGCATTTTGCACAATACTTGCACACAGTCGCAGTTCTATCTACGGTTTTATTTCCATTGTCATCGTAAGTAACATGAAATTCAAAATGTTCCCACATATCGGATTTGAACGACACGGGTGCATCCGCCAACTCCGGGCAGCCTTCATTAGGGGCCGTTCACATATCGTGCCTAAAAAAAGCGTATAAAGCGCGGCCGCGTTGCTTCCAAACTGAGATGAGTGACAGCTTTTTAGTGATCGTGATGGGAGCGCTCTTTGCAGGCTTTCTAGGCTATATATAATCCATTCATAATTTGAACAAAACACTACACATTACGGAAATTGATATGATTAGCTTTTGGCTTGACCATGTTATCAAACGGCTAATAATGTGTTGCTAAAAATAAACCATTATCCTGTTTGGCATCTCAGAGTCAAACAACTGCCTTCTAACAATCAGCATCCATAGAAATATAGGAAAAGCCCCGCCCCGCATGTTGACAGGATTGGTTACGTGTTTGTGACCAGTGTTGGGGGTAACGCATTACAAGTAACTTGAGTTACATAATCGGATTACTTTTTTCGAGTAACCAGTAAAGTAACGCATCACTTTTAAGTTTAAAATTATATATCTGAGTTACTTTTTCAAATACGTAATGTAAGTTACTTTGTTTTCCCATTTATTGACTGACATCTCTCCTCATGTTGTGAGAAATCGGGAGTAAGTACAGAGGCGTTGTGTGCGCTGTGTGAACATGATTGTTATTCTATAGGAGTTCTAGACTATATGTGAGAGTACATTTACTCATTTACCTCTCCTGCATCCTATTCTTCTGTATTCCAGAATGGCCGCACAACTGAAAGGCCTGTTTGTTTGAGTTGCACCTTATAGTGTACAGGTGTGAATTTGCATTTCCTTCAGCCTGAGGCTTATCCATTTCACTTTTGGTGTGAAAGGGCCTTTACATTTGCCAAAAATAGAACTTTTTTGTTATTATAAAAACAAACACCCCAGCCCAGGGGAGAAAAAGTAACATAAAAGTAATCTAATGCATTGGTTTCCATAAAAAATAACTAAGTAATTCAATTAGTTACTTTTTTAGCGAGTAAAGCATTACAAGTAACTAGTAAAGTAACACATTACTTTTTCAATGTACAACAAAATGTTACTTTTTTTTAACCTAACCCTAACTAATGAATTTGTGCATGGTTTTTGGCCATGCAATTTGGCCCCCCAAACTCTACCTCCTTGCATGTAAATCAGTGTTTTGAAAACATCATTCATAAATATAAAACCCTCATTTACAGAAAGAGCATTACAGAAAGAGCATTACAGAAAGAACACCGCTTTGCGATGTGACTGCTGTCAGATTCAACCGGCTGGATGTACTAATGTACCTGCTTGTTACATGGCTGCTTTCCACATACTTAAAGTAATTGGGCACAAAATATTAATTTGAGTTTAAATATTTTAGTAGCTCATTAAATGCGAAGTGAAAAAAAACTGACGGGAAAATGTACAGTTGTACCACTTTATTACGTAACTTTTCGCCCCATGAATCATGACGGAGACATAAAATATTGATTTGCCAAACTGTTTTAAAATCGTATGTTTATTATCTTACCCATTACAGTGCGCAAAACAGTCATTCTTACTGCAACACAAACACTTCAAAAGTATTACCGTAGGCCTGCTATTAATGCTGAAGTCCTCTGTGTTAATTTTACAGTGAATACAGTTGATAAATGAGACACAAGATGGCACCAGTTGCATTTGAATGAAACATAACCGGCCTCAAATACCCGGATATGCTGTCATTACACATTGTTACTATTGATAGTCATTATTGGGGAGTGACCTTTTAATGTTCCCATTGTCCAATCAGAATCAAGCATTTCGGGGAGCTGTATAATAATTTAAATTATGGCATCTCTTTCTCCAGGTGTTTCTCATCCTGTGGCACTGGTTCCTCTGACAGAGGAGAACGAGGATGCCATGGAGAACAGGACTTTCCAAAAACTCCTACGCACAATTGGCATCCGCCCACCCTCAGACGGACAGGTTGGTTTGGGTTTCTTTGTCTCTCATCCTCGGCTACTCTCATATATATTCTGTTTTCAGAAGCTTCCATATTGGAATAATAGTGATTATTTGAAGACACTATGACTGTAATGCTGTAAAGCTGCTGTCATCTAATCCGATCTGCATTCATCAGGAGTCTTTCTGGAGGATTTCTCCCAGTCTGAGCGTGGATCAGCTGAGGAAATTAGCAGCGTCTCTTGACCGGGTTGAGGAGATGGCACCTGAAGGGGACTCTGAGGGAAACAAGGAAAATAGTCTGGCTGTTGAGATGGAGGAGGAGGATGGTGATGATGATGATGATAATCAAGAGCTGAGAGCTCAAGCACTGAGAGCTTTGCTATTGTCTCGCCAGAGGAAACACACCTCTGCTAAATCAAAGGGTGAGTGTTCCACATTTTCATTGATGCCAATGTTGATAATTTTATTAGAGGACAAACACTAAAGGTGTGAATGCTTGTTATTTGTTAATTTGTTGTTTTTCGCTCTTGATGTCTGTTGCTGCTCATAGAAGTTGTGTTAACACACAGAGGACAGTCTGAGCATGTGCAATAGCAAATCCTTATCTCAAACCCTGTAGTGCTACAAATTATTTTTTTACCGCTGAGTTCATGGCAAGTCAAATGCACTGATATGGTTTCAATTTCCAACTTACATGCGGGGGGGGCAACATGAAACGGTTTCCTCCCAGACCTTCTGTTAGATCTTCAAATTTGATCCAGGTTTTTGTTGGACCATCAATGACAAAAAATTAGCAAAACCTTTTTTTCATGCCCTGAAAAAACGTGAGCAGTTTTTTCCTTTTAACTTCCTAAAGGTTTGGCATGAAGTAATGTAACTCGTCTCATTGAATCGTTTTTAAATTCAGTTTGAATTTGGCGTCATGGTGTATATTTAAAAAGCATTGGCCTATTATTTAGGGCTTCCCCCTAATAGTCGACTAGAAGAGGCTTAATCATCCAAAATTTTATTGGTCAGTTAGACACAAAAAAAACGAAGTTACGCAGTCCGTGAGGAACAGATTATTAATGGCGGGTCCTTGTAGTAATCACAGTATGTTGGGCAGGAAATCCAAACGTTTGCCATCCATCGACCTCAAATACGGTTTGAAATGTGTAAGTAGTAGCATCTTTACATGGCTGCTCGCTCTAACATTAACCTAGATAAATGTGTGCTGTTATTAAGGCACATATCCAAGTGTTTGTGCGGAGTGTGGAAGCTGAAGTATAGCACACTTACTGTAAGACATGGATGTGCCAGTGCCATGATAACAGCGGAAATAACTTAAAATACTCTGTCATTTTTGGTTATAGATAAGAGTAATATATGATTTGAAACTGTAAAGTATGACCTTTTAAATCTACTTGGCCTAAAATCATCACTGGAATGCTGTATTCAATCAGATGTTATGCCATCAGTGTGCTTGGCCTCATAATTGCTACTTCCAGTTATATTATTGAAAATATATTGCACATGTGATTAACTAAAATGACTATCATGAAGTATTTACTTGGTATTTACCTACTGATCAATTTAAATGATTTTCTGTCTTTCTCAGACTCTCCATCATGTGAGGGCAGTTCTGATGCTGCGGAACCAAGGTTAGTGCTGGTGGTTAGTGACTAAAGTTTGTGAAGGTTTACAACGAACATGACTTTCTTAAACTAAATGCGATTTTGTTGATTTGCGTTCTAGTGGTCGTATAGAGGAGAGAATCTCAAAGAAGAGAAGCAGAGTGTTGGATGATGATGATGATGATGATGATGATAAGAGAGGTAATGAACTCAAAAGTGTCTAGAATTTCAGTCAAAAAACTCTAGACATTTTTGGTCTATTGCAATGAATGAGTCTTTGTTTTGTTTGTTTTTTCCGTGATCAGATGAATGCATTGTCTAGTTGGGCTAGAAGAAGGGAAAAAAAGTTTGAGTGGTGTGGGAAATAAAGTAGCTCGATTAGCAAAGTTACTCTAATTAGTTTTTTTGCTTTGTCATAATGGTGTATGATATATATTTTTGTGAATGAAGGGGTATGAATACAGGGTCACTCTGTCTTTTTGAATGGGGTTCAAATTTATTCAAATTTAAGGCAAATTAAAAAGTGAATATTAAATGAGTAAATATTAATATTAAATATTAATGATTGGTAATTATCTACTGTTGATGAATTATGAGTTTACCTTATGGTGTTTATATCATCTGCAAATTCAACTACAAGACTTTATAAATGAATCTGGATGTTTCCTGTTAGTGACGCCAACCTAACCATTCGCGTATCTTACTCAAGAACATTCCATTTGTTATGCCTGTTGTGATGTTAAATAACGTATTAAAAACCAATGAGTAATATTCCAAAGTTTGCGATATATTTCCTCCTCCCCTATACTCTGTCTGAATGTGCTTAAATCCACAGTAAGGATGCTTTCCTGTCACACCACATCACACATGCACACTTCAATAAGCCCACAGAGCTCAGGTTAATGTTTAAATGCTGGGTGAAATCAGGGTAAAGGGTAAAAATCTAGCTGTGTTGATCAGTTTATGACCTTACCCTGATAAATGAAAACAGGTTAACGCATTTACTTGACCACATACATTGTCGGCTTATTAACTCTTTCCCCACCAATTAATATTTTCACTGTTATTGAAGTTTCGATTAAAAAAACACATAAAGCTAGATGAATTTGATCAGAATCAATTAAAGGATAAATGAAGCTTGTTTATCCCCACAGGAAAAGCACAATGAATTCCTCCAATGCTTGTAGGTGACACTATCTTTTGTTTCTCTAACAGATTTTTCAGATGTGGATCCGTTGTTCCGGAGTAACTTTGGAAGAAGCGTGGATTCAGACCGTGAGAGTCCTGCTGCCCCAGCTAAGCGCAGATATAAGAGAGTGTTAAGTGATGAAGAGGACGAAGATAACTAGACGTATTAATATAGCACAATACAATCAGTTTTTTTCTCTCTCACTCTTTCATTTTAAATGTTTGTTATTACAAAGTCCTTAATGCATCCTTTTTTCTGAACTTTTTTTCTGTAGTTATCTAGAAAAAAAACTGCCGACCATATTTGTGCTGTTTTACTATTTTGAGAACTCTTTCGCCTCCATTGCAAATGTTATTTCCAAAGGCTTGTTTTATGTGCTTTTTGGTTTAGGAACTTCTAGTTACACCAGCATTCTCACTTTTTTGGTTTCATTTCCTCCATTTTCCTCTTTTCAATTTTAGTGTCTGCAAAACAAAAAGAAAATGTCATTGATGTCACTTTGACAAAATTGACATTAAATGCAGCATCACACATTTCTATAGGCTTTGGCTCAGTGTTCATAATTGTCAAATTCTTATGGAAAGAAAATTTTGCTATTATAAGGTAACACTTTGTATATTAATAAAATTTACTGTATGAAATTATCGGCTTTGTTGTTTTAGATAATTATGTATATTTGTATGTTTGGAAAGTTAAATGACAGGGCTTAGATGTGTTCCATTTAAATAGACTTCACAACCACTCCAACTAAAAGAAATAAGGTCATTTAATTTCACATGTCATTTTTAGTGAGCTTGGCATTTTCCCACTTTTCAAGCAACGTAATTGGAGTACTGTTGCAAGCGTTTTACTTAACGTAAGTAAGGTACTGTATACACTATTTAAATTTTCATTTAGCTTATATTCTAACCGACTTACAAATGAGAAGTACAATAAAAATCCCAGTAGAACAAAGTTTCTTACATCATTTGTAATAGTACAAGCTTGAACAGAGAAGAGATTAAGGAATAGTGAAGCATAGGGAATAAGGTTTTAATTTCTTTCTTTCTTTCTTTCTTTCCAGCAGAATGTAGTTTATATGTTGACGGAAGAGATTTTTTTTCTTGAATATTGTCAGGGATTCATCATTCCGGAAAGGTTTGGAAAGATAATTCCACCACTTGGAACCATGAACGAAAATGTTCTGGAAAGTGATTATGCATTTCGTTGAAGGTACTGTCACTCATTTACAGACCTCAGCCTTCTGGAGGCCATGTAGACTCATAAGAGCGAATGAAGGTATGAAGGTGCAGAGCCTGTGTGCAAGTATCAATATGCGAGCCGTAACTGGTACCCAGTGCAGTGAGATGAACAGAGGCATGACGTAGGCTCTCTTTGGCTTATTGAAGACCAGTCATGCTGCTGCGTTCTGAATCCTTTGAAGAGGTTTAATTGCACATGATAGACTCCCAGCCAGAAGAGCATTGTAAAAGTCCAGACAGGTGCAGAATACTCCGTTAGGAAAGGCCTGATCTTCCTGATGTTGTGCAGTGCAAACTTGCATGACCATGCCATCTGTTTTTACAGAATTAGCCTAGCTAACAATACATAAGCATAAAGAAAATGAAACCATCAGGGGCTAAAGCTGCTGTTAAGTTGGCACTTTGGCTTAAGGAGCTCAACTTGTGTTGTAATCGTCAGCAAAATGAGTAATTCACCATCCACCTCATTCCTACACCCCATGATACTTTGCATGAATTATGGGTGTAACTTTCGTTAAACTAGACAATCAGGGCAGTAGTGGCCCAATGGTTAGAGAGTCATACTTGTAACCCAAAGGTCATGGGTTCGAGTTTTGGTATTGGCATGAAGTGTAGGTGGGGTGAGTGAATGAACGGCTCTCTCTTCCACTCTCATTACCCAAACTGAGGTGCCCTTGACAAACAAAACAAAATGAAGCAAAAAAAGGCATATGTTGTGTGTTTCCAGGTGTGTCTATGTGCAATTGGATGGGTGAAATGTAGAGCACAAATTCAGAGTATGGGACACCTTACTTAGCCATGTCACTTCACTGTCAATAAGCGTTTTTAAAAACTACGTACATTAGATAACATTGTATTACTCACCCTTCAACCATTAAATATTAAAAGGAAAATTAAATGTGTAAAAGCATTAACCAACAACAACAACAGACTATATATATATACCCAAAAGTTTGACTATTTCCACAGCAATGTTATGGATGTGCTAAATATCACTGTAGTAATACATGTGATCTTTCAAAGTGATTTCTGTCATTTGACAGACAATAAATATTGAATTTACGTGCTTTAGAATCACTCCAGTGATCACTACTAATAGAGATCAGGAGTGAAAAGGGGAGACAATTACATTTTAATCCATCCGTATGAAAACAAACCTGGAAAGAGATGTGAGGATTCTGAATTGTACAGAATGTGGGGTAATCTGAATTAACTTTCAGACCACACAATATACCACATATTAGAACTTGTGAGAAACGAGAACTTGAATTGGAACGAAGAACTGAACCCATCAGCTGTGGAAACAAAGAAAATTAATGCCTGGAAATCTATTTGTAATTAATTCAATGCAAATGAACACACATCTTCAAGAACAACTTCAGGTAAGAATCATCAGCTTTATTACCTTACTCTTGTTTAAAATCTGTGCTTATTCAATACTGGTGTAGTGGAACAATATAAAAATAAATCTAAAAAAAAAAACTCCTTCTGCCATTTGGATGAATTACTGACAGAAAATACCATCTCAGTTTCAGGAACGGAGACTGGACCAGAAGGCCAGCGTCCGAGGGGTAGAGCACGGAGGAGGCGTGAGGCCGAGGGAGAAGAAAAGATCTGAGGGAAGTGATCGAGCATATACGCGATGTAAGGGTTTTAAGGTCCCAGAGGCAGAATAACATCTGTCTCCTTCCCTCCCAGGCTCTCTGAGTCTTCTTGCAAAACATCCTGAGTGTGGGGCAATGTTAGGCCTCCTCTCGATTTAGAGAGTTGTCTTTCTGAGGTCTCCGCTCCTAGAGCTCGGCTAGGTGGTAGAGTAGTATGCTAGGATGTTAGGCTCTGTTGGAGCCTCCATGGCTAATGACCTCAGTGTGAGTGTTGCTAGGCCTCCTCTCATTTTGAGAGTCATTCTATTAAGGCCTCCACTCTGCAGGGCTCTTAGGGCCACCTGGACTCTAACCCCTAGGGTTAGAGTGTTGACCAGGCCTCTTGTTTGAGGCCTCCACTCTTCAGGGCTACTTAAATGGAAGGTGAGTTTTTTAGCTTCCTGGAAAGCTGGCCTTAGTATGAACGTTCTTAGGCTTCCTCTCTTTAGTCATACTGTTGAGGTCTCTGTTCTTAAGAAGCTCTGGCCTATTGTTACCCCTGGTGCACCTTAGGAATGAGGACTCCTTAAGTCTTTCAGCTGTGGCCCAATTCAGGGGCTGCATCCTTTGAAGGACGCTCCGAGACGCCAATTGCGTCACCACGGTGTAACAAATGATGAAGGCTGCACGGAAATTAGTTTCATTAACACATTTTACCTTATGTAAAAATAATGTATATAATGATTTTGTTTCATTTACCAATTTTAATTTAATCAATTTTATTTCTCTACCATTCTCTCAAGAAGAGAAAACGGTCTGTCCATTATCTCCCTGCTCTCCACACAGCTTTTTGATTTAGCTCATGCAATAGGGCAGTCATCCCTTCAGCATGGCAATGTGGGTATTTCGTTCCCATAGTGACCCCTAGGTGATGCCGCCTGAGTTCCCTTTCGTATGGGAACGTTTCAGGTTACGCGTGTAAACATGGTTACCTCAGAATAGGGAACAAGACGCTGCATCCCTTTGTCGTGCTTCTGGTATTCCTGCACAGGTCTCCATCAGACAAGAGAAGTGGATGACATTATTCACGGTCGCACCAGTGGTGATGTCATAGGCTGCCGCCTTGTCATGTTTAGACTCATGCTTCAGACACCAGTCATGCAGACACATTCCCTATAGTGACCCCTAGCGAACGCAGTGTCTCCTTCCATATTCTCAGCAGACCATGGATACATGTATAACCTGAGACGCTTTATAAATGTGCCTTATCTTTTTAAGATGTGTCTGTGAAAGTTAAAACAACTCAAACATGCATTTTAGTCTAGGACTTGTCTGTGAAACAGGAGGTACATTAGTCAGAAGTTAAACCTGCACCCTGGTTGCTTTTAATATAAGTCTTAGTCCTGGAAATAGCTCAAATCTTCCAGGAAATTAGCTTATTAAATTCTAGACTAGTCTAGGTCTATTTAAGATCATGACAGAGAAATCATATTCCTATTAATCTGGTTTAAAAGGCAATTTAGTCTAGGCTTAATCTCTATACGGGAAACCACCTGAATATGTGAGAATTTTATATAAAAAAATTAGAAATAGTTTGAATTAATCTTTTCTTACTATGCTTTAGTAGCAGTTAAGTGTAATCACAAATTCTAAAGATTCGATTAAGATCCATTTTGAAAAATGACTAAGAATAACAATAAAAAGATTGTTATACTGGTAACACTTTACTATAAGGTTCATTAGTTAACGACGGTTAACATGAACTAACAATGAACTGCACTTATACAGCATTTCTTAATCTTTGTTCATGTTAATTTCAACATTTACTAATACGTTATTAAAATCTTGCTAACATTAGTTAATGCACTGTGAACTAACTTGAACAAACAATGAACAACTGTATTTTCATGAACTAACATTAACAAAGATTAGTAAATACAGTAACAAATGTATTGCTCACTGTTAGTTCATGTTAGTTAATACATTCATGTTTAACTAATGAACCTTATTGTGAAGTGTTACTGTTAGACTATTACGCTCTTACCAGCTCAAGAATGCTAAGAATGAAAAAGAAAAAATGTGAAGGTAAAGACATGAGGAAAGAGAACAATAATGAAAGAGCATCATTGACAGGGCTGTGCGTATACTCTCATCTTGTGACTCTCCATCATCGCAGCTCTGGGTTATATTAACAGATATGACCCAACAAGCATGATTCTCAGACATGATGCTCCAGGAATATTTCCCTCTTTTTTGTTCTCGTTCATAGACAATGAATGGACTTTTATTCTCACAGGATTCATATATGATCACAAGATGAAGAACTGCACAGACCGGACACAAATGACATGTACAAATCCGTAATATTTCTGTACAGTTCTGTACAGTTGAGAATTCAATGTAGAACTTGGCATTGATATTGACCGAAGAGAATCTCAATGAAATTAAGCAACATCTACTGTATGCAGTGAGTATAAAAAGCCCATTTTTGAGATGTAAAAAAAACGAAACCAAAATAAACCATGTCAGATTCTTACCTTTTTTATGCAATATTAAAAACAACAAAATTGAAGTAACAAACAAATAGAATATTTAATAATAGGAAAACCAAAGAAAAATAAAAGGGTTGTTTGCAGTCTGTCGCTAAACTAATACTTGGTTGAAACAACTTTAGCTTTTAATACAGCAGTCAGTCTTTTTGCATAAGAGTCTATCACAACTTGATTTGTTCACTTTCCTCCCACTCTTCCTTACAAAACAGCTCCAGATTGATCAAATTGTGAGGATATTTCTTGAGTAGCCCTTTTCAAGTTTTTTTTAAATTGGATTTAGTTCTGGACCTTTCCAAAAAGGTTGACTTAGATTTGAGGTTTCTCTTGTGCTGAAAGATGAAACTCGTCTTCATCTTCAGATTTTTACTGGAGGCCTGCAGGTTTTGTGCCAGAATGGCCTTGTGTTTGGCACTATTCATGATTCCTTCTCTCTTGACTCACAAGGTTTTTTTTCCATCAATTTTTGACAGGTTCCCTGTTTTTTGGAATGTGACTGTGGTGCCCCATTGTCTTCTTGTTGATGATGGTCTTCAAGATAGCCAGTTATGAGTTACACATGTAATGTTTTGGAAATACTTCTGTATACTTCTCCTGATTGGTACAATACTTCTTCACAATGACATCCCAACGCATCTTTTGTAATCTCACTGCGGACCATGGCTTCGGCAGTAAGATGTGGCCAAGATGATGCTATGAAAATCTTACAGAAACAATGTTTTTTTTTTTACTTGGGGATAATCAGCATCACTTAATAATAAAATAATTACTTTTCACTTGAAGTCTGAATGCAATTGGTTAATTCCAGAGTACCATCCGCCATTATAAAAGGGTGTGTACACTTAAAAAATAAAAAAAAGGTAATTGTGACTTTTCATCTCACAATTCATACTTTTTTTCTCGCAATTCTGTCTTTTTTCCTCAGAATTGCCTGAAATAGTCACAATTGCGAGATATAAAGTTGCAACTGACTTTTTTTATATATATATATATATATATATATATATATATATATATATATATATATATATATATAAAATAATATATATAATATAATATAATAAATATAATATATATATATCTCACAATTTTGACTTTAAACAGTAACACAATTGCGAGCTAAAAAGTCAGAATTGTGAGATATAAACTCGCAATTCTGAGGAAAAAATCGTCTTTTTCCCCTCAGAATTGGACTTTATAACACAACTTTATTTCATGCAATTGCGACTTTATATCACACAATTCTGACTTTATATCTCACAATTCTGACTTTATATCACACAATTCTGACTATATATAACACAATTCTGACTTTATATCACACAATTCTGACTTTATATCACACAATTCTGACTTTATATCACACAATTCTGACTTTATATAATGCCATTTTTGACTAACTCAAAATTCTGACTTTTATAACTCGCAATTGCGACTTTATATCACTCAATTCTGAGGGAAAAAAATCAGAATTGGGAGATGTAAACTCGAATATTACAGTAAAACAGGTGTATTGACTTGTTCTACCCACTGCATGTTAGCATTTAGAGTGAATACAGGTCAAATGGGAAATGGTAAAGTGGAACACCCAAGCTTAAGCATCTTCATTATTATGTAAATTTTTTCCATTTCAAAAAATGAACAATAAAATTGGCAATAACCAGAGGAACCAAGGATACATGGCAATCATCTCCCTGCTAAATTTTACATTTTTCTTCTTAAATAATTTGAAGAGACTTTTCACAATTTAATTGTAATGATTCATTTGTAAACTATTCCTGACTTTAATGTTCTAACTTCAGGGTGTGGGAGGAGTCTGCTATTCACACGTCTATGATGTCATACGTTGGGGGTTTGGTTTTGGGTGCTGGTATTGAAGAATGTGCAAGACTCCTCATGGGTCTCTAGAGTAAAGCTGGATCAGTGACTGTGGTGTTGTAGACATCAATGCATACACCGATCATGTGGACGGCTCTCATCTTTCTAATCCTGACATTCTCCTCAGGAGCACTTTCACGTGAGTATTTCTGATCTTTATATACTAAATACACATTATGAGGTGGAAAATGTTAATTGGAATCACAGAATGGACAAAAACTGAAAGTATGACACATTAAAGGGATGGTTCACCCAAAAATGAAGATTCTGTCATCATACGCCCACCCTCAGGTTGTTCCAAACCTTTATAAATGTCTTTGCTCTGTTGAACACAAAGGACGATATTTTGAAGAATGTGGGAAGCTGAACAGTTCTGGTGCACCATTGACTTCCATAGTGTTTTTTTGTTTTTTTTTACTATGGTAGTCAATGGTGCTCTAAACTTGGTTTGGCCTGGTTACAAACTTTCTTCAAAATATCCTTTGTGTTTAGCAGAACAAAGAAACGCATACAGGTTTGGAACAACCTGAGGGTGATCAAATGATGAGAATTTTAATTCTGGGGTGAACTATCAGTGCAATCACTCGAGTTTTTTCATGTCTGTTTTTTTTTTTTCTTCTATTTGTGTTAGATCCTTTTCTGATTCCCTGTTCATAACCATTTCGATTTATTACCATTTTTGTTTCAATCGATTGGCATTTTTATCAGTCAGATACTGAAAGAGGGATGTAGAAATGGAAATGATCAATCTTAAATACTTACAGCAGCCCTCTAATGTAACTTTTACTACTGAACAATCATTCCAACTCTGTTTCATTCAATGTTTACGTCGCTGTTTCTTTGTAACCATTTGTGAAATTTACTTGCAATTTTGGAGTGAAATTTTTATTCTAATGATTTGAGTAAAAATATGAAATGAGTCGTAAAATGCATATAATTGCTTACACATTCAGATAAACGTACATTTAGACGCACACAACACAACGTGATGAATGAACCGTTAGAGCTCTGCGGGATCTTATCCCAGCAGTGGGGATTACACTGGTACCCTCAGCTGAAAGTCACATGAAAAGGATTGAATGGGATTGTAGAGGTCGTGTGACTCTATTTGCCAACCCTCACATTCTCATGCTTTTTCATCTTCGACCTTTTCTCTTCAGGCCCTTATGAACTTCAGCCAACCTTAAGCAACTGAACTACATTATTTACTTGCTTTAGTTTATGAACTTATACATATTTAAAGAAAAATAAACTTGTATATCTATTCCAACTGTCATCTCATCTATTCATGTATTTAACTAATATGCATCATTTTAGTGTTTGTATGGCTGCTTATTAAGTTGAAGTATAAGGGAATTAAATAATGGTGCACATCTAGTGATTTCTAATAATTAGGAGAATGAAAAATCACGAAAGCTAGAGTTGCCCCATGAACGGGTTTTTAAAAAGACCTGTGTGATATGAACAAAGAAATGACCTTTATTAATTACTCCTGTGAAAACTTATTTTAATGCTCTTTCAGAAATTTGGTCATCTTCACTATTTCTTTCCATCATTCTTCTAGAATCCAGAACTCGCTTTGCACACTATCGTTCATGGAATTCCAAACTGTATCCAGTCTGGCGGGATGGAGATCCCAGATACAGAGATTGTTGGAAAGGTATTTGTGCACATACACAACTTAATTCACCTTTCATTTCGGTTTATTGTTCTGCGCATATTATAAAAATGTATTAAAGCAGCAGTGGTGGATAGTAACAAAGTATTCTTACTTCATTACTGTAGCCTACTAAAGTACATTTTTTCACCTCAGAGAGTGCGATAGTGTCTCTAGAGTTGGTTCTTTTTAATTAAATCGGTTCGCAAATCGCACTAAATGATTCTTTTGTGAATTGGAGCGATCCAACCGAATCTGTTCCTGAGTCAATAACTCACTGATTCAAATGATCCGGTCAGAGTGAGTCTCCAGTTAACGATTCACTGAAGTCACAAGTGGGGAGGGGGAGGGGAGGGGGAGGGGTGGGCGATTGATTCAATTCAAGCTTGCAATTAAATTTTGATCTTGATTCAGTAACACTACATTTGGCGAAATATCATGTACAGTAGGGACTACAATATTCATTTTTCTCAAGATAACAAATCTCACAACTAATGCTGTAAACACAGGGAAACCTGTCAGCTATTATTATCATTATTATTATTAAAGGTTAAAATTAACAACTCATTCTTATAAATATTCTTATATTATATAATTAATGTAATGCATTTTTATAATAATTACCAATAAATACCCTAACTCTGGCTTTAGCCCACTAAATGCTTGAATCTCCACATTTGTGTATTACCATTGTTGCCTTAACGGTTTCAAATCATACAAACAATTTTTTTTAACACCATATTTCCATATGGAAAAAAATTAGGATATGCTAAGTGAAAATTATTTATTGATATTATTTACTTTCTTAGTTTTTTTGGAAGAAGAAATGCTATGCCTTTCTTTTAAACTGTGTCTGGAAAACCTTTTATGTCATAGGTGGAGAGGTGACATTTGAAGTCAGAAGTGATTCTCCAACACTGACAGGAGCCAAGGCCACTTTCAACATTGATGTTGGTTTCCCGCAGAACCAGACGGTGCTTCCTGATGGACAGGTGGTGTGGGCGAGAAACTGCACCATTAATGGTTTGTTATCTAAGCTTCCTTAATGCGACACATTTACATTATATAATACTTTAATCGTGCACTACCATAGATCAAAATTTTGTAATGTTCACAAACACATTTTTGTACATTATTTACGTATATTTTATGTAAAGAAAAATGTATCTCAGCATCAGCAGAAGAAATAAATGCTGCCATTTCATTCTTGTTTTAGGAATATGTTGTGAATTTGGATATTATCTACATCTAAAATAAATTAAATTTGTCTTTAAGGAACATCATATACTATGGGCCAGACTGTATACCCGGAGTCCAACATCCCTCGAGAATGGACAGGTGTCTTTCCTGACAGGACACCCTTCACTAAGGTCTCTAACAAAAAGCCCCGCTTCATCTACGTATGGAAGACGTTGGGTAAGAGCAAGCTTAAACCTGTAGTCTTATTCTAGTCTCAGTTATAGAGACATGCAAACATATGGAGAGATGGATTAACTTATGCAAGTGCGACACAGTCCCGGATCAACAGCCTATGAAGACTTTAGGGTTAGAATTAGGGGCTCGAGTGAAATATTTATCAACCAAATATAAATCATTTCTTGGTTGGTTGATTATTTTTTTTGTTTCTCTCTTTCAGAAAAATATTGGCAAGTGGCTGATGGACCCTCCTCTCTACTGACTATTGAAACAGACAATGTGCCTCTTGGTTCTTATAACATGGAAGTGGTAATTTATCACTGCCGTGGGAAAGACAAGTTCATTCCCCTTGGTTATGCATCTACTCAGTTCTCCATCACTGGTGAGTAGTTTGAGAACTGCACATTTTTCTACACTCTTAAAAATAAAGAAATCCAAAAGAATTTTTTGCATCACTGCCATATAAGAATCAAAGAACCTTTCAGTAAACGTCTTAAAATAACATTTCTTACTTAGTGTGGAGAACATTTAAATAATCTAAAGAACCTTTAGTGTTTCTGTGATTAATTCCTCACCCTCATGTCGTTCCAAACCCGTGAGACCTTTGTTCATCTTCGGAAAACAAGGTATTTTCAATGAAATCCAAGAGTTTTTATCTCCCATAGAAGGCAACAAAATTGCCACATTGACGGTCCAGAGAAGTAGTAAAGACATCGTTAAAATAGTTAACGTGACTGCAGTGGTTCAACCTTAGTGTTATGAAGCAATGAGAATACTTTTGTGCACAAAACCAAAACAAAAATAACGACTTTACTCAACAAAATCTTCTCTACCCTGTAAGTCTCCTACTCAGTTGACATAGTGAACACAGTGCAGAGCTTCCGTTTTTACGTCCGAATGCCGACTTTGTATTGGCCGACGGTGTTCACGTGAGCACCACAACGCGAGCCGGGAAGCTCTGCAATGTGTCTTCAATGTCAACTGCGTAGGAGACTTACAGGGTAGAGAAGATGTTGTTGAGTAAAGTCGTTATTTTGGTTTTGGAAGAGTCATATCTCTCGGATTTCATCAAAAATATCTTAATTTGTGTTCCGAAGATGAACGAAGGTCTTCCTGGTTTGAAACGACATGAGAGTGAGTAATTAATGACACAAATGTCATTTTTGGGTGAACTAACACTTTAAACCACTTCCTAGGACTGAACTGGAGAGTAGTCGATGTAACTGGAGAGTAAACCATATTCCTGCAAGCACCTCATAATATTTCCTGTTCTTCTCTAGACCAGATTCCTTTTGCGGTGACATTATCCCAGGTTGGTGACATCAACCAGAGTGACCAAAGCTTTATCCAGAACAGAGCTGTGTCCTTTAGTATTAATTTGCATGACCCGAGCCAGTATCTCATTGGATCAGACATCAGCTTCAACTGGGATTTCGGTGACAATAGTGGAACTCTCATCTCTCGAGAATCGACCGTTACCCACACATACCTCACAACTGGTTCCTTCAGGCCACAGGTGGTTTTGATGGCAGCCATTCCAAATGGTTGTCCGCTCAGTCCAACTCCAGTTGCCACTATTGTTCCTCCTGTTCCTGTCACAGGTAGAATCCCATATATTTCATGTCATTTTATGGACAGTTCTCAGTCCAAAAAGTGTTTTGAAGAGATTTATAAAGACATTCCAATTTACATGCAGTAGTATTCATCAGTTGGTGTCTTTTCCCTTTTGCCAGGTGATGCGATGGCAGCAGAAAGCATTGTGCTGACTGTTTCTCCTGTTGATGTCATGCCAGTAGCAGCGGATGTCACTGTAGCTGCCAACGATTTGGCAGTGGCAGCAACTGACGCAGCAGCAGAATTAGATACTCCTGAAGTGGCAGCAACTGACGCAGCAGCAGAATTAGATACTGCCGCTCAGGAGGTTGCTGCAGACACAGCTGTGGCTGAAGCTGACAGCACCGCTGCAGTTATGGTTGCCACATCTGCAGCTATTGAGGCTCAACCTGCGACAGAACTTCCTGTGGCTGACATCAATCTGGCAGCCACAGTTCTCCCAGAACCCCCTGCTGCTGTAGTTGACACGACCTCTGTCCAGACGGTCATAGAAACAGTGGCACCGACTGGTGATGCAGCAATCATCATCACCCCTGAGGCAGTGGCCGCTGATGTCGTAGCGTCTGTTATACCTGCAGCAGAAGACATCGAGGCAGTTAATGCAGCTGTTGCTGGAGTCACAGAGGCAGCCGCAGCCATCACCGGTGAAACACTTTGCATAGATGACCATAACTTTATAAGGAATTGTTGTATATTTAATCTATTTCCATTGGTACTTTAATTGCAGATGTAACTAGCATTCCTGAGGCAGCAGTGAGTGAATTAGAAGCTGAACTGGTGGCAGGAACTGAAGCAACACAGGCAGCTCTAGTCATTGCAAAGCGGCAAGCACCAGAAATGCCAGCAGAAACTAACTGTGTGATTTATCGATATGGCTCCTTCTCTACAACTCTTTCAGTTATCCGTGAGTACTTTTTTTTATCACTAAACAATACTATTACTCCTGAAAATGAATCTTTTGGGGATCATTGTTCCCAGAGAGGAAACATGCTTATACACATATATCATGACAAGCAAAGACCCGCCCCCTTTAGTTACTGTTGCTATGTCCGACAAGCCATGCGCTCTCTCGTCACACATCATGTTCTCATGCAGTGAAAAATACATCGAGGAGCAAAGAGGACACTGACCATGCGTCGACAGACAAGACAGAGCAGGTTACTTTTGATATGAAATAATTTTTTAAAGAAGTTTAAACAATAACTAGCGTATAGTGTCTCTTTAATGTGTCGTGACAGATCGCTGTAGCTCCTTCAAGCGGTTCGTGAACCGATCATCTCTTCATACTAGTTCATTTATAGCATCAAATAAACATGAATGAACATCAGAAGGAATGTTGTTTCAAGCGCGGAAAGACATGAATACACACAATTTTTCAAGTTCACCAATGTTAATCTACTAACTCCCCTGACTGCTTTGTCAGACAAAATGGTGGATTCAGGGTTATGATTGGTTACATCGCCTGTCAATCAAACTGCCAGCAAAGGGTCAATTGGTTCTCCTTTAGGACCCAAGCAGTAATGCCTGATCAAAAGTTATCACGATGTCTTGACTCATTATAACCTATTTAACTATGTATGATTTTTATTACATTAAGTGCACAAACAACATGCTTGAAATATAAAATGAATGTTTATGTATTACATAAAAAAACAAACTGGAAACACATGTCTAACAATGTATTTTTTTTTTTATAAGGAAAAGGATTGTTGCAACATACTATGTTCTGTAAAAAGTCATTTAAGACTAGTTTTGCACAATAATAGCAATGTGACCATGGGGGTCGATTCACAAGTTAGTCGAAGAAAACTTGCATAAACAAAAGAGACCGGAATGCAGACAATGGAATCCTATATAGACGAGCAATTGTGCGAAGAGTTTAGAGAGTATCCTCATTTGCACAACTATAGCATGAAAGAATACAAAGATGTTTACTTGGGTTGTAACTCGTGGTGAGAGATTGCTCAAAAGTAAGCATTCGTCGAACGACCTGTATACGTACACAAGTCAAATGAAGAATACTTTGCAAGGCTGTGTTCGACTGTGAGAGAAAAAAAGTACACCTAGACCATGTTAAAACACTGTTGTACTAATGTGTCTCTTAGCTGTGATATCTACGAACCACTATACTAATGGTAAACAAGCAGGTTTTCACATATATTATGATACAATGATTAATAAAAAGAAACACACAGATCACTTCTACCTCAACTTTAGTGTTGTAAAAGCAAAAAAAAACAGCCTGTCTACAAATGTTTAATATTCTCTGCATATGTTTTCCCACATCAGAGGGAATAGAAAGTGTGGAGATTGTGGAAGTGAATAATGTGGTGATCATGGCCACGGAGCTGGAGCAAAATGCTGTGGATCTTACAGTCACGTGTCAGGGAAGGTAAATATTCATTTTTGTAGACTGTTCATAGCTTTTTTTTTTTTTTATAAAGTCAGCATGACACTGAAAATGCAATAGTCTTCCCTATTGAATGAATAAGTCTTTATATCGTACTTTACTATGTGCTACTGTACACCCAAAGCACTTTACAATCATATCAGGCGGAGTCTCTCCTCAGCCACCACCAGCGGGCAGCATTTAACTGGATGATGCGACGACAGCCACAGAATAATGGCACCAGTGCACTCACCACACACCAGCTGTAGGTGGTGAGGAGAGAGAGTGATGGAGCCAATTCACTGTTTGCGGATGATTAGGAGGTCATATTGATAAGAGCCAATGGAGCGAATGTGGCCGGGACATGGGGACCACAGAGAGTCAGAACCTCAGTTTAACGTCTCATCTGATGGACTGTGCAAGTCCCCATCACTTCACTGGGGCATTAGGACCCACACAGGGTGAACTGCTGCTGGCCTCACAAACACCTCTTCCAGCAGAAACCTAGGCCCTGTGTACACCTGGTATTAAGATGCATTTTAGTCGATTGGATAGCAAGTGAATGACGCTAAGTACAGGTGTAAATGGGGTCTAAAATTTTTTTGAACTTGTCCGCTTTCAACCACAGGTAGTCAAATGCATTAGACCGTTGATGTAAACACATCATGGTCGAATGTGCTCGAACAGACACAAAAGACAGCCCACTCTCCGCCTCCTGACCTAATGCGTATTGGTCAGTAGGCATATATTGGGCCCTATCGTACACCTGACGCAATGCGACCCCTGGTGCAAACCAAGTTTGTTAGTTTCAGCCCGAAGCAGTTTTCATTTTCACGTCCAGCACTACGTTGTTTAAATAGCAGATGCACTTGCGCCCATCTGTTCGCCCATGGGCGTGATGGTCTGAAAATGAGGTGTGTTCAGGTGCATTGTTGGCGTGTTGCTGTTTTGAGGCAACTGAAAATGACTGTGTCATTGACCAACAAAAACCTGCTCTAAAGTCAATGGTGAAGTAGTTTTTTTTAATATTATTTAAAGGGCGCATTAATATGCTTCTATAGGTGGGTGCACAGCATGCGTACAATCTTCTTGTTACACACACAGATGTGCAGCAGCACACAAATATGCCAATATTAAAAATAAAAGGATTACGACGCTTTTACTTCATGTAAGAGCAGATCCTTCTCATCTCTGGAGAAGCGCTCTGTCTTTCCGCTTGCAAATTCCACCATGTAAGTAGCGAATCCGCCATGGTGCAAGCGCAACTGGCTTTAAAGGGAATGGGAGATGGCACTCTGATTGGTTTACTGCACGTTACGCCCAAAACACACCCATGACTCATTAAGAGACGAGGTACAACGCTTTTTGACCGATCATTTTTTCTTTCGTTAAACTAAAAAAAAGTGGATTCGGACATGCCCTAAGTGCACCTGCGCCATGAGCTTCAAACCATGTGCTTAGGTCGTTCAAATAGGGCCCATTATGTTGTAAAAATGGAATTACATTGTATTGGTTAATGCTTACATTATGGGAAGTACACTACCCAGACAGGATTTAAACTTTATCAGCTGAAGACCCAAAAGAAATGTACCAAGCACAATGTTCTCTCACCATTCCTGATTTCTAACGCACACTCGCAGCGTTCGGCGTGGTCTTTCCGTTGTCTCCAGTCACAATCATATGTAAATTCCATGAGCTTAGTTTGTCCATTAGATTGAAAGATCTGAAAAAGAAAAACATACACTTACTTGCTCATAGACTGTCCCCTCGAAGAAATCGGGACAGAAGTGGTTGAAAATGGACAAAAGAGACGGATTAAAAACCAGGTGTAAACGAGTATGTCTCCCTCATCAACTTGCGATCCGATTGACCAAATTGCTTCAGTGGGCAACTGCTCTTGGGCTGCAGGGTGATATGTATCGATGTAGATCAAATCTTTGGGGAATTGATTGGACGGTTGTAGTTTGCTATTGGTGGATCTCATGTGAGTGACAGATTGCCCCGCCCCTTTATAGTAAATCTTGCAATATTCATAAAACAATAAGAATTGTCAATTTTGATGTCATGGTGACTTTAAATGGGTAATAATAGTGACTGGTCGTCATTTTTGTTATATTTGCTCTTCAGCCTTCCTAGTCAAGTGTGCACCGTGGTGTCTGACGCTGACTGCACAAGTCCTGTTCAGAGCCTGCAGTGTAATGACGTGACTCCAACCACTGAGTGTCAGATGGTGCTGCGACAGTTTTTCAACAACTCTGGCACCTTCTGTATCAACGTGTCTCTGACCAATGATGTCAGCTTGGCTGTAACCAGTGCAATGCTCAGTGTGGCTATAGGCAAGTGTCATATAAATTCAAAGCATAATAAACATTTCTATTCCTGAACCTGTCCTAGAACCTCACTACTCTTGTGCACAACTTCTCCTCTTAAAACCGTAGACACGAATTCATCAAGTAATACGGCTGGAGCAATACTGGGAGTCCTGGTTTTTATTTGTGCTTTGGGGGCCATTGCTTTTACATACAAGTAAGACACCAATACTCATTTCATCAGAATTAACATTAAGAAGTGTCATTGTATGCTGCCTAATTAAAATGAAATAATGCTATATGACCGTAACCGAAGTATATTTTTACACAGGCGGTTTAAGGAGTACCATCCACTGCGGGAAGATAATACCAGCAGCAGTTTCGGTTCTGGTAGAAGCTCAGTGCCTTTAATGCTGTGGAGCCTTCTGAGCCGGAGATCCACTGCAGAGAGCCGTCCACTCCTGCTGGGACGAGTGGTGTGAAAGCCGTCCACTCCTGCTTAAAGGCTTATTTTATCTCAACAAGAGAATATAATATAAACAATGAGGGCCTCATTGTACTGTAATAACAAAAATGTCATACGTAACATGCCTCACCTTGTTGCAGCATAATTACAGAGTACTGTATGTTGTGTATGTCATCATAAAAATAGTTGCAGATATTTCCTGTCAATGGCTAGCTTCTTGTTTATTTCCCTTCAGTATTTGTATTTGGCCCCAGGCGTCAATCAAGAGGTTGTAACATTAACTATTAAAAATATACTTTAAGTCCAGTGCAAAAGGCAATGCAAAGTGATTAAAAAATGTCTACTTGCATTACATAAATTAATCAAAACAATACAAGACTAACTCGCTCATAATCAATTACATTGACGAGCAAGAACAAGAAAAAAAAACATAGAGATTTAAAATAAACGCCCAAAGATACCCAAACTAATCTACACTCTCTTACAAAAACCGAAGTACGCGCACCAGTTAGCTAACAGTATGTAGATAATAGGGTGGGAGTATCTTCAATTGTTATAGGGAATGTAAATATAATCACCCAGGAAAACTATTTGATAGCAATATTGTCTTGTTTAAAATAATCAGATAAAAATCAGGTAAGACCATGTACACATTGTCAGCTGTTCTTCAAATAATCTTTTCAAAATCTTTCAAGAAGTGTTATCATGTTCAGCATTTATACAACATTGAGAAGTTTTATGAAGTAAATTGATATTAGCATTTAACTATTAATAATTTACAAAATATTGTGTTTTCCCCAATTACATTTTTAGAACTAGCATGCCATTATTATAATACTCTTATTCCATTGTAAATGATTTATCAATGTCATTTGCATTTTCAGCATACCACGTGTGGTTGGATATCGACCCAAGAGGTCTGATGTTTTATTTATAATGGAAAATGCCCACGCTGATGACTAATAACCCCTTAATAAAAACATTTCCTGTCACTTGTGTGAGGTTATTTCTTGATTTGTTGGTCTGTGCATATGGCTTGGGTTGGTGGCCTCATCTACTATCTAAATAAATGATCCTGCTTGAAGTAATCGCAGTGACAAAAACGTGTGAAGTGGCTAACAAACAGTATATTACTTTAAAAATTTAAATGTTATATCTGGGTTTTTACCGTGTCCAGTGAGGAAATTTGTTTCATGACTATCTGCTCTGTCTTTTTCAATTTGTTTTTGGTCTCAAACTTAGTCGGACTATTATCTCTCTGGCTTTGACACTTGTTTATCGGAGACTGAATTGGACTGATATGATTTCATAAGGATCTAATGAAGTTAAACGGGATCTGAAAGTGTTCTAATATGATTTTATTTGTTTTACTTGTCTTCATCTGATTTACTTTTTGTCTGACAAGAAAGCCTCCAGGATTTAGAACTATTTTTATACTTTCAAGCCTCTCTTTGTCAAGCCAACGTCAAAGTTTGTCTTAAAAAAAATTATTATTCTACTAAATTGTCTATCTGTAACTCCAAGAGCTTCAAAGCTACAACCTCCAGAGCAAGAATACTTTAGCAACCTTGTCTTTCATCTTACGTTGGCTTTCATTTGTCTAACATTGCCTAGCATCATGTTGAAGTGGGGAGCTAATCCTGCTAAAACATATAAAACAGGCCAGCAACATGCTAAAAATTGTAGCATTATGTTAAAACATGCTAGAATCATGCTAGTGCTAAAATGTGTTTGTTAAAACACACTGAAGCTAACATGCTAGTACAAGCTAGAACAATGCTAGAACATACAATTAACAGGTTTGAGAAGCACTGCTTTAATACAACGTAATCCAACCCTCTTTCTGGAAACAACAGTCCACATTTTGGATGCCTTCCTCATCTGACCCATCCACACTGCGTAAAATGTAAAACGAAAATCACATTTTCTTTTACATCACGTGGATGGCCACATTATGAACACGTCACCAAGATGCACTATGGGAAGCCGTGTGATGCTTTGGGTAATGTTCTGCTGGGAAACCTTCCATCCATGTGGATGTTACTTTGACACGTACCATCTACCAAAGCATTGTTGCAGACCATGTACACCCTTTCATGGAAACGGTAAACCTGTCCTGTAGACCCCCTTACCTCTGTATATTTTGGATCCTACTCATGGGTTCTAGTCTGCCTCCAGTAATATATTTAACCTGGAAAATGTTCAAATTACAGTAAGTGTACCTGGAACATTAATTTACATTGAAAAGCTATGAGGACTGTTCCTGATTTCAGAAAACCACTGCACTCCACTGAAACTTTGTCAGGACAGTGTCAGTCTATTGGGACCTAGTGGTGGCTATACAAGCTTTACATGTATTGTCCAACTACTATTTTCAAAACTCTTAGTACAAAAATCCAAACTGATCACACTTGTAACACATGCTAGTCATTCTTTCAAAACCTGATCTCTGCTTTCATTCTAGTTGTACATATTTCCCTTGACATAATCACTGTTTTTAAAACACAGGATCATTGTGATATGTAACAAGAACATTTAGTTTAATCACCGAAACATAACAGTATGTTCTTCTTTCAGTTTAGTACTTTTAAACAATCAGTTCATTTAATAGCAAAAAATGCAAGATACATGTTTCAGATCACCCTTGTTGCTGCAATAATCACAGTTTCACAAGTTACAGATGACACACTAGAAAATACACTTACATTACCTAAATTACATATTTGACATAAAATCCATAATGTTTGTAATAGTATCTATTCAGTGTGTTATGAAACGGTGTGAAGTATGTCACGGTTTTGTGTAGAAAAGAGTTTGCTGCCAGTACAGTAAACGTTCTCACTGTACCATATGACTGAATCTATACCGTCATCGACCTTTATGAGGGTGAGTTATAGTAATGTGGCAGGCTCCGTTTACAGTGTCATGTGGCATATAATGTAAAATGATGCCATCTGTCTCCTTTCTTCTGATGCATCAATCTGATGTTATACAGTCACTGGTTGTTTCTTTTCCCTTGTACTCTGCCTGTTCTGTGTTCACAAATTTCAATGTACCCTCTATATCTGTCTCTGTCTCTCATACACAGACACACACATGTTTTATGGGGACTTTCCATTGACATGATGATTTTATAATACGGATATGGTATATTCTATCCCCCTACTCCTAAACCTACCATCACAGAAAACTTTCTGCATTTTCACATTTTATAAAATGTTTATTTCCTATGATTTATAAGCTGTTTTCCTCAAAAAATGTCCAAACAAGGTCTAAAATTACTTGTATTACCATCCTTGTTGGGACATTTTGTTCACAACAGAGTTTAGGGTCACACAATGCAAAAAGAATTCATTACATTTGGTTATGCATATCGCAATTTTTTTTTATCCAAATTGAAAATAATTTCTATAGAAACTATGAATATAGAATCAATATCTATAGAAATCTATAGATGTACCAAATGATTCATAGTTTAACCATTAAGTTCAGTTGGATTAAATAATAGACAAATGTATTAAACTGAACGAGAACAGATACAAATGAAAGTTTGATGGCATTATGAAAGACAGTCACTGTGAATGAAACATAAATGGAACACTTATTTTGTGTTGTGAAAATGATACTTTCTAATTTGGTGTATTTTACTAACACAATTGAAACCATGCTGAACCGTTTGCAAAAAGTGCACTTTTGATGATCTGATGTGATATTAGTGCTAAGAGTTTTGAAAATATACACCTGACTTGTGAAAATAGTACTGAAGCAAATAAAAAAAAACTGTAATACACTTTTTCATTTTCCTCCTTTTGTTGTGTGTGTGAACTGGAATGTGTGCAAAGGATTGTGGGTTATTGGAGGAGACAAAGGATACACTTGATGTATCCATCAAAACATGCCGAATGAAGGCTGCTTTCCAAGGATTCTTCAAACTGAGACATATACGTGAAGGTAAACAGGGAAGTAATGACGCTGCTCTCCGTGTTCCCCTTTACCTGAGGAGTTTTTACGGTGCCACAGCATAAAACCTCGACCCTGTCAGGCTGATCCAATTCTGTACAACTGGACTATGCCATACCACGCTTTTGCCATGATTCCATAAATTGTGGCTCAAGAAACCACACATCCCACATATGGAAGTCATTTACTGATGATATTCAGAAGATTTAGCTTGTTTAATTACTGTTTTGATTTAAACAGGTTTTGAGAATACATGGTTCCTAATGTGACAACTCCCTATCCAGGACCGAAAGTCTCTGATGGTTTTCATTGAAATGACTGCCTTAAAGCTCAAGTCAAACAAATGACTTGAGGGTTAATGGTCAGTCTCTCTTTGCCTGAATGAAACTAAATAAATATGTGGACATAACCTTTTACGTTGGCAGAGCACGAAGCTTTCCATGGTCTGCACAGTCTGAACATGTGGACAGACTTCAACAAAATCCAACTTGCTTTGGCATTCAGCAGCATTTGCTGAAATTTCCTGCCTTGCCAGCAGTGTTGTTACAGTAATATTACTTATTGCAGTAACTAGCGTAACTAATTACAAACAATTCAATTAAATTCACATTTATTTGTATAGTGCTTTTCACAATTGACTCTTTGCTGGGAGTTTGATTGACAGGCGATCTAACCAATCATAACCCTGAATCTGCCATTTTGTCCGACAAAGCAGTCAGAGGAGTTAGTAGATTAATGTTGGTGAACTTGAAATATTGTGTGTACTCACGTCTTTCTGCACTTGAAACAACATTCCTTCTGATGCTCATTCATGTTTATTTGATGGTATAAATGAACTAGAATGAATAGATAATCGGTTCACGAGCCGCTTGAAGGAGCTACAGCGATCTGTCACGACACATTAAAGAGACACTATACGCTATTTATTTTTTAAACTTCTTTAAAAAATTATGATATATTAAATATGAAACTGTCTCATATGTCTGTCGATGCGTTGTCCTTTTCGCTAATCGATGTATTTTTCACTGTGTGAGAACATGATGTGTGGCGTCAGAGCGCATGACTTGTCGGATGTAGCAACAGTAATTCATATCGTTTTCAAAGCAGCTTTACAGAAAATGCATGTCAAGTTAGAGTGATCTGTTATCAGTGGTGACTCTTCGCAAATTATGTAATTTCAGAAATGTACATATACAAATCATGCAGTTAGCTAACAATGTAATAATTTAAACAACATACTAATTTAAGGCAGAAACAATAGACTCATTGAAGTAGGGAATACACGTTAACAAATGATTCGGATCTATAGAAAATCTTTGCTCTAGCAGCTGCATTTTGGACTAATTGTAACTTGTTAATTGAGGATACAGGACAACCAGCTAGTAATGTACTACAGTAATCCAGTATAGAGGTCATGAATGCATGAAGTAACCTTTCTGCATCAGAAACATGTTAGGTAGCTTAGCGATGTTTCTGGGGTGGAAGAAGGCTGTTTTTGTAACATATGAAATATGATTTTCGAAGGACAAGTTGCTATCTAATATAACACCCAGGTCTTTAACATTAGAGGATGAAGTAACAGTACATCCTTCTAAATGCAGATTGTGGTCTCAGAGATTCTGTGTACAGGTTTTTGGTCCAATAAGTAATACCTCAGTCTTATCTGAATTTAACAGAGGAAAATTACAGGTCATCTAATATTTTATATCTTTAACACACTCTGCCAACTCTGCCAGATTTCATCTGGGTAGGGTTTCCCAGAAGCATCGTAAGCCTAAGTTGATCGTAGCTCCATTGCCACCAATGGAGTTATGATCAACTTAGGCTAACAATGCTTTTGGAAAACGCAGTCCTGCATGCTGAAATATGTTACGGATTATCATCGACATAACAGTGGAAACTAATTCCATGTTTTCTTATAATATTACCAAGTGGCAGCCTATATTTTGAAAATAGCAGGGGTCCTAACACAGATTCTTTCTGCACTCCATAATTTACTGATGTTATCTTAGATTTTTCCCCATTTAAGTAGACAAAATGGTGACGGTCTGATCGATACGATCTAAACCACCTTAATGCCTGTCCCTGAATACCAGAGTAATTTTGTTCAACAAGATTTAGGTAATGTTACAGTTACTATCCATAAAATAATCTTTGTTGCCTTAACCCCTGTTGATCTGAAATCCAACAATCCAAGCATTCCTAGATTAATTTTCGTCATTTTCACGACTTTCCCATCACCTCTGCAGCAAGCAAGCTTGGAATATGAAAAAGCTGACATTCAGCGGATGGAAATATTGACATTTGTTGGAAGAAAAGATGACAAGAACACTGTTGTCAAATGTAAGTTGGGGAATTACTTTACTCTGGCATTGCTTGCCATCCACGATCCCGATATACATCACCTTTCTAGAAAACAGAACAAAACATTAATTTACGACCTTGCATGTATTCTTTTGACAACATACATGGTAAAATATAATTGTATCTGAGTAACAAGTGAATTATAGCTTCAATTAGCTACAATTACAATTACAAAACCCACTGTACTCTGAGTGTTTGTAATAACTTCCAACTGCGATCTAATGTGGATTTTGGACATATGATAAGACAGAAATGTTGTTTGTAGCATTTTAGATCATTGCGCCTGCTTAGCATTTCTCATGTAAATATGAAAATCACAAACAAATCATATGCTGTAGTGATCATATGTTCATTAGCTTCATGTTTCATATGTAGAAATGTTTCTCTGGGTTAGTACGGAACAGAAAGCGGAAGTGTAGTGGAACCAAAAGAGACCGGACAGGTTATGAACACATAATATGAGTGACAGAAAATGATGATGATTCTGTAGAAATAAATTCAAAATAAATTTAATATAGAGGTGCACATGCAACATCAGAATTTTGAGAAAATACACAATTACCATTTCTGTGGGGTGTAACGAATTACTACTACTTACTGTTGCCAGGAAGTAATAAGAAAAGTAATAATATTAGTTTTGAAAGGCGAGTAATAAAATATCTTGGCTACACTTTATTTTAAGGTGTGTTTGTTACACTATAATTATACATTTAAGTACTGAGTAATATTAAGTAACTACATGTACTTTCTATAGGTTTAGGATTAGGGTTTGGTTTAGTTTAGGGTTAGTTGCATGTAATTATGCATTTATTTATAGTTATTACTATAGTAACTACATGTATCATATGTGACAATGACACTGTAAAATATAAATAAAAAATTATAAATTATAAATTTATAAATAAAATAAATTTATTGAGTAGGCCCAACACTGCTTGGCAGGAGATCTCTGTGCTCAATATGAGATAAAATATTTAGGTACTTTTAAAGGAATATTTAAGTACTGATGCTAATACAGAATAAGAGAATTGAGCTATATGATGCATTTAACATTTTTGCATCAATTTAAAAATGTTACACAGCTATAGAGGACTAAAATGTTTGTCAAAAAAGGTATTATGACTGCAGACGGTGCAAACTTCTTCACTGGATAACATGTTGCCAGCTATATATGTTCCTCAAATGCCCTACATCCTTTATCCAATGAAAGTTGACGCAATTTAAATTGATGTAAATTTACAGAATTAGAAAGTTCTAAATACTTATTAAGGTTAATTGATTTCAACTAATCTGTATAACTTAATTTTCCCCTTCTCATTACAATTAATTAGTTTGAGCAGGTTTACGGTTAGAACTGGAAATTCATATTTAAAACGCAAAGTAAAAACGGACACATGTAATCAAGGAATTTTCACAACTTCGCAAATTTGTGATTTGCGGTTTTGAACGATTCCAAGAATTTTTCAAACCAAGTTTATGAGGACTGATGTTGGTATGTTGGTTAGTTGGCGCAGAACTCTCTATAGACATACAGGAAGTGCATCATCACTTCTGGACTCGCTCTGCGCTCGATTTACAGTAAAACAACAAGACGCCACTGCGCGCGCTTGACTCAACTCCATTCAGCTCTGCAGATCAAACCGCTGGAGCTCTGTGCAGACTGGGATTATGGCTCCATGGTTGCAATATACAATATTGCTGACTGCTGTTTTACCTGTATGGTCATCTGAGACGAGCAGAAGACGAGAGTTCACAGAGGCACAGGTAATAAAAACCTGATTTAAATGCATGTTTATTTAGATTTTAGATTCTTAAGCAACGCATTTAAAAATCGACAAATACCGTCCCCATATTGTTAACACTTATATAATTCGAACAACAACAATTTCAAATATGTCGATACATACATTGATAAAATACACTACACGTCTAAATAAGGATTTAAAAAGTAAGCAGTTGTGTTGGATGACTTTTGAATACTTTAAAGTATCGTTAAAATCTTCGGAGTGTTCTACTTCTTACAGTAATCAAACAGAAGATGACGCTAGAAATATAATACAGACATAAGAAAACCAAACCCAAGAATTCTGAATGAATCTTACGGGAAGTTAAACGAATACTTCAGAATTTTTGTTTTATTAATGTATTAGTACTATCTCTTAATGCAATTAAAATGTAATTCATACAATGCCTTGTGTCCTATGTATGAATTAGGTTACATGGCATTATACAATTCTATTATGAGTATGTCTTTAACCTTTTTATATATAAATATTCATTTTTAGCACGTGTTTTAAGTTAGTTTTTTAAACCATATATATATATATATATATATATAAAATATATTAAAACATCTATCTTAAAACACATGAATATTTATATAAAAAAGTTAAAGACATAATATATATATATATATATATATATATATATATATATATATATATATATATATATTAACTTTGCAAATATAAATTCTGACATTAATTAAAAATACTCTTGTTCTGAAAAAAACAGTCTTGTGTTTTCATTGTATTCATCACTTGTGTTAACTGCTTTCAAAAATATGATATTATTGGAAGTTTAGATTGGAGAATAGAATTCAGGGGAGAAAAAAAGATCAAATTTAACAAAAAGGTTTGAAGCAGGTGTTTGAAAGCAGCTTACTTCACAACCAAAGAAAACCAATATTTGTGTAATTAAATTTTTGACTTGAAACATTATATACTTCTTGTGACTATAACCACAGGCTGGTTTGGACAATACATCTTTCATATTTTAGCATTCATAGTGCATGCATTTGAATTTTTTAATGATTAATGGGGTAATTTTTGTTAGACTGCATATCTTTTAACATTTAATAGATATACCTGAGGCGGTTTGGATATCTAGATACTCCACTGAACCCAGAAGCTCAGAGAGATTCCAGTGAGTTGGATATGAAAGTGGCTGTTAGGTAAAATCAATATAAACATATGCATGCATATATATAATATATATAAATATATATATATATGCATGCATGCTCAAATGCTTGATTCTACTACAGTTTCTAAAGTAATTATTTTGTGACAAATTTGTTGAGGAACGCACTCACATTTTAATCTCTGTAATGTCCTGTCATATTTGTAAAAGTCTCTTTCAGAGGGTGTCAGGGCTGTCAGTCACTGGAAATCTTGACAGAGCTACTCTTCTTAAGATGAGGCAGCCGCGGTGTGGTGTTGAAGACCCTTTCAACCAAAAGTCTTTCAAATACAGGCGGTTTGGTGGTGGGTGCCCATAATTCCAGATTATTTAATAATAGTCCTTTATTACTAAATCGGTAACATTTCTTATGAAGTCTGTATTTATATGAAATGGTCACAACACTTATCTGGACGTTAAGATCTGCACAATATTTTAGTACACTTTTAGGAATGAGTTGTGCTGTTCTAGTGACAGTCAACATGCAACTGTGAGACAGTTATTAAAAAGCAGTTTATTCTAATGCATTTTGAGTCTTAAATAAATGTTGTGGGTCCTGTCTGTCCTGTTTTTGCTTTCATAGCTTGAAAGGTTTGCATGATTGTAAATCCAGAACACTTCAATTTTAGCTGCTTACAAACTGACAAGATATGAACCAGAAGTTTGTGTGAAGTGCAGAAGTCGGAATTGTATGGATAGAAGGCAATGGTAGGCATAACCAAGTAATCGCCGTTGCCCTTTACATGGAGAAAACAGTTTGTCTTTCTTATTTTGTAGGATTTTGGCGAAAGAAAAACTTAACATATCGAATTTACAACCACACTCCAGATATGGGGAAAAGTGCAACACAGACAGCCATACGCTCGGCCTTTAACTATTGGAGTGATGTCGCGCCACTCAGCTTTAAAGAGGTTAACTATGGGCTTGCTGATATTAGAATCTCATTTCACAAGAGAGATGGCTGTCCTTCACCTTTTGATGGTCCTGGTAAGAAAATCTCACTAAATGAATTATATTATTTAATTAAAATAATATAAAAAATTATAATGGAACATAATACAATTAAATAGAGTTTTATATATTTTACTCCTGTCATGATGCTTTACAGTGCAGTAAGATCAAATTTTAGATTATTCTCTCTACCACCATCTGGTTACAAAGAAAACATTCTATATAGAATCTTGAAGGGTTCTTTCAGGTGCTTCATATATATATATATATATATATATACAGTATATATAGAACCTTTTGGGGGTTCCCATCATGAGATCATTTTATGGATTTTGTTTTAATTTTATTTTGATTCAATTTTATGAATTAAACAGCCCATAAACATATTAAATTAAACATGAACATATTATGTCATGCAATCATTCAAGTCATTTCTTCTCATATAGAAACTTTTTTAGCATAAAGGTTCCCTTTACATTAAGTCAAGAAGTCTAGAGTTCTATGGAAGTAATGCAGGACAAATGAGTGCTACATTAACACTTCAGCTACTATTAACTAATATGGAAACAAGATGAACTATTCAGTAAGTATTAGTGTATTAAAACTAAATCAATAAAAGATCCCCCTAATATGAAGAGCCTGACTGAACCCTTCATGATTCTATGTAAAACCTGCTCCTCTAAGCGTGTATTGTTCCTGCGGAGTGACTAGGTAACACTTGAGTGATGAGTGATGCATTTTATGACGAGGTTCAGAGTAAACAAGACAATTGTTCACATCTCAGAAACCAGTTAAAGTGATAGTTCACCCCAAAATGAACATTCTGTCTCACTCATGTTTGTTCCATCTGAACACAAAGGAAGATATTTTGAAGAATGCTTGTAACCAAACAAGTTGTGTGGCACCATTGACTTCTAGAGTATGAAAAAAAATACTATGGAAGTCAGTGGTATCCCACAACTGAAATTTATACAGGTTTAGAACACCTTGAAGGTGAGTAAATGATGAAAGAATTTTCATTTTTGTGTGAACTATTCCTTTAATGTTGTAATTTGTCTTAGTCAAAAGTTCTTAATGAGGCTAATCTCATTCAGTAACTATTTCTGATTATCTGATAAGGAGCTATCTATCTGTGTCGGAATTTGCTATTACTTACTGAATAGTTTATCTTGTTTCCATATTAGTTAATAGTAGTCGCTGAGATGTTAAAGGATTAGTTCACTTCAGGATTAAAATTTTCTGATAATTTACTCACCTCCATGTCATCCTAGATATTTATGTCTTTCTTCAGTCAAAAAGAAATGAAGGTTTTTGAGGAAAACATTCCTGGATTTTTCTACATATAGTGGAATTCAACAGGGTTCAACAGGTTGAAGGTCCAAATGTCAGTTTCAGTGCAGCTTCAAAGGACTCTGCACAATTCCAAATGAAGAGTTAGGGTCTTATCTAATGAAACAATCAGTTATTTTCTAAAAAAGAAAGAAAGAAAGAAAATTTATATACTTTTTAACCATAAATGCTCATCTTGCATGCAATACGTTATCATGTTGGAAAGGTTATGCAGCATGACGTAGGTGGAAGTACCGATCTAGTGTCCACAATGCGAAAGTGCAAAGACTAAGTCAAACACCCTTTCCAAAAAATAAAGGTAAAACAGTGATGTCTGGCAATTTTGAAGTTGGAGGAGAAAATGTGATGGAGTTTTTCATCACGCTTGACCTTTTATTACATAATGCAAGACGAGCATTTGTGGTTTAAAAGTATAAAAATAATTTTTTTTTAGAAAATGACCGCTCATTACGCTAGATAAGACTCTTATTCCTCGTCTGGGATCATGTAGAGCCTTTGAAGCTGCACTGAAACTGACATTTGGACCTTCAACCTGTTGAACCCCAGTGAAGTCCAGTATATGGAGAAAAATCCTGGAATGTTTTCTTCAAAAACCTTCATTTCTTTTTTACTGAAGAAAGAAAGACATGGGGGTGAGTAAATTATCAGGACATTTTAATTCTGAAGTGAACTAATCCTTTAATTTACTACTCATTTGTCCTGCATAGTTACCTATTAATGACAGTCCATTATTCTAAAGTGTTGCCTAATAATCTTTTGTTAGGCCATGTTCTCGCCCATGCTGAAGCCCCACCATCAGGAATAGTTCACTTTGATGAAGATGAGTTCTGGACTGAAGGGAAGTATTATGGTTCCAATCTGCGTATTGTTGCGGCTCATGAGATCGGCCATGCTCTTGGCTTGGGACATTCTCAGTACAGCGGTGCTCTTATGGCAGCGCACTACACTGGCTATCAAGCCAATTTTAGACTACACATTGATGATATCAGAGGAATCCAAGCCATATATGGTGAGATAATCAAGTGACTTTTTAAATAAATAAATCATTTTCCAATGGATATAACTACCATCACTCTTATGAATTCAGGTAAAAAGATCTCCAGTACAACAACTGCTGATGATATCTATGACGAAACATATCCCACTACCATGGCTCCATTCCCCCGGAGTGATGTGTTAGATCCATGCAATGCTAAACTTGATGCTATAATGCTGGGTGAGAAAACTGTGCCGTATATACAGTACCTCAGTTCATTCACGTTAAACAAATGCAGTAGATTTGCATATCATATAATGTTATAGAAAATGTAATTAATTATTTGCCTTAGGTCCCAGGCATAAGACGTATGCATTCAGTGGGGATTATGTGTGGACGGTAACAGATATGGGCCATAACTCTCCAGTAAAAATAAGTCTGCTATGGAAGGGGCTGCCAGGAAACCTGAATGCTGCTGTATATTCCCCAAGAACCAACAAGACGTACTTCTTTAAAGGTATATTATTATTCTCTGCACATAACAGTCGTGCTTTTTAAAAGTGATGCTTTTTAAAATATTTTTTATTGAAAATTGTTGGAATTGTATTGTAGCCATTATAATGAATGTAATGTAAGGAGCAGTTTACTCACAAAAGTTTAAACAGATGGTCCACTCGTTTATATATATGCACGGGAGAAATGGGAATGCACAATGTGGCAGCTGTAGTCCCACCTCACAGTTAAAACTTAAGTCAACTTGATTTAATTCTTATACCACTTCATAGTAGCCAAAGGCAACAATGGCAAGGAACCAAAAGCTTGTTTTCAGCCCTCACGGTACACACACCATCAAGTTGTGGCGAAGAAAAAATAAAAATAACAGGACACATATTATTAAAAAAAAAATGTGTACAGATAAATCATTCATAAATAAACATTGCAACAGTCTATTAAAAAATAAGAATTGTCAACTTAATAGTTTCCATAGCTCTAGTTTGGTATTCTTCCACCTACTCTCCATGTTCTCGGCTGTCCTCTTGAGCTTATAAGTAGTTATATCATGATGCTAGGATTTTCTCCTTAAAGGGTTATCTAACCCAAAAATGTAATTTCTGTCATTAATTACTCACCCTCATGTCGCTCCAAACCCGTAAGACCTTCTTTCCTCTGCAGAACACAAATTAATATTTTTTTTTTTTGAAATTCGAGGGTTTCTGAACCACACATAGGTCCAAAAAGGTATTAAAGAGATCGTTAAAATAGTCCACGTGACTACAGTGGTTCAATCTTAATGTTACTAAGCGACAAAAATACTGTTTGTGTGCAAAAATAACAATTTCTTCTCTTCCATGTCTGTCTCCTTGTTATAGTGTTCTGGTTTGAAGGTTATTGGTTTACTTGTGTCCTTTTTGAGCACTTGAGCTTAGCTGAGACTTGAGTGTCTGTAGACGTTTAAGAGGCTGTTGTGTCAACCTTGATTTATTGCAATAATGAGGGGTTCAGTTTTGTTTCAGTTTTAGAAAAAAAAAACATGCGATTGCTTTCCTCATAAATCAACTATTTCTTGTTTTTCACTGGCATATATTTGCGATAACTTTTCAAATTTATTACATAAAAGATTCCTTTCACGCTCAAAATTTTGCATTTCTTTGTATCATCTTTGAGATGTTTCTGCACTTTGATTGGAGTTAACGTTTAACAAATACAGTAAGGCCCAACAATAGAAAATGCATATCAGAGTGAAACACTAAGTCATGAGGTCAAAGGAACCGCCTGCTGAGATCAGAGACAGGATTGTGTCGAGGCAAAGAATCTGGAGAAGGTTATAAAAATGTTTGCATTGAATGTTCACAAGAGCACAGTAGCCTCCATTATTCTTGAATTGAAAAGGTTTGATACAACCAGGACACATCCTAGAGTTGACTGAGAAACTGAATAATCAGCTGAAAAGGGCATTAGACAGAGGTGACCAAGAACCTGATGGACACTGACCTTGATCTCCAGAGATCATTTGTGCAGATGAAAGAAACTTACAGAATAACAACCATCACTGCAACACTCCACCAATCTGGGCTTTATGGTAGAGTGGCCAAATGAATATATATTATATGAAACATAATTTAGTTCACCTCAGAGTTTTTGTTCATTTGTCACATGACAGACAGAAAATAAATGAATTGTTCATGAACGATCATCACTAATTTTGGGGGGGAAATGGAGGATCAAATAAAAATAATTGGTGTGGTAAATAAATACAGTAACATTATTCTACAAGTGCTGTTAATCGAGCTTACTCTGAATATTCCTTTAAAAGCACATCTTTTCTGATTTGTTGCACAACTGCATATGGCTTTTGTACACAAATGTTCACTGGATCATTTATGTCAGTACTTCACTGAAGTCTAAAAAAGCTCTTTTCTTCTACCCACTTGCTTTTCTTTCTCAGGTGAAAAAGTCTGGAGGTTCACAAATGACCGCCTTGACTATCGATATCCCAAACCACTGAAAAGAATCCCTGCCAACATCGATGCTGCTTTGTATTATGAGAAGAACAAGAAAATTTTCTTCTTTAAGGTATCCTGAGATTTTAACATTATTATACACAACCTATGCTTTAAGCCCAGAACACACCAAGCCAACAGTACTCTATGCCTACTGGCCTAATGTGTAAACTTTGTTGGCTAAAGACCCAAGTTTGGTTTGAAGATGAAAAATGTACCAAGCACAATGTTCTCTCACCATTCCTGATTTCTAACACACTCTCACTGTGTTCGGCACAGTCCTGAGGCTGTCAGAGCAGAAATGAAAGCTGATGCTCTCCGTCTCCGGTCACATTCATATGAAATTGACCGTTCGCACAAGCCATGCGCTCTCACGCCACACATCATGTTCTCACGAAGTAAAAATACATTGTGGAGCAAAGAGAACACTGACAACACGTCGACAGACAAGAAAGAGCAAAAGTTTCACATTTCAAATATTGTCATTTTTTAAAGTTTAAACAATAAATAGCGTTTAGAGTCTCTTTAATGTGTCGATACAGATCCTTCAAGCGGCTCGTGAACCGATCATCTCTTCATACTAGTTCATTTATAGCATCAAATAAACATGAATGAACATCAGAAGGAATGTTGTTTCAAGTGTGGAAAGACGTGAGTACACACAATTTTTCCAGTTCAAGTTCACCAATGTTAATCTACTAACTCCCCTGACTGCTTTGTCAGACAAAATGGCGGATTTGGCGGCTGTCAATCAAACTCCCACCGTAGGGTCAATTGTGTGAGCTTAATTTGTCCATTAGATCGATCTGAAAAAAACCCATACATCAACCCACCCATAGACCCTCCTCTCAAAGAAATCAGAGCAGAAGTGGTTGAAAGTGGACAAAAGAGACAGATTAAAACACTAAGTGTAAACGGGTATCTGTCTCCCTCGTCTACTTGTGATCCGATTAACCAAAACGCATCTTAATACCAGGTGTTAGAAATCAGGAATGGTGAGAGAACATTGTGCTTAGTGCGTTTTTCATTTTCAAACCAAACTTGCATCTTCAGCCAACATTTGAAATCACATCTAGCCCGCTTCCCATAATGTTTGCGTGTTCAGTAAGCGGAGAGGTGGTGGTCTTTTGTGGCTGTTTGAACACATTCGACCACATGAGTGTTTACACTACGAAAGTAATCCGGTCAAATGCATTTTCGACTACCTCTGGTCGAAAGTTGTCAAGCTCAAAACATTTACACCCCATTTACACCTGTGTTTAGCTTCATCCCCTTGTGATCTGATCGATCAAAACGCATCTTAATACCAGGTGGAAACTAGGCCTATAAAGGAAGTAATAAATGAGCTATCTTGGTTTCAATAAAAACTGTTCATTTACAATATGTTTTATATTTAATTAATTTCAATAAATTGGTTTCCTAATTCATTAAATCATTGATTTTTCAGGGCTCAGGCTATTGGCAGTGGGATGAGATGGTTTATAATGACCTCAGCATTTATCCCAAACCCATTTCCCGTCTGTTTACTGGCATCCCATCAAATCCTGATGCAGCTTTCACATGGACCAATGGGAAGATGTATTTCTTCAAGGGCGACAGGTACTGGCGCGTGAATGAGCAGCTATCTGTTGATTCTGGATATCCACTCAGCAAGCGTGTCCGCTGGATGAGATGCAGCTAATCTGACCCATTGTTTTCCTTTAAACTCAGTGAACGTTTAAAGCTACGCTACGCAACATTTGCCTCTCAGCTTTGCGCCACCCACAGCCAAAGCTCCTGTTCTCTGTGTACGGATATGATCTGACATGCATGGGTGAATGATGTATGTATGCAATTTCCTGCGTAGCCCATCCTTACAGCTATAAAATATAATAATTAATGTAGGTTTATCAACGTGTATTTGAGTAAAGACGTAGTTTGCACTCTCTTGTCAATAATCTTTTGTTATTTATTATCAAAAAAAAAAAGTTAGTGTAGATTTCATTTTTGTCTTACACAATGGCTGATGATTTTGTTTCTTTGATGAAGACACAGTATACAGAATACTGAAGCTCAGTTTTAAGTCTGTTAAAGCTACAGTTAAATTGGGAATGCACTAAGAGAGCTGAATTCATCTGCATTGTGCATCATGCACATTTTATTGTATGTACTGTATGTCTAAAATAAGACCTAAATGGTTTCATTTCACCAGCTAACCCATACATACTGTACAGTGCATTTTTCACCTTATGTTCACATTAACTGCTTTAACTAAATTACTCTACACCCCATAATGACAAAGTTAAAACTGATTTGTGAGAATGTTGTTTATTAAAATGAATAAAACAATGATAAAAACCTATGATAATTGCATTGCATAAGTATTCAGACCCTTTCCTGTGACACTTAAATTTTAGCTCAGAAGCATTCCCATTTCTCTGGATTATCTTTGATATGTTTCTGCTCTTCGATTGGAGTTAACCTGTCCTGAAATTAAATTGACATTATTTAGGAAAGCAGTGGTTCTCAATAGTCACATTGCTCTGCACACTTTCTTATGTGACACACTCGGGCCTTGTTTATTTACAAATATTTTTATTTTTTTATGCTTTTTCAGCCATTCATTTACATGACAAAGGCATTTTGGGGGCCTGAAAGTGCAAATATTTGAAAACGGGTTTCAAAGTGAAAGTTTTTGAATAACTTCATCATCTCGTGTAAACTGCAAAATCACGGATCTGTGAAAACGGTAACGGCATGCATGTTTATAGTCATGCATGTCTGACGCGAGCGCTCTGTGAAAGATAGCGAATGTTCACATGTGCGTAGTGTTTCTTTACAAATTGACATCACCCACTACTGGCCTGGTATGAATAGTACAGCGTTTTTTGTCTTTTCCACGGATCTGTGTGAACGGGTTCTTTTTGATAACATTGTAATCTGTACAAAGAAAAAAACATTTCCATTTTTAGTACATGACACCATTTTCAACTGCAAATGGAAAACTTGTTTGGCCATTCATTTACATGACAAGGGCGTTTGGGGGCCCGAAAACGCAAGCTTTTGAAAACACTGCCTTTACTGTCTCCATGTATACAACAAAAACGTAAATTTGTGAAAATACATGTTCATCCATGTCTGTTACATGTGAACGGGGATTGTTTTGACAACATTGCCATCTGTTTTTAGCATATCGTTGTCTTGTAAACGTACGCTCAGACAGCGTTTTTGTTTTGCGAAAAACTGAGCTTTCCCAAGTGGATACATTTGAAAATGCTGTTTTTGCCTTGTAGTGTAAAAAGTGAAAATGGAGGTATTTAAAAATGATGATACACTTTTAGTCATGTGACTATAAATGTGTGTTTATACCACTATTGTGTCTGTTATGTGCTATTCACATTCACCCTGTTGCTAAAGATATGTTACTTAGTTTGTCACTCTTCATATCCTGCAAATATGACAAAAACTGTACTCACAGTTGCTGTCCTGCAGTAAAACATCAGAACATTTGCGTTTTAGATCAAACATATAATGGTGAGACCTGGACGCATCACGGAATGGCGAGATATTTTGCTAAATAAAATGATCCTGCCAGAAGAATTAGTGTGAGAACTTCATTATGTCTGTTGCGTCTGCATCATGTCAATAAGCATTTAGGAGGTTTTACGCATGCACAGTAAGGTGAATTTAGCGTTTTCCGGTGTTTCATGTGGATGAGAAACTTTTGGAAAATGCTTGAAAATCCTAGTGTGGAAGGAGAGCGTTTTAAAACGAAAACACCATTTTCAAATGTACCAGGATTGACGTAGATGTAGTAGCCTTAGTTCAGTTCATGGATCTGATGACCTGAATCAGGTGTTAAATAATGCAGACATTCATATATAAAGTCAATATGAAGTCTACGTTTAGTCTGTCACTCCAAATCAGATTTTTTTATGCAAATTCGATCAGATTTAGCAACTGTGAACAGCAAGAAATCACATTTCAAGCTACATTCATGTGGTTTGAAATCTTATTTAAATCACATTTCTTCAGTCTGACCGCTCGAGTTCGATTGGTTTTATTTTTCTAGCAATTTGTCCCTAGGGCTGCTCCATAATATTAGACTAATCGCTAGTCGACGAGAAGAGAATTAATCGACTAAAATTACCATTAGTCGGTTAGTCACAGAAAGAAAAAAAACTCCACGGGAAGTGGCGAAATCTCGCAGTCTGTGATGAACTGTAATGAAAGGGCGAGTCAGCGAATGAGATCCAAATGCTGGCTTTAATGAAGCACAGAATGGTGTAACAGGCAGGGTCAAACGGTAGCAAACAGGGATGTCGGAGATAAGGCAGTATCATAAACAGTACACAGGCGAGTAGGTCGTAGGCAGGCGGCAGGCAAGCAATAGTCCAGTAATCCAGAGTAGTAAATCCAATAAGGTCGCCAGCGAACAATCAAACAACGGAACAGAGACGCAGAAAACAAGACCGGGAAACAAGACAAGGGAAAATGCTCAGAAATGATAGGGGTTAGCTAATCAAGACTTTGCGGTTGGTGTGGTGTGAGAATGGTGCTTATAAGTGTTAGGTGATGTGTTTCAGGAGTGTGTGTAATCAGTCCAGGTACGAGGTGTTCATGGGAAATGTAGTGCGATACCGAAATGGGTGAACGTGTGTGTAGTGCATTGTGGGAGGTGAAGTCCAAGGTGAGAGTGTGTGTGTGTGTGTGTGAGTGTGTTTGTCCGGAGTGGAGTGCCCTCTAGTGGGCTTAACGGGCACTTCAGCTGACTATGTGACAAACAGATCGTTAAAACGGCGGGAAATCCAAACATTCGCCATCATTCATCGACCTCAAATATGGCTTATCACTTGAAACATGTTAGTAGAATCTTTACATGGCTGCTCGCTCTAACGTTGACCTAGATGAATGTGCGTTATTATTTGGCGCATATCCATGTGTTTGTGTAGAGAGTGTGCAGTAAGCATGACGTGGCCGGTGCGACCACGTGCATTTAACTTAAAAAATATTCCATCATTTTTGGTCATACAGATAAGAATATTCCGACATTCGAAACTGTAAATGGTTTGCATCTATTTCTGTAAGCTCACAATAACAACAAAATGTTGTGCTTTTGTAAAATAATGAAAATAAACAGGATGCGTCTCAGTGGACAGGTCTCTGTCTCAGTGAACTTGAGCACGCCACAAAAATGAACTGAAACTCAGCGTATACTTGCCTCACAGACATGAGAAATATATCTATGGAAAGCTTGAAATGTCTATTGTAAATTAACATTAATATTAATATTCTCAGGTTATGTCATCCGAATGCAATGTGGATATAGGCGCGTCCACTACTGCGCCTGATGCTGACTCAATCTCCGCAGCAGAAAACACACAAAACACTAGTTTATCAATAAATTATTAAAAGGTCTCCTCCTGTTTTTTCACGCCACATTCATAATTATTACATTTTCTGGTGAGCTGCTGCAAGCTTTATGAGTGTGTTTGAGCACTGATTAGGCTATGTTTTATATTTAGTCAATTAAAGACTCATTATTATGATTTATATGGTTTATTAATATAAACACGCGATTAGTTGGCTAATCACTTAAATGAATGACTACTAGTCGACTAGAAAAATCTTTAGTCAAAGGCAGTCCTATTAGTCTCACTCATTTGCGGGGTCCACTACATTAGAATTATCAGCACACACACATTGGATTTGGCACAGGTTTTACACCGGATGCCCTTCCTGACGCAACCCAGCACTGAGAATGCTGAACCGCTGACACACTCACACGGCCAATTTGGTCATTCAAAGTCTTTGAACTCACAGTGACCCAGCCAGAGCTGGACTTGAACCCAATCAAACATCTCTGGAGAAACCTGAAAATGTCTGTCCACCAACAGTCCTCATCCAACCTGACAGAGCTTGAGTGGATCTGCAGAGAAGAATGGCTGAAAATCCCAAAATGCAGATGTGCAAAACTTGTTGCATCTTCAAACTGACTTCAGGCTAAAGTAAATACTGGCTAAAATCACATGAAATATAGTGTAAATACTGTAAATACTCAAGTAAATACTGAGGTGTCTGAATACTTATGCAATGTATTTTTTCTAATTATGTCTTTGTAATAAATTTGCAAAGTTATAACAAAACTGTTTTTTGCCCAGTCATTATAGGGTATGGGGTGTTGATTGAAGTGGAAAAAAGCAATTTAGTATAAAGCTGCAATATAACAAAATTGTGGTCAAAAGTTTACATACACCTTGCAGAATCTGCATATTTATTTGCAAAAAATAAAATGGATCATAAAGTCCTGAATAAGAAATTTTATATAATATATTATAGATGTTTACATAAAGTCCACGAAACAAAATAATAACTGAATTTATATAAAAATGATCTCATTCAAATGTTTACATAGACTTGATTCTTGATACTGTGTGTCGTTACCTGGATGATGGATTTGTTTGTTTTGATGGTTGTTCACGAGTCTCTTGTTTGTCCTGATCAGTTAACCTGAGCTCTGTTCTTCAGAAAAATCGTTCAGGTCCCACAAATTACTTGGTTTTACATCATCTTTTGCATATTTGAACCCTTTCCAACAGTGACTGTATGATTATGAGATCCATCTTTTCACCATTGAGAGATTTATACGCAACTATTACAAAAGTTTCAAACTGATGCTCCGGAAGGAAACTCGATGCATTAAGAACCAGGGAGTGAAAACTTATTGAATTTGACGATCACGGCAAGTTTTGTCTTCTGTAAGCATCTTCCGTAGTTTCCGAGGGGCAGTACTAAATTTAAAAAATATGATCTTTAAACAAAATGTTCACCTCTTAATCCTGGTCAACAGTTTTCACCCTCGTCTCTTTATTCATGTATTCAATTGAGTTGATTGGAAATATGTTCTGTTTTCTTTGTACCCTTGTAGTTTAATTTTGTTATTTAATACACCACACGCAGCAATTAGTTATTGTTGCGAGTTCCTTGAATGAATACTTTTATATTGTAACTCCTTAATTTAATGGAACAAAAATCCGATATATATCGTGTAAATAAGATTTGATTGTATTGTTTAAGAGATCAAAGCACAGCTCAAGGGACAGTTTGTACAGTTACTGAAATAACAAAGTGTACCAATCCTCAATACAATCAACAAGGAGGCCCTAGTTACTTATGATTTGTTAGGAGAAATTAAAGATTTCATATCGACTTTGATTTTGGGTTCTTTTTTATATTAGTTAGACTGGTGCACTCTTTAAATATATGATTTTTAATATTTGAAATCATTTAACAAAACAGAAGAGTTCCCTGCTTTTTTACATGTTACATGTACAGAATATAATATGTGGTTATTAGGAATAAACTAAACAAAACCATTTTGTATGCAGAAAAGTTTGCTTCTTTACTATTGTATTGTATATTGTATTTATATACTAAGATGATTCATAAAAAAATGCCGAAAATAATTTATCACTAGGTTGTCTTCATTTATTCAAAAACACTGACTGTACATATTAATATCTTGCAATTCTGACTTTTTTCTCACAATTCTAACACTTTTCTTACAATTCCAAATTTATATCTCACAATGTTCTTTATATTTTACAATTCTGACTTTTTTCTGACATTTCTGGCCTTATTTTTCACAATTATGACTTTTTTCCTCACAATTTTGAGTTTATATCTCATAATTCTGACTTTTCTCTCATATTCTGACTTTTTTTGTCACAATTGCCCCTTCACAAACAGTTTGATTGACAGGCGATCTGACCAATCATAACCCCGAATCCACCATTTTATCCGACAAAGCAGTCAAGAGTTAGTAGATTAATGTTGGTGAACTTGAACTTGAAATATTGTGTGTACTCACGTCTTTCTGCACTTGAAACAACATTCCTTCTGATGTTCATTCATGTTTATTTGATGCTATAAATGAACTAGAATGAAGAGATGATCGGTTCACGAGCCGCTTGAAGGAGCTACAGCGATCTGTCACGACACATTAAAGAGACACTATACGCCATTTATTGTTTAAACTTCTTTAAATAATTACAATATCTTGTCCTCTTTGCTCCCCAATGTATTTTTCACTGTGTGAGAACATGATGTGTGGCAAGAGAGTGCATTGGTTGTTTTCAAAAGTTTACATACCCTTGATTCTTAATACTGTGTCGTTACTGTTTGTTTGTTTTGATGGTTGTTCACGAGTCTCTTGTTTGTCCTGATCAGTTAAACTGAGCTCCCACCATTCCCACCATTACTTGGTTTTACATCATCTTTTGCATATTTGAACCCTTTCCAACAGTGACTGTATGATTTTGAGATCCATCTTTTCACCATTGAGAGATTTATACGCAACTACAAAACTTTCAAACTGATGCTCCGGAAGGAAACTCGATGCATTAAGAACCAGGGAGTGAAAACTTATTGAATTTGAAGATCGCGGCAAGTTTTGTCTTCTGTAAGCATCTTCCGTAGCTTCCGAGGGGCAGTACTAAATTTAAAAAATATGATCTTGAAAAAAAATCACCTCTTAATCCTAGTCAACAATTTTTTACCCCATCTCTTTGATTTTGAAAACAAAATCTGAGATTTTTTATCTCAGAATTCTGACTTTTTTTGTTACAGTTTTGAGTTTAAATCTCACAATTCTAACTTTATTTCTCACAATTCCAATTTTATATCTTGCAATTCTGACTTTTTTCCCTCACAATTTTGAGTATATATCTCATAGTTCTAACTTTATTTCTTGGAATTCCGAGTTTATAACTTGCAAATGTGAGGGGAAAAAGTCCAATTTGTTTGAGATTATGATACAATTATGACAAAAGTCACACTTACCTTTATTTATTTTTTATTCCCTGACAGAAACAAGCTTCCATACTGCTCAGATAACATATTGCAGTATATTGTTTGTCTTATATTCATTACTATTTAAGTATGGCCGGAGTACCATCTACACAACTGTCCTGAAGCAAACCACAGCTGACTGCTTATAGTCAAATATTTCACTGCTTCTCTTTACCTTGAGTCCCATGATATCCCTGCTTTTGTGAAACTGACCATAAAGAGTCAATCTCTTTGTTTGTTTTATGAAAATTACACCCACAAATGATGATCCGACATCTTTGACACATTTGAAACTCAGTACTTTCTCTGATTACTTCACATGAATGTTTATGCTGCACAAACACGCAACATGTGTGGGCTGTTTCTTCACACCGAGTTGTCAGCGTCTGAAGCAGACTGAGTGCTCATGGGAGAAAAAGAGGAAACCTCACAAGTTTGTTCAGTCCGAACTCTTCACACATCAGCGACTGAAATGTGCTAAAGTTTTGAGTGCAAGATTATGTATTCCAAGATTTCGCCAACATCCATTACAAATAGCAGTATATCACATTTAATGCTATAGTGATAGAAGAGGTAATGGCACTCTGAACCAGGAAATCAATTAGGAATTAGATTATTTCACCAAGATTGAAGTCATGAGATCTCCATCTAGAAAAGAATAAAGACAAGTTTCTCAAATGCTTCTGAAATCTGTAACATGCTACACATACATAGAGCACAGCAGGCTACCATTCTACAACTCTATGATTTAACTATAACTGTTATAATAGTGTGGCCAGATTTACTAACAGCAAAATCTGCAAACCCTATCAGGATTTACTAAAGACACCCAGGGAAAAGTTTGACATGAAAAGGCATGGATAGTTATTTTTGCGGCTGACCTTATTTATGGGAGGAAAGTATTTAAAGGGGTGGTTGATTATGATTTCACTCTTTTAACTTCAGTTAGTGAGCAATGTTGCTGTTTGAGCATAAACAACATCTTTAAAGTTACAACGCTTTAAAGAATTCTCTGTTTAAGGACTACAACAAACGGCTGGTAGGGACCACAACAAGCTTTTTCCCGAGTTGGTGACATCACAAATCCCAAAATTTACATAAACCCCGCCCCCGAGAACATACAACAAAGGGGGTGAGACCATGCTGGGCTTCTTTAGAGAAGAGGAAGAGTTGTTGTAGTAGAGTGTTGTTGATGCCATCATTTTATGGCAGACTGCTTCACAAACGAGGGTCAATTCAAAGCTGGATTTGCACAATAGATTAACATGACGGCACATGCTAGTGATGAGTTGAATCAACTCAACAGCAACTACATAAATTTATCCACTAACCATTCAGAAACGTCCAGTTTCATTCTAAAAGTTATAACTTCTTCCTGAGTCTCTCCATCAGTGTTGACTCGGTTGGAACAATGTAAGGCTGAACACGTTACTGACAATCCTCATTTTGGCTGTGTGAGATTCTCCAGCTTTGTTGTTGTTGATCTGTTAAAGCTCCGCCCTCTTCTGGAAAGGGGGCTGGGAGCAGCAGCTCATTTGCATTTAAAGGGACACAAAAACGGTGTGTTTTTTCTCACACCCAAATAGGGGCAAATTTGACAAGCTATAATAAATGATCTGTGGGGTATTTTGAGCTGAAACTTCACAGACACATTCTGGGGACACCAGAGACTTAAAATTCCAACTTTTGAAAACAGTTTTTGCAAGTTTTTGAAAGCGATAATGTTAACTCCATGTAAACTTCAAAAAGCAAAGTGGCAAAGTGTCATCATTGTTTTCGCAGATCCATGTGAACGGGTACCGTCATCTGTACATGAAAAACACAAAGGAAAAACTTTTCCATTTTTAAATGTACCCTGAATTGCTTATGGAACTGTACGGTGGTCATCAGGTCCTCCTTCTTTTGAATTCAGTCCAAAGTAGTCATATCAAATCTCAATCAAACAAATCTTCAGCAGGGGCGATTCCTCCCAGGAGGCAAGGGAGGCAGAAAACTGGATGAGAAAATAATCGATATTACAAAAATAAAACAACTCAAATATTACAAAATGTGACATTAAAAAGTTTTTATAAAGCAACACTGTCCAACAGTGACTCCCGTAGGTAAAGTTACAGCAGGACGTCGCGTCTCTCTTGCCTCCCCTTAACCCATTGACTTTTAACAGAACCCCCAAAGCATTTGGTGGGTTTGATGGGTACCCATTGTTACAACCGCTCATAAAAATCAAAGGAAAGAGAGATCACGTAACATAAACAAGAAACGACGTGAACAAGCAAATGCATTTATTTTCTCACTTGCAACCAACGTATCACGATAATGACGAACATGACAACCAAATGACAAGTTTAACAGAACGGACAACAACTAAGGGAAAAAACATTACAAAAACAAAAAGACACTGGTTTGCTGGCTAGCCCACAAAGCCTGTCGTCTCTACTTTTGGCGTCTTTATAAGTCACCTCAATCAATGATGATTCTCCATCACGAACAGGTGGGTCCACCTAAGAGAGAGAAAGAGCGCCAAGAAAAGCAAGGGAGGGGCAAAACAAGACAGACCAAAACCACCGACCGTAACACCCATAAATTTTCATATCAACAGAAAAATACTGGGATAACCTGGCTTCTTTTGAGACTCCCTGCTTTGGAGCATAGATGATATGCCCACCCGCACATTGATGGGATTGGTTACAACATTTGTGACGTAGAGAACATCTGCGATTTCAAATCGCATTTGAGACTTTTTTTCCAGTTCAGTTATAAGGAGAAAATACTTAGTAATGGTGTTGATTGATGAATTTGAATATGGTTTGACTTAAAGCATATTAAAAACATCACTTAGACATATAAACAACATTCAAATCTTGATCCTAACCCAGGCCGGCCTGCCTTGTTCCTGTTTGTTTGGGGCCATGAAATTGTTCATTCCAGGTTTACATTTTCTTTCTACATTGTTCTTTTCAATAATTGTTTCAAAACAGCATTTGAACAAAAGCATTTGGTTTAATCACCAGAACACAATAGTATCTTCTTTCAGTTTAGAACTTTTAACAGTCAGTTTATTCAGCAAACAATGCAAAATACATGTTTCAAATCAGCCTTGTTGCTGAATTAAAGATGTTACAGAAACATTACAAGAAAATACTCTCACGGCATGTAACAGACATAAAATCCATAATGTTTGTAATAGAATTTCTTCAGTGGATTTTCAATATGTGTGGTGAAGATATGACACGACCGTGAGGTTTTGTGCTGGAGCCTAGAACAGAGTTTGCTGCCAATACAGTAAATGTTCTCACTGTACCATACGACTGAATCTGGACTGTAGTCGACCAAGGATTTACATATTATTGTTATAACTGTACAATTGTAAAATTGAGAGAATTAAGAACCAAAAGGGACAAATGAGTTTCAATGATTTCATCTGACTAGACAAACATCATTCAAATGTTAGTGAAGGGCACATAGAGTTTTAGAAGGCATTTTTCAATATTCTGTGTCAAAACTTTGGTGTCCATGCAAAACTGCTCTTGTTTAACCAGTGCTAAAAATACAACATCTCTGAGAGCAGCTTACATTAAACAAGAGCCACAGTGTTTGATTTCATTCCATCACGCTTTCATGATGCAGTCACACAACTGTCTTCATGAAGAACCATATATAAATACATATAGTGTTTTATTGTCATAACAAGAAATGTTCTATCAGTGGTTCTTAACCAATACTTTTACATTTTTAAAGGGGATCTATTATGCAAATTTCACTTTTACATGGTGTTTGAACAAATGTCGGCAGTGTGTGTACACAACCACCTAATGGTAAAAATCCACCTCTTTTTTTAATCCCCATAAATCAGAAGTAGTGTCTCAGAATAAGCTGTTTTAAGTAATGTGACATCACATTGCAGGCCCCGCACGATTGCGTGCTAATAAACCCCGCCGTCAGTCTGCCATGTTTATCTCTAGGCATTCCTCTGAATTGCTCCGTACGAAGGCTCATCAACTTAAAAAAATATTTATATTAATATTTGAATCAGACAACACGTGTATACAAGGTTGGGGAGTAACGAAATACATGAAACTTAGTTACGTATTTAAAATACAAAATTTGAGTAACTGTATTTCATTACAGTTACATTTTAAATGGGTGGTAATCAGATTACAGTTACATCTGAAAAGTATTTTAGATTACTTTAAATGTTAAACTGTGAAATGTAAACAGCAATTAATGATTCTCTGACTCTGACTGTCTGAAAAAGCATCCAAAGCTACATTTCTGCTCATAAGTTTCATACCCCTTGCAGATTATGCAGCATTTTAATAACTTGAACAAAATAAGAGGGATCATGAAAATTATATTTTTATTTATTACTGTCCTGAATAAGCTATTTCACATAACAGATGACTGAATTTATAAAAATTGCCCCATTCAAAAGTTTGCATATCCTGAATCTCAACTGACATGTCATCACCTGGATGATCCACGGCTGTTTTCAAGTTTTGCGATACAGTGGAAAAGGTAAAAAAAGAAAAAGAAAAGATAATTGTGAATTTTTATCTCACAATCTGACTTTTTTCCCTGCAATTGCAAGATATAAACTCACAATTACAAGTTACAAAGTCAGAATTGCTTTATAAAAACTTGATATTCAGATTTTTTTCCTTGAAATTGCGAGTTCATATCTCACAATTCTGGCATTTTTCTCACAGAAAATTGCGAGTTTATATCTCATTTCTGACTTTTCTCACAAGTCTGAGATTTTTTTTCTCAAAATTAGGAGTTTATATCTCCGAATTCAGACTTCTTTTCTTTCAATTCTGACATTTTGTGTCAAAATTGAGTTTATAACTCACAATTGCAATTTTATATCACGTTATTCTGAGAAAAAAAGTCAGAATTGTGAGATAAAAACTTTTTTTGTGTTTGTTCCACATTTAATAGTATTCCAAAGTATTCTAAAGTATTTAGATTAAGTTACAGAATTTAAGTAATCTAACGAAATATGTTCCAAATTACTTTTTAAAGCATGTATTTTGTAATCTGTAGTGAAATACATTTTAAAAGTAACCTACCCAGCCCTGTGTGTATACAGTACTCTGTTCATCTTCAATGTGGGGACCTGTCTGACATGGGCGCTCCCTCAGGGGACCGGGCAGGCACAGGCTCTCCCTGCTGGTTCCTAGCAGGAACTGGGGCTCCTTGTGGGGTCTCCACTATTCCCCACTGGTCTGAAGTGAGCCCACGACTATTCTTCTCAAATGACAAGCATAAAAGATCCTCTGTCTATATTGCCCAGCACTGTCCTGCGAGGAGGGCTGTGATGAGCTCATCATGCAGGGCAGAAGGGTTCTGTTTCCACGAAACATGCAAACAGTTTGATGGATATGCGTCTTAACATCTATACCATGTTATTCACAAAAAGTGTATAACTGAATGGCTGCAACAATGGACTGCTTGTGAAACACTGAGATTGAAAAGTGTTGCCTTAGTTTTATAACATTCATTAAATGTATAAATTAATTAAAGTAAGCAATATGCCCAGTGGCAGTCTGTCAGAGGAAGAAACGGAGACAAAAATTTTTCAAGATGAACATAACTAAGTTGATGAAGTTAGATGCATGATGTGAAAATACAGTTGTCTAGTCTTTGAGTGTTTATTGTTATTATACTTTTATATTTTAATTATACTAAACTAAAAAATTAGACAGTTAAAGAATTTTTGAAACAACCTTGACTGTTGTGTTGGTGATCGGCGTGATTATAACCCATGTCAAGACTATTTTAAGATATTATCTGTGTATGGGAGTATAATTATCAGCAAATATATAAAAATAATTTGTATTTAGACAAATTTAAATATTTTTATATAGGCTATTTGCTGATAATTATAGGGTATAACGGGGCTACCTTAAGAAAAAATGAGTTTTTTACAACTCCCATAGTGAATGATTGCAGAAAAAAAGGTTGTATTGAACATTTACGGAGAATTTTGTGTGAAAATAAATCATAAAAGTGGTCTATTTTGTTTAAAAATCTAATGTATGAGGTGGTGAGGGGCAATGTATTGATACAAATACTATAGCTAAAAAAATGTTTTTAAAAGTGCCCAAGTTAAAACTTGGTCAAAAACAATCACTTTGTACTATTTTCTGTTTATTTTGATAAATAAAATAAATTAAATATATCGTAATTAAAATATGTTAATATAAAAATATATCTTAAAAATTAAAAAAAGTTTTAAAGCATTGAAGGGCATCCCATAATAATTTAATAGAGATGTATAGTAGTAAAAATAGATGGTATCTTATTATATGATCACTTTTAAATATGATTATCTCTTAGGTGGACACCAAACTTAATATGATATTTCTGAGACTAACCATGTCACGTCAACAAATGGAAATGTCATCATGTTAATTGTGACTTTCGCCCCAACAGCAAAGGCGCGTTTGACCCCAAATATTTTTACATGTTCTTCAGTTATTGGAAAGCGAATGTTTTGAAAAGTGGAAGGGCAAGTTTTTGTGCCATCTAGTGGTTTAGAGGAAAATTAAATCAAAGGCGCTTTTAGCATCGTTGACCGTAGTTTTTAAGGAGAGACACTACAGCCACTGCCGTGACCTCCTTGACCAAGACCACCACGGTCACGTGTTCGTGCGCGTTATCGCCACCATGATCGTGCCCGCGAGTTTGGTGACAGTTTACACACTGGAGACTTGCGCGGTTCGGCGACAGGCTTCACTGCATGGATACAGATGGTCAGCTTTAGTCTCAAGTCTCAAACTTTAAAATATTCATAAATTTGTCTGCTTCAAATCAAGCAGAAATACCATTTATTAAAGTGTCGATTAGTATCAAAGAAAAGAGTGCGGTTACAACCGATCCCACTACTGTTAAAGTGTTTAATAGATGCACAATGCTGAAAGAAGACATGGACAGTTAATGTTGATAAATTTACTATAGTAAGGAAATGTAAATTGTGCTCAAACATGCAGACAGACACAAAACAGCACTCAACGACCAGCGGTCTCACAATGAACTCTGCTGGAAGATGTGCTGAATTGACCCTTCGCAAACAGTTTGATTGACAGACGATCTAACCAATCATAATGGCGTTATGGCGTAATCCGCCATTTTATCCGACAAAGCCGTCAGGGAGTAGCCTATAGTTGATTAACATTGGTGAACTTGAAAAATACTGTGTCCTCACGTCTTTCCACGCTTGAAACATTTCTTCTGATGTTCATTCATGTTTATTTGATGCTGTAAATGAACTAGTATGAAGAGATGATCGGTTCACGAGCCGCTTGAAGGATCTGTCACGACACATTAAGGAGCCACTTAGTGTTTAAACTGCTTAAAAAAAATTAAATTACAATATTTTAAATAGGAAACTGTTTCATACGTTGTCAATGTCCTCTTTGCTCCGCGATGTATTTTTAACTGCGGAGAACATGATGTGTGGCGTGAGAGAGCGCATCAGTTGTCGGAGATTGCAACACGGGGCGGGTTTGCGAAGGGTCAATGTTCTCAGTGAAAAATACATCTCTTCAAACTAGTTAATTTATAGCATCAAATACAAAGGAATGTTGTTTCAACCAATAAAAAACGTGGAGTACACAATTTTTCCAAGTTCAAGTTCGCCAATGTTAATCTTACTCCCCTGACTACTTTGTCGGACAAAATGACGGATTTTGTGTTATGATTGGTTAGATCGCCTGTCAATCAAACTCCCAACCAATTAGGGTCAATTAGTGAGTCAGGAGGAGTCTGGGCAACTCCGATGAAACTCACCTGCCTGTAGCTTCTATTAGCCTAATTTTGCAGACCTTGATTGGCTTGTTCAGGTGTGTTTGATTAGGGTTGGAGGAGCGGAGTGCTGCGTTCACGCCCACTATCAACGCCAAAACGAATCTGCAGCGGACAGGTAGTACAGCGATCATGCTGTACAAGCCTTAACGTCTGTCAGTAGCAGATGTGATTAGGTGTGTTTGACATCGGCTGCGGTTGGATGCAACCAATCGGCGAGAGTAGCCGCGTGCAGGCGGGGAGGAGCTGAAAACGGAGACGTGAAATTGGACACTTTCTGCTTCCTGTAGTGGCGTCCGCGCTCCGTTTGGATACTTTATTACAGCTGAAGTGAAATAAATGTAGTATTTGACTGATACACTGATGTTTCGAGACAGTTTCATTCAATACTTTATGTACTGCTTACAGCATCTGTTTTTACAAGAATAAAATTCAACATAAGCATAAGACTTAAAAACCAATGTAGTCTACGTTTTAACAGTTTTATTTTGATAAATATGATACAATATAACATCGCGACTACGTGAAAAGAGCGTTAAAAATACAGAGTTTTGAGCATAACCTTCAATGATCAAATTCAAACATACTAATAAGCAAAAAAAATATATACTTTAAGATTTATAAATAAATGTGTTGAACTTCCTGAAGTATTCTATTCTTTAATCAGAATGACGGCACAGCTGAAAGGTTTGTTTTAACTGCGCCCTCTACTGTACAGGCGTAAATATGCATTTGTGAAAGGGACGAAAAACATTTGGCAAAATGCAAACTGCCAGATTAGGTGAGAAAAAGTAACGCAAAAGTAATTGACCCTTCGCAAAGACCCGCCCCCTTTAGTTACTGTTGCTATGTCCAACAAACCATGCTGCTCTCACGCCACACATCATGTTCTCACGGAGTGAAAAATACATTGCGGCGCAAAGAGGACACTGACAATGTATGAAACAGTTTAATATTTAAGATATTGTAATTTTTTAAAGAAGTTTAAACAATAAATAGCGTATAGTGTCTCTTTAATGTGTCGTGACAGATCGCTGTAGCTCCTTTAAGCGATCATCTCTTCATACTAGTTCATTTAAAGCATCAAATAAACATGAATGAACATCAGAAGAAATGTTGTTTCAAGCGCCGAAAGGCGTGAGGACACACAATTTTTCAAGTTCAAGTTCACCAACATTAATCTACTAACTCCCCTGACTGCTTTGTGGGACAAAATGGTGGATTCAGGGTTATGATTGGTCAGATCACCTGTCAATCAAACTGTTTGCCAAGGGTCAATTAGTAACTTTTTTTAGGGAGTAACGCAACATTGTAATGAATTACTTTTAAAAGTAACTTTCTCAAACACAGATGGTAAACAATGGTTAAAGCCAACCCACATTTATGGTGCCTAAAACCCAGCATTGGCGCAAACTAATTTAAAACTTTCCTGGCCATCCAGATAAACCTGCTTGTACAAGGCCTCTTCTCAAATGTATTTTTAAGCATACACTTCATTGCAAACGCAGCACTGACAAACCGGCGTACATTTATTTACACGCAGTGCAAACATCAAGCTTAAAATAATCTTAAACTTAAAATGGTTTTCTGCTGGTATTTTAAGTAGTGCTGCAGAAGTAAAACTTAAGAAACACAAAAAAGAAACTTCAAAAAGAAACTGATAAGGATTTCACATTGAATGTATAAGTTTGCTAAATTATTTATTTTACAGTTTGAGCAATATCATTACATTGACTATCAAAAATATCTATCGAGTTCTCCAAAGTAAAATACATGACTTGTATTAAACTTACCTAACTAGCATTTTATACAGAGAAGAGACCCCATTTTAAATGATGCTTTAAATGAAACTTTGTGGATTTATTACATTATGTTTATTGCCGTTTAAAAGGTGCTTCGAAAAAGAGCTCTAAAAGAATGTGGAAACAATAAGCTGTAACATGAGTTTAATTGAAGTTGCAGAGAGATATGTTTTATGAAACTACCAAAAGAAATCAGTTTTAAAATAACTAATAATCTTTAAAAAAAAAAAAAAACTGGCAGTGTAAACTGTTTGATTTGGTTTAAGGCTGGTACACAGCAATCAATGTGATATGCACTTATTGCATTTGTGAATAATACAATTTCACATGTTATATTGGACTCTGGCACTGGAATGTCATCTCCAAACTACGAGGATGAGGAACCACATCTCGTCTATGCAAATCTACGTCTTCCAGGTAATTTTAATGAAATGTTTACTACTAGCGCAAAAGTTTTCCAGTGAAAATCAAACATTGCAGTGGATAAACTTCAGATTAAAATAAACCAGAAAGACTTGAGAAAAGGTGCAACTGATCATAGATTATAAAACTGAACTTCCGAACAGCTGGGAAATAGTTCTCAGAAAAAGTGGACCCAAAATTCAGTCCATTGGTGCTGAAGTACTGGTGTCCTTACAGGCGTAACGGAGGCACTGGCATGGTGACGTCACGGAAGAACCGATGAACAAGGGCGTTTTTTGCTGAGATCCTCTTGTTAGGATCATAGATCATCATTTGCTGTGGACAAAAAAAAAAAAAAACAGACGTTAAAAACTGGAAATATTCAAATGAAATAGATTGTGGGTTGAGGTGTAAAATTCAATCGCATGGTTAAAAATAAGGATGGGCAGGGGGTAAGGGTGTTCACGTCTCCTAGCGATTCAGATTCTGCTTACCGATTCTGATTCTTATTCCAATAAGATAAAAACATTTAGTCAAACATTTATATCAAACATATTTATTCTGTGTCTTGGCAAAACGTTTGTTACAGCCGATTTCCACGAACAAAAAACTGGACTAATATAAATTTCAAAAATTACTCAAGACATTTAAACAGTAATAAAATGAACAAATTAGCAATAGCACAAATAAATACATCTGAACAAAGTTTAGGCACAGAAACTGTAATCAAATATAAAATAACCCTGCATAGTTTTTTTTTATATAAATAAAATATAGATTAATACTTATTTATAGTTACAAAACTTATTCAATTCTTTAATGATATTCTTTGATTAATGTTAATGACAGACAGCAGCTGCTGTTGCTATTAGGTTGCTGTCACTTTAAGACTGAATGCAGGATCCAATATTAGCACCAATATGAACATTTTGACAGATACCGATAACCAATAATTCTTTATATTTGAAAGCCGATAACCAATACATAGGCCAATAAATTTTGATATTATTTTGAAATATATAAAGTACATATTTTTACATTGAGACACAAAAGGCTCACCATTAAAAGCCATGTCCCAAACACTTCAACATAAATCAAACATATACATTACAGCAGCCTAGCTTGAATTGGGTTTGAAAAATTTTTACAGCCCTACAGCGAAAGTATTCTCATTATTATGAGATGTTAAGTCAATATTATGAGATGTTAAGTCAATATTATGAGATGTTAAGTCAATATTATGAGATGTTATGTCATTATTATGAGAAATTTTCTAATTATTACGAGATGTTAAGTCATTATGAGATGTTATGTCATTATTATGAGATGTTAAGTCATTATTACGAGATGTTAAGTCATTATGAGATGTTATGTCATTATTATGAGATGTTAAGTCATTATTATGAGATGTTAAGTCATTATTATGAGATGTTAAGTCATTATTATGAGAAACTTTCTAATTATTACGAGATGTTAAGTCATTATTACGAGATGTTAAGTCATTATTAACAGATGTTAAGTCATTATTACGAGATGTTAAGTCATTATTACGAGATGTTAAGTCATTATTATGAGAAACTTTCTTATTATTAAGAGGTGTTAAGTCATTATTATGAGATGTTAAGTCATTATTATGAGAAATTTTCTCATTATTAAACTTTCTTCCATACAGTAATAGTAAACACCTTTGTTTCAAATAACATCATTATTGTTTGAGCTGCGCCCTGAAGACATTGAACACTTGTAAACTGAAGCGATTTGCTACAAGTTAATTACTCAACAGAAAGCATCCTATATAAGATAAATCAGATATTTAAACAAAATAAACATAATATTACAACTTATATTTATATTTAGTCAGAATGTCTAACTCCTGTTGTGGATGCGCTCTCACCGCAAAAAAAAAAAAGGGGAAAAAAAAGATGTAAATTTATGGTCATTAGCAAAAACAGTAGTGTTACCCTCGGTTTACTGCAGTCTTAAGCCATGGTCACACTAGACTTCCAACTTGTGAAATTTTATCGGATGCCGCAGCGGTTGTGATATGACGTCACTTTTTTTATAAACATGAATTCATCCTATAGTTATACATTCAAACTGTAAAAATATACAACCTACTCAACTTTACTGTAAAAATATTCTTTTAATTCAGCCAAGAGGTCATGCCGTGACGAATCGATCTACTGGTCGCACATCATCACGTGATGCGAATTCGCAAGTCAGAGTTCACCTAACTTGAACTTTGGAACGCAGTGATATGCGAAACTTTTCGCACGAGCTTGCGTTTCTGGTCTGACGCATTCGCATGAGTTTGAATGGAAGTCAATGGAAGGAAAATTGCAATGTGACCGCCCCTTTATACTGTAGTGTAGTGCAGCTTGACTGCATCCTGTCAAACTACAAGCAGCTCAATAAATGTTAACTACAAAGTAGCTTCACCAACCCCAGTCAGGCTGTGATACTACATAAACTTGGTTGCCCTCTTACCCCAAGGAGGTCTCGGCCATCTTCATCCAGAGGGGGCACCACTTTAGACAGGTCCTGTCGTGCCCACTTCGGAAAGGAGGGTTTGTAGTCTGGCATTGAGGTGACTCCAGACCATATAGATTCATCTGGAGTGCCCAATGTTCGAAATATTCGGAAGAGCTGGTCTATTTCAGAGTCTCCAGGAAACAATGCCCTCCGAGTAATCTGGTATGAAAAGCCATAAAATAACTAAACATCTTCAGCCATCAATAAAAGATAAGATGTGTACATAAAACAAATAATAATACCATTTCTGCAAAGATGCAGCCCAAACTCCAGATGTCAACAGCTGTAGAATAATATTTACATCCCAGGAGAATCTCTGGAGCTCTGTACCACAAAGTTACCACCTATGAAAAAGGATCAAATTAAGTCAGTTACAGATCAGACTCTAATTAGGCGACAATGAGCAAATTGAGTCGTACTGCTTGTATTTATCAAGCAGTAAAAGAGCCCCTTCCCGCTCTGTCGTCTGTGGATAAGAGTCTGAAACAAGGACTGATGGGACGTTATCCTCCTCCACTTCACAGACGATGAGTGGAAAGGGAATTTCAGAATGACAGGACACTTATTCAACAGGAAAAACAGCTCGTTCTCCATGTCATACGTCATTTTGCTGTTTCTACGCCATTGCACATGTGGAGTAATCTTCAGTTTCGGTTTTCAATCCAATCAAGTGTTTAAATGTCCTCTCAATAGAATTACAAAAGGAATAAACCACCCTTTACAATCAGAGCGAATTTTAATCAGATCTGGCCAATCCATTCCATTCCGATTGACGTGAATACATGTTTTTATTCCGACTGTGCTGCTGGTACATTACAATCGGATTATTAGGGTCCATGTAAACACAGCTTACGTTTGTGATTCTCAATTTATCCAGAATTGTGTAGCTCTAATTCCCAGTGAACACCTGAAAAGAGGTTTCAACTGTAGCAAACGCAATGTTATGCTCAATATGATTCCACCTGAAATAGGATTGAAACTTACAGAGAATATCCTTTAAAACTCTAGAGCATTTACATTAACATTTATTCATTTGGCAGACGCTTTTTATCCAAAGCGACTTACAAGGGGAGCAATTAGGGTTAGGTGCCTTGCTCAAGGGCACCTTAGTCATGGTATCGAAGGTGGAGAGAGTGCTGTTCATTCACAATCCCCACCTTCAATTCCTGCCGGCGTGGGAATCGAACCAGCAACCTTCAGGTTACAAGCCACGACTACGTAGTCTTTTGCTCTCACCTCATGTGTATAAGTCCGTACAGGTACACCAAACGCTCTGGCCAAACCAAAGTCAGCCAGTTTGATCTCGCCCTGAGCGTTGATCAGGAGATTCTGGGGTTTGAGATCCCTGTGAAGAACCCGATGGGAGTGACAGAAGGCCAATCCCTGGAGCAACTGGAACAGGTAACTCTGAACAAATAGACAGACAGACGTTAGACACAATATTCCCCACATTTTTACCACACCTTCTTGGATGTTTAACAGTTGTGGGCTGCATTTCCCAAAAGCATTGTCATTGTTGAGTGAGAAAAAAAAAAAATCCAGACAAGTTGCATCAGTGCATGGGCCTGTTTACAGCCAGTCATCCTGTCATATCTATTCGATTTGTTAAAACTGTTCCATTTACACTTGTCTGAAGTGAGTGATTGGATTATATCCATCTCGAAAGTGTTTCGGAGGCCATTTACACCTGTTCTTTTCATGATCGGATAGCTATCCAATCAGAGAAAATGCATGAAGTGACCAGGTGTAAGTCGTCACCTTTTTTTTATTTATTAAATTCAGAAATAACAACCAATACCAGTAAATAAAACAAAATGTCTACAAACATTATAAACACTATAAATATGCTCCGCTCCATTAAAGCTTCGCTCACTCCTCAAAAATCAATTAAATTTATTGCTATACAGAACAAGAATTAAAAAGTATAACATAAACAACATCATTAACAACCTTATAAACACAAATCCTAACCAAACTTGAATTACCAGCATCTAGGAAATGAGCTAAACAAATAAACTCGATATGCCTTATCTTGTAAAAAAAGCACAAACTGTGTTAAAGTTGAAGACGAGGAGAGATAAAAACTGAAGCCCACAAGTAAAAACATTTTTGTATGAACAACCACCAAACAACCAGTCATTTCTAATTCACAAACAATTGACGTGTTGTTAATGACATTTAAGCCAAAAGTATCCTTCTCTTGCGGACAGTCCATGTGACAATTTTGTATCTACGCACACCATCCACGTGCTGTCAGATTTTTGTGTCTATGCAGACTTGTGCATGAAACCAAATATTTACACAAATTCACAATATAACATTTGATTTCCAAACTATTATTTCTTTTGTAAACATGGCTTTGTACTTCATATAGTATAGTGCATTTATAAACACATTCTGCTTAATTCTGCTTAAAGGGGTCCTATTATGCTCATTTTCAAGTTCATAATTTTGTTCATGGGATCAAGTAGAGTACGATTACATCATTTAAAGTTCAAAAAAAGTCATTTTTCTTATAATTAACATTGTTGCAGCACCTGTTTTCACCCTCTGTCTGAACACTCCGTTTTAGTTTCAGTTTCTTTAAAACTCGCCTTCCAAAAACTCGCCCCTTATCATAACCGCAAGAACAGTAAGAAAATTCCTTTAACATTTTAATAATTCATTGATAAACTAGTGTTTTCTGTATTTTCAGCTGCAGTGATGAAGTTGTCGACTCGTCATCTCCGCAGAAGTGGACGCGCCGAAATGCGTGTTTCATACGGATTACGTAACCTGAGAATATTTGATTTCCATTTGAATTGGTTCGTTTAAAAGTATACATTTCACCCTCTATAGGTATATTTTTCAAGTCTGTGAGGCAAGTTTACATGGAGTTTTGGTTCTTTTATTTTCGTTTTTTGCCAGAGAGCACGCCCTGTTTGCTTTCATTATTTATTATTGAGAGGAGTGCACACAAATAAAAGTAGACTCTTCACAGATTCAATAGATGTCTTACTCTTATCTGTATTACTCTTATCTTACCTGTAAGGAGTACTTTAAAAGAGAGATTTTAAGTTTCAGCGACCTCAAATATGGCTTATTACCTGAAACGTAGGTAGTAGCAACTTTACATGGCAGCTTGGTTTAACGTTAACCTAGAAAAATGTGGCTATTCAAGTGTTCAAGTGTGCGGAGTGTGAATAGTTATTTTCAGATCTATATCCCTTCAGTCAGATTTGACAGCTTTTAACTAAACCATGCTGGCAAATAATCATGGCCACCCGTCAAGAATTATATAAATAATTTTAGTACGGCCATTCAAAACCGAAGTCTCAACCATGTCGCATAGTAAAGCAATCACTAACAGAATCATTTTGGCCAGGGATTAATGTAACACAGATATCGGCTACCAGTCGTGTCTAAAGTAAATGTAAACAGCCGGGACGAAAAACAAAATAATAATGAGATATGGTCAAAAGCCTCATTTATAACCGTTGCGTACGCACAAAACATGCCCTGAAAGAGGCGTACGCTACTTCTAATGCAAACGATGGGATTTATACGTATGAACACTTTTACTAGAGAAAAGTAATGAAGTAAACAGAAGGAGTTTAAACTCTGTTTTCGTTTTGATACACATATTTACATTAATATTCGACTTTTATTAATGGTGATAAGCTCTAAAATTACATAAAGTCATTACGCAGAAGGTAAACAAAAATGATATGGATTGAGATAGTGGATGTGCTGCATTTGATCACGTTTCCTTTGACACGCTGTTTTAGTGAGGAGTGATAGGAGCACAATAATTCCTCTTTAAACTACCGAGAACGATGATCAGTGTTGCACACTTACTTCGATATAATGAAAGACACTGCTGGATTCGACGGTCGAATGGTCTATCGTCCGTTTGAACAGGTTCAATAATAATATCTTACTGTACAACCGCAGCTGTACGGAGGCTTTGATGTCTGTACAGGCATCTTCAAACAAATATGAATAATACCACTGTATTTGAAGGATACAACTTGAAGAAGACGGTAAGATTTATACGTTTTCTTTTTAAAATACTTTGTCAGTGAAGCGCCGCATCAGACTATTGTATTTGCATTGCAATAAATAAGTAGGTCTATATCTGTATCCACTAAAAAACCTGAACATTCTAAAAGATGTTCACCTAAATTCGACTTCATTCGAATTGTTTAAAACAATTAAAATACTATTTGGACAGTGGAAATTAATGAATCAACTCTATTCTAAAAACTTTATCTGAGAAGTAAGCCATTTTATAGCTATAATTTTGTTATGGATATTTTGATATATTTATTATAAAACAGCAAGGATTAGATGATTTTTAGTAATATGTATGGCACAAATGGCATTTATAGTCCGTATGTAATATTTCCCAATGTCTTGTACTTTTGACGGTGTTAAAAATGGTGTCACGTGTATGGGAACATGCATGGAAATGATATGCAGATGAGGTTATGCATAGTAAAACTAGGCGTTGTGAGCTCCATATATGGTGACTTCGGGGAGGAGACAAGGTGGAGATCCACGATCTTCCACCGACTGGGATTTATAAAGGGATTTTTGCGCAGGTTCTGGTGTAAATTTCATTTTTTTCTTGCGCACACCATTTTCAGATTTATGTCGTACGTTCACTTTTAGTAAGGTTTATGCGCAAAGTTTTATAAATGAGGCCCCAGATCTGTGCATTAAGACTTGCAGTGCAAATGCAGCCCTAAACTCACCTTCACGAGTGGCAAGGATATGCCAGCAACAGAGGACGAGTCCATAAACCTCTTCAGGTCTTGGTGAAGAAATTCAAACACCAAGTAAAGTTTATTTTCTGTGTGTATCACATCACGCAACCTGTGGACGAGAAAACAGCCACTGTGAGTTTGTTTAGAATAGACTCTACATCATGATGTGAACACAGGACTGGTTAAAATCATGAATAGTTTTTAGACATTGCTCATACTTGACTATGTTTGGGTGATTGAGCTCTTTTAGCAGAGAGATCTCGCGAATGGCAGTGCTGGGAACACCTTCAGTTTCCCTGAAACCAAACAAATAATCATGTCAATCAAACACATTCAACATCTGTTTATATGACTAGTATACCTCATCTAACAGCCACCCAAAAATGAAAATCACCCCATGATTTACTCACCCAAGACATTCTAGGTGTATATGACTTTCTTCTTTCAGCCGAACACAACTGGAGTTACATTAAAAAACATCCTGGCTCTTCCAAGCGTATTAATGGGAGTGAATGGCACCTTAGATTTTGAAGGCAATCCAGAGGATAGAGCAAAACAAAACACCAGTCACGAATATGAGAGAAGAGGAGCTTGAGTTTGTTGCCCAGCCCTATTTGTTTGAACCGAGAGAGGCGTCTACTCTCACCTAAGTTTACGCTACTCCTACAACATGCGTCGGGTCAGATGTCACTCTTCCGCCAGAACTAGACTCGAGTACGGCCGTTACCGGAAGCCAATAATTAATATGGATATTTGTCTTACAAAAACACATCAGTTTGCTCCAGAAGGCCTTTATTAACCCCCTGGAGCCGTATGCATTACTTTAATGATGGATGGATGCGCTTTTTGGGGGGTTTCAAAATCTAAGGTACCATTCACTCCCATTATAAAGCTTGGAAGAGCCAGGATATTCATTAGCATAACTCCTACTGAGTTTGGCTGAAAGAAGAAACTCATATACACCTAGGATGGCTTGAGGGTGAGTAAATTATGGGACAATTTTCATTTTGGGGTGAACTACCCCTTTAAGACTAGTCAAATCAGATACCACAAAATAGTAATGAGCAATGTAACATTCGTCAACATAGGTTAATGTTGATTTCCACATACACGTTATAAATTTCGAGTTGTAGGCCCTTTATATTAACATTGTTAACGCATTATCAACAAATATGAATTAACAATGAACAGCAGTACATTTATGAACCTATATTAAGACCTTATATAAAAAAGGCTCATGACATTAAGTGAAACTTTGTAAAGTGTTACCATTATCTGAATTTAATATAAACGAACACTGAAGTGTTTTAAGTATCCAGTGCAACAGCTTTGACAGTTCGTCTCTCAAAGAGGTGAACTTACTTATTAAAGCACTTATGCTCGTAAATCACGAAAGAGATCATTTTATCATTCGTAAACATAAAGTACAGTCCAGACTGTGACTGTATGCGAGTTATTTCAATCTGAACGGCTTCACGACTACACATAAACAAACACTTACGTGTCTAATCGAATTTTCTTCAGCGCAACAGTCTCTCCAGTGATTTTATTTTTGGCTTTATAAACCACCCCGTATGTCCCCTCACCAATCTTTTCCACTTTCTGAAAGGACTCCATGTCAAACTCCCCCTTTTCCGGGGAATATTCCACTCTAAATCTACTTAAAACAACAGATGTGTGACGAGAGTACTTTTAGTTGCAAAACGGCGATCAGAAACATTAAAATCGTTAATTTAATACGTAAAAAAACGGGCGACCGAAAACTCTTGTCACAACTTAACATCAATACCGCCAATTCCCGCGTTTCAAACAACACGCCCTCGCGACAAAGCACAAAAAACAGGCCCCGCCCTCCAACCGTAAGAAGAAACGTCAGCCTAATGTAAACCAACGAACTGATTTGAAACAACAAAGGCCTCCCACATTACGTAAAAACCGACCACACTTTACAAAAACTCTTTTTATGTCAAACCAATGAACTGAGCGAGAAAAATAACGTCCGCCCTCTTTACGGTCCTAACGCGCGAGCATTATCAGTTGAAACTGTAATAACAGCAAAACAGATTTGGCTGACTCTTTTCGGCTCTATTCCTGTGGAAGTCCATTTCGTACACTTCAGAAAAAAATCATAAAAAAATCAAAACGTCATAATTATGACATATTAAGTAGAAATTAGGACATTTACTACGCCCTATTTTTGACTTTTATGTCATAATTATGACGTAATAATTATGACGTATTGCGTCGAGATTATGGCATACAATGCCCTAATTTTAATTTTTATATCATAATTATGATGTAAAAAATGTAGAAATATGAGATAAGTAATAATTGACATATTAAGTCGAAATACTCCGCCCTGATTTTTGACTTTTATATTATGACGTTAAAAGTTGAAATTATGAGATGAAGAAATTATGACATTCTAAGTAATGTTTATGAGATACTAATTCATAATTATGAGAATAAAAGGCCCATCGTGAGATTAAAAATCTCATGTCATGACTTTTTGTCATATCTGACATTTTTTTAATTAAACTTTCAGAAAAAACATGCTATGACATTTAATCATAATTGACTTTTTTGTGACTTTGTATGTCATAATTTTGATTTACGTCCATCATTACCCGCTGATGGACCCGCTGCTGTTTTAACGCGTTGTTTGTGCGCAAGCTGTTTCAAAGCAGCCTCACAGTAATTAACAGAAAATTTAATCAATTATGAAACGAAGCAGTAACTACAGAAGACAATAATGTCATTATTTAGATCAATTTTTAGTCAGTGATGACAGAATTTTCTTTTTTGGATGAACTATCCCTGTAACTAAAATCCCCTGGCCGACCGGTGGCGCTACTCCGCAAAACTGTCCTTAATCGCGTTAAAACCGGAAGGAAGCAGATTTCTAAATACAAACCTCTTCAAGAAAATGGCGGAAGTCGTGGAACTGCATAAACTCAAGGTAAGAGACTAATACAAAGGACTGTTTAACTTTCTAATTAGTGTTTGGATATGACTGTAACAGTAAACTGTTGATAAGTTGATTAAGTAAAAATAGATTTAACGTTTCAAGGTTCATTCAGCATTTCTGTTTCTTGAAATTCAGTGAGCTTCCTATAGACAGACAGCGTTTTGACTCCAGTCTCTGTGTGTCTTTCATTCTTCGCCTTCGTTTTAAAACATACGTACATGTTTACTTAAACAGCGTTTTAGCTCAGACTTTAAAACTCTTTTAAAAACGCTCCTTTTACATTGTTCCCCAGCATTCAGAGACTACAGTCTGCTCTTGCAGTGGCTTATTATACTCCTTATATACCTATAAATACACATACATACATACATACATATATATGCATATATAATATATATACATATATATGAGCCTGAGATAAGCTCGTTAGAATTTGACCATCTACTGTATCACGTGCTAATGTATTAGGATTTCTAACTTTGTTTCGTAGTTGTTGACTTTTTTCATCTTAAATTAACTGACACCGTGAAAAAAACCTTCGTCTTTTTGTCTGTCGTTCTGTTTCATTCTGTCTTTCTTTCTCATTCTGTCTTTTTCTTTGTTATTCTTTCTTTCTAGAAATGTAGAAATTTCATATTGCATTCAGTTTAGTTTATGACTTTATCTATATAGAAGCAGCCGTGTTTTTTCAGATGCCAGCATGGGCTGACAAAGCATTGGCATACAGCAGATGTGCTATTTGTGGTTGATAAATGTCACTCCAGTCATTAAAAAATGAGATCATCTCCTCAGTTGGCTGAGCTGAAGCTAGAATGTACCGCTCGAGGGCTGGATGCCAAAGGAAATAAAGCCGATCTAATTGCCCGGCTGCAGGCTTACCTGGAAGAGCACGGTAAGTGATTTCTAATGCGAGATATCACACTTCATTTATGTATTCTACTTCATGGTCCAGTTCTTTAACGGATCTGATTAAAATTATGTTCTTAGATGTCTTATATCAAACCCCTTTTTCTTTTGATAAATGTGAATGTAAATCAGAGCGGTTACACACTTCTCTCATTGTGGGGCCCTCTTTACTATTTTGAGGAGGGGCTCTGATAGAGATGGAATGCAAAGTGGTAGGAAATAATTTGACTCTCAAACCATCATGAACTTATATAGTGAGTAGATATGTTACCTGCCACGGTTTTTCACCTTCAGTTAGCGGGTGTTCTTTTTAAACCCTGACTGTTTAACATTTAAAATGTGTGTGGGCTTGTTTTTTTTGTTTTGTTTTTTAGAAGAAGTGAATGAAGAGGAAGTCCTGGGAGTGTATGGTGATGGTGAGGGTGAGGTAAGATATCCTGGATGTAATGCATTTCCATAGTAGTTTCAAGGCAAAAGCTAAAATCACTGCACACTGAATTTAGTAGCTCCAGTGTTGTTTTATTTAAAAGTGATACGTTGTGTGTGTGCTCTCTGAAGTTTAACCAGTTTACACTTGATATTAAGATCTGTCTCGGCTGATCACAAATGGCCATGACTGGATTTTTTTGGGGGGGGGGGTCTCTGATTTCATGACTGCATGCATCACTCACTGTCAGTGTATTGCTGTGTGTTAAAGGGTTAGTTCACCCAAAAATGAAAATTCTGTCACTGATTACTCTCATGTCGTTCTGCACCCGTAAGACCTTCGTTCATCTTTGGTTACCGTTTCTATGTCCGACAAGTCAAGCGCTCTCACGCCTCACATCATGTTCTCACGCAGTGAAAAATACATTGCGAAGCAAAGAGGACACTGACGACTCGTCGACGGACAAAACAGAGCAGGTTACTTTTGATATGAAACCAAGTTTAAAATTTCAAATATTTAAAAAAAAATTTAAGAAGTTTAAACAATAACTAGCGTATAGTGTGTCTTTAATGTGTCGTGACAGATCGCTGCGGCTCGTGAACCGATCATCTCTTCATACTAGTTCATTTATAGCATCAAATAAACATGAATGAACATCAGAAGGAATGTTGTTTCAAGCCCGTTTCAACTGTTCAACCTTAATGTTATGAAGCGACGTGAGTGTATTGTGTGCAAAAACAAAAATAACTTTATTCAACAAAATCTTCTCTTATGTGGCATTCTCATTTTATTACATCCAAACGGCGACTCCTTATTGGCCACATCCTGCGTCAGCATCACGCGCATGCGTCGTGCTGCTTATGTGACCAGCTTTGGCCAATACTGAGTTGGCATTCATTTTTGGGTTGACTAACCTTTTTAATAAATCACATATGGAACAAAGCATGAAAAAAAAAAAAAAAAAAAAAACACACAGTAGGTGTCTCACCAGGTATGATTACATGCTCTAATTTTTGTCAGTCAGACTCATCTCTTTGATAGTCTTCTTGGTGGCCTGTATGCAGTAGCCAGTACAAATGTCAAAAGGGAATTTATTTTGTTTACAGTAGATAGGAGTATAAAGCACCATAACTTCAGAAGAATTGTACTTTAAACTGGACCTCTGAGTGACACTGAGAATATGACCAAGAAATTTAAGCACCTTTGCCTTTCGGATGAGGCGCATGTTTTTATAACAATCGCTTTGGGGGTGTCAATCCTTTTAAAGTCACTATGAAATCAAAACGAATGATTCTTATTTTGAGATATTGCAGTATTTATTGTAAATGATTCATTTGTGCACATTTATTTTAAATTTGTGTGCCCAGTAATCTTTAACCACTCACATGAGATCGACCAACGACAAACCATAAACATCCAAACAATTCCCCATAGACGATATCAAGTCCAGCTCTACATTTTTATTTTCTTGTTCGAGAAGGTGTTTTACTTGGATATACATCACAATAGGTAAGACAAGACTATCGCAACTTTAAAGTAATCATATTTTTAGCCAGGTTTCGGTCTCTCTGGTTTATAAATACTACATTCATTTCTCTTTTCTCTTATTGCCTTTAATAACATCAACTTTTAACATCACACACATCCCATACTTTTTACCATTCATGAATCATCCTTCTTTATTGCTCTAACATGGCTGTATTTACATGTCGTGGGACACACTTTATATTGTCGCCAAGGTATATATATCCTATCACCCAGGCCTAGTTTATTTGACAAACCTCACCTATCTAGTTGTATTTGTAAGGATAACAGTGGCCAGTGGATGACTGACAGGTGAGTAGGCGGTTCTTTGCTGATCAGGAAGCGGCAAAACAATTCAAAGTTTACACTATAAAGCAGTGTGGTCACATGCATCTCTCACTGCCGCTCTTCTTCTCATTAATCCGATCACAAAAGGTTTTGGGCCCATCAGATCACCTGAGATGGGTTTTAATACTAAGTGTAAATCAATAAATGATGTTTCTTGTGAAGTTCCAGATGGCGCACACACGGTCATAGAGATTGCTTTGCTCAACATAACATCCTTCACATGTGTTTTAGGAGTCCTTTACCAAAGAAGAGAGTGCTGACCAGAAAGAAGAGTTTAGTCCACCTGAAACGTATGTCCTTCCCTTTTTTTTTTATTTATATATTTTTTATTAGTTTCTAATTAAAGATATCTTCCTTAATGCATCAACAAATGTTGCACTTCACAACATTTTCGTCAGGCCAACATAAAGCCAATTTTGCAATCAACCAGGTTTTTTCAAAGATGGTGGGCATCCCTTCTCACTAGTGTTGTCAAAAATACAGACTTCGCTACTAAGTTGGTACTGAAATTTTGCAAATGTAACGCTTTGAGCACTGTTGAGGATTCATGATTGGCCATTGTGTTCATCAGATATCTGTGATTGGCTTAAATGATTCGGAGCATTTGAAAGCGCTTTGACTGGTGTGTGTGTATCTGTGCAAGTACTCGGTGAAGAGTGTCAGTGATGTCTCTGTCTAATGTGCTTTTGAAGTGTTTGTCATTATAGCCAATCATGGACATTTGATGATCGCGTGAACACAGTGGTCAATCAGAGTCACATTTTAAAAATTTCAGTATGGACTTGGTACTGAAGTCAGTACTTTTGAAAACACTACTTCTGACACAATGTCACACCCCCATTTCAGTTTTATCTCATTTCAATGGTAAACCTAGCCTAATATAATTAAATTGTCTTAAAGGATTAGTTCACTTCAGAATTTAAAATGTCTTGATAATTTATTCACCTATGTCATCAAAGATGTTGGTTGTTCTTTCTTCAGTCGAAAATAAATTATGGATTTTGAGGAAAATATTCCAGGATTTTTCTCCATATAGTGGACTTCACTGGGGTTCAATGGGTTGAAGGTCCAAAGTGCAGCTTCAAAGGGCTCTACTCAATCCCAGATGAGGAATTAGGGTCTTATCTAGCAAAACAATCGTCATTTTCTAAAAATGAGAAAATTATATCCTTTTTAACCACAAATGCTCATATAGAACTGCTCTGCGAACATGCAAAAACAAAGTCAAACACCTAAAAGCTAAAACAACGATGTCGGAGGATTCTGAAGTTGGAGAAAATGTATTTATTTTTTTTTTAGAAAATGACCGATTGTTTTACTAGATAAAACCCTTATTCCTCGTCTGTTTCTGATCCCACATAGAAGGCAACACGCATAACACTTTCAAGGCCCAGAAAGATAGTAAAGACATCCTTAAAATAGTCCATTTGACTATAGTGGTCATAATTTTATACTTTTTGCACCCAAAAAAAAACCCCACTGCAAAAGGTTCATTAGGCGGCTGTCACTTTAAGACCGAATGCACAGATCCATACTGATATACATGCACGTCCGTTATTCTCACAACTGTTTAGCTTTAATAATCACCTAGCTGATTGTTTTTATGTGAATACTCCCCAAGTCAGGCATTTTGATACGTAAGATGCAGGAGAACTGGGTGAGGCATTCTGACAGATGGCTTTCTGTCTGCGTGCTTCACAACTTCAACTGTTATCTTTGGATTTTCTGTTTTGATTTGGTGCTGCCCTTTAGTGAAGTTACTGCAATCTCAACAAAACGATGGAGAACTGTGGTGCCAAAGGAGAAACTAGTATTTTATCACTAGTGCTTTTTTGAAAGAGCAACTTTTAGCTTTGTCTGAGGCTTGTTGTTAACATATTTTGTAACAGTTTGTTTATTGTGCTCATGATTTCAGGGTGACTGAGAAAAAACTGGTCAAGATGAGTCCTCCTACTACAGTTGGTGAGGTAATGATCTAATGGATCTTTTTATTTGGATTATATGGATCATTTACTGCGGTTAATTACACGAAGTGTTAGTTCACACAAGAATGAATTTCTTTCCCTCATGTCAAACTTGCTTTCTTATGTGGAACACCATGAATTTGTGTGCTATTTTGTGATTGGACAATTCCAGCTGATAGGTTTTTGGTGATCTGGGGCTTCATTTATAAAACTTTGCGTATAAACCTTACTAAAAGTGAATGTACGACATGAATCTGAAAATGGTGTACGCAAGAAAAAAATGAGATTTATAAAACCATGCGTACACCAGAAACTGCGCAAAAATCCCTTTATAAATCCCAGTCGGCGGAAGATTGTCCGTACGTACATCTCCACCTCGTCTCCTCCCGAAATCACCATATATGGAGCTCACAACGCCTAGTTTTACTATGCATAACCTCATCTGCATATCATTTCCATGCATGTTTCCATACAAGTGACACCATTTTTAACACCGTCAAAAGTACAAGACATTGGGAAATATTACATACGGACTATAAATGCCATTTGTGCCATACATATTACTAAAAATCATCTAATATCCTTGCTGTTTTATGATAAATATATTAAAATATCCATAAAAACAAAATTGTAGCTATAAAATAGCTTACTTCTTAGATAAAGTTTTTAGAATAGAGTTGATTCATTAATTTCCACTGTCCAAATAGTATTTTAATTGTTTTAAACAATTCGAATGAAATTGAATTTATGCAGTTTTGCTGATTAGGTGAACATCTTTTAGGATGTTTAGGCTATTTTAGTGAATGCAGATATAGGCCTACTTATTTATTGCATTGTAAATACAATTCTCTGACAAAGTATTTTAAAAAGGAAACGTATAAATCTTACCGTTTTCTTCAAGTTGTATCCTTCAAATACAGTGGTATTATTCATAATTGTTTGAAGATGCCTGTACAGACATCAACTCCTCCGTACAGCTGCGGTTGTACAGTAAGATATTATCATTGAACCTGTTCGAACTGGACAATAGATCGTTCGACCATCGAATCCAGCAGTGTCTTTCATTATATCGAAGTAAGTGTGCAACACTGATCATGAAATGCTCCTATCACTCTCGCTGTCATTAAAACAGCATGTCACAGGAAACGTGATCAAAAGCAGCACATCCACTATCTAAATCCATATCATTTTTGTTTATCTTCTGCATAATGACTTTATGTAATTTTAGGGCTTATCGACATTAATAAATGTGGAATATTAATGTAAATATGTATATCAAAACGAAAACAGAGTTTAAAATCCTTCCGTTTACTTCATTACTTTGCTCAGTCTAGTAAAAGTGTTCATACGCATGGGTCAGAGTTTGCGTGAAAGTGCGCAAATTTTCCCGTCAAGTTTGTTTTTATAAATCCCATCGGTTGTGTTAGAAGTAGCGTACGCCTCTTTCAGGGCATGTTTTGTGCGTACACAACGGTTATAAATGAGGCCCCTGATCACAACTGGTCAGTACAATTATATTAAATAACTGAAACAACATACAGTGATACAGTAAAAATACATCACCGCAAATATTTAAATATCCTCACTGTGAGTTTAAACTCTACTGCACGGTTATTTTTAACTAAAACAGGTAAAAACATTGAAATAAAGCTTAAATAAAATTTAAATATTAGTTGAAAATTAGAAATATTGGCAATTAAATGAAGTAAATTTGTTAAAGCACTATAATTATTAACTGGAAATAAATAAACTAACACTAAAACTGAAGTAAAAATTAAATCTAAATAGCAATATTCTTTTAACTATTTTTGACAAGCACAAAAGCAAACTATTAAACTTAAATGAATGTGAACTAAAAATAAGCCAATTCAAAAATTTAATGACTATTTAAAAAAAGAAAAAAAAATGTAGCCATGGTGCCAATACCAGTAAAATTTAGTAAATAGTTTGTCAAACAATTTATCTCTTTGAAAGTAAAAAATTACAACCATCTACATGCACACAACCTTCAATCTGGAAGGACATAATTCAGTGTTTAACCCAGGTGATACTGTTAAAGAAAATGAAAGTAGCAAAAAAAAAAAAAAGTAACAGGACTTTAAGACCAAGCAAAGCATCTGTTTATTTGAACCCTTAAACTATTGAAATGATGAAATAGTTCAACAATTAATAATCGAGTATAAATTCACTTTGATTTGGAGAACCATTTCAGCAGTTTGTTAAATGTGCTCTTGTTTTAAACTTTTTTTTATTTTTATTTTTTTTTATTGCAGAGGCTTCAGAAGAGAGCGGAGCGCTTCAATGTTCCACCGACTGTGGACACGAAAAAGGCCGCGCGAGCAGCAAGGTTTGGCTGTTTTAAAAGAGAAAAATGTCTTTAAATAAGGGTCAAAGACTCAAGAATTATGAAAATGTATTTTGTTTGAAGTATTATTTTGTGCGGTGATCATACGTGTTATGGTGTGGCTTACATTTTTATCTTGTAGCAATATTTTAAAACAATTCTCACACACTTATTTTGAATGTAAAAAGACACATCTACATAACCATTTATCAAAGCATTTTAAATGTGTGTACTTGTATAGTTATCTTTGTGAGGACAAAGTGAGGAACTTTTGCTTAGTCCATACTTTCTTTTTTTTTTGACACACCATTAAAGAGCTGTTTGAGGGTTAAGATGTGAACACTCGCTCACTTTTTATTTTCGCTTTTAAATTCTACTCTGTATAGGCAGCAGGAGTACAGACTGCATATTTTACAAGATATTTGTCAATGACGTTCAGGATCTGTTGTGCACAGGGCCTAATTCTAATTATTTGCCTCACCTGCCAATGGCCGGGGACTTACCAGCCATAAATATATATATTTTTTTTACCAGCCATGAAACCGTTTTTGCAAAACCAGGCAGTTATGACACCAAAATATTAGATACTAGTGAAAATTTAAATTTCAATTACACAGCTAAAACTACTAGCCTAACTATACTATACATTTAAAATGTTATTAAAGACCAGTAACAGTAGTTTTCAGGTAGAGACATTGAATAAAGTATTCAAATGTAAAATAATACTGGATAGTCTTTGCTGTATAAATTAAACATAGATTAATCCTTATCAAAGTTGCAAAAGTTATTCCGTCAAGAGCAGTGAATGATTTTTTTTTTTTCTTTTATTTGTTTGATGAACATTACAAACACAGACATCAGTAGAAATATTAGGCTGCTGTCACTTTAAGACCTAATGCATGGATCCAATATACTGATACACATCTTTCTCTATTTACATTAATTTAAGACATAACCGACTAGATTTACTGGGATACTCTCTGAGACGGGCATTTTTTGACAATTTTTTGTGAATTTTTTTTGTTCAAGTGCAATGAAACGGTCTCAATTCAGTACGCTTTCTGACTTTGTGCTTTGGATGTGTGCGCACAACTTTCTACACATCTTGCATTTGAAAATTGAAATTACCAATGATCTCTCATTTAATCTCATTTGGTGAGTTTTAATTTTAGGCCCTGTTTGAAAGTGTCGTGAAGGCCAAGTATGTTAACCCATACTCTGAATTTGTCCTCTGCTTTTGACATTTGAGGAGTAGTGAACCCACACACTGCAAACTATGGACCCACACACCCGGAGCAGTGGGCAACCATTTTGCTTAGGTGCCTAGGGTGCGATTGGGGATTGAGTATCGAACCCGCAACATTCAATTACCGGTCTGACTCTAAACATTAGGCCACGACTGCACATCAAATCCTCCACCATGTCCTGTCAGTCAAGTCTCCTCACTCTCATCACGTTATAAGTGAAATCCAGGGCTTGTTCACACTAGAAATGGTTAACCCTGGGTAATTCTAAGCCCCAGGTAAATGGAATCTTGCTTCAGGATTCACACAGCTCAATTTACCAAGGTTAACAATTAATCCTGAATATTCATAATCTGACATTTCACATTGTAGATTCATAAACCCTGGGTTAGCATTCTTATTTGCAGTGTCATTGATTGGATAAATGCAGCACTGTACTATCTACTTTATACTTCATGGACCTCTTGGGCTGTAAAGTTAAGAATAGTCTCCTCTGCACTCAAATTGTCGCGTTTTGTTAGCGTTTGACATTTTTCCTCTCAAATGCTGAATTTACTGTTTATATACAATTCGCAGTGTTTCCTTGACTGTCCAAAGCAGCCAAATATGTGTACGTGATTGGTTGTCTGTTGTAACATTCTAACACCGCATCATTTCACACTGTCCAAGTTTGGCACCGCAATGCAGGATTAACCCTGTGCCTGGGTTTCATAACCCCCGGGTAAAAAACGGTGCTAACCCCACTTCTAAATCACAAGTGCGAAATGTTCCTTTACCTGGGGTTAAAAGTGGTGTTAAGAACGCCAATAACCCGGGGTTAAGTGCAGTGTGAAAAGCTCTGACTGCTGCTGCGACTTTGCAGCTTGTGATTAAGGTTGGGGTAAGGGGCTGGGGATTGCATTATACTGATCAATGTCCTCACAAAGATGGATGAACAAACCCGTGTATGTGTGATGTTTGTTTTGAAGCATCCATATATCTTAATCTGATTTGTTTTATTAGGTTTGGGTTGCCAGCACCTGAATCTTCCAAAGGTGAGTTGACCTCAAAAGTGTTCCCAACAGGCTGTGTACTACATTTCACAGAACTTATTTTTTTTAAAATACTGCAGATTTTTTTTTCTAATGAAATTATGCAGGTTTTTGCAAAAAGTTGATGCTGTTACTTTAGTTAAGAGCCTTATTAGTATATATGTGCCACATAATTCATCTTCTACTTCCATACATTGATTGTGTACATTTATTTACAGTATTCAATTGAAATAGTATCTTACCGTTCCTTAAAAATAAGTATGACATTACATTTAAACCACCAGTCAGTTTTAAATCTCATTTTCTTTGTGATTCATCAGAATGCAGTGAGTTAGTTGTTTGACATTTGCTCTGATAACTAATGTTCAATTTGAAAAAAAGTAAAAAAAAATACTTTTCTTAAGTAACATGTCATCTTTGTTTTGGTAGTGACAAAAATTATCACAATCATTTATTTGTGAGGAAATAAACAATTTTAGTACAGTTAGCATTAGTATTTTAACATGTTTTAGTATGGAAGTTAAATTCTGCAATGTGTCTACCAGCACATTACTGTCACAACTGAAACTGTGCAGTCACGACCGAAACATGGGATGTTTTGTCGAAAATAAAGTATATTGAATTATCAACTAAGATGTCATTATAGTGTTTGGTTCAATGTATATTCAAACTAATGAATCTTTAACTTTGAAATCAGTATGATAAACTTTATAAAGAAACATTGGATTCAAAATACAACACATCTCATAAATTACTCTTGAAATATTGTTAACTGTAATTATTATTGATTTACCTGTGAATGTTTTGTAAAATGAGCAACTATATTTAGAAGATAGATGTAAACAATCTTAAAAAGTCAATATAACCCTTCCTTTTAAATTATTTATCATTGTTTCGGTAGTGACAAATTTTGTGAGAGGAAGAAAAATTTCAAAACTTCCTGAAAGTACAATATGAGAGCTAACTGCTCAATTACTAGAAATGTGCCTTGGATATTTTACAATTTGCATACATGCATTTGTGAAAAGACACTTTTTTCAAGACGTTTCCAACTCTGACTTTGCACCAATTCTGTAGAGTGACCTTACTATGATTCATTTGTGAAGCATTAATATTGATAATGTGGTCAATAACAATATCTGAACATAGTCCATTTATTCACTGTCTAATTGTAAATTTATTAAAAATTAAACAACAAAACACTCTCAGAGTAAAATAAGAATTTATTTATTCAAACATCAGTCATTTGCAGTCAGAGTAGTGTTTGCGCTGTGTTTTTGTGCAGAGAAGTTGAACGTTGTGTTGTCTGTGTGACCACTATGTCGTGGCACCCTGTCTCTTTGAATTTAAGGCTGCATGTTAATTGGTTAATTAATGAAAATGTAATGTCCATCCAGTGATGTTTTTTTGTTTTGTTTTGTTTGTGTTTAGGAACTTCAGCGAAAATAAGTGTAAGTAATTGGCTTGCAAATTTGAAATGGAATTAAATAACTGACTTAAATCTGTGCACAATCACTTATAACACCACTCTCCTTTAGGTTGATGTTGAGGTATTAAAGAAGAGAGCAGAACGCTTTGGCATGAACGTCTCCTCGGTTTCTAAAAAGGTACATTTTTCACATTTCTTGAAATTTTGGTTACAATATTGACATGTAATGTGCTATAGGAAGGTAAAATATCTTTAAAGTAAAATGAGAAAAGCATGGATCTTTTCTCTTCCTCTACCTGTTTACTGTGAATTTGCATTTTACCTCTTGGTAATCAAAAGTACAAGGTAAATCGTAAGCACTTGAACTAATTGTCGTTGTATTATAAAACAAGTGTCAGAACTCAACTTTTTCATATTATTAAAATCAAGCTGCCAAAATGACTAATTTTATATTTTTTGCTTTTGAGACTTCACACAGAAGAATGAACTGGTTGTTGAGATCCCAGGAAGAACAGATTCTCTTAACTTCTAAATCAGTGGTTCCCAGACATGTCCTGGAGTATCCCAGCACCTTCATGTTTTGTATGTCGCCCTTATGTAACACATCTACTTCAGATCTTGTATGCTCTACTAATGAGCTGAGTTGAATCAGGTGTGTTAGATGAGAGAGACATCCAAAATATGCAGTGCTGGGATACTCCAGGAACAGGATTGGGCACCCCTGTTCTAAATGATCCTGACATTAGGAAAGAGGACCACCCTGATGGTTTTAAAGCCTTTTATAACAGCAGTACTTCATACAGACTAGTGTCTTGCATAGATGTTTTGTTAAGGTACTTTTTGTGTTTCACAGTTTGAGGATGATGAAAAACTTAAGAAGAGGAAGGAGAGATTTGGCATCGTCACAAGTGCAGCCGCCGCTGGAGCCGAGGATTCAGAGGTATGGGTTCTGCTGGAGAAAGAGTCCTGTTAAGATTTGTGAATTTAAGAATTAGTGCGAAGGGTTTATTTAATGAACTTCCTTTCTTTCACAACTCTCACTTCATTATTAAAGTCGCAATGGTTGTAGCAACAGATATTTTTCCGTATTGTTGAACACCTGAATGAAGCGTATTATCTGGGGGGGGGGGGGGCTGTAGGATCAGTTGTTGATTGGATTGAGGTGGACGTGAATTCAAGCCATGTTACAAACTCAAGTTTCTCACTATGTAACCTTTCTCCTCAGCCTCCACCCCTTCTTTCTCTTTCAGGCTAAGAAGCGAAAACGTGCTGAGCGGTTTGGAAATGTATAGAAAAATGGATCTGACCCTTTTTTTTTTACTTTTTTTAAACAAAGAGTTCTTTGAGGTTGATTTTGTGATACACGTGTAATCCCTGTAGTACCATGCTTTGTTTTTTTCCTGCTATTTACATTAAAAGTACCGCCGTTCCTTCCTAGTTTCTTTTGTCTTGGTCTTCATGTGTTTAATTTTGCATCGTTTGCCATAGGTGTGTTGGGCCTGAAGCATCCTTTTGGATTACATCATTGTAATAAATTGCTCAAATGGATGAAATATATTCACAACTGAATCATAACACGTTATGATCAAGGGAATTAGAGAGAGAGATATATATGGATAATCAATTACAACGAATTATAATTAATTAATATATATCGTCTAAAATTATTTCTAGCTTTAGAATTCATTTTAGAAAAAACTAGTCTTTTTTGTCCAGCAAAACTATCAGTCCAATTTTCTTATCAATTCTAGAAAAGAAGTTTTCTTCTCTGGCCACGAAAAGGAAACTTATTCTAGTACTTAAGAAGCGTATAGCTAGCGACATCAAACGTTAAAGGGACTTGGTTCATGTATGAGTTACAATCAGAGACAGTCAAGCGTGAATACAATGTGTTTAATATATGATATATACACGAATACATACAACTAAATCTAAGCAGAGCATACAATAATAACGAAAGTAAAGAAAGGAAAGAGGTTGATCAAAGAAGGTAAGATTGCAAACAGTTCAACCTTTTGAGAGCCAGCAACGAAATCACTCCAGACAATCAAATGAATTCAGATACTTGCACTAGTACTTTGTGCTGTGGTGAATGCCGTTCAAACTTCCGTGCGTGGAGCTGGAGCTTCGATTGGTCTCCTCCTCAGGTCGAATCTTCAGCGGCAGTTTCAAAACGGAATTAACTGTTCGCAAAATGCCGGAAAATAAAAGGTCTCGTCTAGGATGGGAAGTGACTAAGCACGGATGAGCTCGTGTTTAGGTGTTATAAAGATAACTCCGGGCTACTTATTTTTTTGGTAGTCACAGGCATTCCCGCTGATGATCCTGACAGTCCGAATATGCCTACTTACCTAATATACAGTAGGAGAAAACAGTACGTGAAAGGAGTAGTATGTCCAAAACCTCAGTAATCATAAAAGAGAAGGCGAGATGTTCCCGGACGGTCTTCTGCTCCCGCCCAGATTCTGAAACACTCATCACTGGATACTTTTCTATCCCAACCTTCCCAGGAGGCCACGGGAGAGGATAATGACAGGAAAATTTCCGATAAGTATTGCAGATGAGCACATCACAGCATGAAATAGACATCTGATCAGAATGATGGGTGACATTATGCAGAATTCACTGTTGTCAAAGATACGCACATCCGAATCTCGTGAGGAATAGACATCACCCAGGTAATTCTCGCCTACTCTTTTATGACATTTAGTATTAAGGATTTGGACATACTTATTTGTTCGACTACTGCTTTTTGCCTACTATATTGTAGGGAAGTATGCGGTTCCGAACGCAGCCTGACTCATTCTTGAATGAATCATCCATTTGAACAAATCGTTTGAATGAACAACTCAATGACTCCATTAAGACGTTCACCTGCCGCCACCTACTGGTGCTTTGGTTTCATGTTTAAAAGCATCATTCATTCCAACTAGCAAGACTGGTCCGTGCGGATCACAGATCAACAATGATCCATTTAACCCTTACTGACCGGCTCCTGCATCAGCATCACACGCATGTGTCGTGCTGCTCACGTGAACGGCGTTCTGACGTAAACACGGAACCGCTGAACTGTGTTCACTGTGCCAACAGCTAGGACACTGACAGGAGGAAATTGTTGAATAAAGTCTTGTTTTTGCTCACAAAAAGTATTCTCGTCGCTTCATAATATTAAGGTTGAACCACTGTAGTCACGTGGACTCTTTTAACGATGTCTTTACTACCTTTCTGGATCTTGGATAATAAAAAAAAAACAACTTGAATTTCATCCAAAATATCTTAATTTGTTTGACGAAGATGAACGCAGGTCTTGCAGGTGTGGAACGACATGAAGGTGAGTAATTAATGACGGAAATTAAATTTTTGGGTTAAAAAAATTAGAAGCCAAATGATATTTAGCGTCCCATTCATTGACAAATTAAACATTCACAGCACTATCTGATGATTCTGGAATTTCAGTCAAATACAGGCTACTTTTGCTATGTATAAAACATACGATATGCTTCAAATGGTTATTCATATGTAAATATGCAGTAGGCCTACTTTAATGAGGACACAGTGATGTTGTTGTTGTGGAAAAAAACTAAAAAAGAATACCAGTCACAGTAGCAATTCTCCTCTCCACCATGTTTAAACTTTATGGCCCGACCAACTCGGGTATCTAAATGATCCCAGTAGTAAATATGACTTGAGAGGGTGTTCATGTCCAATTTCCAACTAGGAAACTCGTAATCACGATAATTCCGATAGCATGTGAAGACAGCATTGATCCAGTGTTTCTCTATCCTGGTTCTGAGGATCCACAGCACTGCACATTTTGTTTTGTCTTTCATATCACATGTCAAATCTCATGTTCAAACGCGGACAACAAACCAAATCATTTTACATTTACCTTTATTTGAAGATTATATTGACATGTGAACTCATGAAATATTGTTTTTGGTGTTTCTAAGTGCGTTTGTTTGTTGGATATCTAGAGTTAGTGACTTTATTTAGGTCTTCACACATTTAGAAAAGGCAGTCATGTTTTGCTCATATGTTAATAGCACCATCATATACACAATACGGAGTCAAACATTTGCTGATTATTAACTACACTACTAGCAACACTGTAAACAGCACGTGTGCCTAAATTTTACTCTTAGAGGCCCTTTAAAATTTGCAACACACAATAACTCAAGCATTTATTTATCTGCACGCTCTAATCTCTGTCAGACTCCTGGACCATGTCAATCTTTCTTCTCATCTCTGTTCTTCTCCTTTGTAGACTCTTTCACCACCTGAGCAATGAATAAAAGAATCAGTCAGATGTTTGCCACAAATATACATTAACAACACAAAAACATTTAGTGCCATTTAATGTAGAGGTACAACACTTAGCATTTTACTTAATAGCAATGTTAATAGTATGTGATAGTGTCTTTTATTGTTATAGAACTTCACTGGAATCACTGGATCTGGTGTTGGACTGTCTCACCTCCCCATCACGAATATCCACAGTCTTGATTATGACTTTCTTAGGTCCAGTATCAGAAAACTGACCGTAATCTGTTTAAAAGACATCACACAACAAATATGCAAAGGTGGAGTAAAAGAACTTATGATTTAGTAGTACAATCATTTCTCATTTTGAGTTAGAGAACGGCAGTTACAGATGCAGCATTTTGACTGTAAAACTTCTGCTGCATGAGATGAGAACACATTTTTATCATTCTTTGGGTCAAGAAAGAGTCTGAGTTTGTGATATCGCCTCCTCCCTTTCTGCAAAACGTTTACTCGGTCTGAATGTGCTTAAATCTGCAGTAAGGATGCATTCCTGTCACAAACGTATCACACGTTCACACTTCAACAAGGTAAACACGTTTACATGGCCTGTATTGTTGGCTTATTAAGCATAATGGGGTTAAGAATGTGCATATAAACCCTCTCACTAGGTTACATAAAATTTAAAAGGGACCTATAATGCCACTTTTACAAGATATAAGTCTCTGGTGCCCCCGGAATTTGTCTGAAGTTTCAGCTCAAAATACCCCACAGATCATTTATTATAGCTTGTCAAATTTGCCCTCTATTTGGGTGTGAGCAAAAACACGCCGTTTGTGTCCCTTTAAATGCAAATGAGCTGCTGCTCCCGACCCGCTTTCCAGAAGAGGGCGGAGCTTTAACAGATCAACAACAACAAAGCTGAAGAATCTCACGCAGCCAAAATGACAAATTGTCAGTCACAGAGTCGACACTGATGGAGAGACTCAGGAAGAAGTTACAACTTGTAGAATGAAAATGGACATTTCTGAACGTCTTAGTGGATAAATTTATGTAGTTGCTGTGGCGTTTATTCAACTCATCCACTAGCATGTGCCGTCATGTTAATCTTTTGTGCAAATCCAGTGTTGACCCTCATTTGTGAAGTAGTCCGGTGTAAAATGACGGCATCAACAACACTCTACTACAACAACTCTTCCTCTTCTCTAAAGCAGCCCAGCATGGCCACGCCCCCTTTGTTGAGTGTTCTTGGGGGCAGGGTTTATCTAAATTTTAGGGTTAATGAGGTCACTATCCCAGGAAAAAGCTTGCTGTAGTCCCTATACCAGCCGTTTGTTGTAGTCCTAAAACAGAATTTTTAAAATGAAATCTCCCTTTGCAATGAACTTTCAGCATCATAACTTTGCAGATGTTTGTTCAAACAGCAACATTACACACTAACTAAAGTTAAAACAGTGAAATCTTAATCAACCACCTCTTTAAGGTTATTCTAATCATAAGGATAGATATAGGAACAGTTGTTTACAAGGAAGCCTCATTTATAATGTTTCCCCCTGTAAACCAATGTTAAACTTCATATTTATGCCAAGTGTAAAAGTAATTAAAACCGTTAATAACATCAAAAATCTGCAAAGTTAATATTTCAAATAAAAACACTAATACTGATATAGCTTTAGACATAAACCTGGCTGGTTTGTACATCCAATCCTACAACCTCCTTTTTTCCTTTTTTTTTTTTTTTTTTAACTTTTTGGGTTAAATAATAATAAGCACTCCTGGACATTTTTTTATAAATTACGATAGACTCACCAGCACTATGTCCACTCATTGAAGGCATTTTCATGATAGGAACCACAATTCTGAAAGATGAAGTTCAAAGGTCATCAGTTACCAGGAGTAAAACATGCAGAAACCTGTTGAATGCGGAATCTCTCCTACCGGTTTTCCTCTCCCTCCAGAAGTTTCCTGTAGGTGGCGATCTCGATGTCCAGGGCCATCTTGACGTTGAGCAGATCCTGATATTCCCGCAGATGACGTGACATCTCATCTTTCAGGTGCCGTATCTCCTCTTCTAGACGCGCCGCAGCATCCTGATAATTTCCGGCGTCTGCAGAGAACTGCTCTTCCATCTCTCTCATTTGCCTCAGTAGAGACTCATTCTACCATCACACACACACACACACACAATTAATTAGCTGTCTAAATAAGGGAATACCATAGACTTGTATTCTTTTTATATAAAGCAAACAGGGCCGTAACCACTATAGTCATGGTGGTCTGCCTCAGCGGTCAAATAGATTGAGATGGCCAATCAGCAAAAGAAGGCAGAACTTACTCTTCACAGAAGACGAGAACGCATCTCAATGTGATGCTCAAGTTTTAACAGGGAGTACGTTCACATGCTACGTTTAAGACATGGTTAAGGCCTTGAAATATGACTATAGAAATACACAATACTTGAGGTATATATATATATTATATATATGTGTATACAGTGCTCTTGAGAGAATCAATGTCGCAGGTCTGGGCTTGAATTTGCCTCCTCAGGTCATTGGTCTCTTGTTTAGCCTGTCTCATGGCATCAGCATTGCGCTTGGCTGAATCGTTCAGGTCTGCAATCTAACAGAGAAAACATAAAGATGATCAGTAGTATGCACTGCATTATTGTACTGCTTTACATACCGTGGTGTCACTCACCTTGGACTTGTGCCACTCCTCAGTTTCCTGTATGTTTTTGGAGGCGATGGTCTCATACTGAGCTCTGATGTCTCGAAGTGCTGCGGTCAGATCAGGGCGGCTGGATGTCTCCATCACCTCCATCTTCATCTGCTGATTCTGAACACTCACCTGCACATCCTGAATTTCCTACATATTTATAAAACAAACAAACAAAAAAAAAAAACGCATGCAATTATTTAAATGTTTGCGTTTTTATTTTAAAAGAAAAAAGTATATATTTTTGGTATGTCTTAAGCCTACAAAACTAAATCATTTTAAACGAAAAAAGTAAAAACTATGTGAAAACATTGTATAATGAGGATAAAAGTTTACGGCAAAAATGGGTAGGATTAACAATGGAAAAATTTATTCATCATTACATTTTGTGAGTATAAGCTTCTCATATATATATATATATATATATATATATATATATATATATATATGAGAAGCTTATACTCACAAAATGTAATGATGAATAAATTTTATATTTTATATATATATATATGCAAGTTTAAATCTACAGTAATTTTTTTAAAGCACAGTTGTGTAAAAGGGTATTTTTTTCCGTAATAAAATAAATATATAGTGTATAAAAATATTATACTGTTGCATAAAGAAGACTTAAAATACACATAATTACACTTTTATAAACTAAAAAGTGGGCCAGTTTAGTCTCAAGAAATGTTGAAACGGTACACTTACAAGTACACTGTAAAACTGAACAGTTAAAATAATAAAGGGGTCATGAAATGAGAAATCAAGCTTTTGATATACAAGGTCATTGTAAGAATATCCTGCAAGTTTCAGAAATAAAAACTTCCTTGTTAGTCCAATAAAAACTTTTATTGACACCAGGCCCAGCGAACGACTGATCCTGGAATGTATAGAAGAAATGTACGCCTACGTCACCATTGCAATGTTAGCCCCACCCACTGGCATGTTAGTAAGATGACGAGGAGAGCAGAGCAGAGCGATACAGGACTAAAAATACATTACCTCTCAAAGGATCCTAATGCTAGGAATATGGTTATTTATTTTCAACAATGTGAATATCTCAGTTGAGCTTTATTTATTTGTATTCGTGATTTCACTGGTAAATCCATCGCATAGACTTTGCAGACAGACTTTTGCGATATGGACTCAACAGTAAAGCAACAACATGTAAGTATCTGTGTTCATTCTAATGCCTGATCTGATATTAATGATTCATGTACATTCAGATGTTCTTTGTCTAGTGTCAGTAAATCAAACCAGTGACTTCAACTTCACCTTGTTTTTCTGAATGAGTGATATAAACTTAAAATCTTTAAGTTGAGTTTACTCTAATGATTGACTAAACCAACACAAAACATAAGTGCATTTAACCTAATGCATGAGTTTACACTACTCATAACTATTGCTTTTAAAACTTAAATGGTTTAAGGCAATCGGTTTCCTCAAGTGGTTTGATTTAATGTAATTTATCGGGTTTTACAGTGTACTACTACATTGACTTTAGTACTTACTACATGAAGTAGGCTATACTTGGAAAATAAACTTTTCTTTTTTTTACTTTATAAAACAAAGCTTATACTACTTTTTTGTGATGGAATATGTACGATTTTCATGTGTGTGTGTGTGTGTGTGTTACTTGAAAGTAAGAAACAACATTGTCAAGTGAAGTCACCTTTACTTATATAGCGCTTTTTACAATGCAAATTGTGGCAAAGCAGCTTTACATTAATTGGCAAGTAATTTTTGGCTGCACAGCAGCTCCCAAAGAAAATGGTGTCGTTGTCCAAATTATTCTATATATTATTGATTCATTCCGTTGCAAAGATCAATAGTTATTAGTCTAGTTAATTTATGTATATCAGCACTGGAGAAAACAGTGACGTAATCGTCCGGCTCAGCTCAGTTCGTGTACAACGGCGCCAATACAGGAATACTAAAAACACTGCTGAATATCAAGCAAGTGTCCCCAACTTAAGCAAGCCAAAGGAAACAGCGGCAAGGAACCAAAACTCCAAAAAATGGAGAAAAAAACCTTGGGAGAAACCAGTTCTCCTCTGGCCAACAGTGAACACTTGTCTGATACTCAGGCAGAGTTACAGGTCATAAGTCTGATTGGAGTCGCAACAGTCAAAATATTTAATCAGTAACAATAACATTGCCATGATATTGATGTATGTTATTACTTAATTGTTACTGAAACATGCTGTTTTTGAGATTTCATTATTTCACCATTAAATTAGATTGGAGCTCTACTTGCATGACTGAAAGTGCAAAAGTTTTTTATAAAGTGTATATTTTAACATTTTTCTTGATGCAATGTCTTGCCCCATTCATAGTTTCCAGTCATGTGACTGGCTCCGAAACCTAGAGGGCAAAATATCCATAAATTGCAGCACAGGTCTGTCAGTTTTCCATCTCAAAGGAAGAAAAAACAAAACGAAAAAAGTGTCTCAGTGCACTAAAACGTTTATATTAAAAAAATATTTTCTTGATAATGGTTTTCTATGCAAAAATGAGAGAAACACTGTGTGTTGCATTCAGCGGTGTATAAAGTTGAAAGCCATACTTGAGTAGAAGTATAGATATCTTACCAGAAAATGACTTTGGTAGAAGTAAAAGCTATAGGGGTTCGATCTTCAACTGGCTGGCAGCAGCCGCCGCCACTGGCAGGTCATGTGACCAGTCTGATTCTGGCAGGTGGCGGCTGCTGCCAGCCAGTTGAAGTTTGAACCCCCTCTAAGTATTGAAAGTAAAAGTACAAGTAAATGCAAAATACAAAAGGAGCAGAAAATATTATTAAAAATTGTTCTATACACAGTACAAAAAAATGGCAAAATGTTTATTGTAAGTTTTAAATATAAAAAAATACTAAAATATTAATTATACCTTGATTATTCATGTTAATTCATAGTGCATTATAATTAATGTGAGAGGCAACTTTAAAATGTTAAAATTAACAATGAACAACACTTTCCTTAACCTTTAATGTTACAAATGGACTCTTAAGTGTTTCATTTCATATAAATCCAAACAATCATGCTTAAAATGTCCATCTTTACACACAAAGGCATATTATATGTATACTTTCACTTGTTATTTGCTTCTATTTTAGAACACTTGATGATTATCTAATCAAAATATGTGTTAAGGTGCGGATAAAAAAAAGAATTGAAATTGAACACATTTCTGATTTATGTTTCTGTCGGCTGCTGATTATGATACAATTTAAATATGCATCTTCGCTGGATAACAAATTCATAAAATCGAATAAATGGATATAAACTAATGTAAATAGATGGAAACAATCGTGACATTAAACAGTTGGTGTTTTTTAAGCGCTTGAGGTAACGTTACTACTAACGTCAGCATCCTCTCAGCCTCGACGTCAAACACACTGCTGTTCTCCACTAATGCAGCGTCTAGTCAACAAACTAATTATTTTAGTGATATGAGAACATACTGTAGTGTACTGTATAGCATACCGCTTTGTTGTCCATGTTTTAAATCCGTTTTTGAAGTGTCCTGTTCTGTGCAGCGTGCAGCCTCACGTCACGTGTCAAAATAAACTCTACGAGGCAACAATAATAGTTTTATTTGGCCTCTAGAGGTCGCTCTTGTGCCGCACTCTTCTTGGCCACTCTAGCAAAGTGCTAGCACTTTACTTGTTCTTCCAATTTTATTTTGTAGTAAGTAACGAAAATGCTTTGGGGAATTGTATTGGAGTAAAAGTATACATTTTATTTAGGAAATGTAGTGGAGTAAATTAAAAGTTGACAGAAATATAAATACTCAAGTTATAAAATAATACTGTAACGAAGTATTATTACTTTGTTACATTTCACCTCTGGTTGCATTTATATCCTAGGTTCATCTGTTCGCCTGTGTACATTATGCATCATCAATGAAGTGTGTGTATTGAATTTGGTCTTTCAATATCTCTAACTACATTAGTACTTGAAACAAACTAGGGAAAAAAGGACTGATACGCAGTGGAGGAAAGCCTTGTTTTGTCCTCCAGTGTGACGTAACGTGAAAACTGTGGATAGACTTTTGTACTGTAATAGAATTTTTACAAACTGAATAATCAATGTTATTTTCGATAGTCAATGGTAACAGATAAAAGTTATAAATAAAAGTTTCAAAGCAAGCACACAAAAAGATAATCAAAAGTAGGCTGGCGATTGACTTTCTCATTCTCTAGTCATCATTCATTATATGTTTGTCTCTCACCTCATCGTGCATCTTCTTGAGGAACTCAATCTCGTCCATCAGAGACTCAATCTTCCTCTCCAGCTCCAGACGGGCAAGTGTAGCATTATCCACATCCTTCATACACACACACAGTCAGACTATTATTATTGTAATATCTGATTCTAGATACTATATATATATATAGATTAGTACAATTGCGACTTTTTTCTCACAGTTGTGTGGATATAAACTTGCACTTGTGAAAGAAAATTGCCATTTGAAAATTTTCAGTTTTGAGGGAAAAAAAAGACAGACTTTTCTCTCAGAATTGCGAGCTTATATCTTACAAATTTTACTTTATAACTCCCAATTCTGACAAAGGGCCCTATCACACACCCGGCACAATGCGAAGCCAGGTTCGATATATATCTATCGCATATATCGCAGTTTTCATTTGACGTCCAGCACAATGTTGTTTAAATGCACTTGCGCACATCTGTTCAGTGGGCGTGCTGGTCTGAAAACGAGGTGTGTTCAAGTGCATTGTTGGCGTGTTGCTGTTTTGAGGCAACTGAAAATGACTGTGTCATTGACCAACAAAAACCTGCTCTAAAGTCAATGGTGTAGTCGTTTTTTGTTATTTATTTAAAGGGCACTTTAGTAACATGCGCCTATCGGCGGGTGCTTGTTAGACACACAGGGCAGCAGCACACTAACATGCCAAATGTTACAAATAATAGGATTACAATGTAAAAAATTACATCTCATAATAGATAGTCATTGCATGTATCAGAATTACGTTTTTGCAGAAATTGGCTAATTATGTGACCAATTGTGACAATACACACATGTATTTAAACTGACTAGTCAGGTTGAGGTTTTTTGTATTCCTCCATGTAAATAGCGAATAAACTATGGTGCAAGCACACCTGGCTTTTAAAGGGAATGGGAGATGACGCTCTGATTGGTTTATTGCACGTTACGCCCAAAACACACCCATGACTCATAAAGCGTACAATCCTTTTAGACCATGCGCCTTTCTGTTGTCAAACTAGCAAAAGTGGATAAAAAGCCACAATTACCTGTTTTTCATTTTTTATTCAGTGGTGGAAACAAGCTTCCATTATATTGTGACAGGTGTGTAGAATTTTTATACCCACTGTATAAAAATAATGAAGCTTCGATATAGCATTCGGTGGAAGTGTATATTATGAGATATTCTTTCCAATATTACTTTACCTTACGAAAGAGAGTCAGATTATTTTCAGCTTCTTGTCTTTTCTGCATCTCCTCATTCAACCTGCAAACAATTAAGAAATATAAGTCCACTTCAATAATAAATATATATATATATTCATTAGTTTGCTGTTACAATCATTCACAGGCTTTTGTGCACTTTTTTTTAACTTGGCTTTAATCTTTTTTTTTTTGATATTGGGTTAAGTGAGAGGGGGAGAAGCATTTATTTTGTGATATTTTCTGAAGTCTTTGGTTATGCATTAAAATTTGTGACTTCGTCCTCAAGAGACAAAATTCCTTAAAGACTGTATGTCTGAAGCGAAGGTCGTAATATAAATATAAAATCTTACCTGGCAGTGAGTCAGAGAACCTATTAGTTGATTAGCTTAAAAGCATCTGAGATTACATTAGTACCGGTTGGGTGAAATGTTCTTATGGCAAACTCAATAAGCGAATCATAACATAAACCAAACACGTAAAGGGAGTCCTACTATGGCAAGCCGTTTTGACTTTTATTCATTTTCAGGATATGAACTTATGATATCAACAATTACATTTCCACTAATAACAATGTTAATTCTTGATATCAACAATTCAATTTCCACTAGTATAAATTATAATTCTTGATATCAAGAATTGTATTTTTACTAGTGAAATCTCACTATAGGCTGCCATTCAAATTCAATTGTTGATATCAAGAATTAATTTCTTACTTGTTGAAATTCCAGTTTCACATATCAAGAATACAATTCTTACTAGTAAAAATGCAAATTTCTGATATCAACAATTACATTGTTACTAGTGCAAATGTCTATTCTTGATATCAACAATTGAATTGCTACTAGTAAAAAGTTCTAATATCATGAATGTGATTGTAAGAAAGCCGTTTTAGATATCAGAAATTATATTGATATCAGGAATTCATTTTCAGATATCAGAAATGAATATTTTTACTAGAAACAATTCAATTGTTACTAGTGGAAATGTAACTCTTGACATCAAAAATTGCCATTGTTACTAGTGGAAATCTAATTCCTGATATCAAGAATTAACATTTTAACTAGTGAAAATGTAATTGTTGACATCACAAGTTCATATCCTGAGAATGAATAAAAGTCAAATTGGCTTGCCATAGTCCTACTACTTGTCTGGGATCTCTTTATCTGTTTGCCTGTTGTGTCTATCTTTCACATGTGTACTTTGAGTTTCCCTCTCCTCCTTAGTTTCCATGGTACGGAGCCCCTAAAGGGATGTGGTGGTGGTGGAAAAAAAATGGGATGGGAGGAAATTTTTTGCGTTCCCTTGCAAAACCTGTTGTGAGCTCGGACAAAACCTTCATGTCCCTCTGGCTGGCAGTGGTGTTTATTAGGTCAGCTCCGTGCATTAATACACACAAATGATGTGCGGCTCATTTAGAGTTTGAACTTGTTTGATTCAAATATAAAAAAAAATGCGGTCAGTGCTTAAGGAGTTCAGTAAAGTTGGCAATCACATATTCGAGCTTCCCGGATCAATAACTCATGAACTAAACGTTGTTAAAACACAAATGCAGCCACTTACAATCATAGTAACCTAGATAACGAACTACAACAACCCATTTTTCCATAAATTGTAATGCCATCAAATTCAGTAGGCAATTATCATGCAAAAGCTGTTTGTAAGTATGTAAGCTGCTTAACATCATTTGTGTAAAGAAAGCCTTTATGTGCTACTTGCCTAAATAAGTGTTGTAGTATAACCAGCAAGAGAGCAGTGATGTTTTAACTGAACTTGGTTGCACTACAATTAAGTTATTAATCACTATTTTTGAAAAAATGCTTTTCTGATTTTGCACTTTTCAGACGGTCCCTTCAAACTTGTCTCTCCGCCGCCTGCTAATAAGAGACCAATTTATATATTATAAAGCTTGTTTGAGGAAAATCTATACTATGCACATCATGATATATTGATTGAAGAATAAAAAGTATATCTAGACTAAAGCAGAATAACTTTTACGTCTCTAACAGCAACAACAAAAGTATTGTATAATGATTTGTAAGATTCAGCTAAAAATGGGCATCAGAATGACAAAAGGCTTTAATTAAAAAATTGTGTACTCTCCCATTTTGTTGTTCCTTGTGTCACTCCTGCAAACACAAGACTGTCTGTACGAACCTCAGTGCTCTCCTTGTGTCTTACATCTGTTACTCACCCATGTTCCTACTGTCAATAAAATCCTGCTTTGAAATCATCTTCCATCTCATTTTCTGTATTTTGACAATAACACAGTGTTTTTTATATAGATCAAACAGGACCTATAGATTGTGGTTCACTGAGTTGATATTGATGAAGCTACACTATAAAAAATAAATCCGTAAAAACAAAACAAACAAACAAAAACCTAAAAAAGTACTGGCAAGTTATTATCCAATAATTTTACAGACATTTCCAACAACCCTAAAACTGGGCAATGCAACAAAGAAAATGCAATGAAGAGCAAAATTTACACCTGCAGAAAATAGAGTTAAATTAATGCAGTAAATTGTGCCCTGTTTTTATGGATATTAGCGGCATGTCAGAAAGTTTCATGTGTCGCTGTAGCTTCTTCAAGCAGCTCGTGAACCGATCATCTCTTCATAGTTCATTTATAGCATCAAATAAACATGAATGAACATCAGAAGGAATGTTGTTTCAGGCGCAGAAAGACGTGAATACACACAATTTTTCAAGTTCAAGTTCACCGACGTTAATCTACTAACTCCCCTGACTGCTTTGTCAGACAAGATGGGGGATTCGGGGTTATGATTGGTCAGATCGCCTGTCAATCAAACTGCCGGTCAATAGAGGCCTCACTGAGTAATCGGATTTTATCAAAAATGCCTTAATTTGTGTTCCAAATATGAACGAAGGTCTTACGGGTGTGGGACGACATGAGGGTGAGTAACTAATGACAGAAATTTCATTTTTGAGTGAACTAACCCTAACATTTTCCTTTGGACAACGAAACTTGCCTTTCACAATAACCCGCGTGAAGATCTAAACATCACAGATGTCTTCAGGGTGTACACAGTCTGATCTCATATTTTATCATATTTGTTGTTTTTCTTTCTCCTCTGGATGTTTTGAAGAGGCACAACCTTTTCTCCCCGGGGAAAACGCCATTAAACGCTTTCCTTCTTGTTCTGAGGCGCAGCCCTGTCGGTAATTACATCCCGCTGATGTGAATTCGCTGCACGCTCTGAATTCGTGTACGGTGGGAAACGAGCGTAAAGACAGATAAAGTTCAAAAAGTGATGAGGTTAAAGTAGATTTAGGCAGTAATGAGCGGCACATCTGTATGAGTTTTTTTCTGTTTTCGCAGTACACGCATGAAATTAGGACCTTCATCATGATATGAAGCCAGGATATGTGTGTATATGGAGCATTATCAGCCAGTATAACCCGCATAGATGATGATGGGTGGATCCCTGCTGCAGTTTCTTTGTCTCTGTGTTACTTTCATTCGCAGCCACGCCCATGTATCACGAACATCATTATACAGACATAAGGTTATTTTTAAGACCTGATCTTAATTTCTTCAACCATAATTACTTCTGTAGCTGCAAATTTCAGATTTTCTCAACTAAAGCAAAGCTCTTTTCTATTATACCAACTCCTCTATATCAAAATAAACATATTCAGAGACATCCTGAACAAATAAAAACAGAAACGTACTGGGAATTTTCTGCCAAGACCTCCAGTTTGCTACTTTTATGGAAACTCTAAAACACAACGCAATCAAAATACAGGGAAAACATGCCTTTATATTTACAAAGTACATTGGGCACCTTTATTTATTTTTTTTTGGACGCCTATACGCTCAGTTCTATCCATTATGCCCCAATGTAACCAAATTAATAAATAAATGGATATTATTAATAATTATGATGATAATTAAACAAAAGCTTAATCCTCCAGAGTCATATGGCACAACAGGTATCATTACAACAGAAGATGTATATATCATCTGCTCAAAATATCCTCCCACATTTAGAAATGTCAGTACATCCACTTTTCAGATTACTTATTTGACACTCAATCTCAGTCACGTTTAACTTTAACATCCAATTTTAAATAGTCAGTTCACCCAAAAATCAAAAAGCTCTGTCATTATTCACTCATCATGTCGCTCCAAACATGCATGAGTCTCTTTCTTCGGTCAGCCACATATATTTTGAAGAATGTTTTTGTCACTACAATAATAACATTTTGCATTCCAAAGAACTGCATAAATGTTTGGAAGGACATGAGGGTGAGAAAAGATTAATTTTCAGGCGAACCATCCACTAATACACTGGCCAGTGTCAAACTAGAAATATTAACAATGCAAAAATTATAAAAACAAATTGTTTTCTCCTTCTTTAAGGACCTGTTATCTGTAAATACATACACGTCCCACCAGCCTTCACACACACCTCTGCTTGAGCAGGGCCACATCTTCGGCCAGGTTGTCTCTCTCCACCTGCATCTGGTCTCGTTCGTTGCCCATCAGTTCCAGCTGTCTGCGCATCTCTCTCATCTCCTGCTGGTACAGCTCGTTGAAGCGGCCTGATGGCCCTTGCTGCTGCTCCTTCTCCTTATACTGACCCAACTCCAGAGTCAGCCTCGAGTTCTGCTGCTCCAAATAGCGCACTTTCTCAATGAAGCTGGCGAAGCGATCATTGAGTTCCTGTAGTTCTCTTTTCTCATTGCTGCGTGTGGTCAGGAACTCCTGGTTGACGGCCTCTGCCAGCGAGAAGTCCACTTTATCATAAGAGAGACGGGGGGCTGGACCGCTGGAGCGACTCCTGAAGTCCACAGTGCGGGTGGGCACGGAGGAGGAGAAGTAGCGGCCTCCTACGCGACTGGACACAGGGCTGTAGATGGGGGGCCCAAAGGAGCGTTGATAAGAGGTGCGATATGAGGAGTGACTCATGGTTTTGCTTCTAATCCTTGTACTTCTGTGGAATGATTAACTTGTGTATCTTCCTCTTCTTCTGGTCCTTGTGTCTGTAGTTTTGAACAAAGCTGAGTCACGGCAGGATGTGAGACTGAGGCTTTTATACTTGAAGCTGGTCAGTTCATCTGAGCTCCACCCAGCCCAGCCCATTCCCAGTCTCCAGAGCCCCTGATCTCATCTTCTATCATGTATCCATCATTCGTCCCCATGGTCACTCCCTCCCAGGCACAACCTGGGCACTTCTCTGAGGCACTGAACATGAACCGCTTTACTTCAGTTACAATGCTAACAGAACTGAAAGAGGCATTTTTTAAGCGAAAGTCAAATGAATACATTTCATTTTTGCATAGAAAATGTAGTGCACTGGGATACAAATTAACTTCTTAAACATCTGCTGATTCCAGGACTTGCCATACCATGAACAAAAAAGCATACTGAAATTTCAAAGATTTTTTTTTTTACAACCAAGCATAACATTTCCTAACCAACCTAACTGGTTGAATTGTTGCATTTGGTCGTAATTTTCTGGAGCTTTCACTTCGGCGAGCAGACACAGATCTTTTCTGAATAATTCAATTACCCATTGGTTGTTTTGGATGGGTTTGCATGTGTTCTAGTTCTGTTTCCTGTGTTTCAGTTCATTGCCATGGTTTCTTATTGATTTGATTATGATTTGCACCTGATGTTCATTTCGTTTATTAGTTTGCCTTTGTATTTAAAGCCTGTGTTTGTTCAGTTCATGGTCCGTTCTCAGACATTTCACCGGTTGTTCGGTTCATGCTTTTTGAGTCGAAGTTTCCTGAGTATTTTGAGCGTGAGTTTAAGCTTAATAAAACTGCAATTGCTGCAATTAGATCCTGCCGTTTCTCATCTTTGCCTCAACTGTGTGTGATATAAATGCAATGACTTGCATCTTTCTTGAATAAATCAGCCCCTTTGAACATGCCGCTAGCTACTGGCAGTTTTAGTTTCATATATAAATAATTTCACTTTTCATTTATTTTGTGTTTTTTAGGGGCATTGAAACTGGGGGGACACAAGTCAGCTCTGAGGGGGCACTGTGAAAAACTGCTTTACTCTTTTCATTCTAAATGAATTTATTGATTACATTTGAGAATTTGACATAAAGGATACTTTTGTCTGACAACCAAAACATAGATCTATGTAAATTAAGCCTTTACCTTGTCAAAGTGAGTTAATTGTATTCCTTTGCATTTCAGCGAATGTGCTGAGTCATTCTGCAGGAAATGTAGAACTGTATAAATGATTTTTTTGCACACTGTACCACATAAGCATAACTGATGTGCTCACTGTACACCAACATTAATAATTCATACATAGCTTCCATTTGTTCTTTTGTTCAGTCAATAAAGACATCATGCCTGAAATACAGTAGACTTTACATTGTCAAGCATATCTATTATTTAGATATTTCTATTATATTGCCTTAATTATGAGGCAATTAGGGTGACACCTTGCCAAGAATTTCTAAATATCTCTCTTTTAATGTCTAGTAGGTTTAATGCAGTGTCACGCCCTGACGCATTTGATTCGAATTTCTAAGAAAAATCTGTGAGATATGTCAAAATATACAATAATAATTTTAATTGATAAATAAATAATTTTATTGGCAATAAAAACATTTGAAATATATGTGGAGAAGGGAGATGTCTATAATATTCTTACACTAACAGAATGTCAAATTTGTCTGTGATGTGCTTTTACAACAGTACCGTATGACATAAAAAAACTAAATAAATATCTGCACAGTACCTTAACTAATTTGTATAAAAAAGTGAAGGAGTTAAAGTGTTCTCCCAGTGCTTGAGTCACCTTGAGTGGTATAAACAAAGAAAATAAAAAAGCATTTTCATTTCAATTGTAGTAATAATAGTTAAATAATATATTAGAAGACTTCACACAGTTACTTTGAATAAATTATGCTTTCAAAATTATAATAAAAAATACTTTGCATTATTTGATTGGGAAAGAGAAAGCGTTCCGTTTTTGTGTGTGTCCCTTTAAATGTAAATGCCCGGTCCCCCTTCAAGAAGAGGGCGTGGCTTTAAGAGCTCATGCTCCGGCATACCGACAACAACAAAACAGGACAATCTCACGCACTGAAAATGTCAGTCGCGATGTTCAGCCTAATATGTTTCAGAATCAACCTCTGTGAAAACACCCTCGTTTGTGATCCAGTCCAGTGCAAAATGATTGGTGAAAATGGGACATTTCCTTTGAAAATGAAATTTAACCACAATGTATTCAGTAACTCCGATGGAGAGAGTCTATGGAGACTCTTATGTGCATTGATACATGCTAAAATACAACACTTGCAATGCCTCTTTGGCGCAAACATTTTAAAACTCTAGCTGTTACAGCGAGGATACAGAATTGGCGGGCTCTGTGCTTCTGACTCAGAGCTATTAGCTATGCTAATAGGGCAGATCGTCACCGGCTGTGGGCGGGGCTTCACCTTACGATGATGTGGATTTTTATTAGTGTCGTAGTACTTGAGACTGGTCTTGGTTTTGAGACCAGGCTTGAGACCATTTTTTGAAGGTTTTGTTCTTGTCTCGGTCTCGACCATTTTTGTACTCGGTCATTTGTACCGGTCAAGACCACAACTGCGAGGACATCACTAAATTTCCAGTGCATTGTCTGATTTATTTATTAACATCATTAATGTGATGAGATGTAAAACTTCCTTCTTGAAATACAATCTGTAACTTGTTTCTGATTTGATGTATTTATACTGTTGTGTCGGGTTAGAAATTAATGAGGGATTGTGTCATTAATGTCACCAAAATCAGTAAAAATGCCCAAAAATTTCAAGATACTGTTGCAAAAAAAGTACTGGATTTTTGTATTATAACATATAATTATGCAATGTCACAAGAGCAAGAGAGCCGTTTTCACAAATCTGAGCACAATTTCAAACATTGCTTTTATACAAGGATTCAATAAACAAAATTTGATTTTTAAAACATTATTCTCAACATTATTTCTGCATTTGTAATTTTACAAATTCAGATGCAGCTTCTGTGCCACCTCTGCTGCGCAAAGATGAATTTTGTTGTCAGTGATTTCATTTTATTGGTAATAGCTCTATATAATATCTTATTCTAATAAATGATTAAAAATAAAAAATTTCTCAGGCAGTAAATGCAGATGTTTTAGATGAATTTAAGGAGTGCTGGACTGGTCTTGGTCTCGCCCTGATTTGGTCTTGGTCTTGAATTAGGTGGTCTTGACTACAACACTAATTTTTACCATTATAGGCTGGATGTTCTCACACACTGCGGACACACATCTGTGTTAAAACACTTTTATAAAAGTGTTTTTTGCATAATAGGTCCCCTTTAAGTAAGTGATTAAGAGCATATGAATGTAAACAGAAATGTAACATGATTATTTTAAGTTTTTTATTGGATTCTTAACACCAGAACACACACTGAACAGAATATCCACAATGAGCTTTTGTTATATTGTTTATCAGGGAGTTACACAGATTGAAACTAACACCAATACCATTATGTCACCTGGCATATTCTTAAGCTTGTGAAATTGTTCAGTCTAGAGATTACCTGCTCATTTTCATTCTAATGAAGGCATGAAATTAAGGAAATCTAATATTCCTCACCTTCCTCTTCTCCTTCTCCCTCGACTGAATCTACACCCACCTCCTCATAATCTTTCTCCAGAGCTGCCATGTCTTCTCTAGCCTCAGAGAACTCGCCCTCCTCCATACCCTCACCTACGTACCAGTGTACAAAGGCACGCTTAGCGTACATAAGATCAAACTTATGATCAAGCCGGGCCCAAGCCTCGGCGATAGCAGTGGTGTTGCTCAGCATGCACACGGCTCGCTGCACCTTCGCCAAATCACCACCAGGTACAACAGTAGGAGGCTGGTAGTTGATGCCAACCTTGAAACCAGTGGGACACCAGTCCACAAACTGGATGCTGCGCTTGGTCTTGATGGTGGCAATAGCAGCATTCACGTCTTTAGGCACAACGTCACCACGGTACAACAGGCAGCAGGCCATGTACTTCCCGTGACGTGGGTCACATTTGACCATCTGATTCGATGGTTCAAAGCATGCATTAGTGATTTCAGCCACTGAGAGCTGCTCATGGTAAGCTTTCTCAGCGGAGATCACAGGAGCATAAGTTGCCAAAGGGAAATGAATACGTGGATAGGGCACCAAGTTGGTCTGAAACTCTGTAAGATCAACATTCAGGGCGCCATCGAATCGGAGCGAGGCAGTAATGGAGGACACAATCTGACCTATCAGCCTATTGAGGTTGGTGTAGGTAGGACGCTCGATATCAAGGTTTCTACGGCAGATGTCATAGATGGCCTCATTGTCCACCATGAAAGCACAATCTGAGTGCTCTAGGGTGGTGTGGGTGGTAAGAATGGAGTTGTAGGGCTCCACCACAGCAGTAGAGACCTGTGGAGCTGGATAGATGGAGAACTCAAGCTTGGATTTCTTTCCGTAATCAACAGAAAGACGCTCCATCAGCAAAGAGGTGAAACCAGAGCCAGTTCCTCCTCCAAAGCTGTGAAACACCAAGAAGCCCTGAAGTCCAGTGCACTGATCAGCCTACGAAGAGAGAGGAATGGATAGAAATATAATAAGCTCAAATAAAAACAAACGCTGAATGAGAACAGGCTGAGTGACGCCTTACCAGTTTGCGAATCCTGTCAAGAACAAGATCAATGATCTCTTTGCCAATCGTGTAATGGCCACGAGCGTAGTTGTTTGCTGCATCCTCCTTTCCAGTGATCAGCTGCTCGGGGTGGAAAAGCTGACGGTAAGTTCCAGTGCGGACCTCATCTGAACCGCAAAAAAGCAGTGTGGAGAGAACGAAAGCCGTGAGGAACTCATGCACTGACCATGAAGGCCGATTCACACTGCACTGACAGACACCAACTGAGATACTTTGAGATACTTTGTTGGGTTTTATTGGATCAATGTTACCCCTGTCGGCATCTGTTGGTGTTGGTCGACGCTTGATTTCTGTTCAATCATCGTTTGTTGGATTACAGAATATCTGAGAAGTGACACTGCAATCTGGTGGCTGTCAGTATCGTTTGCCGTCTGTCGCTGCAGTGTGAATTGGCTTTAAGAAACTGGTGATGAGGCAAATACTAACCTATCACAGTGGGCTCCAGATCTACAAACACTGCTCTGGGTACATGCTTGCCAGCTCCTGTCTCGCTGAAAAAAGTGTTGAAGGAGTCGTCCCCTCCACCGATTGTCTTATCACTGGGCATCTGTCCATCCGGCTGAATCCCATGCTCGAGACAGTAAAGTTCCCAGCAGGCATTGCCAATCTGGACGCCGGCTTGACCCACATGAATGGAAATACACTCGCGCTGTTGTAGAAAATAAAACGAACAGTATCATGAATTTGTCATTTATTCTGAAAGTTAGGATAATTTCCAGAAGCTTTGTAAAATGTAATTTTCGTATTATAGATTTGATTACATACCATGTTAAATTCTTAAGTTGTGTTATGAAACATTAAAATAGCCTCCTTTATAAAAAAAATATATAATCTCAACACCATTTTGAGATGCGTAATTATCCAGCTAAGCCTGGCACCAATGGCATGAAATCTAAAGAGCATTATAATCCCAAAATTTGCTTATTAAGTTATGCAAATTACATAAAGAAGACATTTAAGCACAGTGAACTGAATCAATGAGTGCATTATGACATATGGGGCTATTTAACTCTCTTTAAAAGGAATAATAGTGGCTAAATCTCACAAGTTAATGTATAATTTACAGTACAGAATATTTCTTATATATATTTGTACATGTCTTCATTCTCCGACTCATCTTCTAACAATGGCAGTGCAACAATAGATCTGTGCAGCGCAAAACAACATATAAAGCCAGAATTTAACGGAGAAATTAAAGCGTAAACTCACCATTTTGTCGTTTTTCGCAGGTGCTGTAGGCGCTGATGTGTGCTGATCTCACTGACTGCAGAGAAGATGGAGGTCGCTGTGAGAGAGGCTGCAGGAGGGAGTGGCTCGTGACCAAAAAAATAAGCCTTTGTGTGAGAATAACATTCCAGACAAAATGAATGGGTGCTGTTAAATCATTTATTAGAAATTGGATCTGCAATAAATGGTTGCAATAAATCTGTCCAAATGCACAGACACTATAATCTAGATCAGTGCGGTTTGTGTAATTTTATTAAACTGACCTGCAACCTGCATCCTACAAATCATTTTGCCATTCGTGATTGTTTTTCGAACCGTAAATTTCCATAATCTGACTGAAAACAATAATCAATAACATGCAAAACTACTGGGTAGAATTTATATTGACGAATGATTTACAATAGATGTATTTTAGTGTATTTCACACAGTGATCCAGACAAACGGAATGTGTTTCAAAACCTAATAAGCTGCCTTTGCAGTATCTTCTAGGCTAGGGTATAATAAACCGGTCTATGCTGCCTAAGTAGTCAGCTCACAGGACTTTACATCACCGCCAGCCGAGCCACCGCCCGATTCTGCTGCAGTGTGATGGCGTCATAATGCTGCAGACTGACGTCACCGCAGAATAAGAAATAAATCAACACTAGACTGTTCCAAAAATACCATTTATAGATTTTAAAACCTTTCTGCTTTTGAAAGAGAAGTTTAACTGACTCGATATGTTTTTTAAATCATTTTAGAAAATCTAGTTATAATCATAAAATTACCCCCAGGGATTATTCAGACATCAATGGCATGTATATAAAAAAAAACTTGAAGCGTTCTGGTGCAAAAAAATGCCATTTCTATATTGTTCTCATAGCCTAAAGTAGGTCAGATCCTGACGTGGTGTCGCTCTATAAAAGCGGTGAGACTCGAGGATTTCTTGCAGTTACTACATCGACTCTTCGCCGTCGAGAACAGTAACGCTGTTGTAGAACATTATCTTGTTTCCAGATCATTCCTAAATAGGCCTATAGGAAAATGGTGAGTAGCTGACTAATGCATTATTATTTTATAGGCTGCTCTCTTAAAAATAAAGGTAAAAGGGGCGGTTTAATAATCTGAAGAACCTCTATAACCTTTTGTGGCATTGATGGAGCGCAAATAAAGAACCTTTCTCTTTAAGACGCTTTGCTGAAGACAGCACACGAATAATAAAACAATTTCAGAGCGAATTGTGCGATTAAGAAAGCTATTATTAGCCAACGCTTAATATGATTATAATTGTTATTTTTAATATGCATGTGTAGTCGCAGATTCTCCTCAGCCCTGGCGCGAGGCAGTACACCGACATCTTCTCGATAGATTGATTCCTGCTGAACATTCAGGCTCAAACGTTCACATCAGTGATAATATTTTGGTGGAGAAGTTAATATAGTATTAAAACAACACGATGTAGACAGTACAAGTGCACAAATAGACGACATTGTATAAAATCTCCGTCTCTTAACTGCGCCTGTAAATTTCAGACGACTTAAATACCATATAAATCACCTGCACGTGCAATCAAGTAACATATGATTCTATGCAGAAAAGTGTGTCCTATAGCAATGATTACTGTACTGTGAAGTCTAATGATGAGGGCATTGAGTGCACGCTAATCTTTTAGACAGCCATAATCTCATTAAAATGCATTAATCTGGCCAGTTAAGCTCAGGACACATATGTTGTAGCCTCCTTCATATGATATAGAATTCTTAAACAATGTTTTAATACATTCATACTTATTCTCATTGACAGAGTGAGGAATACAGCTCTCTGCCTTTGTATGGTCTGCACTTATATTGCATATTCTGTACATTGAAATGCAGTAACGCAGTGTTAAAGCCATGTTGCTAGGCAAGAAACAGAGAAGAGCGGATGGAGCTTGGGGTTTTAAGTAAGAGAGGAGGAGGAAGGTGGCATGCATGGTTGCTCAGCCCAGGATTTTCACATGATGTCTCGCCTCTTGCCATATTTTTCTCAGTTTTATATCTAATGCACTGAATTTATGGATGCACTGATATGGACATTTTGGCCGATACGATAATTCTTTAAATTTGAAAACTGCTATACTGGCTGATAAATCTAAATCCACATTTTTATATAATTTTTGAGAGCCAAAAGTCTCACCATTAAAAGCCATGTCCCAATCACACAATCATAATGTTCTTATTATAATTTTATGCAGCCTATATGACAGACTTGCGATGCACATGTTGAACTTAACTGTATTTTTCTTTTTGTGTGTGTGACTCCAATCATATTTCAAGCAATTCAAAACCGTCATGGTGAACAGTCAGCATCTGAAGAGTCTCAGCTGAAGGAAATTATCCATCATTTATCGGTTGCCATATACAGAGTGTCTATTTACACTAAGTGGAAATAGCGTACCTTGTTGGCAAATGCTATTTACACTAGCTCTGCCCACTGATGCAAAGAAAAGACGCAAAGAAGTTAATGTTTTCAGTGGTGCAGCTGTAGCGAATGAGCCTTGCAATAATGGCTTTTGATGCAATCGTCATGGGTTCAAATCTGCCTTTTGCCGAGCTAGTATTTATTTTCAATAAAAATGAACATAATGTTCTAAAAGTGGAAATTAACTCTGAACGAGTGTTTAATAATAAGTGTAATAATGGGGGGGGTATATGCCCATATGGCAGCATCCATTTTATTATTTTAATAAATCTATGATATTATTGCATCCTGTTAATGTACAAAAATACTGAGTTGCAAATAGTATCTGCCCATATAAAGTATAGATAGCATCTAATTAGGGTAATATTTACTCTTATTGCAAAGAACTGATACTTTTACATGTGGTAAATAGAATTTATCGCCATTTTCATCTAGTGTGACTAGCATATCACTAAGAAAATGCTGCTATTGTCACTTAGTGTAAATAGCATATATCGCTAAGAAAATATGCTATTTTCATTTTGTGTAAATAGCCGCTGCCTTTAAAACCTTTAATCGGCCAAATTTTAATACTAACATTAAAAATTAACATATCGGCCGATACCAATATGGTGGCCGATATATCGTGCATCCCTAACTTAACTGCAATTTGTGTCCGATCTTACCGCACCTAATTCACAGTTGCAATATATTATATATTAGATTTGAAGGCTCTAACTAATTGTTATATAACATTAAAACAGTTGCTTTTCTTCTTTACAACAGCGCGAGTGTATTTCCATTCATGTGGGTCAAGCCGGCGTCCAGATTGGCAATGCCTGCTGGGAACTTTACTGTCTCGAGCATGGGATTCAGCCGGATGGACAGATGCCCAGTGATAAGACAATCGGTGGAGGGGACGACTCGTTCAACACTTTTTTCAGCGAGACAGGAGCTGGCAAGCATGTACCCAGAGCAGTGTTTGTAGATCTGGAGCCCACTGTGATAGGTTAGTATTTGCCTCATCACCAGTCTCTTAAAGCCAATTCACACTGCAGCGACAGACGGCAAACGATACTGACAGCCACCAGATTGCAGTGTCACTTCTCAGATATTCTGTAATCCAACAAACGATGATTGAACAGAAATCAAGCGTCGACCAACACCAACAGATGCCGACAGGGGTAACATTGATCCAATAAAACCCAACAAAGTATCTCAAAGTATCTCGGTTGGTGTCTGTCAGTGCAGTGTGAATCGGCCTTCATGGTCAGTGCATGAGTTCCTCACGGCTTTCGTTCTCTCCACACTGCTTTTTTGCGGTTCAGATGAGGTCCGCACTGGAACTTACCGTCAGCTTTTCCACCCCGAGCAGCTGATCACTGGAAAGGAGGACGCAGCAAACAACTACGCTCGTGGCCATTACACGATTGGCAAAGAGATCATTGATCTTGTTCTTGACAGGATTCGCAAACTGGTAAGGCGTCACTCAGCCTGTTCTCATTCAGCGTTTGTTTTTATTTGAACTTATTATATTTCTATCCATTCCTCTCTCTTCGTAGGCTGATCAGTGCACTGGACTTCAGGGCTTCTTGGTGTTTCACAGCTTTGGAGGAGGAACTGGCTCTGGTTTCACCTCTTTGCTGATGGAGCGTCTTTCTGTTGATTACGGAAAGAAATCCAAGCTTGAGTTCTCCATCTATCCAGCTCCACAGGTCTCTACTGCTGTGGTGGAGCCCTACAACTCCATTCTTACCACCCACACCACCCTAGAGCACTCAGATTGTGCTTTCATGGTGGACAATGAGGCCATCTATGACATCTGCCGTAGAAACCTTGATATCGAGCGTCCTACCTACACCAACCTCAATAGGCTAATCAGCCAGATTGTGTCCTCCATTACTGCCTCGCTCCGATTCGATGGCGCCCTGAATGTTGATCTTACAGAGTTTCAGACCAACTTGGTGCCCTATCCACGTATTCATTTCCCTTTGGCAACTTATGCTCCTGTGATCTCCGCTGAGAAAGCTTACCATGAGCAGCTCTCAGTGGCTGAAATCACTAATGCATGCTTTGAACCATCGAATCAGATGGTCAAATGTGACCCACGTCACGGGAAGTACATGGCCTGCTGCCTGTTGTACCGTGGTGACGTTGTGCCTAAAGACGTGAATGCTGCTATTGCCACCATCAAGACCAAGCGCAGCATCCAGTTTGTGGACTGGTGTCCCACTGGTTTCAAGGTTGGCATCAACTACCAGCCTCCTACTGTTGTACCTGGTGGTGATTTGGCGAAGGTGCAGCGAGCCGTGTGCATGCTGAGCAACACCACTGCTATCGCCGAGGCTTGGGCCCGGCTTGATCATAAGTTCGATCTTATGTACGCTAAGCGTGCCTTTGTACACTGGTACGTAGGTGAGGGTATGGAGGAGGGCGAGTTCTCTGAGGCTAGAGAAGACATGGCAGCTCTGGAGAAAGATTATGAGGAGGTGGGTGTAGATTCAGTCGAGGGAGAAGGAGAAGAGGAAGGTGAGGAATATTAAGATCACTTTTACCAATTTATTTGATTTATCAGTTCTAGTCAGAAATGTTAAGGTGACAGATCAAGTGAGCATTCAGTTTGTCTATTGCAGTGTAGAAAAAGTGTGCAGTAAACATTTGTTCTTTACATCATGTTAACCAGCAGTTGATGCTGCAATGATCAATTTAGATTTTTAAGGCATATTTTATGGTTTGTCCAAAAACTGTGTATAAAACAAATAAAATTATGCACTGACCTTTCCAGCATCTGCAATAAATTGATCATTTGAAGACATGAGTTATGTATGCTTTTACTCAACCCATCATTTAAAAAAGAAAAACAAGTTTAATTAGGTCAAATTGTTTTTTTGTTTGTTTGTTTTTACACACATCCATAAAGAAACATTAGTTTCAGGTTTTATATTTATTTTCAGTCTTTTTTTTTATTTTTTTTTTTTTTACAAGTTCCTTAAATTACAATCACTCCTTAAATCTAACAACCTTGTTCACATTTATTTTATTCACTAAATATCAAAACTACCAACTTGAAATATTTTGTATAGTATACCATATTTTGAAATTTCCTTAATATGACAATAAGACAAAATGTTTAGTTTAAGACCTTTGAGGATTTACTTCAAAATAATGATTTACATGAAATATCAATAGATTCCCATTACAAATTGTATTAAAGATTACTTTTACAATATAATACAACAACAACTATTACACTAAAATATCTACCATTTACTAAAAGGTTAAAAGATATATAAACAAAATGGAAGTGTAAAATGTAATTTAAATTGCATTTGTTGTGATGTGGTACTGTGATGCTCCTACCCTTATTCTATCATACACATTTTATTTTTCTTTAGTTAGTAATGTCAAGAAGATTATTGATCATGAATTTTATTGGATATTTTAAATAACTTCTTACATTAAAGCCAGCTTGTGAAGTATAAAGAAGCATAATTACTTGATTTAATAGTAAAAATATGTTTGCAAAACTGGGATTCTAAGAACCAAAACCCTATAAAGCAAAAAAGCCAAACACAGTTGCAGTAAAAATGATTCAACCCCCCGAATTGCAAGATATTTTGGTGTTTTGAACTAAATTTGGTTTTTGGTCCCTTTAACACATTTTGTTGACAATAAGTAATGTTTCACCTAAAACTCTCATTAGTATACATAGGCTGGTAGGGTTAGAATAAGTTGACATGTACGTGCAAAGTTACTTCAGTAGTCAGTAGGATATCCATTGACCATCACAATAAAGAGTAAGCAGATATTAAGAAGATAGTCTACTAATACTCTAATAAGAGTAAGTTAACATGTAAATTTACTTATAGTCACAGAATGTTAAAACTGGACCATCAAAATAAAGTGTTAAACAAAACGTTACAAAAAACATATCATTTAAAGTTTATTATTACACATTTGAGTGTTTCTGAGAATAAGTTTGTCAGTCAAAAGAAAAAACAAAGGAAATTAAAACATCCATGTACAAAATGATTCCATCCCAAGAAGTGTTTTGAATAATGCACTTTTTATTACCTCCAACAAATGCTGCCTGTACTGTAAGTACTTACAATCTTGACACCTCTCCAGTCGGCCAATTCCTTTGTGCAAAAGCTTCCAGCTAATTGATCCCCAAACCCAAGCTAAGGTAATATAGTCCTCAAATGAGGTAAACCAGGTAATCAGGTAAATGGTCATCAAACTTCAGTGTATGAAGTATGAACTGAAGGCATCACATTCGAAGGTCCCATCCTTCAAATCATCCATGAAGCCGGTCACATGGTCAAGATTTACAGTTCCTGCAGCATCAAAGCAACCCCATAAAAAGACTCTGTTGCACTGGTGTTAGTTATGAGCCTTGTCTTTCGTGTGCCAGACACACTACTGATCCATGGGTCCAAAAAGTTCCAATTCAGTCCCAGAACTCCACAGGCCTTTCCAAATGTCTTCTAGACTATTCAATTCAGCCTTTTTGACCAGTTCTTAGTCAAAGCAAGGAGCACTTTTCCTAAAGTCCTCACAGAAATGTTTTTTTCGTTCTTTCATCAGGCCATCTTGCAAGTCTTTAGCTATAAAACAAAGGTTTTTCTCAGGTGCTCTAATCAAACAACATTTCTTCTCTTAGCTTGTGTAAGCTCTATAGTTTTGGCCACATTCGCTATTCAAATAAGAATGTCACATGTGTCATAGCTGAAGCTGTAGAGTTCACATACCATAACAGTGATGTAAAAACAGCAATATTATATAATTAAGACAGCTGTCTTAATTTTTTTTTTTATTATATAGGCCACGTACACACTGTGAAGGCCAATTCACACCGCACATCAAACGGGAAAAAACAATTTGGCCGTTGGATTTAGGATTGGATGAAAAATAAGTCATGTTCACACTGCCCCAACAGACACAAAGTTAGAACAAACACTGATTGATGTTCAATCATCCCCGACCAACGCAAACAAACTCCAACAGGGCTGATCCAACAAACGAGTTTGTTGGCATTTGTGTGCTGTGAATTGGCCTTGGAAGTTTCAGGAGTGACAACCAGTGTGCACTATGTGTGTAACAATCACTCTGAAATTGCGATGATTGATAGTGTGGTAACCACAGCAACATTTATTTATGTTTAAAAAAGCGATGGAATTTGTCCCATACTTGGAATTTGTGCTCAGTATTTCACCGATCCAAGTGCGCGCACACAGCAGTGAGTATTGAACACACACCTGGAGCAGTGGCGCCTAGGGAGCGATTGGGGGTCAGGTGCTTTGCTCAAGGGCACCTCAGTTGTGGGTAATGAGAATGTTTATTCACTCCCCCCACCTACATTTCCTGCCAGGACTGAGACTCGAACCAGCAACCTTCGGGTTACAAGTGAGACTCTAACCATTAGGCCACTACTGTAATGGTTATTATAAGCATTTTTGAGCTTGTTTGAGCATGGCTCATAAAGGGATCCAATTTATAGAGTTAATAAAGTAGGCAGGTGCAGGTTGTGATATTTCTTGTTTTCAATATAAATCTCAGTACTATGGGTTTGTTTTTGACCGCAGTTTTTTTGTATTTGCCCTGTGATTGTCTTGCACCGCGCACAAATGAAGGGAGATGGATCTCTGATGTAAGTTTAAGTGTCACAAACAACTAGTTTTTCCACTTCGTGTTCTGTACACACTGTGCAGAATTAATCTGTCACTACCTGCTTTTTTTGGGATGTAATTTGGTTGTAGAATGCGTTTTGTCACTCCTGTAAATTACTCTACTCTGTGTGTACAGAAAAGGATTACGCATTAAAAGCTTATATTGTTACAGTCTCTGGGGGCTTTTGATTGCACCTGAGACATATATATATATATATATACACACACACATACATACATATATCTATCTAGATATATATATATATATAGAGAGAGAGAGAATAAGATTCCCAAAAACAATGGAAATGTGGGATCTCATCATTACAAGCCAATACAATTATGAACAGTGTAACTTGGTATAAAGCAAGTGGTCTTCATGTCATACAGGATTTCACAATTTGGTAATAGCAATGAAAGACAAACGATAAACTTATTTGGTATAATCAGTCTTGACCAAGTATTCGTGAGTTGAATACCCGGAATTATCCATCAAGAAATTTATTTTTTTATCGTTAAATTGTTACTACAGAGTAATTGAGAGCAAAATCAAAATAATTTCAAACACTTTCAAGTTCACACAGTTTGAAAGCCACAAACTTTTCATTTTTGGTCCTTCAAATCCTCATTAACTTTTACCTTTACTCGATGCCACGCGTTACTAAGCACTCCACGCAAGTTCCAGATAGGGGCAACAGTATCTGGCTGCATGTTGTAACTACTGTCCACTGCTTTGCATACAATCTCCAGCTCCTGAGCTCTATGGGGAAGTGGGATGTCTATCTCCCATAGCTTCCAAGCCCAGGCTTTTCCAGGTGGTGGAGCAGGAGCAGGGTGTTGTCCCTTATCACCAGTGCGAAGTTGGGCTACATGCCACGTCTTCCCACCATCTATTGACACGTCTACTCTGACAACCTCTCTTCCTCCCCCACTCCATGCATAGCCTTTTACAGACATCTCCCCGTCACTGGCGTCTACTGAGGTTCCCTCTGCCGGATGAGTGATTGCCGACTGTATGGGGAGTTCCTGTATGGCTGGTGCCGATTTAAAGTCCACAGTGTCCCAGTCGGTACCTGGAGAAAAGCCTTTGTAATCATTCTGCTGCCAGTGACTCTTGCTCTCTTCTTCACTGACAACAATTTTACCCAACCACTTGACGTTGCGGGCTCCAACAATTCCAGGTACAACCACACGGACAGGGTACCCGTGGTCAGGCGGTAAGTCCTCCCCATTCATCTCATATGCAAGAAGAACATCGCCTTCCTCACTCACAGCCTTGTTCAGTGGAATAGATGCGCCATATGCAGTACCAGACACATCCTTGTCCAGTCCTTCAAACTGTACATGATGAGCCTTCGCTGCTACCTCTGGTCCAAAGCCATAGTGCAACAGTACATCCCGCAGACGTGCGCCTGACCACGTAGCATTGCTTATCGCGGCAATGCCCCAGTTGAGTCCTTTGACTTGCTTGACTGTGTTCATCTCAGACCGACGGTTCCCAGCACACTGAAGCGTTGCTGTAATTGTGTGTTTCGGAAAACAAGACTTCAGCTCACTTAGTGTAAGTGATACTACTCCACCAGGGAGACCCTCGATCTCCAACCTGTACGTTTCCGGATCCACCCTGGGCACTGGAAGATGATTCCGTTTAAAAAATATGACTGAGGGGGTGATGTAGTTATCAGAAAGTATTGAAGCAGGTGGTTCGGCATTGAAAGGTTTCAGACTGTTGATCCGAAGAGCAGGGTGACGTGTCGGCTCGGCAGAGTAAGGGTCTAAAGTGTTGGTGCTCTCTTGCTTCTTGAGACTCTCTGTATTAAGAACACCAATTTTATACTCCGAGAGGATCTCTAAAACATGGTCTTGCTCATGAACGGCATATAATGCCCAGTACGGTTCCAGAGCTCCACCTGCAGCCATAAGTATTTTGTCGCCACCGGGGTGCATAGCCACAAATTCAGTAATATCGTAGACTTCCCCTTTATAGGTGACCCACACGCCACTATCAAGGGAGGAATGTTTTGTGACATCTTCTAGGGTGTACACAGGAAGAGCTGAAGTCTGCGTCACTGGTAACTGAGCTGAGGAAGCTGCCCACTCAACCTGAACCAAAACAGACACAATAAAAACGATTACTCAATGACAACTAAAGCCAAGGGCATACTGCAATTTTATTTTATACTTGTTCCTTTACAATTGTTGCTTGTCAGATTGTATGATATGAGCGCAGGGAGATCTTATGCCAAGACAGAGAGCGAGACATCAATGCTCTCTTTATATCGAACTCTATAATCTTAGCTAAGACTTTAGTAATGATTGACAGACAGCGTTTGAAGTTGCAGTTCGTTTTGACATCCTTATTTACACACAAACTTAAAAGGGAACATGACATGCCTTTTTTTACTTTAACATGATCCTTAAAAGTCACAACATAGCTATATATAAGAGCATAATTAGACTTGAAATCTAAGGCTGTGTCTGAAATTGCCCTCTATACCCTTAAACAGGACACTAATTGAGAGAACAGCCATTGGTAGTGGTGTCCGAAACCATAGTGGACGTTATCAAGTGCACTCACTCAATCCCCACAATGCACCGCAATAACGAGTATACAACCAATGTAAGCTCATGGCTAGAGAATACCCATAATGCACTGTAAGGGTTGTGCAGAATTAATTCCCGCCTCTCACCAGAAGATGGCGTCTGCAGATGAATCATCCATCCATTTTCCACACCACTGGTCCAATGTGGCTGCAGCATAACATCATACAGATATAAAATCCTTTTTAATTGATCATTAAATTGCTTAATTAAGGTTTATACATGATAGTTTCCATGACAGAGTTAATATTTTCATTACAACTGGAGCTGCCAGTTTGCTAAGTTTCAAATGATAATTAAACAGCAAGCACAAGCTATGCAAAAGCGGCAGCCCTTCCAGTACGAATTCACTCACTCGTTCTCATTCACTCCTTTAAGTGGACTATATTACTGGACTAATGTAGGGAATAGTGAATAGAGGGTGAATTCGAACACAGCCAAAGTTCACAAGATAGAATGTTTAAATATAAATTGTGACACTTCTAACGCACAAGTTTTATTTTTCATTATTCTATTTATTTTGAACTTTTATAACACAAGGTGCTTTTCAGTTTTGTAACATTTCCCCCCGATTGGCTCTACAAGCATCTAAATCATGGGGTGTACTTACTTTGTCACCCATTCTTCATTTTGGCTTTTTTTTCTTAAATAATGACAGTGTAATATGTCATGTGTTGATGTCCAGGTTCAGAAAGTAAAAATCCTCCTCAGTATTTTGTTCCAATCACCTGGATTTGTTAATTAGCAGAGTTTTTCAGCCAGGAGGTACAACTAGAATTAGTGAATTCAGCTAGCTGTGTTCATGGGTGGAATAAATATATGGCAGGACTTTTACTTTCTGACCCCAGGACTTTGTTGTTCATCTGAGGTTCATCTCACGTTCATCTGAGGTTGCATTTAACTAATTTTAAGACCTGCCAAGGACTTAAAAAATATATATATATATATATATATATATATATAATATATATACACACACACAGTATATGCATATAAAATATATATTTGCAAAACAAATAACATACCAGACCCTTAGTAGACAGATTAGTTTGGTTAATGTGCTTTGAATAAGTTGCCTACATTATTCTTCAGAAAACATGGCAAACCTTTGGTCAACAGGACCAAATGTGCTTCAAACACAGAAAGCATCTCAAATATACACATTTCTGTGACCTGTTTTGTGCATTTTGACAGGGTTTCTAACAGTCATTTTCATTCATTGTGTGACAATACTGTTATTTTTAGTAGATTTCTATATGAATCAGTCAGCTGTTGTAGATATTCTTCCCGTTGTTATATGTTTAGAGATCTTTCTTCTTCTTTTTCTTTTTAAATTAGGGAACATGTCTCACCTTGCTTTGGTGGAGCTTATAGGCTAAAACAGCTCCAGTACCCGCCAGCAGCCCTGCCAGAGCAAATCTAAACTTCGGCACCCTGTCACTGAAGTATTTCTGCCTTCCATGTCCACCAGTGCTCCTCCAGCGAGAGGAAACATGCCCATCCCACACAGAAGAGGACGGGATAATGCTCTTTGAAATCCTGGAACTTAAAGTTGAGAGAAGTTTAGGCAACAATTTAATAATAACAAACATTATTATTTTCAAACCGCCTAATTTCTGAGCAAAAAAGAGAATCTGGCCTTGTCATTTTAACCCTTTACATTAAACAAATCATTAAATCAAGGTGACATTTAAGTGAACCATGAATCTTAGAAAGTTAAACTTTCATATGTCTTATTTAGAAAGCCTTAAATGATAAGGAACAAAGGTTTATTTGAAATGGCAGAAATACCTTTGACTCCTGATAAGGACGACCGGAGCAAGACCTTGGCAAAGCTTTAGGTGCTGCATTGCACTTTCTGAGAAAAGGGTGAAAGAACAACAACAAGCTGTCAAAGTACAATGACACAGTTCAGGCGATCTGTTATGATGAATCCACACTCAAATGCTCATTCAGTTATATAAATGGACAGTGTTGGGGACAGTTACTTTGTGATAAAATTTTCATTAAGAATTGCATTTACATGTATTACAAGACAGATCAATGGAAATAAAGTCCAACACACTGAACTCTTTTTGATTTTAACTGCCACGTCGACCATATAAAACCCCCTTCTTTCCCTCCTCATTCCCTCTATCACATAAGACACAATCAAGACAATCTGTATCATAAATATAAATAATATTCCACAGTGTAAAGGCATTTAAAGCATGTCTTTTTACAGCAAGTTTTTAATTTTAGAAATTGCCTTCAACCATACTAAGATGCAACCCCGTGCATCCTTGCCACAGATAGCGCCGTGTTAGCAACGTCCAAGAAAGAATACAACCAGTGTGACCAATGTAAAGACTGGAGGTTGCCAATCCAGAGAATAACAACTTTTTCTGTGACAAGGAGAAACTGTAGGATGAGTCATCATTTAAAAGCAATAGTTTAGGACAGCATGATATGTCAGTTTCCAGAATGTCCTTCAGAGTAGTAGAGAGTTACTTCAGGACAATCCCAAAACATATGCTACCAAACCTCGTGAGCAGAAATTACAATTGGAAGATGAGGAAAGCTTCATTAAATAATGTATTCTAGGGGCAAGATACAGCCGATGAATCAATTTGAAATTAATTAATTGATGGTTAGGGTTTTTTGAAACAAGTTTACGATTGGCCCATATTGAATCCCAACAGATATCATCATTATTGTCCTCTATTTCTGTACCATATAGATCTCTGTACCAGACGTGTAAAATTGGTGACTGCTTCTAAGAACAAGAAACAGAAAGAAGATACTTAACTCCTCATACTTTTATTCATTGTCAAAGTTTTGTGCATAGCAAGACAAAAGATATTAGTACCCCATGGAACCCTGTATGCGGTCATGGCCGATCTCAGGTGCAGATAAAAGAAAAGGGAGGTCTCTGGTAGACAAAAATCATTAAATGTTCGAAGACCATTTTCCAGCTAAAACACAAATACCTCTATCACTCCATTCTGAAAAAACTAAAGGCTGTAAGGAGACTATGATTTTGAAATAAGGGAGTGCGAGAATGCCATTTAAGGTCATTGTGACAGAACTTTGAAGCAGCACACCAGATAAAAAGATATTATTATTGGTTTTTATTGGGCCAAAACGCAGTTTCACATTTTCTTTAATGGAACATTACAATAAATTAAATATTTCTGTAAGGGAATACCAAATTAAATTCAACTGGTTGCCAAGATACAAGAGGAACAGAATTCAACCACACTGTAAGAGGTCGCAAGATAAATGCCCAATGATAAAACTTAAAGTTTGGTAATGCAAACACCAGCATCTTTGCAACATTGCATTACAATATTGCGTTACTCCCTTAAAAAAGTAAATAATTGGTTTACTTAGTTACATTTTATGAAAAGTAATGCGTTACATTACTTTTGCGTTACTTTTTCTCACCTGGGCTGAGCTTTATTGTTTGTTTTATTAATAACAAAAAAAGTTCTATTTTTGGCAAATATTAAGGCTCTTTCACACCCAAAGTGAAATGAATAAGCCTGTATGCCTGTATACATATTTACGCCTGTACAGTAGAGGGCGCAGCTCAAACAAACCTTTCTGCTGTGCTGACATTCTGTATTAAAGAAGAACATCATGCAGGAAGTTCACCGTTCACATCACCATTTTCACAGATTTGCATTTTTGCAGTTTTGCAGATGACAACGGAATCGTTTTCAAAAACCTGCACTTTGAAACACGTTTTTAAAAGTTCGCATTTTCAGGTCGTTGTCGTGTAAATGAACGGCCAAAACGCATATAAAGTTTTCTGTTTTTAGTTGAAAATGGTGTCATGCAAAGGAAAAAGGAAAAGAAATGCGTGCTGTTTTGGGTGTGGTCAGAACTACAGGTTCACCACCAATCCAAAGTCAATAAACCAATTCGGAGCAGACATCACTTGCAGCTGCAGAAAAATAGTGGTAGCAAGTGGCGGAAAATGTACAAAATCCACAGAATAAGAGAAAAATGATCACACGCTCATCATGTACATCTGTGATTGGCTACAATGATCAACGGTTCAAAAGCACGTTGTAAATAGACATCAATGACGCCTACACAGATACACACTGGAGCGTTTGAAATCAGGCATTTATCAGCAGACCGGTGCTCTATTTCCCAAACGTTGATCATTGTAGCCAATCACAGACATGCGTGAATGGCCAATCATAGGCGCTCAAAGCTTCACATTTGTAAAATTTCAGTACCGACTTGGTATCGAAGTCAGTTCTTTTGACAACACTAATTCAGAATGGCATCTACATTGATTGAGATCTAATTAGTAGAGAGTGCAGGACAAGAAATGGGTGTATTTGATAAGGAAGAGATCCAATTATGTAAACAGTTCTGTAAGCAGACAGGACAAAACATCTAACGTGTCAAAACAAAAGTCTTGCAGCATAAAGGCCCATTAAGACTTTTATAATTATATATTTTTTGAAAATTAAATATTTAAAATGCTAAAATAGAAATCAAAATCCTAGGCAATGAATGCCAAAGAATGGGCAGCTAAATATGATTGTAATATCTAATCAAGAGGTCTTCAGCAATAATGCATCAACCTTGAGAGACTTCCCTTATTTTAGGGGCCTATATTCCCTATAATGAAAACAATGCGAGCAAAGTTTATGAATTAAAAGGAAGTGTTTTATATGAGGTTCAAAGGGTTCCTTCCTAAATTTACCTTTCAGTTTACCTGCAATATATTAAATATGAAACACTTGATGAGTTTAAAATATAGTGCATGGATCCCTACAGACTAAACATCATGACTCATCAAAACTTCACATTCGTCTTATCACTGCAACCACATGTAAGTCTGCTGGGTTATTACCACAAAAAAAACTCCTAAAACCAATGAAAGGAGAAGTCAAGCAGTAGTCACTTAAAGCGCCGAATATCGCAAAGAGCTAAACTTTGCAACATTCATTTACTCACTCCAACATCAGATATCAGTCTATTAGCTTTATATCAGCGATGCATGCTCCGAATGGGCTACTGGTTTTAAAACGGTTTAGGACCCACCATAAACATATATTTGCACATGATAAGAAGAGAGGCAGCAGTGTTAAGCAGAAAGAGAAAAACTCTTGGTAATAAAGATCAAACTAGAGCCACAAGCTCTAGCCACCAAACAGCCATGTGTTCATGAAATGGAACCAAAGAAAGTTTAGGTTTGAAATAAACCGCTGATGGACTGACATGATTGCGTCATAATGGATTATACACTTGTTTTGGTTCATGCAGTTCTTGTGTACAGAAAACACTGAACTTGGTCTCAGGCCCAGCAGTGTGGAATCTTGGTTTCTCAGCATTTTCATTTACTAGGCCACATAAAGGGCCAAAAACAAATCCCACTGTCTCTATTTCAATATACTACAGGCTTATATTTACCGATATTAAGCCAACTTTAACATTAGACTATTAAACAGTGGATTGAAATGAGCAATGCTGTAATTAATTGTGTCCAGGGATGTTTTGCCACATTCCTGTGACTGAAGAGTGTTCCGAGTTGAATAGGGTGTTTTCACGACACATCATCAATCCGAAAGTGAACGTAAACAATGCTGAACCAAACTCGCAAATTTAATGGATTGTTGCTGTTGAAACTGTTCAGTTATTGAAGTGTTTTGGGCTGTACAAATTGGCTGACTGGGAAAAACATTTGGAGTACCATAGACTGCCGAAAGTTACAACAAATCAAGGAGAAGAGTGCAAAAAAATTGTCTGAGGAAAGAAAGCGTTCGTGGTTGGCCAAACCGAAGCAGGATTTCAAGGGCAAGAATCTTGACATTTGCGTTCGTTCTAATCATTTCTTGTCAGGTAGATGAAATATTAGGCTAATATCTTAAATAATTTTGTAGTGTAATAGTACACACTACTAATGTTGATATTACGTTGCTATTTGTTAAATTCTTGGCTAAAACTCTGATTCTAATCTCATTTCATAAACTACTCCAATAGTACAAGACTTACATATTTTCTGTAAAATGTTACTGAAATTTAGTTACTGGTGCTATATTCATTATTATGGTATTCTAAGTAAAAGATCTGACCTGTATAAGAGCCAGCTCCTATAGATCTTTACCACTTATTAACCTTAGTTTGTCAAAATATCATGCCCTTTCCTGCTTACAAAGTCCTTCTCTATATGATTTCGCAGCTTACACACGGTTTTTCCATGGTTTAGACATCATAAATTAGTCAAACGTCTTCAGTAGTACATTAACCAAGCAATCCATGCTGTTGTTTACATCCGAGTGTCTCTACTGTGGACACGTATCTGGGTAACTGACGTAGGTACAAACGCTCTATAAAGCATTTCCACTTCAATAAGCTCTATCATGACAACTCTCGGAGTGTTTGGCATGTTTATGGATATGATAGTGCTGATATATTTGTTTGATGTTGGTGGAACAGATCTGCTACGCCGCTGCTGTTGACTATTGCTACTGTGGAGCAAGTAGGGGACTTGCTACAGTCAAATTGCCAATACATATACGACATGCTGCTGCTGCTGTACAATACAACATACATGAATTACCCGTAGCAGATCTATACAGGTGGAGCTGGGAACGGCGGAGGGTTTCAGAAAGCATGCTGCACTGCTCTAGTAAATGCTGACCAAGTATTTGAAGGTTGAGCAGCGAACTCATTGGTTCCTGCTGTAAAAGTAGCCAATCAGCTGTAACTTATAAAGAATGACGTGATTGCAAGCAGATTGGGTTAAAGACATATCTGCAATCTACAGCTTCATGACACATTTTGTCCTCAAAAGGTTAGTCCTGAAAATTGTTATTCAACGTGAGAGTGAATCTTTCTTGACCTGTGCGTCCAACACACAACACACTTGTCATTTAGTAGTGAGAAATTAATTAAAGGTGCACTATGTAGTTTTTTTGTCCGCTAGGGGGCACTAAACAATTCAAAATATTAACAAAGGCGTAGATTTATGACGCAGTGAATATGGAATCATGGAACTTGTCGTCATGCAGATGGATCTAATAATATTTATGGGGCAATAATGTTTATGGATGCATATTTTTAACGTGACTGTGGTATGAAGCAGGCCGTGGCCGAGAATCGCGGACGCGATTGATAATGAGAGACAGATATCAGTGTCACACGTGAGTCCCGGGGGATATAAAGAAACAAGGACATTTCATTCTACCGAACTACTCATAAGTGCTGAAACTCTACTCATACAGGTCAGTTTATTTGACGAATTAAAACTGTGAGGTAACGCAGCGCTGTTTCACTTAGTTTAACATTACACTAAACTGCATTTGAGTGTGTTAAAAGTTGTAATGTTATTCTGTGTATTAGTTTGTTGACTGTATGAGACTTAACAGTAAGCTAGATCAACATTAGATTAACATACTGATGATATTTTAACACTTCATCGTGTTGAGCTATATAACAGTCTTATGTAGCCTACATTTGCTTACCTTGTCTAATAATGTGCAAGAGCGCAGTCTCTGTCAAGTCAAAGTTTTTCGCAAAGCTCTTGCCATCTCGGAAACGCCACGCCGATATTGATCCTTGTTTTATTTCTCTTTATGTCCCAAAGTCTGCTTGCCATGGTCCATAATGTTTGACCGAAACAACAGCAGCGTGCCGCTAGACGTTACGCGGCTGTTCATTACTGTGCAGTACAAGCGGAAACCAGGGATAACGCAGATATTACGTCATTGACAGGCGACAAGTGACATGAGAGGGACGGGCATTATTTAAAATTGTGATTTTCTCTGAATTTACAAATTCTTGGAAACATTTGGGATAATGTAAGTACACCGCTGAATGACATATATAACACTGTACAAATGGTTTTTGGATATTTTAATATACATTTTTTACATATTGTACCTTTAAATCAGTTTTTGTTTTCAGTGCCCACACCGGGTACTTTGCTGTCAAAGTCAAACATATGCTTTGCACTTTATAGACAAAAAGAGGGTTAAAAGATAAATAAATGAAATGATTAATATCCAATGATAAGCCCCCACTGAGGTGCATTTAAAAAAAGGAAATAGGTCGTCAATTAAAATAGAAAATAAGGAACACCTTCAAAAAGAGCTACTTTGGAACTCGTTCTAAAATAGACCTTCTTTTATTATAAATTATAACTACTTATCTGTCATAATATGCATCCATGCATTTATTTTAATCAAACGCGATTAAATAAAACATTTATATACAGTGTGCCTCTCAAAACAAACTCATCCTAATGAGTTACGATTCAGTCCATCACGCTACGTTACCCTTCAACAAACGAACATAATGTTGCTTCGAATTCCAAACACTGACGATTTCGCTTTTATTTACTAATAGCTAGGAGAGCGTAGTCTTACTGTGATTAAACTGCAGTCCGGGGAGAAGCAGGATTCGCCATGAGCTCGCGACATCGATCCTTCAGCCGCTTGGAAAGTGAACTGAGACGCACGAGTGTGACGTGGACGCAGCCTGCGGCATCAGCACGAGCACTCCCTTGTTTTTACTATATAAATATATCAGATGTATATTCTTTTGCAGGTATGCAAATACTATTTTCCTCAGCAAATGATAATTTAGCTAATTTTAGTATCACGCATTAAGCATTTGTCATTTTCTAGAACATTCCATATAGGGGAATGTTTAAACGGTGTCACTCCCTCCACTGGTACATTGACGATGGTTATGCATCTTAAATATCTTTTAATGTCAGTTTTCCTTTGTGTTGAAGGGGGTGGATTCTGGAAACCACTGCCTTCAATGTATATATTTTGAGTGATTTATCATGAAGTTATTAATTAATATTTATCTTTCTAAATACTAAAATTATTTCAATGACTTCAACTTATGTTAAAGCATTTATTTTCATTTTCATTTTCAACACTAGAAAATAATGATGTATATTGTCTGTAGGCCTACCTCTGACTGAGAGAAACGTACAACTTACCGGTATGTTTTGGGAAAGTTTCCTGTTCAGAGCAGAGCTCAGATCAACTTCAGCCTTGAAGAAGCTGGGAATCTGTGGCAAGCCATTTCGACTTTTATTCGTTCTTATGAACTTGTGATGTCAACAATTACATTTTCACTAGTTAAAATGTTAATTCCTGATATCAGGAATTAGATTTCCACTAGTAACAACGTTAATTCTTGATATCAACAATTCAATTTTCACTAGTTAAAATGCTAATTTTTGATATCAAGAATTAAATTTCCACTAGTAAAAATTATAATTCTTGATATCTGTAATTGTATTTTCAGTAGGGAAATCTCACTATAGGCTGCCATTCAAACTCTATTGTTGATATCAACAATTAATTTCTTACTAGTTGAAATTCCAGTTTCACATATCAGGAATACAATTCTTACTAGTTAAAATGCGAATTTCTGATATCAAAAATTACATTGTTACTATAGAGCAAATGTCAATTCTTGATATCAACAGTTGAATTGCTTCTAGTAAAAATGTTCATTTTTGACTTTAATAATTCGATTGTCACTAGTGACGATGTTAATTTCTGATATCATGAATGTGATTGTTACTAGTAAGAAAGCCTTTTTAGATATCAGAAATTATATTGATATCAGGAATACATTTTCAGATATCAGAAATGAACATTTTTACTAGTAGCAATTCAATTGTTGATATCAAGAATAGACATTACAACTAGTGACAATTGAATTCCTGATATCAGAAATTCGCATTTTTACTAGTAATGTAATTGTTGATATCAAAAAATGATTATTTTTGCTAGTAAGAATTGTATTTCTTATATGTGAAACTGGAATTTCAACTAGTAAGAAATCAATTCTTCGACAATTGAATTTCGATGGCAGCCTCACCATATTCTAGTCACATTTCACTAACTACAGAAATCAAGAATTCTAGATTTTATTAGTGAAAACGTAATTCTTGGTAACAAAAATGTAATTCCTGATATCAGGAATTGAATTGTTGATATCAAGAATTCATATCCAGAGAATGAATAAAAGACAAAACAGCTTGCCATAGTGAATCATGTGTATCTTTGTATGTGCGCTAAGTGTTCTGCAGACGCCTTGTCCTGACTTTACAGGACATCCTGTCCCTATAGTTCACGGTCCGATCGTCAGCATCGTGATGGAAGGAGATATGCTTCTGACTATCTGTCCATGAGTGGAAAATTACCAGTTTTGTCTAGTTTTCTTAACCATTCAGAATCTTCTTAACCTTAGTAATGACGTAGTTAGTGTACTCTGTATTATTGCTGTGAAAACATGAATGTACCCAGAGCGGTCTACGAACTCCTTGTGAGACTTGAAGCTGGCCTCTGCTGGTGAAACCAGGTTTTTGGTTTTGAAAGTCTCTGTGCTCACCAAGGCTGCATTTATTTACTTAAAAATATGGTAAAATTAGTAATAAATATTCTATTGGATTATATTTGAAAAATGTAATCTATTCCTGTGATCAAACCTGAATTTCCAGCATAATTACTCCAGTCTTCAGTGTCCTTCAGAAATCATTCTGATATGATGATTTGCTGCTCAAGAAACATTTCTGATTATTATCAATTTTGAAAACCATTTTTACATTAAATTTGAATGATTTAAAAGGATCATGTGACATTTTAATAAATGTTGTTTAATAAACGTTTAAATAATAATACATCCTAATATTACTGTTTTCACTGATCAAATAAAAGCAGTCTTGGCGAGCAGAAGAGACGTCTTTCAAACCTGTTAAAAACCTTTAAGGGTTAGTTCACCCAAAAATGAAAATTCTGTCATTAATTCCTCACCCTCATGTCGTTCTACACCCGTAACACCTTTGTTCATCTTTAGAACATAAATTAAGATATTTTTGAAGAAATCCGATGGTCCCTCAATTACCAGCAAGATACTTTCCATGCCCCGAAAGGTACTAAAGACATTTAAAACTTCATGTGAGCACAGTGGTTCAACCTTAATGTTATGAAGCGACAAGAATATTTTTTGTGCACCAAAAAGCCAAATAACAACTTTATTCAACAAATAGTAATGGGCAATTTCAAAACACTGCTTCATGAAGCTTCGAAGCTTAATGAATCTTTTGTTTCGAATCATGGTTTGGAGTGCATATCAAACTGTCATAGTCACGCCCCCCAGTGGTGAACCATTAGGTGTGTTTGACATCGGCTGTGGCTGAATGCAACTGTAGTAGCCATGTGCAGAAAACGGAGATTGTGGACACTTTCTGCTTCCCGTAGTGACATCTGTGCATACTTTATCACAGCTGAAGTGAAATAAGCGCAATATTTGACTGATACACTGATGCTTCAAAGATATTTTCATTCAATACTTTATTTTTGTAAAAACAGATGCTGTAACCAGTACAGAAATTTTAACATAAGCATATACTATTTAAATATCAATGTAGTGGGGTCTACGTATTTTAATGCGTTTTATTTTGATAAACGTGACAATATAAAATCGCGAGAACATGAAGAGCGAGTTAACTGTTATAAAAATACAGATTTATGAGCATTAGTGGAACTGAAAGCGTTAGAATAAACATGAAACACACATGATCGACTCAGGAGGCTATACAGTAGGTATGGAAAGTATTCAGACCCCCTTAAATTTTTCACTCTTTGTTATATTGCAGCCATTTGCTAAAATCATTTAAGTTCATTTTTTCCCTCATTAATGTACACACAGCACCCCATATTGACAGAAAAAAACAGAATTGTTGACATTTTTGCAGATTTATTAAAAAAGAAAAACTGAATTGATCTGCTGCACTTAAGGTTCCAAAAGAGCACATTGGCCTCCATAATCCTTAAATGGAAGACGTTTGGGACGACCAGCTGACCGTCCGGCCAAACTGAGCTATCGGGGGAGAAGAGCCTTGGTGAGAGAGGTAAAGAAGAACCCAAAGATCACTGTGGCTGAGCTCCAGAGATGCAGTCGGGAGATGGGAGACGGAAGCCTCTCCTCAGAGCAAGACACATGAAAGCCCGCATGGAGTTTGCTAAAAAAAAAAAAAACACCTGAAGGACTCCAAGATGGTGAGAAATAAGATTCTCTGGTCTGATGAGATCAAGATAGAACTTTTTAGCCTTAATTCTAAGCGGTATGTGTGGAGAAAACCAGGCACTGCTCATCACCTGTCCAGTACAGTTCCAACAGTGAAGCATGGTGGTGGCAGCATCATGCTGTGGGGGTGTTTTTCAGCTGCAGGGACAGGACAACTGGTTGCAATCGAGGGATGCGGCCAAGTACAGGGATATCCTGGTGTTGATCTGAAATTACAGCTTTTGTCCCCGTTATAGTTGAATCACAGAACCGGATACCAAGTTGCCTTGCCAAAAAAACATTTTTATTATCATATGTATCAGGCATAGGAGAGAAGATTGTTCTATTGTCTTCAGGCCATCTTCATGTGCTTCTCTGAGGGGCAGGGTGTTACATCAAGCTTATATACCATGACTAGGGATCTTACAATTCCTTTCAAGGTAGAAAAACAAGTTGGTTTCTTTAAAATAGAACGTATGCTTCATACATACACATTCTACCCTCCTTATAGGGAATACTGTACATTAATAGGTGTACATCATGGAACAACTGCATCAGCTGAAACATGTGCTACGTGCAGCCTTTCAGAATACATGTACACACATACATTCCTGTGAAGCCAAAATTATCTCTCCTTGCCTGTGCATACCAAATGACACCAACATGTTCATGCAGACTTGGCTCATGAAGCTTATACTTTCTCAAACACATTTGATTATGAACATATGAATAATATTAAAATAATGTCATTTTAATCTTCACTGGACAAAAACCTTCTCCAGAGTGCTCAGGACCTCAGACTGGGCTGAAGGTTTACCTTCCAACAAGACAATGACTCTAAGCACACAGCTAAAAAAATGAAGGAGTGGCTTCACAACAACTCCGTGACTGTTCTTGAATGGCCCAGCCAGAGCCCTGACTTAAACCCAATTGAGCATCTCTGGAGAGACCTAAAAATGGCTGTCCACCTACGTTTACCATCCAACCTGACAGAACTGGAGAGGATCTGCAAGGAGGAATGGCAGAGGATCCCCAAATCCAGGTGTGAAAAACTTGTTACATCTTTCCCAAAAAAGACTCATGGCTGTATTAGATCAAAAGGTGCTTCTGCTAAATATATATGACATTGTGATATTTCAGTTTTTCTTTTTTAATAAATCTGCAAAAATGTCAAGAATTCTGTGTTTTTCTGTCAATATGGGGTGCTGTGTGTACATTAATGAGGAAAAAAATGAACTTAAATGATTTTGCAAATGGCTGCAATATAACAGAGTGAAAAATTTAAGGGGGTCTGAATACTTTCCGTACCCACTGTACATCAGTCACATGGCATCGTCGCTGTCTCAAGTCAGACAAAATTTCTTACCGCCGTGCACTGCTTCAAGCCAGCCGCCGATCGGTCTGAGCAGCGCTGCATGAAGTCGAACAAGCCTAATGAAATTTTGAAACACTTATGCCACAACAAAGCCTGGTTTACTGAAATCACATGATTTTGGCAGTTTGATTCACGCTCCGAACCACTGATTCGAAACAAAAGATTTGTTAAGCTTCGAAGCTTCATGAAGCAGTGTTTTGAAATCGCCCATCACTAGATATTGTTGAATAAAGTCGATATTTGTTTTTTTGGAATACAAAAAGTATTCTCGTCACTTCATAACTTTAAGGTTGAACCACTGTACTCACATGAACTGTTTTAAATGTTTTTAGCATCTGAAAGTGTTCATTATCTTGCTGTCAATAGAGACTCACTGAACCATCAGATTTCATCAAAACTATCTTAATTTGTGTTCTGAAGATGAACGAAGGTCTTACGGGTGTGGAACGACATGAGGGTGAGTTTTTGTTTTAAAAACTTTAATTATTCCAAACTTTTGACCTGTAGTGTATTTATAATTAGATCTGAACTTTTCAATGCATTTTCACGTATTATAGGTTTCTTGCTTCCACTCTGGGATTCCAACAGTTCATGTCAAGGTCCGAAATGACGCACGCAAAGTTTGTAACTCTTGACAAAAGGTCAATTAGAAACAAAGATATTACTATACTTGCACACAGATGCATCATTAAAAACACTTTCCTGTTTTAATCTATGGTCATGAATATATTTACATTAGTTCTGTCTCAGCAGAACATTAGCATACCGTCTTTGTTAGACAATACAAGGTTACGGAGATTTTAATTATAAACAAAAATGTACAAGTCAACAAAACATTGAATTGAAAAATGTTCACTTATACAAATAACAACAATTCTATCACATGTTCTCAAACAGTCCGTTCTTTCAGTCCAAATGTGCCTAAATAATAAGCATATAAAATCTCCAAATGATTTCCTCCGATCTGAACTCCAGATGCAGGCTCAGCTGTTGCTCTGAGAGCCCATATAATCTTGTGCCGAAGGTCTTCTGTTAATGACTCTACACCGAGATAAAGGCCGCAGACTGAATTGTATTTGAGCGGTGAGTTCAGCATTACGGCTGGTTCATCTTGGCAGCTTCAGCTTTAATGAGAGAGATTAACTCCTGGTTGATCAGGAACACAAAGCGAAGACCTGCAATCTGGACAAAAACAAACAAAGATGTGCTTTATTGACCTGCTTTTATTTTTAAATTCCTTCCAGAGAGTCACTACGTATATGACTGCAGCACATGTTTATTATGCAATAACAGTATTAGGCTAGATGACAAAACATTTTAAAAATGGCAAGATCTTTAGAGTCAATCCCATTATTCATCCATAAATACTGAAAAAAAAACTAACTGAAACTTACCACAACAAAAAAGTGAAAATTCTGTCATTAATTGCTCACCCTCATGTCGTTCTACTCCTGTAAGACCTTCATTCATCTTCAGAACACCAATTAAGAGATTTTTGAAGAAATCAAAAATAAAAACAATTCAAAAAGGTTTTTTTAATCTCCCATAGAAAGCAATGCAATTACCACATTCAAGGACCAGAAAAGTAGTAAAGACATTGTTAAAATAGTCAACATGACTACAGTTCAAAGGAGAACGACAGGGTAGAAGAAATTGTTGAATAAAGTAGTTATTTTTGTTTTTGCACACAAAAAGTATTCTCGTCACTTCATAACATTAAGGTTGAACCACTGCAGTCACATGGACTATTTTAATGATGTTTTTACTACTTTTCTGGACCTTAAATGTGGTAATTTCGTTGCTTTCTAACGAAAGATAAATATTTTAATTTGTTCTGAAGATGAACGAAGGTCTTACTGGTTTGGAACGACATGGATTTCATTTTTGGGTGAACCAACCCTTTAAATTGTCCCTCTCCATACCTCCATAACGGAGTTGTTATTGAGTTTCCACTTGTTTCCAGATAAAACTGGTCGTCCATCAATGTAAATGGGTCTCCGGCCTTCATTAGCGATGAAAAAATCTCCATTATTTTTCAGTTTAATGATCCCTGAAGTTAGAAAACAAACATTATTCCATTTAATTATAAATTCAATGTGTTTATGTAACTCAAAGCTCAAATGTTTAAAATAACATGAATCACGTGAGACTTTAAATACTAGCTGATGTGATGATGTGCTTCACTTACAGCTGACATGAAAAAAAGAAACATGGATTACACTTTATTTCGATGGTCTACTTAAAGGCAAAACACTCGTTATTTTCAGCAGTTTTAACTAAAGTGGCGTTTGGTTTATGCTTGTACAGCCTGTTTCATACAGAGCATGCTCTAGCAGTGTTTCCATGTTCATTTATTAAACGTTTTTGAGCTTGTAGTTTAAGCGCGGCTCATAAAGCAATTGGGTTTGAGTAAAGCGAGTAGACACAGGTGATATTTTGCTCTTACTTTCAGAATGAAGCATTTGGATTTATTGCGGTTTATTATGGACTTGTTTGCGGTTTTTATTTTTCAGCAAGACCTGGCAACACGAATGAGTCAAGGCTTGAACTGCTTTCACTAAGATTTCTTCACCCCACATACACATTTTTTTGGAAATGTGGTTGTCACTACCTGTATTTTTCGGGAGTTAATTCGGTTGAAGAATGCGGTGGTCAGTCCTGTATTTTACTGAACTATGTGTACAGAACAGGATTAAGCACTAAAGGGTGAGCTGACAATCGAATTTAACTTTACAAGATGTAATATAAGTCTCTGGTGTCTCCAGAATGTGTCTGTGAAGTTTCAGCTCAAAATACCCCACAGATCATTTATTACAGCTTGTCAAATTTGCCCCTATTTGGGTGTGAGCAAAAACATGCCATTTTTGTGAGTGTCGCTTTAAATTCAAATGAGCTGCTGCTCCCGCCCCCTTTCCAGAAGAGGGCGGAGCTTTAACAGCTCAACAACAACAAAGCTGGAGAATCTCACACAGCCAAAATGAGGATTGTCAGTAACGGTGTTCAGCCTTACATTGTTCAAACCGGAGTCGACGCTGATGGAGAGACTCAGGAAGAAGTTTCTGAACGGTGAGTGGATAAATGTATGTAGTTGCTGTGGAGTTGATTCAACTCATTGACTAGCATGTGTCGTCATGTTAATGTTTTGTGCAAATCATTTTCGCACCATAATATCTAGCGTCAAGAAACAGGGCTAATCAACTACAGACCAAATAAAAGCACTGTGCAGTTTAATCACGAAATCCATGAATAATGCTGTTGTCCAACCTTGTTTTCTGGAGATCTTCCATGCAGGTCCCTCCAAAGACAGATCTACGTCAATCTGCTTGTCTTTAGTAGCACGACCCAGTGTGATCTGAAATGTGTCAGAGTTTGTTACTGGTTTGTTGCTGAACTGTTGCTTTCAAAACATCTCACACTGTATTAGATGACTAAATATCAAAACAAGTGACATTCATTTCACTTTACATATATATATATATATATATATATATTTATTTATTAGGGGTGTGACAAGATCTCGTACCACGAGATCTCGCGAGACTAAAACGTGACGAGATTTCTCGTCGAGGTGAAAAGTTGTCTCGTCGTGCTATCAGTGTGAGGGTGAAATTATCATTGAAGATGCCCCCGCCACTTTCAAATCGTTTGTGTGGAAACATTTTGGTTTTCCAGAAGAAATAATAAACAGTGAAAGAATAACACACAAGACACAAACAATATGTAAAGATTGTAAGAAAACTATGCCGTACACCTCGGCCAAGGTTGTACAGACTCTTAGGCCGTTCACATATCGCGCACATTTTCAAAATGGAAGCGACGCGGTCGCGACGCGCATGCGGTGCGGCGCACCTGTGCCGCGGCGAGATGAAAACATCTCAACTTTTCAGAATGCCGCAACCGCACCGCAGGTGACAAGAACCAACCGATCATCTTCGACCTTTCCGTAACAAAACATAGAAATCTCAGCCGAACAGCTGATCATAGCTGTACAGGGGGTTGTTATATCTCATCTCCATAAATATATCTAGTAGTAAAGCAATTTAGTAGTAAAATCAATTTATCCCTTGCTGAAACTTCCTCATGGTTGTGGAGAGCACAGTTCATGATTGCATAGCAACGACAGACGCTACAGAAGCGCGAGCTCCCGAACGCTTGCAAAAGTAGGAGGAAGCGACGCGGCCGCGCTTTACACGCTTTTATGGCGCGATATGTGAACGGCCCCTAAAGAGGCAGAAAGCGTCGCTGTTACTGCTGACGGTTGGACTTCTCGGTGTACGCAGAGCTATATAACAGTTACAGCCACACAATCAGTAGTGACTGGGAAATGGTCAACTTTGTACTGCAGTTAAAGTGACACTTAAAGTGTTATTTGAATTTTTTTATTTATATGTTTATTTTATTTATACTGTTTAATTTATGTTCAATCTGTAGAAAGAAGTTCAGTGAGATTTCTCATGTGAAATTATACAGGGCAGAAAACAATCGGTTGATTTTGTGGCAAAACATTTAGCAGTGTTTGCATGTTGTTTCACTGTAAATAATACATTAAAATAGAAGTAAAATGACATGCATTACAAGTTGATTTCAAAATGCACCAACATTTTTGCATTTTATGATTTTCAGTTGAATAAAAGACTATTTTCCCTTCATATGTTTCATTATTGAGGATTTCTTAAAAATACTATAAAAATCTCGTCTCGTGAACCCAATCTCGTGTCTCGTCTCGTGGGATAGGGGTCTCGTCACACCCCTAATATATATATATGTATATACAAATAAATAAAAAGACAAATTTCAAGTGAAGCATTTGACAAAAAGAAGTTTTCAAGTTAAGTTACTTCTGAGAAAAGCTTGCAAAGCAACAGATAGAAGATATTTTGGTAGCACTTTATTTTACAGTTTTGTTCTGCATGTACACACTATGTACTTTAATGCAGTAATCACAATTACAGTGTAAAAATTAGATCTAGTACCTACAGAGGAACTACAGATGCAAATTAGCTGTTTAGCTAACTCTGACACAACATTTGTGTTGTGCATGGTCCCTGTTAAATAAATTAAGCTTAACTACCGAACCATAATCCTAAACTTATGCAGTTACTTTACATTACTCAGTACTTTGTTGTCCAAGTACAAGTGCACACACTGTAAAATGAAGTTTAACCAATAATTTGTTCTCTAATGCAGAGACCTATAGACATTTTGTTGATTATTTAGAGAAAGAAAAAAATACTTTTTGCGGCCACTGTATATAAGTTCCATTTATTTATATTGTGCATATAATGCTACAGCACAATATTCCTGTATATAGCAAATGGTCACTGACCTCTCTAGATCTCATCAGATATCTGACCATTCGTCCACGTAAAGCTGCCAGCGTCTGATTATCAAAGTCTGGTGAATTCATGCCTGAAATAATAAATCACAATCACTTAAGTGATCGCATTAATCTTATAACTATACTGAAGACGTCATTACAAAATCTGACCTGTGATACTGTCCACCAACACCTGCCAACGAGGAAGCTCTTGCTCCAGCTGTCTGATCTCACGCTTCTGATGTCTGTCTGCAAGCATCAGCTCTACAGGAAATGCAACATAACATGTCAAAGTAACACAATAACTACATTGAAACACATTAAAAACAACAAGTGGCTGTATGAAATAACTCACCATGCTCCAGGACTTCATCTCTGCTGTCCCTGATGAACAAGACAAATGATCATGACCAGAGAGAATCATACAAGATTATCACAAAAGTTTTCAAGGGAGCCAATGAACTTTGAAGTCACATTATGAACCAGAATATAGAGGGCTGCAGGGATGACATATTTTGCAGGCCCAAACCTTGCATTTTAGCTAGGTGTGTGATGAGACAGTTGGTTCACAAGAATGACACAAGACGAGTTTTTTTACACAGTATTTTTTAGAAATCCTCAATGATGAAATACATGACTAGAAAAATATTCTGCAGGTGCATTTGAAATGTTTTAGCCAATCTTGTAATGAATGTCTTGTCGTTTCATTCTACTTTCTGAGTATGTAGACAAGTAAAAGACATTACTCAAGCACTGTAAAAGGTTTCGCCACAAACTGACTGAATTCTGTCCATCATCACTGCAACGCTCCATTGAGAACTAATGTTACCCCAAGTATACTTCTTTTTAGAGTCTGCACAGTAGTGAGCGTGAAGGAGCCGCGGTATCAAGGTCCCGCCCACACTCCCGCAGAATCAATCACAAGCACACACCCCTGAACTTTAAGCAGCTTGACTGCTCCAATTCTGATGTCTGCCGATTGTAGCACAACTGAAGGCTTGTTAAAATCAGATAAATACAACTAATAATCACAGTCATATCCTGAAAAAAGCCTGTTGGACCCTCCGTGATGACTTCACTCAGAGAGCTGTCAATCATGACTTCACAGCCCTGTTTTACAGCATCATCTAACTAACTAAAACCATAAGAACTCTTGAACTTACATCGGCGTAATAAAAACTCCCTAAAATGAGAGACAGTCTTTTAAAAAAATAATTTGAAGTGTAATTTGATGGTTTCGTTTGCCTCACATCCCATTTGTTTTGATGGGGAGGGCAGGGTTTATAACCTACACTGCATGGCAAATGCTTTGACTTCACTTTTCAGGACGTGTGCAGCACACCCAGTATGCAAGTACACATAAAATAGGGAATACTTGGAAAGGCAATGCGTACAACTGTGTATGTATGAAGTATACTGCGTTCATGCCATATGATAATAACCGTAATTTCAAGATGACAACATGTGACATTCTACTCAGAGCTGTTCACGTCCTCAGACTGGGAATTATGCATTTCCATGGCAACACTATCAACGCCTAAACGAATCTGCAGCGGTCACGTGGTACAAGTATGAGCTCTCAGAACATTCCCAGCTTACAAGTTGTAATTACGAGCTCAACAAACACGTGACCGCTTTTTAAAAGTTGAAATCTCATAGATAATAATACAGCACTAATGCAGTGCGTGAAAACGTGCTTTCTCACAGCTTTCTAGTGGCTGACGTGACATTTTGAACAGTGTGCAGCAAATATTAAACATTTTAAAAAGTTCATTTGCACTGTGAAAGACTAAGCGTTACTGTGAAGTATTATTTGTCAGTGAACTCATAACACGTGATGGTGTAGCGTTAGGAGAGATGAAAAAATGGCTTACTTGAGTTTGGCATCATCAACCACCTGCTCAGCATCAGAGAAGTTCAGCACTTGCTCTCCTTTAGGCAGAGGTTGAACTATAAATAAATCAGATGTGTTGTTTAAATGACAGCGATCAGCACAAACAGCACCATCAGACTGCAGTGACATAAGACAGCTTCTCACCGCTCTGATCCTCCAGTAAATAATACTGCTTGAGCAGCTGCCAGTGCACCAGCAGATTTTTAGCAGTGCGGGATGGGTAAAACACATTTGGGTGCTTGTTCAGCAAATCCTGAAAAACCTCCAGCTTAGGCTGACTGCTCTACTCACAAACATGAAGCAAGGATCAATTAAATATGAAGTAAACAGAACAGAAGAGATGCATATACGTTACAACAATACGTAGCTATAGTTTCTCAAATGCACGTGATAAAAATTCTGATGTCATTTACTCACAGAAGTGATCTTGGCGAGCAGGGCTTCCTCTGCCTGGCTGAAGAGAGCTTTACTCTGAATAGCAGCGATAGCCTCTGGATGCAGCTGTCTCATGGCCTGCCACGCCAACCTGAGGAACAGACAAAAGCCTTTCAAAATGGACATTCAGTGTCTATGATAGAGTAATAGTGAAAAAACTAAATAAAAACAAGAACTCTGTAAAGTATTTATAAATCCTCATATCATTCTGAACCCTTCCAGACAACAAAATCTGGGGACTTGTTTTTTTTTTCATGCAAAGCAGCAAAGACTCACTGGAGGGGAAGTTCATCTGTGTGGGATCTAATGATTCTTAATAGCACAACCTGTGTGTGCGCTGCTTCAAGAAAGCAAACATACATGTGTTTTTCATATTACTTAAAGGGTTAGTTCATCCAAAAATGAAAGTTCTGTCATTAATTACTCATCCTTGTGTCGTTTCAAACCTGTAAGATCTTTGTTCATCTTCAGAACACAAATTAAATATAATGAAATCTGAGAGGTTTCCGTCGCTCCATAGAAAACCAACGCAACTACCACTTTCAAGGTCCAGAAAGGTAGTAAAGACATCGTTAAAGTAATCCATATGACTCCAGTGGTTTAACCTCGATTTTATGAAGTGATGCGAGTGCTTTGTTTCACAACAGAGTAGAAGAATATGGTCAAACATGGAGGTGGGTCAAGTGTATATGTTTTTTTTTTTGCTGTGGCAGGAAGTAGAAATCTTGACTGTAAGAAGGACATCATGAATTCTTTGAAGTATCAAGCCATTGTTGGCAAAGATGGTGATGCCTTCGGTGCAGAGACTGAAGCTAGAAGATCAATTGATTTTCCTGCAGGACAGCCATCGCAAAGTATACATCCAAATCTACTAAAGCTTGGTTCGGGGATCAGTTGTGAATGTTCTTGAGTCGCCTGTACAGTCTTCAGATTAAAATCTCATTGAAAATATTTGGTGGAATTCGTAGAAAGCAGTGGTAACATGGAAACCAAAGACTATCAGTGATCTGGAAGCTTTTTCAAGCGAGGAATGGGGCAAGATTGTAGTAAAGAGGTAACAGAAGATTCTAAGCACTTACAGGCAGCGTTTATTGGAGGTTATAAATAATAAAAGATTCTGCACAAAATTTGACTTTTGGAGGTTGAATAATTTTGTACACTTGTTTAGAGCCAGTTTGATTGTTCATCAACAGGTCTCAGGGGCAGTCACATGACTGAAAACTATGAATTGGCCAATGCTATAATTTAAAAAAAAAGTCATGATGTTCTCCGTTTCACAAAGATGTTGAACTAACAAAAGGTACATCTTTTCTGAAACTATTATGAAATGCATGTGGAAAACATTCTTGAAATGTTGTCCTTTTTGTGTTTTCATTAGGGTTCAGAACGACATGAAGATGATGACAGTTGAAAAACTTTTCCTTTAATGTTTAAAACAACTATAGCGATACAAGAATGATGCTTTTGTCAGAAACTCACTTCGATATGACCGGATCGTACAGCAGAGCGTACCAGCGCTCCTGAATCTCCCGCAGTGTGAAGCGACAGCTGAATTTCACCCCCAGATGAACTGATGTGAGATCTGTAGTCTGAACATAATGCACATGTACTTCAGTTCAGTTCATCTCTGAACTAGTCAGCTTCTAAAAGCACTGGAATCTGACGGCTGACCTGTAGAACAGCATTGATGAGCAGGAGGTCATCTGTGGGTTTCCAGCGGCCCAGGTCTTTGGTTATCTGTAATGGCTGCTTGTTTTTCTTCATTCGTTTGGACATTGATGAAGGAGTGATCACCATGGTCAGAGGAGGCGTCAGAGCGCTCCCGGACTTTAAACCCTATGGTTCAGAGAGAACAAAAAAGCAAAAGCAAATCAAAGCAAATTTAACGAAAAGGCACTAAACAATTCCTTAAGAATTGAGAAAAGCTCACAGTTACTATATAAAAACCTGTACTGACTGATTGCACCTACTTTCAATATAAATAAAAGAAAATTAAATATATCTTATTATATAAATGATTCAATTCACATAAATATGAGAATGCGCAAACACGCTATACAGATATGTAGGATATTTGTTGCCTGGGACAAACTATATTCAGCCATAAATAGTAACCTTACATGGCACGAGCGCACCTGGTTTTTAAAGAGAATGGGAGATGGCACTGATTGGTTTATTGCACGTTACACCCAACACACCTATAACTCATTAAGACTTGACCATTTTTTTACTGTCATTAAACGAACAAATTAAAAAAAAAACCTGACTTATGTAATTAGTATGAAATGTGCATGTGTGTATGAAATGTGCATTTCTCTCTGGCGCGTTCACTACTGCGAAGATCGCGAGTCAGCATCTCAACTTCAAATTCTCTCCGTTACATCCGTCTATGACTGGCGCATAGCAACGCCTGTTTAGGTCACGTGATACGTTACCGCTAAAAATAAACACACAAGCTAGCAAAATGAGTAAAAAAACAAACGTCTCTGGAAAGCTTCTTTGCGAAGGGGAAACGGCCCAGTGAGGAGACAGGAGAAGAGCCTACGATTTCCAAGAAAAAGAAAGCTGCATTTAACAGACAATACCAGGAGTCCTACTTGAAATATGGATTTATCGCAACAGGTGATTTACACGCACCAAGCCCGCCAGAGAGCGTTAGGGGGCAGAGAGGATGTTACTCATGTTATGTTGTTGGCGCGATGTTACGAGGACGCTGCTAATAAAGTTGCGAGTAAGCCTACACATTGGATTCACGTTTATTATAATATTTAAAAAATACCCCCGTTTTTATGCTGGTCGTATCATTTTGTTTTGTTGTTTTTATCCGCCACACCTTAAAGGCCGGTCCGTGAAAATATTGTCTGATATTAAACCGGTCCGTGGCGCAAAAAAGGTTGGGGACCGCTGCTTTAAACAATTTAATGCATCCTTGCCAGATAAAAGTATTAATTTCTTTTTTATTATTATTACTTTTTTTAATCTTACCCCAAGCTTTTGAATGGTAGAGCAAGCTTTCAACAAATATAAGGAATGGCACGTTAATCAGAAATGTTTCTTGAGCAGCCAATCAGCATATCAGAATGATTTCTGAAGGATCATGTGACACTGAAGACTGGAGTAATGATGCTGAAAATTTAGCTTTGATCACAGGAATGAATTATATTTTAAAATCGATTATTCCAAACTTTTGACTGGTAGTGATTAACTCACCGTTTTTACCGCTCTCTCTCCCTCACACACAGACACACACTCACATACACATTTCCAGTGGTCAATTATACAGTTTAATGATGCTTGACCAGAAAAACGATACGATTCAAACAACAATCAAATATCCCGCAGAGATGTGTAACAAAATACAGTAACCTTCATTACCTTCTTCTTGTCACTGGATGCGAGGTCACTCCCAGGGCATCTGATTGGCTCAATGACGGGCTGACCTTTGACCCGACTGGTGGATTTCGCGAGGCTACTCTCAACCAGTTCATCATCAAACTTCTTTCTCTTTATTGATCTACAATATAATGACAAGACAACTTTGATTTACAATGATAAGTGAAGTAGTACAGTGAAGCAGACGGTAGCAGATGAGCACTCTTCACCTGGAGGAGCTCCTGCGCTTGGGGATCATTCCCGCTCCACTGAAGGCCTGAGCGGCGGTTCTCTTCACAGCAGTGGACTCCTCGTCCTCAGACCTGCTCTGTGAAACCATCGACCCGACTGACGCTCCTGGAGCCACGGCAGAGGGGACGCCCGCCTTTACGTCTACAACACATCACATTATCAAACAGAACACATAAACAACCTGAGAGCGAGAGGAGAGAGTGATGACAGTAATTATTCTCAGTGTCAGGGTTTTCAATCTTTTATATGCCATGATGAACCCCCAAATATGACCCCCTACACCCACCCAATTTATACACTGAAAAAAAAACATTATATAAAGGTGAAAATAGTTTATATTTCCATTATTCTATTTTTTTCTATTCAATACAGTAATGTGCTAATGTATTTATTCACTTAAACTTTATTTATATTAATAATTATTATTATCTAATTTACCCTATTTATCAGATTAACAACCAACTAATTATTTACATTCATTAATCTAATTTATGAACTTTCCCTGGAGCACAGATAAAAAAAAAAAACCCTGGCGTAGAAATTGAAATAGCTGGTGAAAAAGCATCAGACAAGATAGAGCAGGTTACTTTTCATATGAAACGAAGTCTCAGCTTTCATATTCTGTCAATTGTATATTTGCATATTGCATATTTCTATTGGCAAAGCTGAATTTTCAGCATCATTACTCAATACATTAGCCTTCAGTGTCACATCATCCTTCAGAAATCATTCTAATGTGCCGATTTGCTGCCAAGAAACAATTATTATTGTTATTAATGTTGAAAATTGAAAAATTTAACGATTATTTAGTGAATAGAAAGTTCAAAAGAACTTTTCAAGAAGCTTTTGAAACATTGTAGATGTCTATACTGTCACTTTGATCAATTTAATACAGGAATATTAATTTCTTTCATTTCTTTCGAGTCCAAACTTCTGAACGGTGGTGATAATGTTACAAAAGCTTTCTGTTTCAAATAAATGCTAAGTTTCTATTCATCAAATAATCCTGAATAAAATTGTGCACTCCTGTTTTCAACATTAACAATAATAAATGTTTCTTGAGCAGCAAATCATATCAGAAGGATCATGTGACACTGAAGACTGCAGTAATGATGCTGGAAATTCAGCTTTGATCACAGGAATGAATTGCATTTTAAAATATATTCAAATAGAGAAGAAGTTATTTTAAATACTAAAAATATTACTGTTTTATGCTGTATTATTTATCAAATAAATGACGCCTTGATGAGCAGAAGAGACTACTTTAAAAAAAAAAAAAGATAAAATTCTACTGTCCAAAAACTTTTGACCAGTAGTATATGTTAGTTAGCTGAAAAAACAAACTCTAGGAGCATTTTGCTAAATATATGCACTAGTATATTTTTACCCTTAAATCATTGCAAAAATATGATAAAAATGCATTGCATTAATTGTATGAGAAGGAGTAGTTAATTTTAACCTTTAATAATAATACCAGCTGACAGGTTTCCCTGTACGTTTACAGCATTAGTAGAGATTTGTTTCCTTGAGAAAAATTAACATGTAGGCCCAACCTGATATTTAGACTATTTAATCAATGTTGAATCAAGATCAGAACCTTGTATCTATTATTATAAGCTCACAGTCTTATAACATATTAGTATTGTTCTTCTGTTAATATCATGTTCGTGTTGTCTTGCCTTTCTCCATGATCTCCTGATCAGCTGATTAACACTCAGAAACCCGATGAACCATGAATACTGAAAACAGACAGAGAAAAGTGTGAACACAGACCTACACTAAAACAAACACTATTAATACATGAGCACGCTCTACAATGCTAGAACGTCACTAAAATACAGCGCTTACTATGAGTGTTAGCTGTATGTTATCATCATTTACTTGCTTTGTAAGCTCTATCATTGTTGTATCAATCATGATCCAAAACAACACATTGAGACATTAATAGAAAGATTTCACGTTTTACCTTTAGAATGCGTATCGCTGCTCTCTGATTCTGAATATAATACAATACAATATAGTATGCAAATATTACGCAATATGTTATTATTATATTTGATAAACAAAATTAAGCAAGCAGGCTAAGCTAACCGGAGGCTTCTGTCTGTGTAGTTTGGAGCGTTTCCGGGTTAGACCGGAAATGTCGTTCCAGAGAGCAACAAAGCTCTGTCAAAAACAACGAACCACTTTAATTTCAACCAACAGAAACAAGAAATGTATAAAAACATCTCTTATATTGAAAAAAGTAATTTGCAGAATTTAATACGCTACCATGTGTGATGTAAGATCTGTTATATGTATCCCCAATCAATTTTTTTGTTGATGTTTGTTTGTTTGTTCTTTCTCTTTCTTATGTTTTGTTATTGTATGTTTGTATATTGAAAGTTGAATTAAAAAAAACAAACAAAAAAAAAACAACGAAACACTTGAAATAACTGCACTGATTGTGAAATAGTAAATGTAAAAGCTTTTCGCGCTGAATCAACTGAACCAATCTTCTTATTCTTTGGAATTCTGGCATATTATATATTTTATAGGCACTGTTTCTTTTCTTACATAGATGATAGTCTATTCTTTTACTATTTCGGCTTCACACATTGCTGTAAAACCCAAAATCCAGCTTGTGTGTTCCCATCATAAATTTAAGAAAAATATGGACGTAATGTCCGTGACGTCATCCGTAGATTTCTGAAGAGCCTTTTTTGCAGTGAAAAAGCGGCCGTCGCCATCTTGGTAGCGCGTCATCGCGCGTCAAAAATGGACAAAGAGGCGGGACGTGGTTGGAACTGAGGCGCTGAAACCACGCCCACTTAGCGCGACGTGTACATGTTAGCAGGCTAAAGAATCTATCTATATATCTCTGACACTATCTAAAATATTAATAAAGATAAGTAATATCATTTGAAAGTTCTAAAGGTTTACTGTCAATCTACGGTGTCTTTTTTTACGATATAGATGCTCCAGCAACAGTAATATTGTAATTTTTGTGTCGGGTGTTCAAATGACAACACGCAAAATCAAAACGGGACTTCATACCTTTGTAATGAAATAGCGATCATGAGATGAATCCAATCCGTTGCACTGGGTGAAATGTCCACGAGCGTCCATTGAAAAACAAACAACAGCACTTTTTGTCCACAAAAGCGTTAAATCCATGAAATATTGATATGTTGTCCATTGTTTGCATCATATTTCTTATGAATGAGCTGCTCTACATCATCGTTCTTCAAGAAATTATGCAACCCGAGCAGCGTTTATGTTGTAAAACTGTATATGATCGTATACATTAGTCTCACAAACAATGAGGCCGCGTCCGAAGTATAATTTTTCAAAATAGTGCAGCAGTTTTAGTTATAATATCTAAGCAGTGCTTTTGGAGTTTGTGGTGTCTTGAGAGGCATATTCTCCAGCCATTCTCCTGCCAAACTTTTTATGGAATCCCAAGCCTGACAAAATTAAAAATAAATAAATGTATAAATAAATATACAAAGAAATGAAAAAAGAGCAAAAATAATATACATAGAGAAAAAAAAAAGATATTTATACATTTATTTCTTTATTTATGTAGGCTATATATATAGGCTATATCTTTTCTTTTATTTATACTTTTATTCATTTCGACTTTTATTTATTTCCACATTTATTTATGTATTTATTTCAATATTTTCATCATTTTCACATTTATAATTTCTAAATTTCTTTATTTCTAGAGCATATCAAGTTTTTGTGTCAATTACGGCAAAAACAGAATAAAAATAACATATACCGTTTTGAAAACAGCTGACGAAAAGCAAAAAGGAATGTATCTTTCCATAAATTTAATGTCTAATAATACATATTTTGAGGAATGGTCCACCAAAGAAAATCACATTTGGAAGGAGTTTGAGATGTGAGTAAATGAGAATCTTAATTTTGGATTTTCTTATCCTTTTATAAAGCCTTTTTGTTTGAGTTAATTTTCACACACTTTATGTAATGCCGGAGTCAGCAGCCTCAGAAGGACTGGACTAGGTAGGACACGACCTTCCAATTGAGAAACACCCACTGATTAATGAATGAGTGAGTGATTCTGAAACAGACCAGTGCTCACCTGCTGCCAATTAATAATCCCTTCGCGAATGTCCAGACGCTGCTGATCAGAGATATAAAGTTCTGATGTCGCATAAGATTTAGTTATAATAGAGAGAGTTGCTGCTTTCTATCATGTTCAGTATGGATTTGGCAGAGCTCTTTATTTTGATTTTATTGTGCCATCAGTGGGTTTGTAATGGTGAGTTCATGTTTTAAGGACGTTATGTTTGTATCCTGTGTGCGCGTGTAAGGATGGCAAATCCGCTACACTCAGCTTCACTGACATCTTTGTAAAGCAATAGTGTCTCTCAACATGCCTTGAGTTTAAGTACTGTAAATAAGCTAACTATTTTCTTTATGTAGTTGAGATTGCAATTGATTGAAACCCTTCCCATCTCATGTTCTCAAAAGCTGATTTTTCTGTGGTTTGAATTTTGCTCCCCAGGTAACCACCACAATGCAAGTTCAGAGGAGAGTCTGGTTCGTTTGCGTTGGTTGGCTGATGCATCTGAGCTTCTGTTGAAAGGTAAGGAAATGCACATGAATTGGTTTTAATTTATTGGTAATGAATTGAGTCTAAGCGAGTGACCATGTAAGTCATTTGACTAAACGGCACCCAGACAGTTCCACAGGGGCTTTGTTTTACAGCCCTTCATCACTCTTTGCAAACATTCTGTCAGGTAAGAGTAGGTCTTCAGAGCATGTGCTGCAGATCTTTCAGCAATGGCAAGTGTGCCACACTCACAGCTTTTATACAGCTCTCTCATTAGCCATTTATGTAGAACAACACTGTTGCTCAATATTTTCTTGCGTTCCAAACATTTACTAAACCTGGGATTTCTCTCTTATGTGGAACTGAAACAATATTGAGGATTTTTTTTTCTGAAGACCGTTACCATTGACTCATTGTATGGATAAAATAACATCTATTTTGAGGAATGGTCCACCACAGAAAGTCACGTTTGAGATGTGAGTAAATGAGAATCTTAATTTTGGATTTTCTTATCCTTTTATAAAGCCTTTTTGTTTGAGTTAATTTTCATACTCTTGACATAATGCTGGAGTCAGCCGCCTCAGAAGGACTGGACTAGGTAGGACACGACCTTCCAATTGAGAAACCCCCACTGATTGGTGAACTGGTAAGCAATTCTGAAACGGACCAGTGCGTACCTGCTGCTCTGAGTTATAAAGCAGAAACTCTCCCTATTAGAACTAAATGGATTGTGACATCAGAACTTTGTCATGTTCAACATGGATTTGGCGGAACTATTCATTTTGATTTTATTGTGCTGTCAGCGTTTGTAATGGCAAGTTCATGCTTTAAGAAGGTTATGCTTGTTCCCCGTGTAGAGCTTTTGCATGTCTGGGGACGTGTATGTACAGGTTCATGTGCAAGGATGGCAAATCGGCTACACTGTGGGGAGCAGCCACAAAGCCCCATAAGCAGAAACCCTAACAATTATGTAAAGCAATAGATGGGAATATAGTTGAGTATACTTGAGTTTAAGTACTGTAAATAAGCTAACCATTTTCTTTATGTAGTTGAGATTGCAATTGATTGAAACTCTTTCCATCTCATGTTCTCAATAGCTGATTTTTCTGTGGTTTGAATTTTGCTCTCCCCAGGTAGCAGCCACAATGCAAGTTCAGAGGAGAGTCTGGCTAGTTTGCGTTGGTTGGCTGATGCATCTGAGCTTCTGTTGAAAGGTAAGGAAACGCAGATTTGTTTTAGTCTTGCTTTAACGTAAATTTAATGAATGTAGTCTAAATGAGTCTTCAGAGAGCATGTGCTGTAGATCTTTGAGCAATGGCAAGTGTGCCATACTCACAACTTTTATACAGCTCTCTCATTAGCCATTTATGCAGAAGAACGCAGCAGCTCTTTTCTTCTGTTCCAAACATTTACTAAACCTTTTTTTTTTTTTTTTCTCTCTTTGAAATGGGAAAAGGTAACCTCACCCAGGATGCTGAAGCAGTGGAATCCAATTCCCTTAAGGGTAACCTCACAAATGATGCTGAAGCGGTGGAATCCAATTCCCTTAAGGGTAACCTCACAAATGATGCTGAAGCGGTGGAATCCAATTCCCTTAATGGCAACCTCACAAATGATGCTGAAGCGGTGGAATCCAATTCCCTTAATGGCAACCTCACAAATGATGCTGAAGCGGTGGAATCCAATTCCCTTAAGGGTAACCTCACAAATGATGCTGAAGCGGTGGAATCCAATTCCCTTAAGGGTAACCTCACAAATGATGCTGAAGCGGTGGAATCCAGTTCCCTTAATGGCAACCACACCCAGTATTCTAAAGTGGTGGAATCCAAATTGGTCTCCCTACTATCTTCAGTCTAGCTGATGCAATTGCTTCAGATGTTCAGTGATGGTTTGGAGATTGTTGCTAATGGCTCTGAAGTTTGTTACTTTAATAAAACTTTTAATACTACATTAATGTAGTCTTGAATGCTTTTTGGTTAATCTCTGGGTCTTGCTGTCTAACAAAGCTGCTTATAAGTGAATGGCTGGACTTTGGGCTTTGTTATTTTATTGGTCAAGGGTTTAGAGTCCACTTAGGAACTTTCATGATTTCTTAATGGTCACTTTTGCTGACTTTTAGAACGCTAGCTATGATTAGGTGTTGATCTATGCATGCAGGTGATGGCCACATCCCTCATATGACATGACCCTGGAAATTCAACTGATAACCCTCTAAACTCTTTCTCCTTTGGTAACTTCTAACTCAAACTTGATGCTCTAATATGGGTTAAAATGCCTTTTCTTTAGGAAATGTAAAATGAGGTCTGATTGTATAATCCAGTTAAATGAGTTGAAATGAGCTTTATTTTTGTCCCTTTTTCAATCTTGTTTTGAGTGGCAAGTATAAGTTTTTGAACCTTTTGTAAATCTCTACATTAATGCATTTATCAAATCATGTCAGATTGCTTGTCAGTGACTAAGTAATGCAAAACTGTTGGAGAAATCCAATTCCATTCTTTATGGTAACCTCACCCAGGATTCTGAAGCGGTGGAATCCAATTCCCTTAATGGCCATCAATGCTCACTTTGAAATCTCATACTATCTTGGTGAGTGCTAAAAATGTGTTCTATATAATATGAATCTGTTTAGTGTGAATGAAATCCGGACATATTATATCCACCATGTTATGAGACCCACCAGCATCAGTTGCATCACTTTTCCTCCATTCACAAATCCTCTTTCGTGGCCTCATGGGTTAGTAAAGTGTCCATGTGCACACTGCAGAATCAGGTACATTTTGCCTACCCTTTTATGAGTTCTGTGAATTCAGACATACTACTGTTTGTCGCATATATATATATAATATTAGCAAGGCAGTGTGCAATTTCAGACGCAGCTTCCGTTCCCTTAACAGAAGTTCTAAAGTGCTAAAAATAAATCGCGCAAGCCAACTCGATACACCATGACACAAGTTAGATGTTTTTAAAAACAATCCATTTTTTAATTATATTTCAGCATAAACATACAGTGCATTACTAGACAGGTAATGAACATAACTAGCAAACATTCATTCATTCATTTTCTACCTCTTATCCGGGGCCGGGTCGCGGGGGCAGCAGTCTGAGCAGAGATTCCCAGCCTCCCTCTCCCCAGACACTTCCTCCAGCTCTTGTGGGGGGACACAGAGGCGTTCCCAGGCCAGCCGAGAGACATAGTCTCTCCAGCGTGTCCTAGGTCTTCCCCGGGGCCTTCTCCCGGTGGGACATGCCCGGAACACCTCACTAGGGAGGCGTCCAGGAGGCATCCGAAACAGATGCCCGAGCCACCTCAGCTGACTCCTCTCGATGTGAAGGAGCAACAGATCTACTCTGAGCTCCTCCCAAGTGACCGAGCTCCTCACCCTATCTCTAAGGGAGCGCCCTGCCACTCTGCGGAGAAAGCTCATTTCGGCCGCCTGTATCCGGGATCTCATTCTTTCGGTCATGACCCAAAGCTCATGACCATAGGTGAGAGTAGGAACGTAGATTGACCCGTAAATCGAGAGCTTCGCCTTGCAGCTCAGCTCCTTCTTCACCACGACAGACCGGTACATCAATCGCATTACTGCAGAAGCTGCACCGATCCGTCTGTCAACCTCACGCTCCTTCCTTCCCTCACTCGTGAACAAAACCCCAAGATACTTGAACTCCTCCACTTGAGGCAGGAGCTCTCCACCAACCTGAAGAGGACAAGCCACCCTTTTCCGACTGAGAACCATGGTCTCAGACTTGGAGGTGCTGATCCTCATCCCAGCCGCCTCACACTCGGCTGCAAACCGTCATACAGGGACCGGACAGCCCTTAGCAAAGGGCCCCGGACTCCATACTCGCGGAGCACCCCCCACAGGGTGCCACAAGGGACACGGTCGAATGCCTTCTCCAGATCCACAAAACATATGTGGACTGGTTGGGCAAACTCCCATAAACCCTCCAGCACCCTAGAGAGGGTATAGAGCTGGTCCAGTGTTCCACGACCGGGACGAAAACCGCATTGTTCCTCCTGAATCTGAGGTTCGACTATCGGCCTTATTCTCCTCTCCAGTATCCTGGCATAGACTTTCCCGGGGAGGCTGAGGAGTGTGATCCCTCTGTACTCGGAACACACCCTCCGGTCCCCCTTCTTAAAAAGAGGGACCACCACCCCGGTCTGATAGTCCAGAGGCACTGTCCCCCAACCGCCACGCGATGCTGCAGAGGCGTGCCAGCCAAGACAGCCCCACAACATCCAGAGACTTGAGGTACTCGGGGCGTATCTCATCCACCCCCACTGCCTTGCCACCAAGGAGCTTTCCAACTACCTCAGTGACCTCAGCTTGGGTGATGGGTGAGCCCACCTCTGAGTCCTCGGCCTCTGCTTCCTCAGTGGAAGACGTGTCGGTGGGATTGAGGAGATCCTCAAAGTATTCCTTCCACCGTCCAACGATGTCCCCAGTTGAAGTCAGCAGATTCCCACCCCCACTGTAAACAGTGTTGGCAGGGCACTGCTTCCCCCTCCTGAGGCGCCGGACGGTTTGCCAGAATTTCTTCGGGGCCGACCGATAATCTTTCTCCATGGTCTCACCGAACTCCTCCCAGACCCGAGTTTTTGCCTTCACAACTACCCGGGCTGCAGTCCGCTTGGCCTGCCGGTACCCGTCAGCTGCCTCAGGAGTCCTCCGAGCCAACCAGGCTCGATAGGCCTCCTTCTTCAGCTTGACGGCATCCCTTACATCCGGTGTCCACCACCGGGTTCGGGGGCCCGCCACGACAGGCACCGGAGACTTTACGCCCACAGCTCCGAGCAGCCGCGTCGACAATGGAGGTAGAGAACATGGTCCACTCAGACTCAATGTCTCCAGCCTCCCTTGGTATCTGGTTGAAGCTCTGACGGAGGTGCGAGTTGAAGATCTTTCTGACAGGGGACTCGGCCAAACGTTCCCAGCAGACCCTCACAGTACGTTTGGGTCTGCTGAGTCTGTCCAGCTTCCTCCCCTGCCATCTGATCCAACTCACCACCAGGTGGTGATCAGTTGACCGCTCCGCCCCTCTCTTCACCCGAGTGTCCAAGACATACGGCCGGAGGTCAGATGAAACAACTACAAAGTCGATCATCGACCTCCGCCCTAGGGTGTCCTGGTGCCACGTGTAATGGTGGACACCCTTATGCTTGAACATGGTGTTCGTTATGGACAAACTGTGACTAGCACAGAAGTCCAATAACAGAACACCGCTCTGGTTCAGATCAGGGGGGCCGTTCCTCCCAATCACGCCCCTCCAGGTAGCACTGTCGCTGCCCACGTGAGCATTGAAGTCCCCCAGTAGAACGACAGAGTCCCCGTTCTGAGCACTTTCCAGCACCCCTCCCAGAGACTCCAAGAAGGCCGGGTACTCTGCACTGTCATTCAGCCCGTATGCACAAACAACAGTGAGAGCCCTATCCCCGACCCGAAGGCGCAGTGAAGCGACCCTCTCGTTCACCGGGGTAAACTCCAACACATGGCGGCTGAGCTGGGGGGCTATGAGAGCCCACACCAGCCCGCCGTCTTTCACCGCAGGCAACTCCAGAGTAGCGGAGAGTCCAGTCTCTCTCAAGGAGTTGGGTTCCAGAGACCAAGCTGTGCGTGGAGGTGAGCCCGACTATCTCTAGTCGGTATCTCTCGACCTCCCGCACAAGCTCAGGCTCCTTCCCCGCCAGCGAGATGACATTCCATGTCCCTAGAGCCAGATTCCGTGTCCGGGGATTGGGTTGCCGAGGCCCCTGCCCTTCGGCTGCTCCCCAATCCACAATGCACCGGCCCCATATGGTTCCTCCCGCAGGTGGTGGGCCCACGGGAGGTCGGCCCCACGTCGCTCATTCGGGCTGAGCCCGGCCGGGCCCCGTGGGGAAAGACCCGGCCACCAGACGCTCGCCTACGAGCCCCAACCCCAGGCCTGGCTCCAAGGTGGGGCCCCGGTTGCGCCATACCGGGCGACGTAACGGCCTTTGTTTTTTTTGAATCCATAAGAGGTTTAGCAAACACTTAAAATTAATTTGCGGCTGGAATGTAGCAGTTATATGTAACAAGCAAGGTCAAATATAATGTCAGAAAGATATCAGTTCTGCTGTTGTTCATAAACGCCAGTAGATGTTGTACAACGAGCATGTTATGTTGCCGTCAGTAACTTGTGGAGTCATTTTCACTGTAAGGTATCTACTTCAAATCAAGTATGGTTTTCAGGTACTCTTTACACCTCTGCAATAAGCGCTGATAGAATTGAATGATTAAATTCATTTTGAATGATTAAAAAAGCATCAGACAAGACAGACCAGGTTACTTTTGATATGAAACGAAGTCTCAGCTTTCATATTCTGTCAATTGTACTACAACATTCAAGCAATTCAAATAAATATCACTTCAATGCTCTTTAATGTGGTGCCTCAGTTTAAGCGGCACGTGAACCGACACGTTTGTCTTCATTTCTAGTTACAGTACCAAATAAACATCAATAAACATCTGAAGGTATGTTGAAAGACACAGTACAGCTTACTGAAATATATCATGTCTCATACAGTCGTAATCAGTGAGTGTTTCAACCATGGAAAACATGAATAAAACAGCTTGAAAACAATAGACGTGGTTGGAACTGAGGCGCTGAAACCACGCCCACTTAGCGCGACGTGTACATGTTAGCAGGCTAAAGAATCTATCTATATATCTCTGACACTATCTAAAATATTAATAAAGATAAGTAATATCATTTGAAAGTTCTAAAGGTTTGCTGTCAATCTACGGTGTCTTTTTTTACGATATAGATGCTCCAGCAACAGTAATATTGTAATTTTTGTGTCGGGTGTTCAAATGACAACACGCAAAATCAAAACGGGACTTCATACCTTTGTAATGAAATAGCGATCATGAGATGAATCCAATCCGTTGCACTGGGTGAAATGTCCACGAGCGTCCATTGAAAAACAAACAACAGCACTTTTTGTCCACAAAAGCGTTAAATCCATGAAATATTGATATGTTGTCCATTGTTTGCATCATATTTCTTATGAATGAGCTGCTCTACATCATCGTTCTTCAAGAAATTATGCAACCCGAGCAGCGTTTATGTTGTAAAACTGTATATGATCGTATACATTAGTCTCACAAACAATGAGGCCGCGTCCGAAGTATAATTTTTCAAAATAGTGCAGCAGTTTTAGTTATAATATCTAAGCAGTGCTTTTGGAGTTTGTGGTGTCTTGAGAGGCATATTCTCCAGCCATTCTCCTGCCAAACTTTTTATGGAATCCCAAGCCTGACAAAATTAAAAATAAATAAATGTATAAATAAATATACAAAGAAATGAAAAAAGAGCAAAAATAATATACATAGAGAAAAAAAAATAGATAATTATTTATACATTTATTTCTTTATTTATGTAGGCTATATATATATATAGGCTATATTTTTTCTTTTATTTATACTTTTATTCATTTCGACTTTTATTTATTTCCACATTTATTTATGTATTTATTTCAATATTTTCATCATTTTCACATTTATAATTTCTAAATTTCTTTATTTCTAGAGCATATCAAGTTTTTGTGTCAATTACGGCAAAAACAGAATAAAAATAACATATACCGTTTTGAAAACAGCTGACAAAAAGCAAAAAGGAATGTATCTTTCCATAAATTTAATGTCTAATAATACATATTTTGAGGAATGGTCCACCAAAGAAAATCACATTTGGAAGGAGTTTGAGATGTGAGTAAATGAGAATCTTAATTTTGGATATTCTTATCCTTTTATAAAGCCTTTTTGTTTGAGTTAATTTTCACACACTTTATGTAATGCCGGAGTCAGCAGCCTCAGAAGGACTGGACTAGGTAGGACACGACCTTCCAATTGAGAAACACCCACTGATTAGTGAGTGAGTGATTCTGAAACAGACCAGTGCTCACCTGCTGCCAATTAATAATCCCTTCGCGAATGTCCAGACGCTGCTGATCAGAGATATAAAGTTCTGATGTCGCATAAGATTTAGTTATAATAGAGAGAGTTGCTGCTTTCTATCATGTTCAGTATGGATTTGGCAGAGCTCTTTATTTTGATTTTATTGTGCCATCAGTGGGTTTGTAATGGTGAGTTCATGTTTTAAGGACGTTATGTTTGTATCCTGTGTGCGCGTGTAAGGATGGCAAATCCGCTACACTCAGCTTCACTGACATCTTTGTAAAGCAATAGTGTCTTTCAACATGCCTTAAGTACTGTAAATAAGCTAACCATTTTCTTTATGTAGTTGAGATTGCAATTGATTGAAACCCTTTCCATCTCATGTTCTCAATAGCTGATTTTTCTGTGGTTTGAATTTTGCTCCCCAGGTAACCACCACAATGCAAGTTCAGAGGAGAGTCTGGTTCGTTTGCGTTGGTTGGCTGATGCATCTGAGCTTCTGTTGAAAGGTAAGGAAATGCACATGAATGGGTCTTAATTTATTGGTAATGAATTGAGTCTAAGCGAGTGACCATGTAAGTCATTTGACTAAACTGCACCCAGACAGTTCCACAGGGGCTTTGTTTTACAGCCCTTCATCACTCTTTGCAACAATTCTGTCAGGTAAGAGTAGGTCTTCAGAGCATGTGCTGCAGATCTTTGAGCAATGGCAAGTGTGCCACACACAGCTTTTATACAGCTCTCTCATTAGCCATTTATGTAGAAGAACACTTGCTCTATATTAATGGTGAGTTCATGTTTTAAGGACGTTATGCTTGTGTCCTGTCCTGGGTAGATTACTTTAAAAATGTGTTTCACTACAGATTACAAAATACATGCTTTAAAAAGTAACTTGTAACTTATTTCGTTACATTACTCAAGTTTAGTAACTTAATCTAAATACTTTATAATACTATGTGGAATAAACACAAAAAGGTAATTGCAAGTTTTTCTCACAATTCTGACTTTATAACAAAGTCATAATTGTGAAATGCAAACTCACAATTGTGAGGGGGAAAAAACTAATTTTGAGATGCAGTGACCTTTGAGACAATTATAAAATGTCTCACAAACAACTATCACAAAACATGAAACTTGACTCCGCTTTTTCAGACTGTCAGGGTCCGACTCACCAATTGCTGTTTAAATTACATTAAAATTCAGTAATCACTTTGGTAATCTAAAATACTTTTCAGATGTAACTGTAATCTGATTACCTTAAAATGTATCTGTAATGAAATAGTTTCTCAAGTTTTGTATTTTAAATGCGTAACTAAGTTACTTGTATTTCGTTACACCCCAACCCTGTTTGTATCCTGTATGCGCGTGTAAGGATGGCAAATCCGCTACACTCAGCTTCACTGACATCTTTGTAAAGCAATAGTGTCTCTCAACATGCCTTGAGTTTAAGTACTGTAAATAAGCTAACTATTTTCTTTATGTAGTTGAGATTGCAATTGACTGAAACCCTTTCCATCTCATGTTCTCAAAAGCTGATTTTTCTGTGGTTTGAATTTTGCTCCCCAGGTAACCACCACAATGCAAGTTCAGAGGAGAGTCTGGTTCGTTTGCGTTGGTTGGCTGATGCATCTGAGCTTCTGTTGAAAGGTAAGGAAATGCACATGAATTGGTTTTAATTTATTGGTAATGAATTGAGTCTAAGCGAGTGACCATGTAAGTCATTTGACTAAACGGCACCCAGACAGTTCCACAGGGGCTTTGTTTTACAGCCCTTCATCACTCTTTGCAAACATTCTGTCAGGTAAGAGTAGGTCTTCAGAGCATGTGCTGCAGATCTTTCAGCAATGGCAAGTGTGCCACACTCACAGCTTTTATACAGCTCTCTCATTAGCCATTTATGTAGAACAACACTGTTGCTCAATATTTTCTTGCGTTCCAAACATTTACTAAACCTGGGATTTCTCTCTTATGTGGAACTGAAACAATATTGAGGATTTTTTTTTTCTGAAGACCGTTACCATTGACTCATTGTATGGATAAAATAACATCTATTTTGAGGAATGGTCCACCACAGAAAGTCACGTTTGAGATGTGAGTAAATGAGAATCTTAATTTTGGATTTTCTTATCCTTTTATAAAGCCTTTTTGTTTGAGTTAATTTTCATACACTTGACATAATGCTGGAGTCAGCCGCCTCAGAAGGACTGGACTAGGTAGGACACGACCTTCCAATTGAGAAACCCCCACTGATTGGTGAACTGGTAAGCAATTCTGAAACGGACCAGTGCGTACCTGCTGCTCTGAGTTATAAAGCAGAAACTCTCCCTATTAGAACTAAATGGATTGTGACATCAGAACTTTGTCATGTTCAACATGGATTTGGCGGAACTATTCATTTTGATTTTATTGTGCTGTCAGCGTTTGTAATGGCAAGTTCATGCTTTAAGAAGGTTATGCTTGTTCCCCGTGTAGAGCTTTTGCATGTCTGGGGACGTGTATGTACAGGTTCATGTGCAAGGATGGCAAATCGGCTACACTGTGGGGAGCAGCCACAAAGCCCCATAAGCAGAAACCCTAACAATTATGTAAAGCAATAGATGGGAATATAGTTGAGTATACTTGAGTTTAAGTACTGTAAATAAGCTAACCATTTTCTTTATGTAGTTGAGATTGCAATTGATTGAAACTCTTTCCATCTCATGTTCTCAATAGCTGATTTTTCTGTGGTTTGAATTTTGCTCTCCCCAGGTAGCAGCCACAATGCAAGTTCAGAGGAGAGTCTGGCTAGTTTGCGTTGGTTGGCTGATGCATCTGAGCTTCTGTTGAAAGGTAAGGAAACGCAGATTTGTTTTAGTCTTGCTTTAACGTAAATTTAATGAATGTAGTCTAAATGAGTCTTCAGAGAGCATGTGCTGTAGATCTTTGAGCAATGGCAAGTGTGCCATACTCACAACTTTTATACAGCTCTCTCATTAGCCATTTATGCAGAAGAACGCAGCAGCTCTTTTCTTCTGTTCCAAACATTTACTAAACCTTTTTTTTTTTTTTTTCTCTCTTTGAAATGGGAAAAGGTAACCTCACCCAGGATGCTGAAGCAGTGGAATCCAATTCCCTTAAGGGTAACCTCACAAATGATGCTGAAGCGGTGGAATCCAATTCCCTTAATGGCAACCTCACAAATGATGCTGAAGCGGTGGAATCCAATTCCCTTAATGGCAACCTCACAAATGATGCTGAAGCGGTGGAATCCAATTCCCTTAAGGGTAACCTCACAAATGATGCTGAAGCGGTGGAATCCAATTCCCTTAAGGGTAACCTCACAAATGATGCTGAAGCGGTGGAATCCAGTTCCCTTAATGGCAACCACACCCAGTATTCTAAAGTGGTGGAATCCAAATTGGTCTCCCTACTATCTTCAGTCTAGCTGATGCAATTGCTTCAGATGTTCAGTGATGGTTTGGAGATTGTTGCTAATGGCTCTGAAGTTTGTTACTTTAATAAAACTTTTAATACTACATTAATGTAGTCTTGAATGCTTTTTGGTTAATCTCTGGGTCTTGCTGTCTAACAAAGCTGCTTATAAGTGAATGGCTGGACTTTGGGCTTTGTTATTTTATTGGTCAAGGGTTTAGAGTCCACTTAGGAACTTTCATGATTTCTTAATGGTCACTTTTGCTGACTTTTAGAACGCTAGCTATGATTAGGTGTTGATCTATGCATGCAGGTGATGGCCACATCCCTCATATGACATGACCCTGGAAATTCAACTGATAACCCTCTAAACTCTTTCTCCTTTGGTAACTTCTAACTCAACTTGATGCTCTAATATGGGTTAAAATGCCTTTTCTTTAGGAAATGTAAAATGAGGTCTGATTGTATAATCCAGTTAAATGAGTTGAAATGAGCTTTATTTTTGTCCCTTTTTCAAACCGTAATGCATCTTATTTTGAGTGGCAAGTATAAGTTTTTGAACCCTTTGAAAATCTCTACATTAATGCATTTATCAAATAATGTCAGATTGTTTGTCAGTGACGAAGTAATGCAAAACTGTTGGAGAAATCCAATTCCATTCTTTATGGTAACCTCACCCAGGATTCTGAAGCGGTTGAATCCAATTCCCTTAATGGCCATCAATGCTCACTTTGAAATCGCATACTATCTTGGTGAGTGCAAAAAATGTGTGTTCTATATAATATGAATCTGTTTAGTATGAATGAAATCCGGACGTATTACATCCACCATGTTATGAGACCCACCAGCATCAGTTGCATCACTTCTCCATTCACAAATCAATAGGTTACTGTCGTAACCCCGGTTCTCTGAAACATCGAGTGGAGAGATCCCCCCCCATGGGAAGGGCATCCGTACCTGACCTCTGCAGAAGCATCCAATTGCACCAAGTCTGGCTAGACAGACAGCGGCGCGCAGCCAATGCCTGGTAAGGCCCCACCCCCTTACCTGGGTACATATAGGCTGTGCGCGCCGTTATTCCTCAGCAAGTATATTCGCTTCTCGTGCGGCAAGCGGGGCAAAGCTGGTGGATCTCTCCACTCGATGCTTCAGAGAACCGGGGTTACGACAGTAACCTATTGTTCTCTTTCATCATCTCGTGTTCGAGATCCACCTATGGGAGAGACATGGACAGCTCCCCGATTGCCCAATACACTCACAGTGAGGTTCTGCGAGCCAGAAAAAGGACGGTCACCCCTAGGGGCGGTGCCTGACCCGTCCCATAATAAACCACCAAGCAACCTGATATACACACACATCCCTGTAGTGCGCATATACAGGACATGAAAATGCGTGAAGCACTCACATGTAAATGCACCCAGCAACCCATGTGAAATACATACGGGCAGGAATGAAAAATGCATGCTTGGTGACACGAACGTGTGCGGCCTGTTGGCCCGCCCTCCCCCGAACCCATACAGCGGTGACACTGAAAAGGGAAGAAGAAGGGGAGGTAACCGGGGGCTATGAAGACCCCACCCCCAAAACAGAGTGTGCTACCGAGGATTTGGTGACATCCAGACGGTAGTAACGAACAAACGTATGGGGAGAGGCCCAGCTAGCAGCAAAGCAGATGTCCTGCAATGAAACCCCCCTGAACAAAGCCCAAGAAGCAGCTAAGCCCCTCGTAGAATGAGCTCTGATGTTCTCAGGGGGCTGCACACCCCTCGACTCGTAAGCCAGAGCAATCGCTTCCACAAGCCAGTGTGAAAGGCATTGCTTAGATATGGGACCCCCTTGGCGGGGGGGTGCCCATGAAACAAAGAGCTGGTCGCTCCTGCGGAAAACGCTGGTCCTAGTTATATACGCTTGTAACGCGCGAACAGGACACAGAGCGTTTAACCTCTGATCCTCCGTAGAGGAAAAAGGTGGAGGATGAAAGGCGGACAGCTCCAACACCTCCACTGTAAATGCAGGGAAGCACTTAGGCATAAAAGCCGGGTTAGGCTTGAGAAAAACTTTATCTCCGCTAAGAGAGAATTTAGTGCACGCGGGATGAACTGAGAGCGCGTGCAGCTCACCGACACGTCTAGCTGAGGCCAGGGCCAAGAGCAAAGCCGTCTTGAAAGACAGCAGCTTCAGGGAAATATTTCCCAGGGGCTCAAAAGGAAATTGAGACAGAGCCTCCAGCACCACGGAGAGGTCCCACTCAGGAACAGTTCTCCTGATGACTGGCAAGGAACGACGGGCACCCTTCATAAATCTGCAGATTAGAGGATGCTGCCCGACCGTTGAGCCCTCAAAACCCACATGACAGGCAGAAATAGCCGCCAGGTAGACCTTAATAGTGGAAAAGGACCTGCCTTTATCCATAAGGTCTTGCAGGAAACACAAAATATCAGGAACAGAACACTGATATGATGTGAGACCACGCCCATCACACCATCCATCAAACACTTGCCACTTACAATCATACAGGGACCGTGTGGAAACTGCCCTGGCATTCTGTATAGTGGCAACCACACGCTGGGAGAGCCCTAGCGCATTTAAGTTTGCCCTCTCACGGGCCAGGCCCAGAGAGCCAACCTGTCTGGATGAGGGTGATAAATTTCCCCGTTCGCTTGAGACAATAAGTCCGTGCGGAGGGGGAGGCACCACGGCTGGGCATATAACAGAGGAATTATCTCTGCCAGCCACGGCGCTTTGGGCCACCTGGGTGCGATCAGAATGAGAGACAGACCCCGCTCTCTCACCCTGGCCAGCGTGGGAATTATCAGGCACAGGGGAGGAAAAGCATACAGCAGCACTTCGGGCCATGGGTGGGCCAGCGCGTCCACTCCGAGGGGCGCGTCCGCGTCCTTTAGCGAGAAGAACATAAGACAGTGGTTGTTTTCGCGTGAGGCGAATAGATCTACGGCTGCCTGTCCGAATCTCTTCCAAATCAAACCCACTATCTGAGGGTGGAGTCGCCAATCTCCGTAGAGTGGGTTCCCCCTTGATAGAAGGTCCGCGCCTCTGTTCAGAATCCCCGGAACATGAGTCGCGCGTAACGACAGGAAGAACCGCCCGCTCCACATTAAAAGCTTGTGAGCTAGAGCATGGAGCTTCAAAGAGCGCAACCCGCCCTGGCGATTGATATATGCTACTGCTGCGGTGTTGTCGCAGCGTACGAGCACATGATGTCCCAGCAGACGAGGCAGAAAATGATTCAGAGCTTTCCAAATGGTCATAAGCTCTAAATAATTTATGTGCGCTGAACGTAGCGTGTTTGGCCACAAACCGTTCACCGTTCTGCCCTCCTGGGTGGCACCCCAGCCTGTTAGGGACGCGTCTGTCGTCACGACTTTCCGCAACATCACTGTCCCCAAAGGGGTTCCCTGTGCGTAAAAGTCTGCGCTCCTCCAATGGCGCAAAGCCGCCGTGCAGGCGCGCGTCACTGTTACAGAGCGGCAAAGATCGCGTAACGGGCTGAAATGCAGTGATAACACCCATTTCATGAACGCCCTCATTCTCAGAAGTCCCAGAGGCAAGACCTGGATAGATAAAGCCATAAGACCCTGCAGTTTGAGACATGTGCGATATTGCACACTCGCTCCCTGTCTGAACTGTGACACACAATTCATTAGAGAGAGAATGCGCTCTTGCGAGAGGCGCGCTCGCATGGAGACTGAGTTCAACTCCAAGCCCAGGAAAATCACATTCTGACTGGGTGAAAGGTTGCTTTTGTTCGCATTTACCCTGAACCCGAGTGAAGTGATGCGTGTGAGCACACGACGGGTGTCCTGCAGCACTTTCTCTTTCGATTCGACTATGATGAGCCAATCGTCTATATAAGTCAGAATCCGCAGACCTGACATTCTCAGGGGCGCTAAGCCCGCCTCCGCACACAGACAAAAGGTCCGAGGACTTAATGCAAGCCCAAACGGGAGGACCGTGAATTCGTAACATGTGCATTGATAGGCAAAACGAAGAAACTTCCTGTGTGGTGGATTTTATTATTATGTGGAAAAAAGCGTCTTTCAGATCGACCGATGTGAACCAGTCGTTCTGTTTTATGACTCGAGTCAGAGTGCCGTGGGTTAACATTCTGAACTTGTATTTCCTCAAATGTTTGTTCAACACTCGTAGGTCCAAAATAGGGCGGAGAGAACCGTCCTTTTTCGGAACCAGGAAATAGCGAGAATAAAAACCCTGATTTATCAAAGTGGGAGGCACCACCTGAATCACTCCTTTTATTAGGAGGGAAGAGATTTCCTCTTTCAGGACGTGAGCGGCGCTCTCCTCCATGTGAGAGGGAAGGACACCGTTGAACCGTGGGGGTTTGATGACAAACTGCAGTCTGTAGCCCTGCAGTATTGTGCGCATTACCCACTCGGGGGCCGAGACAGCCTGCCAGGCTGACTCGTAGCTCGCGAGTGTCCCCACCAGAGCCGAGGGAGCGCTGGCGTGCTCGCGAGCGCCCTGTCGGCTCATTTGTGATGCAATGGCGCCCTCTAGTGGACACACTAGGGGCGGCATGCTGGGGTTCCGAGAGATGTCTGCAGAGAGATGAACTCTCCCTGAAACAAATTCATATTATTTGTTAGTTTTGTTTTGTTTTGTGTGTATTTTTGTGTGGGGCACACAGGGGCCGAAGCCTTTATTGGTTGGGTGAGGGGAACAGAAAATGTGCTTAGGGGCAACACTGCTTGTGAACTTCTCCTCACAACAGACCCCCAGAACGTGGGGGGAAAAAACACGGGCTGGGTAGCCGCGGGCAGAGGGCTATCGCCCTGTGAATGCGATACCCTCCGTCTCTTGAACGGGGGCTCGGGGGCATGATGGAAGTCTAAAGAGCTTGCGGCTCGAGAACGTAGACTCAGCGCCCCCCTCAATCCGGCATCAGGCCGGCCGCTTGCGTTTCGGGTCGGGGGGGGTTGGTTAGAGGGCTTCCCCGTCGCGGCCGCGGCGGGCGAAGCTCTGCCCCAAGGTTTTGCAGCAGGTGGGTTGTTCTGCCGCGGGGGGGGGCTTGTTACGGGGCCTGTCCTTGCCCTGATGGAGTGGTCGTCCCGCGACAGGAGGGTTAGGCAACCGCGCAGGGGGCACCTGGCGAGGGGCCGCCTTCCTAGGAAGACATAACTTGAAGGCCTCGTCTTCTTTCTTCTTATCATCGTATCGTTGCTGCATAAGAGCCACCGCGGGACCAAAGAGAGCCCGGCCGGGCTCGACCGGAGCGCCCGCGATGCGTCTTTTTTCGCTGTCGGGGAGGCCCGATAAGTTAAGCCAGAGAGCGCGCTCTCCCACCACCGAGAGCGCCATGGAGCGCCCGCAGGCTTGGACGGCCTGACGGGCATTGCGGAGGACAAGATCGTTCACCGTGACGATCTCCTTCCAACGGGCAGGGGAGGGCGTCCCTTTGTCCAATTGCTGTCCCAAGTCGTCTAAAATTTCCGCCTGATAAGCGGAAAGGAGAGAAGAAACATTGAGGGCTCTGACCGCCAATGCCGACGACTTATAAGCAGATTGATGTATGGATGCAGAAAAGCGATCCATTTTGCCCGGCAAGACCGGCTTCGGGGGAGCGAGCAGCCCGCCGTGGACAGGGTTTAGGTGTCTGGCAATAGCAGGCCTGCGTCGTTGTCATCGCCGGAACCGGCCGGTTCGTCGGCAAACTGAATATTATCCCCGAAGATGTCCTCTTCGGGAAACGCAGGATGAGGCCCCCGGTAGCGCAGCGTCATCACACTGTCCCTCATCCGAGTCAGAAAGGCCGAGATCGACGCACTGTGTCGCGGCAACTTTGAGACGGCGCCGCAGAAGCTTTTTAGGCAGCGAGAGGCAATGGCTACAATTCTCAGGGATCTCCAAGGCCTCTTGGGCATGCTTGAGGCCCAAGCAGACCACACAGAAGGGGTGCGGATCCTTGGCGGCGATAAGCGCGCCGCACGCGGCCGGGCAGGCCCGTGATGCGCAGCCACCGGGAGATGTGGGTGGTTTGGAGTGAGACATACCGTAGCGGGGGAGCAGATATGGAGCGTGGGCGGCTCAGGACGCAAGAACAGCTTGTAGGGCTGGAGAAAAATCTGACACGTCCGGCGGAGGCTGATCAGACGATGTGTCCTCCTGAGGACTCGAAGGTGAACAGATTTCTAACCCGAGCTGTGCAGAGATTGCGAGAAGCGAATGTTGACTGAGGAATAACGGCGCGCACAGCCTATATGTACCCAGGTAAGGGGGTGGGGCCTTACCTGGCATTGGCTGCGCGCCGCTGTCTGTCTAGCCAGACTTGGTGCAATTGGATGCTTCTGCAGAGGTCAGGTACGGATGCCCTTCCCATAGGTGGATCTCGAACACGAGATGATGAAAGAGAACCTCTTTCGTGGCCTCATGGGATAGTAAAGTGTCCATGTGCACACTGCAGAATCATGTCCAAAGTAGCAGGTCATCCAGGTACATTTTGCCTACCCTTTTATGAGTTCTGTGAACTCAGACATACTGTTTGTCACATACTGTTTGTCGTATATATATTCGCAAGGCAGTGTGCAATTTCAGACGCAGCTTCTGTTCCCTTAACAGAAGTTCTAAAGTGCTAAACAAATCACGCAATACACCATGACACGAGTTAGATGTTTTTAAAAACAATCCATTTTTAAATTATATTTCAGCATAAACATACAGTGCATTACTAGAAAGGTAATGAACATAATCTAGCAAACACTTAAAATTAATTTGCGGCTGGAATGTTGCAGTTATATGTAACAAGCAAGGTCTTTATCATAAAGTTCTTTAAGTAACATCAAATATAATGTCAGAAAGATATCAGTTCTGCTGTTGTTCATAAACGCCAGTAGATGTTGTACAACGAGCATGTTATGTTGCCGTCAGTAACTTGTGGAGTCATTTTCACTGTAAGGTATCTACTTCAAATCAAGTACGGTTTTCAGGTACTCTTTACACCTCTGCAATAAGCGCTGATAGAATTGAATGATTAAATTCATTTTGAATGATTAAAAAAGCATCAGACAAGACAGACCAGGTTACTTTTGATATGAAACGAAGTCTCAGCTTTCATATTCTGTCAATTGTACTACAACATTCAAGCAATTCAAATAAATATCACTTCAATGCTCTTTAATGTGGTGCCTCAGTTTAAGCGGCACGTGAACCGACACGTTTGTCTTCATTTCTAGTTACAGTACCAAATAAACATCAATAAACATCTGAAGGTATGTTGAAAGACACAGTACAGCTTACTGAAATATATCATGTCTCATACAGTCGTAATCAGTGAGTGTTTCAACCATGGAAAACATGAATAAAACAGCTTGAAAACAATAGACGTGGTTGGAACTGAGGCGCTGAAACCACGCCCACTTAGCGCGACGTGTACATGTTAGCAGGCTAAAGAATCTATCTATATATCTCTGACACTATCTAAAATATTAATAAAGATAAGTAATATCATTTGAAAGTTCTAAAGGTTTACTGTCAATCTACGGTGTCTTTTTTTACGATATAGATGCTCCAGCAACAGTAATATTGTAATTTTTGTGTCGGGTGTTCAAATGACAACACGCAAAATCAAAACGGGACTTCATACCTTTGTAATGAAATAGCGATCATGAGATGAATCCAATCCGTTGCACTGGGTGAAATGTCCACGAGCGTCCATTGAAAAACAAACAACAGCACTTTTTGTCCACAAAAGCGTTAAATCCATGAAATATTGATATGTTGTCCATTGTTTGCATCATATTTCTTATGAATGAGCTGCTCTACATCATCGTTCTTCAAGAAATTATGCAACCCGAGCAGCGTTTATGTTGTAAAACTGTATATGATCGTATACATTAGTCTCACAAACAATGAGGCCGCGTCCGAAGTATAATTTTTCAAAATAGTGCAGCAGTTTTAGTTATAATATCTAAGCAGTGCTTTTGGAGTTTGTGGTGTCTTGAGAGGCATATTCTCCAGCCATTCTCCTGCCAAACTTTTTATGGAATCCCAAGCCTGACAAAATTAAAAATAAATAAATGTATAAATAAATATACAAAGAAATGAAAAAAGAGCAAAAATAATATACATAGAGAAAAAAAAATAGATAATTATTTATACATTTATTTCTTTATTTATGTAGGCTATATATATATATAGGCTATATTTTTTCTTTTATTTATACTTTTATTCATTTCGACTTTTATTTATTTCCACATTTATTTATGTATTTATTTCAATATTTTCATCATTTTCACATTTATAATTTCTAAATTTCTTTATTTCTAGAGCATATCAAGTTTTTGTGTCAATTACGGCAAAAACAGAATAAAAATAACATATACCGTTTTGAAAACAGCTGACAAAAAGCAAAAAGGAATGTATCTTTCCATAAATTTAATGTCTAATAATACATATTTTGAGGAATGGTCCACCAAAGAAAATCACATTTGGAAGGAGTTTGAGATGTGAGTAAATGAGAATCTTAATTTTGGATATTCTTATCCTTTTATAAAGCCTTTTTGTTTGAGTTAATTTTCACACACTTTATGTAATGCCGGAGTCAGCAGCCTCAGAAGGACTGGACTAGGTAGGACACGACCTTCCAATTGAGAAACACCCACTGATTAGTGAGTGAGTGATTCTGAAACAGACCAGTGCTCACCTGCTGCCAATTAATAATCCCTTCGCGAATGTCCAGACGCTGCTGATCAGAGATATAAAGTTCTGATGTCGCATAAGATTTAGTTATAATAGAGAGAGTTGCTGCTTTCTATCATGTTCAGTATGGATTTGGCAGAGCTCTTTATTTTGATTTTATTGTGCCATCAGTGGGTTTGTAATGGTGAGTTCATGTTTTAAGGACGTTATGCTTGTATCCTGTGTGCGCGTGTAAGGATGGCAAATCCGCTACACTCAGCTTCACTGACATCTTTGTAAAGCAATAGTGTCTTTCAACATGCCTTAAGTACTGTAAATAAGCTAACCATTTTCTTTATGTAGTTGAGATTGCAATTGACTGAAACCCTTTCCATCTCATGTTCTCAATAGCTGATTTTTCTGTGGTTTGAATTTTGCTCCCCAGGTAACCACCACAATGCAAGTTCAGAGGAGAGTCTGGTTCGTTTGCGTTGGTTGGCTGATGCATCTGAGCTTCTGTTGAAAGGTAAGGAAATGCACATGAATGGGTCTTAATTTATTGGTAATGAATTGAGTCTAAGCGAGTGACCATGTAAGTCATTTGACTAAACTGCACCCAGACAGTTCCACAGGGGCTTTGTTTTACAGCCCTTCATCACTCTTTGCAACAATTCTGTCAGGTAAGAGTAGGTCTTCAGAGCATGTGCTGCAGATCTTTGAGCAATGGCAAGTGTGCCACACACAGCTTTTATACAGCTCTCTCATTAGCCATTTATGTAGAAGAACACTTGCTCTATTTTCTTGTGTTCCAAACATTTACTAAACCTGGGATTTCTCTCTTATGTGGAACTGAAACAATATTGAGGATTTTTTTTCTGAAGACTGTTACCATTGACTCATTGTATGGATAAAATAACACATATTTTGAGGAATGGTCCACCACAGAAAGTCACATTTGGAATGATTGGAGTTTGAGATGTGCGTAAATGAGAATCTTAATTTTAGATTTTCTTATCCTTTTATAAAGCCTTTTTGTTTGAGTTAATTTTTACACACTTTATGTAATGCCGGAGTCAGCAGCCTCAGAAGGACTGGACTAGGTAGGACACGACCTTCCAATTTAGAAACACCCACTGATTAGTGAATGAGTGAGCGATTCTGAAACAGACCAGTGCTCACCTGCTGCCAATTAATAATCCCTTCGCGAATGTCCAGACGCTGCTGATCAGAGATATAAAGTTCTGATGCCGCATAAGGTTTAGTTATAATAGAGTTGCTGCTTTGTATCATGTTCAGTATGGATTTGGCAGAGCTCTTTATTTTGATTTTATTGTGCCATCAGTGGGTGTGTAATGGTGAGTTCATGTTTTAAGGACGTTATGCTTGTGTCCTGTCCTGGGTAGATTACTTTAAAAATGTGTTTCACTACAGATTACAAAATACATGCTTTAAAAAGTAACTTGTAACTTATTTCGTTACATTACTCAAGTTTAGTAACTTAATCTAAATACTTTATAATACTATGTGGAATAAACACAAAAAGGTAATTGCAAGTTTTTCTCACAATTCTGACTTTATAACAAAGTCATAATTGTGAAATGCAAACTCACAATTGTGAGGGGGGAAAAAACAAATTTTGAGATGCAGTGACCTTTGAGACAATTATAAAATGTCTCACAAACAACTATCACAAAACATGAAACTTGACTCCGCTTTTTCAGACTGTCAGGGTCCGACTCACCAATTGCTGTTTAAATTACATTAAAATTCAGTAATCACTTTGGTAATCTAAAATACTTTTCAGATGTAACTGTAATCTGATTACCTTAAAATGTATCTGTAATGAAATAGTTTCTCAAGTTTTGTATTTTAAATGCGTAACTAAGTTACTTGTATTTCGTTACTCCCCAACCCTGTTTGTATCCTGTATGCGCGTGTAAGGATGGCAAATCCGCTACACTCAGCTTCACTGACATCTTTGTAAAGCAATAGTGTCTCTCAACATGCCTTGAGTTTAAGTACTGTAAATAAGCTAACTATTTTCTTTATGTAGTTGAGATTGCAATTGATTGAAACCCTTTCCATCTCATGTTCTCAAAAGCTGATTTTTCTGTGGTTTGAATTTTGCTCCCCAGGTAACCACCACAATGCAAGTTCAGAGGAGAGTCTGGTTCGTTTGCGTTGGTTGGCTGATGCATCTGAGCTTCTGTTGAAAGGTAAGGAAATGCACATGAATTGGTTTTAATTTATTGGTAATGAATTGAGTCTAAGCGAGTGACCATGTAAGTCATTTGACTAAACGGCACCCAGACAGTTCCACAGGGGCTTTGTTTTACAGCCCTTCATCACTCTTTGCAAACATTCTGTCAGGTAAGAGTAGGTCTTCAGAGCATGTGCTGCAGATCTTTCAGCAATGGCAAGTGTGCCACACTCACAGCTTTTATACAGCTCTCTCATTAGCCATTTATGTAGAACAACACTGTTGCTCAATATTTTCTTGCGTTCCAAACATTTACTAAACCTGGGATTTCTCTCTTATGTGGAACTGAAACAATATTGAGGATTTTTTTTTTCTGAAGACCGTTACCATTGACTCATTGTATGGATAAAATAACATCTATTTTGAGGAATGGTCCACCACAGAAAGTCACGTTTGAGATGTGAGTAAATGAGAATCTTAATTTTGGATTTTCTTATCCTTTTATAAAGCCTTTTTGTTTGAGTTAATTTTCATACTCTTGACATAATGCTGGAGTCAGCCGCCTCAGAAGGACTGGACTAGGTAGGACACGACCTTCCAATTGAGAAACCCCCACTGATTGGTGAACTGGTAAGCAATTCTGAAACGGACCAGTGCGTACCTGCTGCTCTGAGTTATAAAGCAGAAACTCTCCCTATTAGAACTAAATGGATTGTGACATCAGAACTTTGTCATGTTCAACATGGATTTGGCGGAACTATTCATTTTGATTTTATTGTGCTGTCAGCGTTTGTAATGGCAAGTTCATGCTTTAAGAAGGTTATGCTTGTTCCCCGTGTAGAGCTTTTGCATGTCTGGGGACGTGTATGTACAGGTTCATGTGCAAGGATGGCAAATCGGCTACACTGTGGGGAGCAGCCACAAAGCCCCATAAGCAGAAACCCTAACAATTATGTAAAACAATAGATGGGAATATAGTTGAGTATACTTGAGTTTAAGTACTGTAAATAAGCTAACCATTTTCTTTATGTAGTTGAGATTGCAATTGATTGAAACTCTTTCCATCTCATGTTCTCAATAGCTGATTTTTCTGTGGTTTGAATTTTGCTCTCCCCAGGTAGCAGCCACAATGCAAGTTCAGAGGAGAGTCTGGCTAGTTTGCGTTGGTTGGCTGATGCATCTGAGCTTCTGTTGAAAGGTAAGGAAACGCAGATTTGTTTTAGTCTTGCTTTAACGTAAATTTAATGAATGTAGTCTAAATGAGTCTTCAGAGAGCATGTGCTGTAGATCTTTGAGCAATGGCAAGTGTGCCATACTCACAACTTTTATACAGCTCTCTCATTAGCCATTTATGCAGAAGAACGCAGCAGCTCTTTTCTTCTGTTCCAAACCTTTACTAAACCTTTTTTTTTTTTTTTTTCTCTTTGAAACGGGAAAAGGTAACCTCACCCAGGATGCTGAAGCAGTGGAATCCAATTCCCTTAAGGGTAACCTCACAAATGATGCTGAAGCGGTGGAATCCAATTCCCTTAAGGGTAACCTCACCCAGGATGCTGAAGCAGTGGAATCCAATTCCCTTAAGGGTAACCTCACAAATGATGCTGAAGCGGTGGAATCCAATTCCCTTAAGGGTAACCTCACAAATGATGCTGAAGCGGTGGAATCCAGTTCCCTTAATGGCAACCTCACCCAGTATTCTAAAGTGGTGGAATCCAAATTGGTCTCCCTACTATCTTCAGTCTAGCTGATGCAATTGCTTCAGATGTTCAGTGATGGTTTGGAGATTGTTGCTAATGGCTCTGAAGTTTGTTACTTTAATAAAACTTTTAATACTACATTAATGTAGTCTTGAATGCTTTTTGGTTAATCTCTGGGTCTTGCTGTCTAACAAAGCTGCTTCTAAGTGAATGGCTGGACTTTGGGGTTTGTTATTTTATTGGTCAAGGGTTTAGAGTCCACTTAGGAACTTTCATGATTTCTTAATGGTCACTTTTGCTGACTTTTAGAACGCTAGCTATGATTAGGTGTTGATCTATGCATGCAGGTGATGGCCACATCCCTCATATGACATGACCCTGGAAATTCAACTGATAACCCTCTAAACTCTTTCTCCTTTGGTAACTTCTAACTCAAACTTGATGCTCTAATATGGGTTAAAATGCCTTTTCTTTAGGAAATGTAAAATGAGGTCTGATTGTATAATCCAGTTAAATGAGTTGAAATGAGCTTTATTTTTGTCCCTTTTTCAATCTTGTTTTGAGTGGCAAGTATAAGTTTTTGAACCTTTTGTAAATCTCTACATTAATGCATTTATCAAATCATGTCAGATTGCTTGTCAGTGACTAAGTAATGCAAAACTGTTGGAGAAATCCAATTCCATTCTTTATGGTAACCTCACCCAGTATTCTAAAGTGGTGGAATCCAAATTGGCCTCCCTACTATCTTCAGTCTAACTGAAGAAATTGGTTCAGATGTTCAGTGATGGCTTGGAGATTGTTGCTGATGGCTCTGAAGTTTGTAGTTTAACTTAATAAAACTTTTAATTCTACATTAATGTAGTCTTGAATGCTTTTCTGATGTTCATCTCTGGGTCTTTCACTCTAACAAAGCTGATTTTAAGTGAATGCCTGAACTTTGGGGTTTGATTTTATTGGTCAAGGGTTCAGAGTCCACTAAGGAACTTTCATGATTTCTTAATGGTCTCTTTAGCTGACTTTAAGAATGCTAGCCATGATTAGGTGTTGATCTATGGATGCAGGTGATGGTAACATGACCCTGGAAATTCAACTGATAACCCTATAAGCTCCTTCAAACTTTGTCCCTTTTTCAGACCATAATGCATCTTGTTTAGAGTGGCAAGTATTTGAACCCTTTGAAAATCTCTACATTAATGCTTTTTATCAAATCATTTCAGATTGTTTGTCAATGATTAAGTAATGCAAAAAAGTTGGAGGAATCCAATTCCGTTCTTTATGGCAACCTCAGCCAGGATTCTGAAGTGGTGGAATCCAATTCCCTTCCCATCGACGTTCACTATGAAATCGCATACTCTCTTACTTGGTGAGCATACTGGTATGTTCTATATGGTATGCATCCATTTAGTATGAATGAAATCCAGATGTGTTATATCTACCATGCTATGAAACCATGCCATGGCCATGTGCACACTACAGAATCATGCCAAAAGTAGCAGGTCATCCAGGTACATTTTGCCTAACCTTTTGAGTACTGTGATTTCGGACATACTATTGTCACAATGTTTTTCGTTTTTACATATAGTAAGGCAGTGTGCAATTTCAGACGCAGCTTCTGTTCCCTTAACAGAAGTTCTAAAGTGCTAAACAAATCACGCAAGCCAACTCAATACACCATGACACGAGTTAGATGTTTAAAAAAACAATCCATTATTTAATATTTCAGCATAAACCTACAGTGCATTACTAAGTGCTGATAGAATTGAATGATTAAATTCAGCCTTTCTCTGCCATATGAAAGGATGAGTTAAATCTGACAGAGTAATGTAATAAAGGGTGTGTTGATCTTGTCAAACACATTTGTAGCACACTTACCTAATCAATATGGTTTAACTGGCTGTGAAACATTTTATATGGGAATGGGACAATACACCGACCGCCTATTGCACCATCAGGCCAATCCAGAGAGGGATTTCTCTGCCTTCATCACAGAGGATGCATTAAAGAGGACATTAGAGCCATACAGTAGAGGTACAGGTCTAACAAAATCGAAATATTCAGCTTTTTTTTTTCTCATTCTTTTGTCCATACACTCAACGGCAAGAGAATACCAGTAATGCACTGCCAGTGTTGTGACAAATTAATTCCTGCGTCTGACCACAAGATAGCGCCCACAGCTGAATCATCCATCCATCCATCCAATGTGGGCACAGTGTAATATCATAGGTATATATTCCTTTTTAATTGATTGTTAAATAGTTTATTTATGGTCCATACATGATAGTTTCCATGACAGAGTTCAAGTATGCGTACAGCAGCTAGTTATTTTAATTTATAAAGTTTTAAATATGGACATCACTTCACTTCAAAAGGTCTTTATTAACCCACTGGAGTTGTATTACTGTCTTTTTTTATGGATGGCAGCATTATTTTTGACTTCAATTATGGATGGATGCGTTTTTTCGTTTGTTTGTTTGAAAACGTGCTCCCATTCACAAAATACAAGAAATACAAGAAGTGAAAATAAAAGTAAAAAAAGTGAAATAGAAATAGGTAGTCTTTAAAGCAGTAGTAATTAAACTTTGTTATATCCAAAGCTCTCTGTATTTTGTTGCAGATCATTGAACAATCAAACTCATTAAGTAATATACCATTATGGTTATGGCTTTGATAGTGCCTGACAGGCCATACATCCCCACTAACATTTGAGATAAAGAACTGCTTCTAATAATAAATATTATATTGATAAATATTAAATATCACACACACACGTACACAGTATGTATATATGCAGCCTTGGTAAATATGAGAAAAGGCCGCTGTGAAAATAAATCTTCATTGTTTATCCTTTTGATCTTTCATTCAAAAAATTCACAAAATTCTAACCTTTCATTGAAGTAAAACATTCGAATAAACTTCTGATATGCAGAAAAATTTTGTTGAGCTTCACAAAATTGAAAGTGGCTGAAAATAGCTAAAGCATTGAAAATATCAGGGCAGTAATTAAGAAGTTTCAATCAACTAAAGATGTTACAAATCTGCCTGGAAGAGGATGTGCGTCTATATGGTCCAAATGCAGCTTTACAAATCTTTTGTTTCGAATCAGCAGTTCAGAGTATGTATCAAACTGCCAAAGTTACATGATTTCAGTAAACGAGGCTTCGTTACGTCATAAGTGTTTAGAAATTTCAATGGCTCACCATTTGCATTTACATTTACATATACATTTAGTCATTTAGCAGATGCTTTTATCCAAAGCGACTTACAAGTGAGGATTACAAACAAGCAATTCTTCATGAATTGGCAAATAGACACAGGAAGTGCTTACAATACAAGTTTCATACGTTGCTCAGTACCATAAGCTAGAGTAGGAAGGGAAAAGGGAAGGATAGGGTTTTTTTTTTTTTTTAATGAAGGGATTAAGTGTTCACGGAAGAGATGAGTTTTCAGCTGTCTCTTGAATATTGCCAGGGATTCTGCATTCCTGATGAAGGTAGGGAGATCATTCCACCAGCAGGGAGCAGTGAACGAGAATGTTCTGGAGAGTGATTTTGTGTCTCTCTGTGACGGTACCACAAGCCTTCACTCCTTTAGTGATCGCAGGCTTCTGTTGGGGACGTAGCGTTGTAGCAGTGTGTGGAAGTAGGAGGGTACAGAGCCTGTGGTGGATCTGTAAGCAAGCATCAGCGTGCAAAGAGATGAAGAGGGGCGTGACGTGGGCTCTCTTAGGCTCGTTGAAGAATCGTTCAAGACGTGCAGCAGCGTTCTGGATCATTTGAAGAGGTTTGATTGCACTTGACGGCAGTCCAGCCAGAAGAGCATTTCAGTAATCAAGTCTTGAAATGACCAGGGCCTGGACAAGAAGTTGTGTTGCATGCTCAGTCAGGAAGGGCCGGATTTTCCTGATGTTGTGAAGTGCAAATCTGCATGACCGCGCCGTCTTTGAGATGTGGTCTCTGAAGGTCAGTTGGTCATTGAAGATAACTCCAAGATTTCTGGCCGACTTTGATGGGGTAAAGGTGGTTGTACCAAGCTGTATGATGATGTCATGTTGAAGAGTAGGAGTGGCCGGGAAGACTAAAAGCTCAGTCTTTGCCAGGTTTAGCTGCAGGTGGTGTTCTTCCATCCACGTCAAGATGTCCGCCAGACAGCTTGAGATCCGTGCAGCTACTGTGGAATCATCTGGTTGGAAGGACAGGTAGAGTTGTGTGTCATCAGCATAGCAGTGGTAGGAGAAACCATGTGCCTGTATGATGGGACCCAGTGATGTAGTATAAATGGAGAATCGGAGGGTAACAAGAACTGAACCCTGAGGAACCCCAGTGATCAGTTGATGAGGTTTGGATACCTCCCCTCCCCAGGCGACTCTGAAAGAGCTACCTGTGAGATAGGACTCAAACCACATAAGCACAGTACTTGAGATGCCAAGTGACAAGAGGGTGCACAGAAGAATTTGATGGTTTACGGTGTCGAAGACAGCAGATAGATCCAGTAGAATGAGAACAGATGATTTGGAACCAGCCTTTACAATTCGCAGGGATTCTGTGACAGACAGTAGCGCAGTCTCAGTGGAATAGCTGCTCTTGAATCCAGATTGGTTGACGTCCAGATGGTTGTTTTGTGTGAGGAAGGATAACACGTGGTTGAACACAACTCGTTCAAGTGTTTTCGATATGAATGGTAGGAGAGAGACAGGTCTGTAATTGTCTACGAGTGATGTGTTTAACGTGGGTTTTTTTAGCAGTGGGCTTACCCGAGCTTACTTGAATGTGGTAGGGAAAGTGCCTGTGTGGAGAGATGATGTGTGTAAATGTTGGTATAAGAGTGGGAGAGATGGCTTGTAGAAGGTGTGAGGGGATAGATGAGTACAAGATGAATTTTGACAGGATTTGTAATTGTAATGGCATGAGATTCAAAAGATTAGTTGTTGCATAGAGCAGAGTGAGTTAAGTATTTCCAATTGTTAGAAATGAGGAAACCTGTGCCCCCTCCTCTTCCCGACTGACGAGGGGTATGAGTAAAAGTGAAGTTGTTAGAAAGAGCAGCGGGGGTTGAGGAGTCAGGAGGGGGTTGATCTCACGCTTGTCCTCACTACTGGGGGGTATGATTTTGGCAGGTTAATACACGCTCCGAACCTCTGATTCGTAAAGCTTTGAAGCTTCATGAAGCTGTTTTTTTTTTTAATAAAGTCATTATTTTGTTTTTTGGCACACAAAAACTATTCTCGCCGCTTCATAGCATTAAGGTTGAACCACTGTAGTTTAAATACATCTTCAGTAGCTTTCTGGGCATTCGAAAGTGTAAATTAACTTGCTGTCAATGCAGGCCTCACTGAGCCACTGGATGTTATTAAAAATATCTTTATTTGTGTTCTGAAGATGAACGAAGGTCTTACGGCTGTGAAACAACATGAGGTTAAGTAATTAACGGCATAATTTTTAGATGAACTAACCCTTTAATGGTAAAATGACATCCAAGTAAACATAAAATAAGTCATCTGTTTTAGTAAGTGTTTTATTATTATTTGTTTTCTTTCAGAGTATCCATCAGTTAAAACTAGTGAACATTACAAAATTTTCGTCAGTATTACACAGGAATACTGCAATATACTGTAGCACATTTTATGCCCTTTATAACTGTTCGCGGGTATTAGGGTTTGATATAGGCCTGCTAGGTACATACTCTAGTTACAAATACTCTCATTACTAGAGTATTTAGTGCAGCAAAGGTTGTTGGTTTTCAGCCTTCTTTGCCTGATCCAGCTCCTGTCAGGGTGTCTGGGAAGGCATATCTCACACTAATTCTCCACCATTCTGGAGTTCTGCTAGTGTTCAGGGGCACAGTTTTCATGTCCAATGACAAAATCCCCAGAGAGCTCAGTTCCGTGGTGAAGGACAACAGAGGAGCTCACGGAGGGGCTGGTCATCAACTGTTCCTCTCAACTTTCACAGGCCAGTTGGGAGAGAGTGGTCTCAGACCAGTGGGTTTTATCCACAATAGCTCACAGGTATTGGCTACAGTTTCAACCATTTTCAAGGGTCCAAATGTCTATAAGGACCCACTGTTGGAGCTCATATTGATGGAAGTGGTGCAAACCCAGCTTTTACAAAAGGGAGCAATCTCGAAGGCGCCCTTCAACGCACCTATTAAACCTATTTCATAGTTCCAAAAAAGATGGTGGTCATCATCACACGCCTCAACCAGTTCTTAAAAATCCTTCCATTTAAAATGATTCATACAAAGAGCAGGGCGGGCGAGAGCCGTGAGGGAACGGCGCAAGGCTGGTGACGTGATTAATAATGAGCGTCAGCTGCGCACTGCACCGGTCTCATATCTCTCACGGAGGGGCTCCGGAAGCATAAAAGAGGAGCGACGATAGTGAAGGACGAGAGAGGACTCGCCCTGGATTTTGTGTGGGCGGCAGTCGCCGTGAGGAACTGCCGCCCATTTTACCTTCAATTTGTAGTTTGTTTATTTTTATATTAAAGTTATCTTGAATGTTCGCCGGTTTCCGCCTCCTTCTTCCCGTTCTTACGAACTGTGCTATAAAAGATAGCAATGCAATCCATATGTGCAGGACAATGGTTCATATCACTGGATTTAAGATGCCTATTTCCAAGAGCACAGGCCTTTTCTCAATTTTGCTTGTCAAGGCCAAACCTTTCAGTTCCAGGTTCTACCATTCGGCTTGTCTTTGGCGCTGTAGCTGGTCTCAGCCGACCTAGGTCCCCTTCAGTTTCCGGGTATCAAAATCCTGCCATATCTGGATGATTGGTTAATTTATGTTCCTTCTCTAGAGCAAGTGTTTAGGAACACCGAGGAGATACTAGCTCATATTCAGTCATTGGGATTCATGGTGAACTGGAAGGAGAACAGCCTCAACAGCAGGTTAAATTCATGGGAATACATTTCAATTCCAAAACAATGGAAGTATGTCTCACTCCCAAGAGAATAGACAGCCTGGAGAAGGCATTAAGTCACTTCCAGAAGGGGAAGCTTATGAGAGCAGGGCTAGTCACAAGCGTTCTCGCACGCATTTATGTGATCATTATGATGCCACAAGCAGATCAAGCAGTGAGAGTATGGATGAAGCAGCATACTCTCCAACTCTTAATTCACCACCAGAAGTTGGCAAAACAGACACTCAACTACAGATCCTGGCACCTATTCTGAGTTTATCGCAGAGGATGGAGAGATTTGAAGCTCGTCACTCATTCTCACCATCCCTGCTCCATGGTCAGGAATGCGTTCCTTTACCTGAGCAACAGTGTCAACTTGACAAAGGCAGGGAAGATGTTGATGTATTATCTATTCTTGCTCCCCACTCGCTGTTCAACAATACACAGCAGTCAGAAGGAGGGAGCCAATGGAAGGAACCCCATTCGGATTTCGTGGACTAATAGGGTTCAGCGATTGGTAGGACTGACAGGGGAAGCATCAGTGTCAGTGTCTAGATCAGTTGTTACTACATTACGTCAGCCACTTTCATTTAGTGATGAGCCGACTGCGCTAGGTACTGCTTGGTTTCTCCAGTATGTGGACTGAACCTGACTTTTCATGGTCGAAGTGGATATGTTTAAGTTGTGCGTTGATGATACCATGCAAGTCCTTTAATGAGTGTTTTCTATTGACTGTCACATATATCCTAGCATCTAGTCTAAGATGTTCATTTAATATGTATCTATTCCACATACGCTTTAGTTCAGTGCAATAATGATCACTGATTAATGCTTTCAATGTGTATAAATGTAGGTTTAAATAGTATATAAACTTTTTTTTTTTGAAACATTAGCATCTGAAGAAACAGGTCTTGTGTGGTAAAACAGTTAATGGAGGTTCTGACATGTTTGATACATTTTTATTCATTTATTATTATGGCGTTAATAATACTTTCAAAGTGAATTGGGTAAAGAATTGATCGTAAAGGAACTGTGCTTATAGGGTCATGAAGGTAAATTATGTACACACTAATACATGCATTGTTAGCATTTGCAACTGTTTTAGGAGGTTTATAGCAGTTTGATTCTGCTCTGAATATCCGTGTGAAAGGATTATTCTACCCTTACCCTCTTGATTTTATTTTACCTGAAAGAAGCTGTTTTAGGTGTGTCCAGACAAAATTCAACCTTGGAGGCGGAAGAATGTTTGTTCTTTGTAATGGTGCAATTACAGGGCTTGTTTGGATTTATGAAAGGTGTGTGACTATGGCAGAAGACTTCAGGAAGATTCGTTCTGGATTAATGACTGATCTGAAATCACTGTTTGACACTTTCTTTTAAAGGACAGAGTGTTTCAAATAATCAGTTTTATTTCATATTATTCAGATAACAACAGAACAGAACTCAATCCCCCAGTTTCACAGGCAAGGCTTTAATCCTAATCCCAGACTAAAATGCATGTTTGAGCTGTTTTGATGTAAAGCAACTTGCACTGTGTAAGGTTTGATTTTCCAGCTAAGACAAAAGCTGAGATCAAGCATCCTGCAATAAAGCAATAAAACTCATCTGGAGAGAAGATTTCAAAGGAATAGGACAACGCCTTGCCCAAACTGCCCTCACTCATCTATGCGACCAACCCCCCTCCCTCCACTCCCTTCCTTCCCCCTGATTCAAGTCTCTGAAGTTCTCCAAGAATGCATATGTACTATGTATGATGTATCTTGTGAATCTATTATTTTCCAATTTCATGTTTAGTGTCATTTTAAATGTCTCAGTGCGAATGGTAAAATGGTCTCAGTTTCACAGCAGTCACTAGTATTATGAGAAAGTTTGAAAACTTAGGAGAATTCTGTTCTCTTTTCTGGGATGTGTCTCTTCAAGAAAACCTTCTCCTCTCCCCCGAAACCAGGTGTTGGGGCAATAAATATTTACAATCCTTTCGTTCTGGTCTGGGTATTTAAGGGAAAAAGTACAACAGCAAGGGGGGGGCATTCTGTAGAGAGACCCCCACATAGAGGTGATGAGTGTTTTTCACCCTGCATCTCTATGTGTATGCATAACTTTTAAATACTCTTAGAGAAATCTTTTGAGTAATTGATGTTATGTATTTATTATATTTGAATTGGTTTATAATTGTGTAATTATGTAATTGGCATTGATATATTTTTACCTGATAAATAAATTGTTACATCTTGATTTAATTTGAATTCGTCTGAAATCATTATCACCGGTAGATCATATGGTTTTCGACATTTCCGCAATTCTAGGGTTGGGGTAGATCATACTGAAATCTTAATAAACGGAGCATGTGGCACGTTATTAAAATTTTGGATTTCTGACTATTATGACTTAACATGTTATAGCATCGTGACTAAAACGAACGGCACTTTTGTGTGAATAAGCATGAGGCGATTCCATAATTTGTGTTTTTTAGTAAACGCTATATTCCTCTGTTATGATTCTAAACTAACGAGGTTGTGACCGTAAGACATATCACAGCTGGACATAGTCTTTAAGCGATGCGACGCCCTGATGAAAGGATAATTGAAATTAAGAGAAATCTAAATTAATTCATATTTAATCGCGCGATTAGCTATTAATGTTACATCAGAAACATTACCAATTAGAGATCGTTTACAATTGGAGTCAGATTAAACGAACAGCTAAAGGAAAACTTAAACTAAATCTGAAAATATATGTGAACTTCACGCGGGCACTGAAAAGACATACACGCAGAAATCCCTTCAACCGGGCCGTTGGATTCCTTCTTTGGGCCGACGGGCGGAGCTTACAACTGCATATCTTAATATGTCAGTGCCATTGTTTTGCCTCAAGACGCACACCAATAATGTTTTTCAAAGGCGCGTTTATAAAAGCTACTCAAATAGCCTAATCCTGGCTTAATCTAAACCCTGTCTGTGAAACAAAACAATTGGAACTACTGACCTTTTGCAAAGACCCGCCCCCTTAAGTTATTTCTATGCCTGACAAGCCATGCGCTCTCACGCCACACATCATGTTCTCACGCAATGAAAAATATATCGCAGAGCAAAGAGGACACTGACAACGTATGAAACAGATCATCAGAAGGAATGTTGTTTCAACTGAGGAAAGACGTGAGTTCACACAATTTTTGAACTTCAGCAACGTTAATCTACTAACTCTGTTGACTGCTTTGGTGGTGGATTCAGGGTTATGATTGGTCAGATCGCCTGTCAATCAAACTGGGTCAATTCTGGAATTATCTGGTACTGTAACCTATTAGAATATTAGAAATTTCTGATTTTTACATTTGCTTTTAAATTAATAATGTGTTTCCATATTGGAAGTTATGCTCAGAGTTAGGTCTTTGAACTCAGTGTCTGCCATTTGCATGTGTGGAGAAGATTTTATCTTCAATAAACTCTCAATTCATGACTCCTGGTGTTCAGTTTACATACCATATGCTGGTATCTCTTCAGACCAGCTGTGTTTCCAACAGTAGATTTAGGAAAATGTGTGATGGGTAATGCAGGAATTGAAACCGGACACTTTAATGTGTATGATGAACATGGGAAGGCATTTTTCCAATACAATAATTGGAGTTATTCATGTCATGTGGCACTGGCATATTTACTTTCATTCCTGGCTCATTAAAGTCACATGTAATAAAGTCTTTAACTATTCAAAATTGACCAATGCTACACGGATACAGTAAACTCTAAACTTTATGTGATGTTCCTGTAGCTCAAAATGTAAAGGATGACACTAGCAAGTCCAAAGTCATGAGTTCTATTCCCAGGGAAGGCATGACCTGATAAAATGTATAGCAATGTGAATGACTTGCTGTTTTTTCCATATATGCTCCAAAAGTATGTAATGACTCTGCATTTGATATGAAAATGAAACAGGTTGCAGTAGTAACTATTGGTGATGCAAAGTCCCTCAAAATGTAAATAAATCATAAATATAACTTTTATATATATGGCCATAAAAACTGTCTATACAATAGAGCTACAAGGAAACAAAATAAATCTTTAACAAAATAAACAAAATAAAACTTTATTTAATGCGCTCAAATTTATTTAAAGTATCAACATCAGTTTCCTTTCAAAATAATGTGGGGATGACTTGCGAGGCATGACATGAAAACATGTTAAAACTCTACCCATAAACTGTGTGAAATACATAAGAATGAGACCGGGGAATAAACACAGTCCAATAATTAAACTAACATTAACAAATAACGTGGAAAATATGTTTTTTTGTGGAAAATAGCGTTTGACAAATCTGTCACCACATCTGCTGGAAAGCCAGGTGAAATTGTTTGCATGCATGAACAATTAATTTTGTCGGTGTGAAATAAACAGTTATGGAAATGTAGAAATTAAAGTTAAAGCTCAAATCTCCTCCAGAAAATCCAGAAAATAGTCTTTTGGTGCCTCAGTGACTACTTCACTTAGAGAAGCTGTTAATCTCAGCTGTCAATCACGATGTCTCACCCCCATTTTTATAGCATCAACTTATTAAAAAAAAAAAAAAAAAAAAAACACTTGAACTTACATCAGCATGATGAAAATTACATAAAATGACAGAAACTATCTTTGGAAAAATAATTATTTGAAGTGTTGTTTAGTTTGTCTCACATCCCATTAAAATTGCACGGAGAGGGCGGGGTTTATGACCTATACTGGGACCAACCACCTGGGGGCGATCAAGATGCTTTGACTTTTCTTTTCTGGACTTGGGTTATACGCCAGTTCGGACGCATACACAGACAGCTCAGACAACACAGACGCGGACTACTTGTATTTATACTACTGAAACTGTATGCTGGGGTCCACCTGACGGACGTGTTCCACATATGCACACACACACCACAAATTATTTCACGTCTGGCTGTCTTTATATTGCTTTAACGATGGATTGTAAATGTATGGGTAGTGATGGACTTCTTCACACAGCCTCTCTTCAAATTCGACGTCAATGTTGTTTTTCCAGCGAATGCGCGGTTGGTGCTTTTGTAGCCTAGTGACCGCGCATATTTGTTACAAAAAACGGGAGGCTCGCGGATGTCTGCGTACACCCTCCGATTAAGATTGTTACATCACACGGACCCTCATGCATAACCAAGGCTTTAATGTGTTTTTGAGGGGGTGTGGCTTTGGAGAGCTCTAAAGGGAGGGTGGGAACTCTTGCTTGTTACTAGCCTCTTCGAAATTGCCTACCCTACCTTTAATAATGTTCTCAAAAGTTTTGCACAAAAACGTTATACATGTCCTTATAATGTTGTGAGAAAACGTTCTTATAACAACATTATTGTAACATCATTTAAATATTTAGAATGACAACTAATTTAAAATGAATAAGGTTGTGTGTGCAATTTTAAAATAACATCCTTGGAAGGTGGGCAAGCTTTGCAAAAAAAATAAAAAAGGCTAAATATATTTTTTCCCCCCAAACATTTAATGCATTTGAGTTTATCTTACGAAGTCCATTAAGCATCACTCCAGAGACTCTCATGGAATTTGTCATTAAACTCAGTGAATGTTCGTCTCCTGCAGAGGGCAGTATTCATGAACAAACTCCTCCTCCTCCTCCTGCATTGACGCAATGAGAGAGAGGGAAATGCTCTCATTTCCGAGGCGTTTCCGTTACTTAAAACATGTAGCGATAAAGTGCGCTAGTCACGTTTCGGAGATGATGTGTGCGCGCGATCTCAGACTGAGGCTCAGTGCGGTACAGTGACATACAGGAAGCGCGCGACTTCAACTCAAGGACAACTCATCAATCTCAAAGGTATGAGCTGCAATTATTATTTGTTTATTTGATTAGTTCGGTCTATCCAGCAAGAATAGAAGCCATTCGATTCAGTACAGATGTGGTGTGTGTGTGTGTGTGTGTGTGTGTGTGTGTGTGTGTGTTTATGTGTTTATGACTGTGCTTTACGTGCTTATGTGTTCTGTCTCTGTCTGTTGGAGTAAACCCGACCGTAGAGATTATGAAAACAGTGTTACATTCTGATAAAATGTTTACCACAGCTGTAACCTATATTACTATATTTCAAAATAACCATCAAAACATCGTTTTTAAGTATACCCTGATATTATTTTTCTATGAAGAGGACATCCATTAATGTCATATATATTTGCATGGCTATTTTGCATTTATTTGCACCATTCCCAGTATCTGAGTCCAAAGTTGAACAAGCAGCATGCATTTGTACATTGAAACAAATAACCCACACTCACTGTTTAAATTCACTTTACATTACAAATGTATTCAGTGTTATGACTTCAATCAAATCTCTTAGCAACTATATCAGCATGATAATGATATTGAGGTCTGAGTCATTTCCTTATTGAGTTGTGATTTGATTTGCACATCTGTCTGTCGTGGTCCTTGGACGTTCGTCATGAGTTTTTGCCCCAGTTAGAGTTCTTTTTTAGGTTTGCTAATATTTTTAAACTTTGACCTGATTTTGACTTGACCTGTTTAGCGTTGAAATGTCACTGACATACTTGTAAAACAGCTTCATTATGACAATGGAATCTATATACTGTAGCTTATCTATGTGTGTGATTCACAGGTCTCCGGTATGGCAGAGTTGCTGCGGTTGCTTCTGAGTGTGGCAGAAAAAGCCGCCAATGTGGCACGCGTCTGTCGACAGGAAGCGTCGCTTTTTGAACTCCTGGTACAGGAAAAGACAGGCGCTGACAAAAACAAGAAATTCGTCCAAGACTTTAAGACACTCGCTGATGTGGTGATACAGGAAATGATTCGCCATGATGTTTGTGCCCAGGTTCTTAAAAATAAAGCTTTCAATGAAATCAGAAACAATTTTAGTTAAACCGGTCAGTTTGTCTTGAGGGCTAAACATTCTCCATTCTTGTTTTATAGTTTCCAGAATTGACCGGCTTCATTCATGGAGAGGAGTCAAACAAGTTTGAGAATGGGCTTGGTGAGTTACCTCGAGCTACCGTAACGTTTTTGACGTCAACTAGGCAAGAAGTCCACATTTTCACTCCAAAATAACAAACAAATAAATGCATGCTCTTGAGAACGCTCCACAAGACGTGTGTGATTACAACATCTGGATGCTCGAAATTGGATGTGAGAATGCACGTTTTCAACAGCTTATTGTACACGTAAGTTAATCGCTAGTGTTGTAGTCGAGACCACCTAATCCTAGACCAAGTTGAGACCAAGACCAGACTAGCGCTCCTCAAAATCATCTGAAAGATCCACATTTACTGATTTCCTGAGAAATGTCAACAACAGAATTCATCTTAACACTGCAGAGGTGGAACAGAAGTTGCATCTCAATTGGTACAATTACAAATGCATAAATGATGTTGACATTAATGTTTTAAAAATGAAATTTAGTTTATTGAACATTTGTAAAAAAAAAAAAAAAAGAAATAAATAAAGTAATAATAATAATAATCTATATCACGTCTACAATTGTGCTCATATGTATGTAAGTACATACAAGTACTTTTTTTTTTTGCAATCATATCTTGAATTTTGTGAGAATTTACATTAATTTTGGTGACATTTTTGACCCAATCCGTTGTTGATTTCTGACCCGGCATAACGGTAACAAAATAGATGAAAATAGAAATAAGTTATTGATTGGATTTGAAGCAGGAAGTTTTACATCCAATGAAATTAATGATGTTAACTCAGAAATTGTTGTGGTCTTGAAATAAAATCCTTTTTTAAAGTCCTTTAAGTCTGAGACAAAGACAAGACCTTCAAAAAAATGCGCAGTAACGCATACTCGTGGACTCGTGTACATCACGCATAGAATCATTCAGTAGTGTGGAAATGTATTAGCAACACTCTTCTGTGATTTTTCTCAATAAAATAGCTTAGAAACTGAAATGTTCTGGCATATATTTCTTTGTAACTAAAACCCACAGCTTCACTGTTAGTAGAGAGACACTGCCGGGTAGAATTAATTCACATGCAAATGCTCTTTCACTGATGCATTCATATAAATGTGCTACTTTATCTGTAGAACTAATTTAGAAATCTGTGCGAAAAGGCCCAAAGACTGATAGAACTGATAAAAATGAGCCGTTATGTCGGAGCAATAGCCATTGTGGGCAACGCTGTCATATCCTGTGCACAAGGAAACGCATTGGAGTCTCAGATGTCTGCTCAAGGTTCAGGTTTATGACATTGACTTGACTTTATTCAAATAAATGTCAACTTTAAAAATTCTGAAGCCGTTTAACCCCTAGTATGCAAATGTATTTAAATTTTCGCTACTCTTGTGGCACTTGATCTTTAACAGCTAAAGTTGCTATGAAACGGAAGACATGTGAAAGTATTTTCTTCCTTATTGTGATGTGTATTTGAGTGAAACGGCTTCTGGAAGAAAAACAAATGACGTGTGGGACTTTATTTTGTCCATAGGGAATTGTTTGGATGGTTTGCTATTGGTTGATCTCATGTGAGTGACCGGTTGCGTCATCAGAGAAGAGATGTCACCGCGAGAGGCAGGGGAAGTTATTTTGATTAATGTTACGAGGCACATGAATTTAGAAAAATTATGTACACCGATAAATCATTTTGAAGAACAAAAATTGAATTCATAGTGACTTTAACTCAACTGAAATATGAAAAGATGGATATTGTTGTAGATTGTCGCACAACGTGTGCATTTCTTTGCATGACAGAAGTTGTTTTGATGTATATTTGGAAAAATAGATTCAGATAAAATTATGAAAATGTTAAAACAGGTTAAACTTCCTCAGATAAATTAGAATTGAAGTAATATGTTGAGCTGTGCTGCCCGTGTAGCAGTGGTATAAGAAACTACATAATTTCACAAGCGTTCTGTTGTAGACAACATCGGATTGGCCTAGTACAGAGCCCTGTGGGACTCCCTGTTAGGATACATGATGCAGGAAAAAAAAACCTTTGTGAGTGCACTCAAGCAAATGGCTTTCCGATTGCAGATTTTAGCCTGTTTCATTGGGGTTTGTGTGCAAGGATTTGATTTGGGGTTATGCAAACAATTTTAAAATCTGATGGGAAAAAGCCACTGGGGAAGTTGTGGTCGTAGCACCTGGTAAGCAAATGGTTGAATGATGATCTATGAGGAAGTCATAGATATCATTATGGAGTATGTTATGAGGATATTGGAGGACCTGAGGAATACTTGGCATGAGATAGAAATCCATATGTTTGTTTTGGCAAACTTGCCGCCTTGAAATAGGCCATTTATGTGATTAATGCGATTCTAAGGAGGGGGGACAGTGGGTTAAATGAATATAAAACTGAGGGAAAGTTCAGAAAAGTTTCTGGCATTTTCTTTTCATCTTCTCGCTGTATGATGCCTGATAAAGTAGTGCAGAGCTGCTTTATGTACAGGATTAACTGCGGTAACTTTGCGGTAAAGTGTATACTTTACTTATACATATTTCTACTTTCCATAAGTGCCACTGTAACTGTACTAGTTAACTAGGCCAGTAAGAGCTGTGTGTGTAAACATCACTCCCCTGATCCTAGAGGCTGTGGTCTTTAGCATCTTTAGAGTGCCCGATTTCCATGCTGGAGACTGCAGTTCGCGACTTACTCAGATCAGTTTGAGTAGAACCAGTTACATTTGGTGCCGTGACCCGGAAGGGAGTGAGGAACTGTTGTAGGCCAGCAGAGCTGTGCATGTAAACTTCACTCCCCTGATTTCAAGAGGCACTCTAGCGACTGACACTAGAGGCTGTGGTTTTAACCTCTTTGTTAGAGCACCGATTTCCAGTAGAACCGGTTAAACCACATCATCTGTTAAGGAGTGAATATGCATTTTCATTCAGCTCATATGTTGTTTATTTAACATACATAATCTTTTAGTACCGTACCATTTAGTACCGTTTAGAATGTTACTGTGTTGTTTGAAAAGAACGTGCTTTCTAACAAACATGCAGTTCTATTCTAATTTCTGAGTTTTCTGAAACTATTTTAACTGCTGATTCCAAGAAAGTTTTTTTTTTTTTTTTTTTGCCTGTCTAGTTTGTGGCTTCTTTGCTTCTCATACTTTATAATTCTGCTTCTGTGATGGCAAAGAACACTCAAACTCAGAGCTAGTCAATGCATTAAATAAATAACTGGAGTTTCTGTGTGATTGTATGTCAATCAGGGGAGAGTGTTACCGTGACCGTTTGCGCTCAGGAAGAGGACACAACTGCTCTGTTGGCTAAAGTTCTGGATGGCGATCAAGTAGCCGCGTCACTCCTGAGCAAGGCGATCCATCAGGACCTTCAGCTCAGAGACGAAACGGCTGAATCTCTACAGCTGTCAATCAGCCCAGCTGATGTGGGCATCTGGATTGATCCCATTGGTAATGTATTTGTTATTTTCTGTCCACCTGTTTACTTGGCTACCAGTTTCCCTCAAACAACTGAATAAATTAATTCAATTTGTTTAAATACTTTTATATTTTTATATAAATGCGCAAACAGTTTGTAATAGAGCCAACAATATTCATAGTACACAATACCAGGTCTAGTGTACACTACATTACTAACCAAATATGTATGCTGAGCGTAATTTGAAACACTCTGTTGAGTTCGAAAGTGAGATGCATGAACATGTGCCCTAACTAGCTTTGTTGCATTTTTTTTTTGTGTGTTTTCTACATTCAGCGCCAAGTTCACCTAAAGTGAATTGTAATGGCATTTTTAAGACAGTCTTAACTTCTCAGATATGTTTATGTAGCAGTGTGTCATTGTTCAGAGCTATCGCAGGCATGTACAGGAGATCTTCAGAACATACAAAACATTACTAGAGAAACTGTGACTGAAACTTTAAACTGGAAATATGTTTGTTTTGTAGACATTTATCAAATAATTTTCTTGCTGTGTGAGTTGTTCAGGTTATCAGCAGCTGTATTTGGTTGTTTTTCTTTGAACAGATGGTACAAGTCAGTACATTGAAGGGAAAGAGGAAGAGGAGCCGGATGAAGGCTTTTGTCCTTCCGGACTCCCGTGTGCTCTGGTTCTGATTGGGGTTTACTTACGGGCCACTGGTCAACCGGTCATGGGTGTCATAAACCAGCCGTTCAACCGCAAAATCTCTGCGGGTAAAGGGTAAGAGTGCTGCTTTACTGCTTTGCAAAATGTAGTCACAGCTAAAGGGTTTTATTACACTCTAAAAAAATTCAGTGACTTTATAAATATCAAAATAATTTCAATAAAATCTCTAAATATCACTTAAGTGATTGAGAAAATACTATAACTAGAATTATTTCTTATTTTCTTGTCAATATTATTCATCTTTAACAACAACTTAAGAATTTCATTAAGCTGGTCCTGGATAGTGTTAACACATGTATTGTTGCACTGTTGTTAAATAATTTTATTGGACAAATATTTCCCCTCTGTTGTATTGTTTCTATGCTGTACAAACTGTACATTCTGTCCTCCTACACCTAAACCTACGCATCACAAAACAATTAGTATGTTTTTAAAGCTATTTTAAATGAGGACTCATGAAATGTCCTCATAAAACATGTTTACGTCATAATACCAGTGTAATACCCATGTCTCACACACATGCACACACACACACACACACACACACACACTTGTCTGGTTCACTATCCTTGTAGGGACTCTCCACAGATGTAATGGTTTTCACACTGTACAAACTGTATATTCTGTCCTCTAACCCTAAACCCTATGTTCATTAATCCATTTCCCCATGGGGACTGCTGATTGGTCCCCACAATGTAGGTGATCTCAGGTTTTACTATCCTTGTGGGGACCATTTGAACCACAATGTAATATAAACCTGTACATACAAAACTTAAAGATTCATGTAAAAACAGAAAACCTTTATTGTATCTTGTCTGAGACTATAAAAAATAAAATATGAGAAATTATAAACTGCTGTTGTTAAAAAAAGGGGTCAGTTATGAATATTTTTGTTCAAAATTAGCTGCACAGTCACAAAACAACAAAAACATTACCTTGATAGTTTTTATTTATTTATTTTTTTGGTCATGACTCTAGTGACTCTTTGCACACTGATGTAAAAATAACTACAACTAACTATAAATAGTATGTAAAATTATTTGTATAAATGGTATTTATTATGTAAATGCTGCCTTTTTTATGTCTGGTTCTCAAACCCTTTCGAGGGTTAATTGAGTTTCTCACACTTCTTTTCAGTGCGGCAACAAACTAGTAATTGAAATCCAAAAGAGTAACTTCCAAAAACTTAATTTCAGACTGTGAAACTCAAATGAATGAAGAAATAGATAATTCTGCCTGTATGATTCAAGGTTTACTCAAAATTGAAGACTCCTGAATCTTAAATTTTTATAAATTCTCATGTATTGCATGTTTTAGTGTTTGACGAGCTCCAATGAAGGTTTTCTGTTTTTACCTGACTCTGCTGTTTTTCATAGTGTTGATTTTTTTCTGTAAATTGCGTGGAAACCAACACAATCAATAGCAGCTTTTCCACCGACTGGACAAGTTCCAGTTATATTTCCACTTGAGCCTGGTTTGGCACGGCACCATCACAAACCGTTCTCGACCTGGACTTCTCAGCATAGTTGGAAAATGGAACCATATCTGGTACAGCTGGGCTGCGTCGACGTTTAAGCAGAGTTTTGGCCTGACGGTGGAAAAGCAGCTAAAGTAACACGGATGTGTTTTGGAAAGGCTGTGCAAATTTACACGTCAAAATGTTGCGTCCACGTTTATGCGAAAAAAGTCAAGAAGGAATAAATTGTTGCTTTTGAGTGTGGGTCAAAGGCCAGTTTTCGAGCATCAGGCTAAACCATTCTTGTTGCTTAAGTGTTCAATTCCTTGACAATCCAGCCCAACCAGTACAGATATGATTTCATTTTCCACAGTGGGGCTGATGACAGAGCTCTTCGGAATGTAATACAAATATGTCAGTCATTGCCCTGGTAATGCAAGAGTTCACAGACGGTATGAGATGTAAAATGCGACCCTGTTACGGTGGATGATCAGATATTTCTTTTAATTTTATTATTAACTTGTGTAACTTTAAAGGGGTGGTTGATTTATGATTTCAGTTTTTAAAGTTTAGTTAGTGTGTAATGTTGCTGTTTGAGCGCAAACAACATCTGCAAAGTTACAAAGCTGAAAGTTCAATGCAAAGGAGACATTCTTTGTAAAATAGAATTCTGTTAAAGGACTACAACAAACGACTGGTAGGGACTACAACGAGCTTCTTCCTAGGTTAGTGACATCACTAAGCTTAAACTTTACATAAACCCCGCCCCCGAGAACACACAACAAAGGGGGCGGGGTCATGTTGGGCTGCTTTAGAGAAGAGGAAGAGTTGTTGTAGTCGAGTGTTGTTGATGCCGTCATTTTACGCCGGACTGCTTCACAATCGAGGGTCAATTCAACACTGGATTTGAACAAAAGATGAACATGACGGCACATGCTAGTGATGAGTTGAATCAACTCCACAGCAACTTCATAAATTTATCCACTAACTCTTCAGAAACGTCTAAAAGTTGTAACTTCTTCCCGAGTCTCTCCATCAGCGTCGACTCCAGTTTGAACAATGTAAGGCCATGTATGTAAAACCATTATGTTACACCATTTCTATCATTTTGACTGTGAGATTCTCCAGCTTTGTTGTTGTTGAGCTGTTAAAGCTCCGCCCTCTTCTGGAAAGGGAGCCGGGAGCAGCAGCTCATTTGCATTTAAAGGGACACACAAAAATGGTGTGATTTTTCTCACACCCAAATAGGGGTAAATTTGACAAGCTATTTTAAGTATTTTGAGCTGAAACTTCAGACCAAAAGATTGAAGCCATCGTGACCTAATACCTCATGAAATATGTAGGTTACAGTATTACTTCATGTCTTTATTTTGTCCTGATTGTAGATGGAAAGGCCAGCACATCTGGGGTGTTTCCTTTGGAGATGTGAATGTTTGCTCGTACTCACAGCGCAGGCCGTCGAATCTACAGAAGAGCGAGTGTTTGTCAGTGCTGCTGAGCTCCAGCGAGAGGCCCGCTGTCAAGGACGCGCTCGCGGCGCTTCCCAACGGCTCGCTGATGTACGCATCCGGTGCGGGATACAAGATCCTGTGCGTGGTCCAGGGTCTGGTGGACGTGTATGTGCTGTCAGAGGGCAGCACGTTCAAGTGGGACTCGTGCGCTCCTCACGCGGTGCTGCGGGCGCTGGGCGGCGGCGTCTCCGATCTGAGCGAGTGTCTCAACGGACATAAGGGACACACCGCTGAACTCACCTACCACCAGCCCCACAACCACAGCCAAGGTGTGGAGAGATGGGCCAACCGAGGAGGAATCATCGCCTATTTGGACTCCAGCGTAATTGATAAAGTCGTGGCGGCACTTGCTGGAAAGATATGACAAAAATATTATGATACTCAAGTTATGCTGTATGTTTTTTGTGTTGTTTTGCATAATCTTATGTGCTTTATGATTATAGTTTTATAATATATAGTGACATATTCAAATATTATTTCAAAGCTGTAGCTTTTCAGGAGAAAAAAATATATTTCAAATATCTACAAAGTTTTATTTTTTGGAAGATGTTGGTTATATTTTCAAGAGAAAAGGGAAAGGAAATCAATCACTGTGTTCCTCATTACAGATGATATCACATGTTTTAAAGTTACTGCTGGTCACCTGAGACTAAAGGAAAGCTAGAAACTGACAGTTTTCTGGGTTTGGGATATCGTATTCGTAACACATGGATATTCATGCCCTTTTGTGGTGATGATTTTGACATTACCCCCCCCCCCCACCTCACCTCACAATGTTGAAATGAAGTTTTTGCTGCTTAATGTTTTTGACAGCACAGAGGAATATAAATTTCCTTTTATGTGCAAAGCCCATCAAAAAGATCCTCATTTGGCTTTTTGTCAATGCCAGTGTGCTTATGACTAGAAAAGGATCCAAAGTGTCACTTCACACTGTACACACGCACGCACACACACACACACAGGTCATGTGATCTGAGTCCGTTTATAGCAAATACTGGAAATCACATTTTCACATTAACAAAACCTCTTTGGCTTAGTTCTTTAATGTCTCAAAATATCCACTCTCAGCATTAGGGAAATTTACGTTTAAAAGTAATGCATTACAATATTGTGCTACTTCCTAAAAAAAAAAAAAAGTATGTGGCAGTTACTTTTCATGTAAACTTCTCTCAGCTGGCTGAGGCTTGCTCTCTTTCAGGCCCAGGTGTTTTTTCTTTTTTGTGTGTAATGCATTCAACAACGTAGCCTCTATAACACCCAGCTTCATTTTATTCTAAAAACACATTTGAAATAAATATTATATTCTGAGCACTTACAATATCTCCTGACCCCACTAGAGCGACGTATGCCATATACATGATCTCTTAACCCTGACAAAAACTTTTTTGGTAACACTTTACAATAAGGTTCATTAGTTAACTATTAGTTAACATGAACTAATAATGAACTGCACTTACACAGCATTTATTAATCTTTGAAAATGTTAATTTCAACATTTACTAATTCATTATTAGAATCTTGTCAATATTAATTAATGCACTGTGAACTAACTTGAACAAACAATGAACAACTGTATTTTTATTAACTAACGTTAACAAGTAAGTTTAGTAAATAGTAACAAATGTATTGCTCACTGTTAGTTCATGTTAGTTAATACATTAATGTTTAACTAATGAACCTTATTGTAAAGTGAAAGTTGAAAGTAAAGTTTTGTTACTTTTGTATGTTTTGTCTGTTCGTGCGCATGCATGAAGACAAAGGTATTTTAATTTTGCAGTTTAATGTTTAAGCAAATTATTTAAACTGAATAGTAATGCATCAGCTCAAATATTGTGTAAATATTGAGTTACTTATTATATCAAAAAAGTAATCTGTTTACGTAATGCATGCTACTTGTAATGTAAAGCAACACTGTCCACAATTATTTTTGCATTAACAGTAGATCGAAATTGAGTTTAATAAAGTGTAAAGTTATTAGCCAGTTAATTTGACAATTGTATGTGGTTCTAAATGGTACAATATCACCAGGACCCAAGTCTGATATATTATAGTGCCACACTGCATTAATACATTATTCATTCACAAAGATTTGATCTGTTTTAAATCCATAGTAATGAACCGAAAAACACGCCACAGCTCAAAACACCAAAACGGCCAGCTGCAGACAAGAAGGCCAATGGCACGAGAAGTGATCAGTTAAATATGTATATCTTTAAAACAGATTTCTTGTGCAAAAGTTGTGCTAATTTTATCTTGAGTTGTGCATGTTAACTCTACCGAATGATGCTCGAGACTGCTGCCTTGTTACAGCGCCTGACTCCCAATGCTAGCAGGCCGAGGTTCGAACAAGAGGTGTTGCATTGGTGCCATGACCCGGATGGGAGTGAGGTTTAGGTGGGTGAGTGTAATGGATGTAGGCCAGTAAGAGCTGTGCGTGTAAACCTCACTCCCCTCATCGCACCTCTAGAGACTGCAGACTTTAGCCTCTTTGTTAGAGCCGGGTTTGAGTTCTGCTCAAAGCGGGCGGTTTGAACAGGAGGGGTTACATTCACTTAACTGAGCACAATGGAAGTGCAACTCTTATGGTTTCTGTGTCAATCACTGAGTAGCTAATATTTTACAATTTCAACAAAACAAATGAATGTTACCCTCGTGAACAGATATTTTGAGGACGACCGAAAAAGTTGAGCTGCATATGGGCTTTAATGATTCTGCATTGACCTAATGTCCTTCTCTCAGCTAAGAATCGCCACACATTCTATGAATGAAAGTAGTAACAATATTTCTAGAGCAACGTCTGCAGCTGAAGTGCTTTTATGTGGGACTTAAAATTTACTTTACATTAGAGTTTAATGCAGAAATGTTACACTTGCACACGCTCAGGAGCAAAGCATTTGAGCAAATCAGCTTTAATATAGGAGGATTGGGGTGAAAGGCAACAACATACCAAATCAGAGGGGGTAAAGTGTCCTGCACATTTTAACCACTTCAATGATTGTCTTAATCTAGAGTGATCTTGAGCATTTTCTTGCATATACATTTAGATCACTCTCTACAACCCCTTCCGTCGGGAGTAAACCTTCATATAATCACAAAACACATTTGTCGACCTCAGCACCTCAAACGGACTGCTGAAGCTCTCCTCGAGTACAGTGAACAGTGTAATGGACGCTTGTGTTTTAGAAAGAGTGAGTGGAATATTGCACAGTCACACAACTAATAAAATTTACAAATGTCAAACGCTAAAAAGCAACGTCTGTGCTTGTTGTTTCGACAAAAGCCAATTTATAGTGATCCATATTTTGTTTAAAAGGTCAGTAGTATAATAATAAACGGTCTAATGTTTCATTTCTAGTATGCCACCTCAATTATCAGCTGTGAATAGAAAATAAAACTTGGCAACGTTAACAGAAAGATTCTGCTGTGTAGCAAAAATAGCTTGAAAAAAATGACAAAACGTAAACATTTCCAAAACTGAAATTTAGCCCAAAGAATATGGAAACTAAATTGATTTAGTTCAGGTCAACTATTGTTACAGTGTAGTCAGTCATTTTTAGCCTTCAAGATCATTTCATCGGTAAGCGTGCTGCTAATTTATCATGCGCAATTGTTAAATAAATGAGTCGCCACATTAAACCACTATATCCGTCGCTACTCTTAACAGGAGTGACAGACCTGACAAAGAGCAAAAAAAAAAACAACATTTGATTTAATTTCTGGAAAGCACAGCCTCTTCAAATCATTTTATTCTTGGAACTGATTGTTTCCTTTAAAGATGTCGTTAAACAAGCGCATTTAACAGAATTTATAAGTAAAACTGAACATGAAAAAATGTGAGAACCTGAACACGCATGCATTGCAGAGGCAAAGCTGTCTGTGTCTTTTCTCATATTGGGCCCGAACAAAAAACTGAAAAAAGACATCAGGTTTGGACACTAATGAATCTGTTGGCAGATGAATGAAATTATCTTTTAAGATGATTCCTGAGTGTTAAGAAGTGTTCAAAAATTAGAAGTGGACTTCTTAAAGGGAGGCTCTGGGTTTTTCACATTTTTGAACCCATTTTTAAACTTAACTTCAAAATCTATGCATGGAGACATCTAAGGTCTACACAATTTCATTTGTGCTTTAACATTTAAATTTTGATGCGTTTTTTTTCTTCTCACTCTAAAAATAAAGCATATTGGAGTAGAGTTGTCAAAAGTACCGACTTCTGTGTCAAGCCAGTAATGAAATTTAAAAAATTTGACACTGAGGACATTCGTAACACTTCTGATTGGTCTGTGTCTGTGATTGGCTGCAATGATCAACGCTTCAAAAACATGTTGTAAATGGACATCAATGATGCTCTTCACAGATACACACGGGAGCGTTTGAAAGCAGGAGTCTCTTGGCTCCTGGCTTGATCATTGTAGTCAAATCACATCTAAAATTCAAATTCATACAAATTCGCTCAACAGCACTCATTTTTCAAATTTCAGTACATTTACATTTATTCATTTGGCAGACGCTTTTATCCAAAGCGACTTACAAGTGAGGCAATTAGGGGTGTAAAGGACAGTATCGAAGGTGGAGAGAGTGATGTTCATTCACAATCCCCACTTTCAATTCCTGCTGGTGTGGGAATCGAACCAACAACCTTCAGGTTACAAGCCCGACTACACGACTACCCCCTACCCACTAGGTATTGAAGTCAAAACTTTTGACAACACTACAGCAGCTCCAGAAAAACCTAAAGCGAACAAGTCAACAGATCCATGAAGCAGGCAGAGGATTTGATGGGAAAATCCCACTAGAATCTTCCATCTTCTGATTTAAAGTTTCATTCAATCATGTGAGCAGTTGATCCGTCTCAAGAATACTAACCCATATCCTGTCATTTTTTAAGTAAAATATTTGTTATTATATGGAAACAATGGAAAAAAACCCCCAAGAACAACTACCCACATGAAGAAAACAAACTGGTTTTAATATTGAACTGCTGAATTCTGGGGCTTGAATAACTCGTATCCTCAAGATCTCATGAGCTCTAAATGGTACACCCAGGAACATCAGGAAATCTCAGCTACGTGTTCTTCCTGTTCTCTTACTAGTAGCAGATGAAGAGAAAGTCATCCCTGAGATCTGTGTGCGATTTATACATCAATCCTAACGTGATAGTACTGCAAAACACTTAGCCACATCGCCAACATTTTCCATCAGATTCAAGCCTGGCGAAAAAAATTTTTTTAAAGTAAAACTGGTTAAAATGGGTCATCATTACCCTCATGTCGTTACAAACAATTTTTTTTCCCCAGAGGGACGCAAAAGGACAATTTTTAGAATCTTCATGCAGTTGTTTTCCAAAAGCAAAGTTATTATTCACTGCCGTTCATCCCTCCACTGAAACCCTGACTAAAAAAAGCTAAACACCATTGGTTGTCATGTATCCCATGACCATTGCATTAAACCTGGGCCAAATTTGATAGTTAAGATGGAGAAGAACATGATCAGTGAACAGCTTGAGTTTGGGTCGTCACACAAAACTATCTCAAGAAATCCGAAAACATAAGTCACGTGGACTACTTTTATGATGTTAGGTATTTTCTGTTCTTCTTCTTGTGCTGTGAGAATATCCAATGAAAAAAAAAGGCATGAAGGTTTGGAACAGCATGATAGTGAGTAAATAGTCAATTTTTAACGTTGGGTCAAATATTCTTCAGATACACCAGGAGTCTCTACGCACGAGTCCTTCTGTTTCTTGAAAGAGTGTGATTTCAAATGCCTGAACGTACATTAATTTGTGTCAAAACAAGAGGAGATAAAAAAAAAAAAAGAACTTCAAACATGAAACGGCAAGATCTTCTTCTTGCGTCTCTCTTTGCTTGCTCCTCGACGAAATTCAATGCCATTTCATTCTGTATCAGGAAGCTTCAAAGCACCAACACTGAATGTTCAAACGAGGCCAAAACTCGTTTTGATGCACTAGTTGGCCAATATCGTGTCACAGCATGGCAACGGGCAGCGCTCCACCTCTGTGTAATATAACATTTCTCAGCGCTGGAATGGCTTGCGAACTTTCTTGCGCCGGCGCGGGGGTTTTCCTCCTTCAGTCCAGTGTTCGCTGGGGTCGCTCCGCTGGGCCCCTGGGCTAAAGAACCCTGTTTGTGGAGACGACCCCGAAAACATGTTTGCAGTCCCTGCAGCTGCCGCAGAGGCGTGAGGCGGCGGGTTTCCCGTTGGGAAGAAGCCTCCGTTAGCAGACGCGTCACTGGGAGCGCCGCCCTGGAAGAAGCGGCTAAAGAAGTCCTGCAGGTCCGCTGGCGAGCTGCCACCGGCTGCATGATCTGGCGTGGATCTAGAGGACACATACAGCGAAGACTGTCATAAGCTGCAAGAATCTTTTTGCATTCTTTGATTTTTTTTCCCCTCATTTTTCTTACTGCGTTATTTCATGGTAACAAGCAGGAAAATCTACTCTTAAAGTGAACCATGGGGATTAAGGCTTAATATTACGTAAATTATGTCTCTTACTGAAATATGTAGGAGAAAACCCACGAAAGATTTAAATTATTTAGAAAAATACACATTTTATATATATTTTGGATAATGGAGGCGCCATTTTGTTTAGGTGCACAGTGCATTCTACGTCAATGACGTCAAATGGTTGCACTCGGTGAGCTACTGACCTAGCTACCCTGTTGCTATTTTTACCGCAACACAACTCGGAATACACTAGATGATGCCACATTGTGCAGCTTTTGGTTGTAATTTTCAGTCGAAGGGCAACAAGAGAAGAGATGTAAGTCTTCACTGTTTTCCTAGCGATAAAAGGGAAAAAGAATGGGAAGGTGTGAAGAATGTGGACGCGACTTTGTTCTCTCCACTTTCACGAGGTTTATCTGTAATCTGTAAACTGATGTCTATGTATGAATTTCTTTAGAAATCAAACATGTAAGATGTGTTAAAACTACATGATGATTAATATAGGCTTTTTATATTATGCATGAAATGCACTTTTATTTATTTACTTATTTTTAAGTAGTTAAGTATGTCATCGATTTTGGATTACAATATTTCTTCAAGATACATTTTCAAGAAATTAGAGTGAAAATCTCCCAGTGAATGGTAAGCATTCAAAATCTGACAGTAATGATATCATAATGGCCTTTGAAAAATACCTTTGCTGCGTCCCAATTCGCATACTATCTGTCCTAAATAGTATTCGAAATTAGAATTATTATTATATTAGTGCGTCCCAAATCGTAGTATGTTGAAATGAGTATTCCAAAGATACCCGGACGGCATACTTTTTCCAGTTAGAATCCGGCTAATATTGCCCATAACACATTGCGCTGTGGATGCGAATTCCATCCACATGGATGGAACTACAATGGAACTACAAATATGAATAAAAAGTGTTAAAAAACTACAAACGTGACTAATGTGCGAGACCGACGGTTTAGCAGAGCGGTTAAGGGGTTTGAGTGGTTAATAATCAGTAGTTAACCTGACAAAAAAATATTTATTAAATATTAATGGAACAGCATTGTGAACTTTTATAACGATGCGTTTGGACATCAACTTCATTATGCAAAGACGAGGAGAGTTCTCCATGTGAAAGACCAGTGACTGGCAGAACGTGCGACTACATTTCTTTTGCAAATGATATAAAATTAAATTTAGTTGTATGTGGAGGATTTTAACACAAGATGATCGACAGGGCAGTTTAAACGGTTACAGGTGAAGTAACTAAGCGACAGAACGTCCGATGCAATAAAGATGCAATATTGACGAAGAAGTATGTCCCAAAGCTTACACTCAAAATGATCTACTTTTTCTTCACAAAAACAGTACATACTTTTAGGATGTAGTATAAGTCGGCATATTGGGACGCAGCACTTATGTTGGTAATTTAACGGTCAATAATGGGCTTTGAATTCACTACTGGCCATAAGCTTGGAATAATCATGAATTTTTTAAATGTTTTTGAAATCTTTTAACTCACCAAGGCTACATGTATTTGCTCAAAAATACAGCAAAACAGTAACATTCTGAAAGATTAAGTGCTGTCAAAATGAACGCAAAACATTTAACGTAGCATCCGTTTTTTTTGTTATAATTTGAATAGCTTTATGATCACATGCAAATGCTTTTAAACCACTTAAAATGCACTGTCTGTGAACGTTGTGTCTCAGTGACACACACGACTTGTGTGCACAGAAAGACGAGCACCAGTATCAAGCTCTCTTTCGCGGTTGAACAAATAATAACAGAATTGTGCCAAAATGCCCATTTTGTCGAATATCCTCATGAGGAGATAGCTTAAATGAGCTAAAAGAGTTGTGAGAAAACGAGATGCGCATCAGAGCCGCGTCATGTTCGGCAGCAGCAGCTCTTAAAGTGACAACAGCCCAATAAACCAGTTGCTGTAATGTCTGTCATTAATGTTCATCAAACAACAAAGGTAACAGAGAAAATTGTAGCTTTAATAAGGATTCATCTATATTTAATTTATCATTATTGCAGTGAAGACTAAAGAGATTGATAACTCTTCAATTTCCTACCTGTTAGACTTAAATTAAAAGTTATTTTTAAAGCCTGATAAATGTTGAAATTGATAGCTTTTAGTTACACTAACGTTGAATGTCTATAATTAATGTTTAAAATAAAATCTATTTCAATTTTCATTTTTTAATCACAATTAATTACAGAAAAATTGTGCTTTTAAATTTATCGATTGATAGCACTAATTTTTTTTTTTAAAAAGGACCGTTCAGCAACACTACTCCAGTCTTCAGTGTCACATGATCCTTCAGAAATTATTCTAATATGCTGATTTGCTGCTCAATTATTATTGGTACTCGATTATTAATAATGGTTATCATCATCATCAATATTAAAAATATAGGTAACACTTTACAATAAGGTTCATTGGTTAACTATATTAGTTAACACAAACTAACAATGAACTGCACTTATACAGCATTTATTAATGTTAATTAACATATACTAATACATTATTAATATCTTGTTGACATTAGTTAATGCACTGTGAACTAACATGAACAAACAATGATCAACTGTATTTTCATGAACTAACATTAACAAAGATTAGTAAATACAGTAACAAATGTATTACTCATAGTTAGTTCATGTTAGTTAATACATTAACTAATGTTTAACTGATGAACCTTATTTTAAAGTGTTACCAAAATATATTTGTGGATATAACCGTAATACATTTTTTTCAGGATTCTTGGACGAATAGAAGCCACAAAAGTACAGCATTTATTTGAAATAAAATTCTTTTTAATGCATCCTTCCTGAATAAAGGTATTAACAACCTTTTTTTCCACTTACTCCAAACTTTCAAATGGCAGTCTAACAACAGTTTCCACAAAAATCTGAAGCAGCATGACAACATTGATAATAATCATAAATATTTGTTGAGCAGCAAATTAACATATTGGAATGATTTCTGAAGGATCATGTGACACTAAAGACTGGAATAATAATGTTGAAAATTCAGCTTTGATCACAGGAATAAATTATAATTTAAAATACATTAAAATACAAAACAGATCAAATTAATGCAGCCTCGGTGATCTAAAGAGACTTTTTTCAAAAACATCAAAGAATCTTAATTATTCAAAACTTTTCTGTAGCTGATGATGTTATAACGGTCTAAAGATTGAGCACTTGTCATTAAGGAAGTCAGACTGGTTACCTGTGGCGGCTGGCGCCGCTGCTACCTTTAGAGCCGAAAGAGATATGATATGGCACGCGATGTGTGTCTGGAGAGATGCTTATACGCTGACAGCCTGCCCACTCTGTGGGAACATGGGGACATGCGTCTCAGTGATCTGAACACATGCATACAACATATGAACACCATACAGGTCCTACAGTGTGGATGACAATGTGTTACCAGTAATGTCAAAGACTTTGCCATCCATGAAGGCGAAGTACGTGATGCGCAGTCCCAGCATACTAGATTCAGCCCACAGGTCTCCCTCCTCGGCACTGTGCCATTTATTACATTCAGCACAAAATCGGGCTTCGCCAGGCTCACGGTCCATCTCAAAGCGCCTGTGGAAAAGACCGTGCTCAGGTGAACAAAGAAATGCAGCACGTAACACAGAACAGAAGCTTGCATGGAAGGACAGGTCTGAGAAGACAATATCAGTTATACGCACTTGTGCTTGCCCTCACATTTAGTGCACATCATTGTGTTCATGGCTTCTTTCAGGTCGTCCTGTAGTTTGGTCAGGAACTCATTCATGGATTTTGAAAGCTCTGTAGCTGCCATACGCTTCCTGCAAGACATTTGAAACAAGACATTTGTGGTTATTTCAAAGAAACATCTCTATTTCTCCTTAAATTGTAACGGAGTAACTTTAAAAATCCCATCATTCAAAATTAGGCATGAACAAAAAGGCAATCCAACAGATATTCCAATGAAAGAATATTTTAAACACTTTAAAAATATGTTAATGCGTCAACTAACAATGAGCAAAACATTTGGTAACACTATTTTACACTTAACATGAACTTACTATAGTAATACCAGCAAACTAAACCAAACCCTAATCCTTCAATAAGAACATGTAGTTAATTAATAATACTCAGTACATAAAGGTATAATTACACTAACAATGACACTTTAAAATAAAGTGCTACTAAACACTTCTTGCAGTATTTATACATCTTTGTTAATGTTACAAATACATTGTTCATTGTTAGTTTGTCAGCTCAACAGACAAAACTTTTCACATAATGTATAAGTAAATGTTGAAATGAACATTAACATCATTACATGCTTTAGTAACTATAATATATTTTTCATATTGGTCATATTCGTAATTTTTTTATGCAAAATATCATTTCTTAATTTTGTATTTTGATTTAGGAGTGAGACAAGAGGTCATATTCACTTTTGCGTTTGGGCTCTACTAGAACAAGTTTTCAAGCTTGAATGTTGATTATTTTCCTCAAGTTCTCCATTGTTGCAGCTTCTCTCTTCCTGGTCTGTCAGTAACGCTCTGTTTAGTTCCTGTCTCTATGAAGCCCCTCCTTATGAAAAGCACACTGTGCTCTGATTGGTCGGCTGTTGACATTGTTCAAGTGCTTTGAGCGTTCTTGGGAAATGCCCCGCCCCTTAACATAACCGCCAGTTTCAACACTACTAACTCAACCAGGCCCCGCCCATTTATCCTGCGTATGAATCATTTAAATGAGGAATATTGTGAAAACTCAGGACTACAATGGAGGCGTTTCAGGGAGTTCAGAAACAGTGACATTGATATAGAGCAGTGGTTCCCAAAGGGGGGGTCGCGAGATGATTTCTATTTTTTTTTTTTTAAAGTGGAAAAAATATATAGGCCCTATATATTTTTGTTGCAATTAATTTAATTCAATACTTATTAAATGGTGTTTCCAGAAAAGTCTGATTAAAAAAATATATAATGTATATTTTTTAATTAAATTTGTAAGAAAAACACGATTGGATTCGATCCCCTTTCACTGCCACCGAAAACCATCTGACGTGTGACACGGAGGACGCGCTGATTGAACTTTCATCTGATCGATCCTTGAGGACACGTTTTGACTCAAAAACGCTGGATGAGTTCTGGATTTCGGTGAAGGATGAGTACCCGCAGCTTTCCAAAGCCACTTTGGATACACTGATGCCATTTGGATCAACTTATTAATGCAAGAAGACTTTCTCCGCACTGACTTACATAAAAAATAAACATAGATCGCGTTTTAACGTGGTGCCATCTCCAAAACTAAACCCAGATTGGATCTGCTTTGCTCAGCGCACAGCGCGCACCCATTACATTAAAGTGGTTCAAACCACTATTTTATGTGTGTGAGTATAGTTTAATGAAAGTAGTTCTGATAGTCTTTTAAAACAGTTGAACAAATGAAATGTAACGTGACACAATGTCCTCTGAATTACTGTTAACTGTTACTAATTACTAATAACTGTTTTTTTACTCATAGTTAAAAAAAACGCAAATAGTCTTCTCTGTTTGACCAGTCAGTTCGGTCAGTTCAACAAAGGCAAGATATTAATGTGTGTTTGTAGAATTAGACGTTTCAGTCTGTTTTAAACATAGTGATCTTGATTTATTTTCTCAAGCTGCTGAGTTATTAAAATCGTTACATTTGTGTATTATTCCAGTTTATCATTTATTGATTACATAAATACTGATGTATGCATTGCATGTTTGCATTTTATGATCAGCATTTATATTTTCAAAGCTTTAGCATAGCATTTTTCAGCTTTATGCACACTTAATATCTAATGAAAGCACATTTATAAATGCACACAAACACAAGTAGCTTCAAGATATTGTGACATTATGACATTGAAATGTTTATTGCAAATGAAGGACATCGTTTTGATGTGTAAAACTGACATTGATATTGCATTATATGTGTGATGCTGAGAGAAATGAGGAAGAATTATTCAGCATGACACAGAAATGCTTTACCGAGTACTTAGACCGAGTACTTGGCGCTCAGACCTGCTCAACTGGTTCCTGATGGCAGAACAATGTTCAACCCAACATAGTTGCACAATTACTTTCTGAGAGAGAACAGGTGGATATCGAGCGGCTCATGCAGAATTGTAACACTGATTTTTCACGTAGAACAATAAAATATAACTTTGTGTGCTTTGAGACTGGGCATAAAATCGATTTGCTGTACATTTCAAGCGACAGGAGGGGTTGTTGAGGTGGGGGAGGTGCGGGGTCGCGAAGCAGCGGCGCATTTATCATGGGGGTCGCGGGCTAAAAAGTTTGGGAACCCCTGATATAGAGAAGAACTCCTGCTGGAGGGACTTTGTAACTTTTTCATGCTCAAACAGCAACATTACACACTAAAGAAAAACACAAGTTGAAAAAAGCATAATAGGTTCTTTTTTGTGGCAATTCTGTTTTCTCAAAGAACTCACAGTTCATACTCTCGCCGTGTCTCTGGGTTACTGACGATGTCCCACGCTGCTCTTAACACCTTGAAGGCCTCGCCAGCACCTGGGTGCTTGTTTTTGTCGGGATGAACCTACACGCAAACAATCCATTAAACCTTGACAAATACATTAAAGCCATAATTCATTCAACAGACATAATACAGGGCAATGATTTTATTTCATCTCACCTGTACTGCCAGCTGCCTGTAAGCTCTCTTGAGTTCTGATTCAGTGGCATGAATATCCACTCCAAGAACATTAAATGGGTCCAACTCCTCTTCAGGGATCTGAACCAGAGCAGCAGTTGATAATACGGTTAAAATACACTTTGGTTTCAAACACGCATCACATGCATCAATATTTCAAGTGCTTACCGAATGATTACAGGCTTGCACAGATTCTGTACACAGGATAAAAGCAAAAAGTGTCTCTTTTCTAGGGTATTTGATTGTGATTGGTTGCCTGGTACAGTGCTAGTTTCATGTCTCTCCTATCACTCCCCTCAAATAATACAATTATTTCAACTCAAACCAATATTTACTTTCCTTGAATTTACTTGTTTGGTAAGTAGCTGTGTAGGTAGGATAAAGTACAGTCAGTAAGTCAGTCATTAGTCAAAATAAACCCTGACATGAAGCACAAAGTTGATTAATCTAATAATGTACAATGATGATCATGAGGGTTTAAAGGCACAATATGCAAGATTTTTGGATTCAAATCTCCAAAAACCATTAGAACAATGTTATATATTTTATTGACTTGTGTACTTACATTATCCCAAATGTTTCCAAGAATGTTTAAATCTAGAGAAATAAACCATTTTAACCAGGACACGGACACATGTCCACGCGTCTCCTATCAATGACCAGTGTTAAGTCTTAATGTTTAAACCTTTTTCTTGGTTTACCGCGAGTACCATGTTTTACCTTGCCTAATATCAATCTAGCTGCCAAGCGAACGCACAGAGTAGCATTATAACAACTTTCAACACATAAATGTATGGAATATGATAAACAGCGGTGCTTCACCCCACATACGCTTGACCGGAAGAAGCGGAAGCGCTCGTCTGCGGCATAAAAGTTCTGCTGCTCTCGAAATGTGTCACGCTCGTCTCTCATTTGTAATCATACTACAGTAATGTTAACAATCTCATCCGTGAAAATGATTTCCGCCTGAGTCCCGTCCCGATTCTTTTCCAACAGCTGTAGACGCAAAGACAACAACTCCTTGATTTTGCGAAATCAAGGCGTCATAATGCAACGCCTTTTTTTTTGAAGCGACCTCTAGAGACAAAAACTACATAGTGTGCTTTTAAGTGCCCTAAATGACTGGAGATGCTCTTCATACATCACTAGAGAGAGACGTCTTTCTTTTCACTGGATGATCCAGTCAGTAAGAATGTTTCATAAAAGAGATTAAAAGTCTGACGCATTAAAACTCATCAAAAGTGACAGTAAAGATATTTATAACGTTACAAATGAATTATTCTTTAAATAAATGCTTTTCTTTTGAACCTTTGATTCATCAAAGAATCCTGAAAAAAAATCTATCACGGTTTTCACAAAAATATGAAGCAGCACAACTGTTTAACACTGATAATAATCAGAAATGTTTCTTGAGCAGCCAATCAGCATATTAGAATGATTTCTGAAGGATCATGTGACACTGAAGACTGGTGTAATGATTGATGTTAATGTATTTTTAATCAAATAAATGCAGCTTTGTTGAGCAGAAGAGTCTCCTTTGAAAATATTTTAAAAATCTCACTGATCCCAAAATGTAGTACTTTTGCTTTAAAAATAAAATAATTTTCAAATGATCAAAAATCAAATTATTCCTTTGAAATTGTAATTGAAATTATTAATTATGACTATCACAACTACACTGAATGATGTTTTTAATCGCTTTATACCGCTGTTTGAAGAAACCGAATGCCATAAAAATGAAAAACATCCTGAAAACACTTCCTGAACTTTCTTTTTTTTGCTTTTCTATAGCATTAAACCAAACTATACCTTGGTTTGGTTACTTCTTTAAATAAGGAACTCTGAAGTCATGTAAACTGTGCTTGTTATTGTGACTTATTTTGATAGCACTGAGAACACCTTAGCCAGAGCCTGAGCACAGTGCTCGCATTCTCCGTCTTCATTTATGATCTGTTTAATAGTCCTGCCTAATACATTATTATGTAGAACTGCTATACAAAGAAAGTAGACAGTAAATGAAAAGCTTTTGCCGTGTGGTTGATGCCCAATGTGGCTAGCTGAGTAGAAATATATATTCATGTTTTGCTAGGTCCACTCAAAGTCGCGCTGGATTTTCTCCTTAACGTAAGGTTGAGAGGTCTATCTATCAGTGTTTTTCATGTTTGTAGAGTTAGTTCATGGAGTAAATATATAAACTGTGTATATGGCTTTTTAAAAATGGCGGGTGCTGGAGTTTCGGGTTCGTTCGACCAATCAGCGTACACTTCCTTCACTGGTAGTTCCTTTTGTGCTAGGTTAGACCTATTACACTCTGAAGTAGTCATGATTCGCCTCTCACAACATAACTCTATCATGCTCTAAACGCACCTCTTAAGCATTGCAGAATAATGTAAGTGGATATTTTTTGATGTAATCACGCCGTTGAACGATTACGAAATCATGACATTGGTAATCGTGATTAAAAATTGAATTGTGTAGCCCTAATGCAAACTCTTAATCATGTTAACCCTAACCCAGACATTAACGCTAGATCCCTACCTTGGCTAGCGCCAGCAGTCTCTGCAGCTCTTCGCCAGGTTGCCACTTGTCTGCCCCCCTGTTGGGAGACTCTGGATTTGAGCTTTCATTCATGGCACCTTGTTTAAAGAAACACCCGTGAATCCTCACGGTCAGATCCGACACTTTCCTCCAAACCCTACTGCTTTGGAGGGCAAGCCACCATTTCCTGCCCCTCTCTCCCGCCAGCCTTCCCACGACACGCCTCATCATCTGAGAGCCCACGCTTAGCGTGGCACCAACAAATCTCAAACTGGAAACAAGACCGTGTCGAGCCCAACACAAAGTCCTGCCAATGCCTTCTATTAAAGCTACAGCTGAACACCAGCTCCAGTCCAGGATCCGCCTCAAATCTTGCGTCAAGCCTGGAATATCCCTGACCTTGAAAAGCATGCGTGTTCCAAAGTCGTATAGCGCAATTCCAGATGATTCCACGGCGACTCCACAGCGGTGGGTCAAAGAGATGATGAGTTCGACGACCATATGGATGCAGGAAATGCACCAGGGGCTGACAAATTCCGCCAGAAAATCCCGACACACCATGACCAACGGCTGGATCCCGTTTTTCCTTCGTGCACGACTGTGATTGTGCAGATGCTGGTTCCGTCGCTTCACCTGCTTGTATCTGCTGGGCCCGGAGGATGCGAGGAAGGATTTATTAGAAGTGGAAGACGTCCACGGTGGTGTTTGATCACAAGGCCCCTGTGCCAAGCCACTCTTCTTGGCCTTTCCTTTCCTCCCGATTCCAGCACTGCGGGATCTAGACTCTGTGTTGCCCCTCAACTCATTTTCCAATTCATTTTTCCCTCCTCTTTCACATTTCTCCATTTCAGCATCTTCCACCTGATCCTTAGTCATTGTGTTTTGTTCTTCATTCTCATCTACTTCCAAATCAAAGTCTTCCTCAGGGAATTCACAATCAAATTCATCTAACGTCTCATGTTCACACTCAGGTCCCTGGGGCGGCATCACATGACCGTCATTTCCATGACACGGACTGGCCAGAGAAACGACGGGCGGCCCACAGTCAATGCTTTCCTCTACAGTCTCCCAATGTATGGCCATGTTGTCTTCCATCTTGCTCAGATATCAGGTTCACTCCCTCAAGCTTAAGACAGACATGGAAACATCCATCATGAGCTTCAGGGTGGCAGCAGACTTGGACCATGCATGCATTGTTTTATCAGCCATCTCATATTTACAAATGAAACACAATATGGGGCCTTCAGCATGTCCAGCATTGCAGACGATCAGAGATGGACATTTCCAAATCACAGCAGCATTCTGAACCCCTGCGAATGAGAAGAAAAATCTGTCAACACACTCTAATTAGTAGTAATCTAATTTTCCCTTGGAAAAGAAAAGTAAATGATTAATCTTACATTTTCTGTAATTTAATTAGAGCTAATTCTGGTGTAACTGCAATAAATACTGTACAACAATTCTATATGACAACAGTGGATTTAAAATCCAAATTTAATGGATAATGTTAAAATATATGTTTAGATGTAACCTTCTCCCTTTAACTGCTTTGATTAGTTCAAGAAGAATTACTGCAATAGTTTATTTGAAAGAATTCTAATATAGCTGTTTCATGTCTATCCTTGTATTGTTCAACTGGTTGAGGTTGATATGGGATTTAGAAAGTGAATAATAAGTAATCCAATACTTTTTAAAGAGACAGTAATCTAGCTAATTACACTATTGAAGATTTAATAAGTGTTGTAGTCAAGACCACCTAAACCAAGACCAAGACTAGCAATCGTCAAATTCATCTCAAAGATCCACATTCACTGCCTGAGAAATGTCTTATTTTTATTTAACAATTACAATTAGAATAATAAGACACTATATAGAGCTGTTAACAATTAAATGAAATCATTAACAACAAAATTAATCTTGACACTGTGGAGGTGGAACAGAGGTTGCATCTGAATTACAAATGCATAAATAATGTTGAGATGAATTTTAAACATTTGTAAAAATATTTACAAATATATTTATGAAAACAGCCCTCTCTCTTGTGATATAATATTATACAAGTACTTTTTTGCAAACATATCTTGAATTTTCAGGGAATTTGTGTTGATTTTGGGTGACATTTGGTGACACAATCCCTTGTTGATTTCTGACCCGGCACAACCGCAACAAAATAAATGAAATTAAAGATAAGTTACTGATTGCATTTGAAGCAGGAAGTTTTACATGCAATCAAATTAATGACGTTAACGAAGAAATCAGACAATGTGACATCAATTTATCGACATCTTGAAATAAAATCCTGAGTCCTTTTATTCCGAGACCAAAACAAGACAAGACCTTCAAAAAATGGTCTGAAGTAATTAATTAGTTTTTTAGAGTAACTTGCCCAACACTGGACAAAACATACTGTTATGATTTAGTATATGCTAACAACATTAAAAAAACTACATTAACAACTGCTTCCAGGACTGATTTAGCAATGATATATGGTTCTGCTGTAGCCACGAATCAGTGTAACTTCCAATTCATTAAACAAAAAAAATAAATTGAACTAATAATCCCAAAGAGATGTACTGAATCAATAACTAGAAGTCAACAGTTTTATAATGTCCCATTCGACGAAGCCACGTGGGCATGTTGATGGAGCAGCTCCCTTTTCAAACACTTTTTGTTTCGATTTAATCACAGCTTGGTTGATGTTTGATGGCTTACAACTTGAAGATTATATTGCAGTTTCCTAAAGAGAAAATCGAATTGGAAGAACTTTACAGTTGTATTCTATAATGACATTTGCTTATAAATGTTTCTTTTAATGGAAGATTCTTTAACATCTTACATATATTCGGTTAGATGTCTTTACAACCAAACCCTAATGAATTCACAATCTGTGCCATAAACGAATTGTTGTAAATCATACCAAGTATTAACTTTACATTTTATTGGCAACATAACAAAATCACTATTAGTGCCAACAAGTTAGTTGCTCTAAACGACCCAACCATCAGTTTTCTCGTCACCATCACGAAGCCTTTTCCGAACAACAAACACTTATCAGACCCACGAGAGACGTGCCAGAGAATGAAATGTAAACATGTCTGGAACTTACTGAACTCTGTCCTGATAAAGTGCACGAGCATCGACTCCTCAACTGCTGCCGACTGAGGGTTCACATATGGCGATTGTGTTTTTGTGAATGTTTATGTTTAATAACCTTTATATCTGTTTAATCTCTTCTTTCACGGTGCTGTTTTGCTTTAGCAGGCATGCTAACTTCAGAACACCTACACCGAGCTGCACTGCCTCGCGACACTAAAACGACAGAATCCAGGCAGCTAAGTTTATCTCGGCTCTAATATAAGTTTGAAGCAGCTCAGCCTCTTTTCTCACCTATCTTTAACTGCTTTCACTGTCCTTCTCTCTTCATTCCAGTTCACTTCCGAGTACAGCACACAAGCCAACGTCACTTCCGTGAAAGTAACCCTTTCCTGCCAGCTGTCAACACGAGGGACGGGATGGAGTCACGTGATCACGACGGTTTTTTTTTATATAAAAACTTTTTATATTTGATTTTACTTTATTTTTATTATTATTATTTTATTATTATATTTGCGAATTAAGGATACATTTATACAACAGTGAGAAGAAAAAAAATACAATAAAATAAAATAGGGGGCATACGGACATCACAAGAGGTTATAAATCAACACAGTATTACATTTTGTCAATGTAAAATAAATGTAAAGGTTCTTTACAACATATTTAAGGATATTAAACGTTTTTTTAACAAAGGTTTTGACATTTTCTTAAATGGTTTAAACATCTGTCATCAATTCCTCTCCCTCGTGTCGTTCTACACCCGCAAGACCTTCATTCATCTTCTGAACACAAATGAAGGTATTTGTGATGAAATTAAATGGCTAAACAAGCCATTGTGATCACTAAACAAGCTTGTCAATAGAAATGTTTATAGCGTTCATTTGATTGGAACTAATGATTAGCCCATATTACCAATTCATTCAACAAAAAAGAGTTTATTTAATTAATGATAATAATAATAATAATGTTACACTGTTTTGAAGTATTACAGTTTTGTACAATCACACATTTCTCCATACTTTGGCCATTTATTCAAAACTTAGTTTTCCTAACCAACTTTCAGCAGTTAATTTCACATTCATAATGCAGTAAATCTAGCAAAACACTTCATTCATGTCTCAAATCAACTCATTCTTCCAGAACTCTAGCAAAGTTTTTCACCCAGTAAACACACTTTGTCTGTCATAAAACACAGACCTAAAAAATGTAAACAATACAATATTACACAATGTTTTCTTTTGTCAAATTTCTTAACACAACAAGAATAACACTCTCTATTGTTTATAATTCACTAGTTTATGTCGCATGAACCATGTTTACATTACAATACAAAATCATTCTGAAGTTTTCCCCTTTGAATGGATAATGAAATTGAACGACTAATGCTCAGTTTCATTAATTGCTTGGATATGATTTTTTTTTAGATTCAGAATATATTTCATTACAATATACTGTACTTGCATATTTCTGTCTTATTCAGTTTTGTATTATATTATTGTTTTGAACTTAAGTTTAACAGTTTTGAAAGCCGTATGCAAGCATGTACAAATTGGCCTGCAGGTACACAGAGTTTTGTCGTTTGTCATTTTTTTTTGTCATTGTCCCTTTACCAAAATGTTTTGTTGAGATGTCACAGGATTTATTAGGAATGGAATTGATAATGATGGTGTGTTGTGTTGGAAGGATGTGGTACTTGGTTTTGTTGATTATGAGCACTCTAAAAAAAAGTCAGTTTTATGTTATTAATTTGATCTTGTTACCAGCTCAATTCTACATTCATAAATGGAAATATCTCAATACTAAGCCTCTTTTTCTTGTTTTTATAAAAGAATTTGGAAAATACCTCACTTCAGTTAAATTGTCTGAAAACAAAAAAAACCTTAAAAACATTGTTTCGTTTCCTTTTTTCAGTGTCATGTAATTCTCATAATTGGTCAATATGTTCAGTTTATATAATGGCCTTTTTGTTTTTCCCCCTTTTGTATTTTGTTGTTTGTTATTACTTGTGTACTGTTCTGAGCATCAATAAAAATAAAAAGGTTGAACAGTGAAACAGTGTTTGATGTAAAATTACGTCAGTCACTCAACATTATTTCAATCATATCAAGTGACTCGTAATGTTTGGCCATTTTTTGAGTGTTTAAAACACACCGCTGTTTTTATCCACTACACGGTGCCGGAGAGTTTACAGAGCTGAAGAAAATTTGTTTCAATCGAGAAATGGATTAAAAAAAACTGACAGTAATTGTAAGTATATGCTACTGTAGACTATAACTTATTACCAACAGCACAGTGTCGAGATCCCGAAGCGTAGATGTTTCGAAACACTGCTCCGAACTGTGATTCAAAACACCCATGTCACGTGACTAAACGCGTTTCGACAGGTGTCGTGCTCACCTAGTCTGTGTTTGATTGACAGGGGCGGGAACAAACCACACAATCGCACATCTGTCTCAACTCCCACAAAGTTTAAAAGAGGAGTTAATGCAAGCTCATGGGTTTTTGTGAGAGGAGAAAGATTTTGAGATAGCGTTTACGATATAGTGACATTTATAAAAAAAAATCTGTAAAAAACAAACAAAAATGAGACCATTGTGTTTTATTAATTTTCATTTTCATGACCAAAATAACCTAGTTATAATTATTATATATTATAGTTATACAGTGAGGATGTTAAAAACTCTCCACATTATTTTTTTAAATGGCTTGTCGTCAAAGTTGTTTCAGATAACATGTGCAATTGACCACTAGGTGTCACCGTGGAGACGGTGTCGATATAGTTTCGAAGCTTCGACACAATACGGCAGATTTGCTTCAACTGTTTCAGTGTTTATGAAGTCTCGCTCTGCCCACCACTAAAACAGACCAACAACGTGTTTTTGTTGGAACTGCATTGGGTTTGGGCTCCGGCGGGACCCAACGCAAATCTCGCGGGAGCGGGTGGGCGGTCAGAAAATTTTGCGGGAATCCCGCGGGGAACGGTGGGATTTGGCGCGTAGTAGAAATGGAGTCAACACAAGAAGTTAAGAAAATTAAAGCGGCTGTTTACTTGACAAAAGCAAAACAAGGCAAGTCAGACAGATGGAATCAATTCTCAATTGTCACTGAAAAAATGGGAAAGAGTTAAACTTCGTAAATTGCGATAAATGTGCAAAAGTGTTCGTTTACAACGGACATAAATCTGTTAATGATGTTAACTTGAACGAATATTTAGTCCGAGTATGTGTAGCTACATTTTTCACAAGCTGTGAGATAAAGTCCGCGGGAGCGCGCGGTCCTGGTCACACATTCAGCGGGAGCGGGTTTAAGAAAACAGTCCCGCGCAGGGCTCTAGTTGGACGCATAAATGTTCCGGCGTAAAAGTGCAGATAGGCTGAGCTTTGTTTGTCATTTTAAGAGGTTTTCAGTTTGGTTATGGAAATACAGCGATACAGTCTATAATTATTAAACTTCAAAAGGCGTTTATTGAATTTAATAACCCGCGCTGAATGATGAGGCACATTCACTCCCTGACAGCAGATGGCGCTGATTGTCACTTCACATGAACTAACAATGAAAACGTCATTAACATTCACAAAGAATAACTACTGAATCAAATGTCGCTATTGCTCATTGTTAGTTAAAGTTAGTCTATTTGTTAACTAATGGGTCCTTCTTGTAAAGTGTTTCCTATTCTTCTTTATAACGTTAGTTCTTTTGCACTTTAATCTGAAACATACAAACAACATTTTTGTTTTATAGTATATTTAAATGTTCAGAGTTCTTTTTATTATAAACTTTATTAAACATGTTAGGAGGACAACACTTTATTCTAACCTCAATACTGATGCCATATAAGCTACTGTCAGAAAAAAATGGTTCTCTTTAAACACGTTGTAATATGCAAGTTAACTTTTAGGTGCAAAAAATATCTCCACAAAGATACTGAGTTATTTTTTAAGACAAAACGGATGCATTTCTTGAAATTGTACATTATCCCCCTGTTTTAATATCTATAATAATGATATTTTTCTCTCTCTTTCCTCCCTATTTAATGCCATTTAAACTTAAGAACACTGAAGAAAGGAGAAAGTGGGAGGCTATCCGCAAGGAAATAAAGAGCGGGAGGAGATGAGAAAGAGAATTGAGAAGAAGGAAGAGGAGCTGAAATGAGAACGGCAGATGTTATTGGTCAAACTTGAAGAGCGAAATGCAGAACTTCATGCGCTCTCTGCAGAAATAGAGAATTGTAAATAAACACACACACATTCACTCACTCACACGTCACTGCAGCTCCTCTGTCTTCTGTACAGTTGTGTCTCATAAGATCACACACTGTTCATGTGCTCTACAGGAACTACAACAGCAAGAGGAGGAGGACAAGGAAGAAGAGAAAGTAAGCAGAGAAATTGCTGACATTTTCCAAAGGCTCGGAGGTCCAGAGTTCGCCGCCAAGATTACTGACCCCATCGAGCAGCTGGAATTGGTGAATAATGCAAAAATACTTCTGGAAATCTTGAATGAATTTGTTTGTTGATATGATTTTTAAAATGAAAACGAGGTACAATAAAGATCTAATGTCCGCACACAGCAATGTGAGATGAAATGCAACGCGCAAGATGATGTTTTTCACAACTGGTCGATAACTATTTTTTTGTAATAAAAAAATAAATGAGAAATGATCAACTTTCGACAGCAGAAGATGCAGACGAAGACCAACAAGAAGGGCCAAGTGTGAAAAAAAAAACAGGGACAGCAGAAATACTGTATGGACTGAAACAATTTTGATGCATGATTTGAGCGGAGATTGTGACCAGATTTTATCTCCAAAATTTAGTATGGGATATTTAACACCAGATATTTAATGAGTTTTAAGAACAATTACATAGATTACAGATTATGGCCACCGAATGAACAGATTTACTGCCTTAAAGGAACTGAAGCAGGTCTGAGGATTGTTGCTGTTAGGAATGATTTTAAATCCTTCATCAATCGTAATTGCAAATGAGAAATTTAAAAATTAATTCAGTTTTCTGAATGATGAGGGAGAAAATATCTGCATAAAGATATGGAGTTATTTTTTTAATGTTTGAAGGCAAAACGGGTGCATATCTTGAAATTGTGCATTATCCCCGTTTTAATATTTAAAGTACTCTATAATAATGTTACAATTTTTCTCTTTCCGCCTTTTTTCAGGACACTGGTGGCAAAGCGGGAATCATACCCCTACACCAACACAGACATGTCACATGTTTGGTTTTCTTGTTCGTGTTTAGTTCGTTCTTTGATCTGTTTTCTTCTTGTTCATGTCTGAGTTTCCAGGTTTGTTTTGAGTTTAATTAGTTGAGTTCCCCGTAGTTTTCTCCCTGTTTGTCTCCATACTTACTAATTGATTAGATTCCTTGTTTTGTGTTGTATTAATTGTCTAGTTAGTATCTCCCTCTGTTTGCTCTATTCAAGGCCTGTTTCAGTTAGTCCTTTGTTTTGCCTTGTTGAATGTTTATGGTGTTTTGGCTGTTAAGTTTTCCTAGTTGTTCTCCTGTTCTTGTTGTTTTTTTAATTAAAAGTTCTCTGTAAAGATTTCCTTCATCTTGCGCTCTTCATCAGCTACATACCGTAACACCATCCTGGTCCATTATTAAATAGACCCTTGTCTGGATTATTAAAGACCGCTTTGAACTTTGATCTTCCTCGTCGTTCATGTGTATCTCTACCGAGTTATGACAAAGATTCAGGGTAATGTAGTGCTACAGGTGACAGATGATCGTGACATTACGCCCCCTCCCGGAAAAGGCGCGACCTTGCACCGACAGAAGAACGAAGGAGGCAGCTCTGGTGGAGGACGAGAGTCCAGGAGAGGGAAAAACAAGCAAGTCCAGCGTGGTTTAGGTGGAGGAGTCCTCTAGTGAGTGGCCATGAGCAGGAAGAGCCAGAGGCCTTCGACGTGTCAACACAACTTACAACAAATTAAAACAGTCGCAGGACTTGTGTGGATCAGTTGTGTCCAGTTGCCAACAGTACAGTTTACCGTATAGTTGTTTCACAGAGCAGGAAAGACTGCAGATCCAACTTCCTCTAAAAAAATACTGCAATGCTGGTTCCTATCTAGACAACACAAAACCAGACCAGTTAAGATAAATGCTATTTGTGTTTTATAAATTCAGCAAGTTCAGCATGGTGGAAAAAGTTCAATTCTCTTGGATAATACATACCTTCAGACTTTTGAATTGACTGCTTCACGCGGAGTTCCAATGTTTCTTGAAAGTACTTGAATTTCAGACATAGTGAATCCCTATGTCCCTAGGCCTGGAAAGTAATTAAATATAGGACCTTGAAAGTGACTGAATTAAATTTAGCAAAAATTATAACATTAATTGTGAGATACAAAGTCAATTTTGAGAGAAAAAAAAGTCAGAATTGCTTATCCAAAATAAAACAATTGTGAGAAAAGAATCAGAATTGCGACTTTCTCACAATTCTTACTTTATAACTTGAGATTCTTCGGAAAAAATAGAATTTAGATGTAAATAGTGAGGAAAAAAGTCAGAATTTAGTCGCAACTACCTTTTTTCAAACTTAGTGGCAGAAACAAGCTTCTATATTATCCATATCTTTTCACTGAATTGCAAAGCTTATTTTCATAATATTCTCTTCATTTTACTAAAGTAATGATTTATAAAAAATGAAAACTAAAACTAGTGTGGAATAATTGTTAAACTTAGGGATAAGAAATCTGCAAACTTCTTTCACTCCAGCTTGCTTACTCTCTCCTCACTGTATATACAGTGGGGAGAAAAAGTATTTGATCCACTGCTGATTTTGCAGGTTTGCCCACTTACAAAGCATGATGTCCTGACACAGCTCTCTGGTCTTGGCCGTTGTGGAGAGGTTGGAGTCTGTTTGATTGAGTGTGTGGACAGGTGTCTTTTATCTGTAACAAGTTCAAACAGCTGCAGTTAATACAGGCAATGGGTGGAGAACAGGAGGGCTTCTTAAAGAAAAACTAACAGGTCTGTGAGTTCCGGAATTCTTACTGGTTGGTAGGTGATCAAATACTTTCAACAATCGCTCACAAGAGGTCTTTCATGATTCTCCATTTGCTGCAATGTGAATTTGATAGGTGCTTGATTTAAAACAAATGGTGCGTAAAAAGTCATTAAGTCCTTTGAATCTGGTGTTCATGAAAGAGTGGGAAAATTTACATTAACATTTACCTGTTTACAAGTAAATTAAGAGACACACCTTAAGAATTCTCACTAAACTGTCAACTGCCTGAAGGAGGCTGATCTTTGCTCCCTTGTGGCTTTGTGATGTTGGGGCAGAGATGTCCCTGTCCCACGTTGTTGAGTCTAAAATTAAAGAGCAAGAAAACCCGTGAAATTACGAAAACAATTTGTTTGACCATTCATTTTGTTAACCCATTCACTTTAACAGGGTTCCAGACTGCGACCAAAATGGTCGCATTTGCGACCTTTTTTTGAGAATGCGCGAGTTAATTTTATGTGGTCGCATTTGTGCGAGTGCATGATCATGTTATTAGCGCGTGTGTAACAGAACGAGGTATCAGCAGCTGCTGCCCTGCGTAACTGTTGTTTTCAAAATGAACAATGAGGTAGGTGACAAATATAATGTTATAATCATTAAGCAGGGCTCCAGACTAACTTTTCCACCAACTTTCTCAGTTGGTCGCACCAGCACATGATTTGGTCGGACCAATTATTACTATTATTATTTTTTTTGTGTGTGTGCTACAACAATTTTAATCCATGCTTGCTTGATGAATAGTCGTCTTAATCTTAAATATATTAAATCACAGTGGCTGATGGCCGATATAAATCTGATATATATGTATGATTTATATTTATTTTAATTCATATTTAATAAATTAGAAATATGAAAAGTTGGGAAAATGTTAATACAAAAATTAAGCATTACCATCTATTTTTAATTCTACAACAAAATACTCTAAATCTCAATTTCATAAACTTAATTTAGATGATTAGATGACAAATGCTTTGTAATGCCACTGTCTACAATACAGTATACATTAAAAGTGTTACCAACTACACCTTGATCACACAGTCGAGACTAGCAGATAATATTTCATAACACAAGATCAACTTATAAAACGTCAAATACAAGACAATTTTACAAATCAGACAAATTAATTTTAAATCTGTAAATGAGTCAATTTTCAAAATCTATAGAATGTTTGTCAGTTTTCATCATAAGACAAAAATGTTTGTAATGCACTAGCCATTAACAGCAGTATTCATTAAAAGTGTTCCAAACATCAAATTACACTTACTGTTAACTGAAACTTAAACTAGTGGATAACACAAGCTCAACTTAAACTCAAGTCAGACAAATACTTTTGGATACATTTAAAGAAACATTTTAGCACAGGCAAACATTCAGGCACATATTTTGAAATTGTTCTCAATGACAATCACTTATAAAAATTGTAATTTTGTACTAATTCACATGATGTAGTAAGTTGCAAGTTAGTATATCATGAGAAATTTTAAAGGCCAACTAACACAGTCAAGGAACAGCAGCTTTAATTTAGGGGCCGTTCACAAATGCGGCCGTGCCGCTTTCTCCTTTTTCCAAAGCGTCTCTCCACGGTGACGAGGAAGTTTCAGCAAAGGATTAACTGATTTCTATATGGCGGCATTATAATGCCATTAATCACCGAGCGCACATCTGATGCTTGCGCGCGCAGTAAATCACTTCCGCGAGAGAATAACAGATCTACACGCGCGAAAACGGGAGTCCGCGAGCTCATTTTAAACCCGCGCGCGCGCATAACAACTCCTCTGCGCGTAAATCCAGCCCTCGCGCGCTCGGACACGACTCACAGCGCGCGCGTCATCGGGCCCCACACTCGCGCTCGATCGTCTATTTTGCTCGCGCGAAAACTTTTTATTTTGGCAGTAGTGGGGCGGGACTTACTTATTTCATTGTAACCTGAAATGTCATTGGTCAATCCAGTTTTCCGGAAGTCTGCTGTGATTGGACGCCTTTGGTTAGCAAGCAAGAGCTGAAGCAGAAAGATTTATCAAGATGGAAAATCAAAGAGAGGAAGGCACATTAGTGATTGCTAGTTTTATTATTTTATTTTAACAATGTTATGTTTTGTATGCTGACTTTATACTACAAGATTTTCTATTAAGCATTTATTGTAGCTGTTTAACTAGCTGGAAGCAAACCCCACAACCATAAATTTGTTCTATGCTTTCTATACATAAAAAAATAAATATATCTGAAATATTTTCAAATTTGCATATATTCTTTATCTTAAAGCTAATAAATTATGATGAAACGTCCTGTTGCCATTATGTTTTGTAGACAGTAGGCCTGTATATCAGTCAGGCCTAATAATGCTTCCATGTACATTAGGGCGAGTTGCAGAACGCTGCCAGGCATGTTGTGTCACTTTTACGCAGTGCTCTAACAAGTGAGTCATGCTCACTGTCACGGATGGGTAAGTTAATTGTGTTGTGCAGCATTTTACTAAATTAAACACTGCATACCTGGTTTACATTGAAATGTAACAATTATCATTGGTCATATTAATATTGCTTTGAGTAGTATAGTCACAAAGGCTTAGGTTTTGTATACAGTTTTGAATCATTTCAACAGATGAAGCACAGGTTCAGAGAGAGCAGGCAGGAGGCAGCATGCAACACAGCTACAGGGTCAGGCAACCCCTGGCAACAGGGTGCAGTCTGCAGTGAGACCGCAGCACACCCTTAGTGGTGTTGCATCAGGAAATTCAGTGGACCAGAGTATGGCCTGGTTTGGATCTCTCAGATAAGCCAATTTTATAGTATACATAAGAAATTCAACTCTTAAAATTCGTCTTCGCGCTGACATTTGAAGTATGTGTAAACAAAGTATTGGTAGGAAGCATAACATGCATGTAGTAGCAATCCTCAAGAAGAATAACGCTTATAGACCTACATTTCATCATAATGTCCTAAATATTTAGAAAGTACAACTTTTTGTAATAGATTTAATAAATGATTAACACATCAGATTCTTTTTTCCTCTCAGGGCATTCCCTGGTCTTTTCAAGGCACGAAAAGGCTTTATCCCAACTCCTAAAAAAAGGCATGCCAGGTCAATCCCAGTACAGTTTTTCCTGCTAAATAAAAATGATTTCGTGGGGTATTTCCACATGTCTTGACAGTGCTTGAAGGAGGTACAGCTGCTGACGACACACAAACTCCATGTAATCCTGGTCCAGGGGAGATCTCAAAAGAAGGTCCTCCAAAAGATGCCTTTTTAGAATTTGCTGCAGAACAGAGGGACAAAATTTGCTTAAACTGAGCAACATTAGATATTAACAAATTCTAAAGTAATTTTAATCATCTAACTTTTTTGTAATCATCAGTAACAGTTCAGTTCAAAGTAAGTACAGTACACAGTATAAATGAATACACCTGACCACATCTGAACATATAAAGAAAATGTCCTAGATATAAAGATTAATTTCTAAATTGGGTTTCAGAGGGGTATGATCATTCATGCTGTGTACTGTAACTGTAACCTTTCAACGGAGTGAAGCGCTGAAACCCTTTTATACTGTATTTAATGGAAAATATATTAACCTGACAATATATTACGCTGACAAAGAATGATAACAAAAAGCTTACACAACAACTCTTTAGAATCATAGTTACAACAATTTAATGGACACTTTTCACATTTCTGAACTTCTCAGAACTGATATAATTTTGGCTGGTAAATATAGATTCTGTTTAGTGGAAGTATAGTGGTAAAGTAGCGCTGAACTACAGCAAATAACTATGTGTTCTCATTTTCCCCCAGCAGCTCCAGCTCCATAAAAGTAATAATAAATCAAGTTAATATAGTATCTGGTAAGGAAATATTATATTAATAATGCAATCAATCAGTCAATAGATAAAGTTTTACTCACTTGCATCTGGTCCGTTGATGAAGCCATGTCTAATCGTTTACAACAGGCGTCCAATCAGTGCAGACTTCCGGAAAACCGAATTGACCAATGACATTTCAGGTTACAATGAAATAAGTAAGTCCCGCCCCACTACTGCCAAAAATAAAAAGTTTTCGCGCGAGCAAAATAGACGATCGAGCGCGAGTGTGGGGCCCGATGACGCGCGCGCTGTGAGTCGTGTCCGAGCGCGCGAGGGCTGGATTTACGCGCAGAGTTGTTATGCGCGCGCGCGGGTTTAAAATGAGCTCGCGGACTCCCGTTTTCGCGCGTGTAGATCTGTTATTCTCTCGCGGAAGTGATTTACTGCGCGCGCAAGCATCAGATGTGCGCTCGGTGATTAATGGCATTATAATGCCGCCATATTTTCTAGCCCTTGCATTAGCTTTACTACTAAATATATTTATGGAGATGAGATATAAAAACCATCCTGTACAGCTATGATCAGTTGCTTTCAATGTTTTGTTACGGAAAGACCGAAGCTGATCGTTTGGTTCTTGTCACATGACTTGCGGCCGCGCTTGCATCATTCTAAAAAGTAGAGAATTTCTCATCTTGATGCTCCTGGAAAACGCACCGCGTGCTTCTATTATGAGCGCGCTTGTGTGACGGTCTTTCTGTGGAGTGAAGCTGCACAATGGAGATAGAAATGTGGAAATAAGGAATGTATCAAGGAGAATAAATCAGTTCTACATAAGACAATGCACAAATTACAATTGGGCTAGGGCTGCCACTAAAGACTATTTTTATTAAATCGATAAATTAGTTGATGGATTAATCGATTGACTAATTTTCCACCAAAAATCAACAATTTTTCTTAAGAACATTTTATTTAACTTTCAACTTTGGCATTCGGACACTACCAGTAAGAGCTGCAACCAATTGTGGTGAGCAGTCTTCTTTTGCAAGAATTCAGTCACATGGCTTTGCCTACAACTGAGAGAAAAATAAATACAACTAAATTGTACAGGTCTAAATGTAAACATTCAGAGTGGAAAAAACATACCTAATGTTCTTTTAACTTGGCAATCTCTTATGATATTGTATTTGAATAGTATTTATAAACTGTGTACATATTATTGTAACGAAGGAGTCAGCGGGTTGAGATCCAAATGCAGTTCAATAAAGGAAGACGTAGTCAGACAGGCAATAGTCAATACAGGCGCAAACAGGCATATGGGGATAATCAGAGTCGAGGTCGGGAAACAGGCAGTAAATCCAAGGGCAGGCAGAGTACGATCAAGAAACAGGGAACATTCAAAAACAGAACCGGGAAAACAAACACAGGGATAAATGCTTAGAATTGCCAGGGGTTAACTAGTCAATACTTTGCAGGGAATGGAAGAGTGAGCAGTGCTATATAGTGAGGCGAATGAGATGCAGCTGGTGCAGTGATCAGTGAATGAGATGCAGCTGGTGCAGTGATCAGTGAATGAGATGCAGCTGGTGCAGTGATCAGTGAATGGGTATGGGGCTTATGGAAAGTGTAGTCCTGTGTTAATGAGTGAGAGTGCAAGTGTGTAGTCAGAGTCCAGAGTGGAGTGCCCTCTAGTGGCTTTCACGGGCACTCCAGCTGACCATCGTGACAATTATATACAAGTTTGTATTTTTAAATGTTAATGCCACGCTGCTTTTCATTCTTTCCAAAGCTCTTGCGCTCCCGTGGCGTCTGTCGTTGCTATGCACCCATGAACTGCGCTCTCCAAAATGACTACGAAGTATCAGCAAAGGATTAATTTATTTCTAGCCCATGCATTAGCTTTACAACTAAATATATTTATGGAGATGAGAAATAAATCCCCGCCCTGTAAAACTATGATCAGCTGTTCGACTGAGCTTTCGATGTTGTAACGGAGAGGCCGAAGCTGATCGGTTGAGAAGGGTCTGTCTGCATCCCGCAGTACTACAACGTACTTCAAGTTACGCCCTTTCCTGTTACGCCCCTTCATATTCAAGAGGCGTAACATGAAGTTGTCGAAATCTCGCATAACAACACGAGATACAAAAACGAGCGCGCCCGCACCGCAAATCTTCTATTATGAGCGCGCTGCCGCGAGCCTACATTTGAAATGACGAACTTGCACGCGCAGAAGACGAGATGTGTGAACGGCGCAATTAGCAGCTTAAACGACAGTTTTGCCTACAAAGGCTGAGTTAATTTAATGGAAATTAAAACTTTTGCTTACAAACTCGTTGGACATCGCACTCGACTCCGCTTCACGCGCAATCCTAGAACGTGATGCGCGTAACGTTAGCATACTAGTGGTGTGGAGGAAACGGTAGTAATTTTAGTCAAAGTGAGAAAACGAAATTTAAAAGGGTAAAAATTGAAATTGTCAGTCGATTAAAAATATTGACGTCGACTAATCAGCATCGACGCAGTCAATTCTATCGACCAATCGCGACAGGCCTAGATTGGGCCTCGTAATACCAAGTCAAAATAACTCGTTATAAAACAACACATTCGACGCCAAACACACACCAACAGTTCACTGCAGGATATACCCACAATGAAGGAGTTATTTTATGCGTTTTAAAACTTAACGGATATCTCCGACTGCTCAAAACGTGCAACTTACCCACAGAATGTCGTTATCTCTGCTGTTTCACACACTGAATGCCATCACGCAGCAGACAGATGGCGCTGTCCCCATTTTTGCATCTATTTAACCTTTATAGTTACACTCGCCTAAATAACGAATTTGAGCCCGCAAAAGATATATATATATATATATATATATATATATATATATATATATGATGGCTCTTAATCCAACAGCATCATGATTCCCCTCAAATCCAGTCAGAGTGAAAAGAGCGCGATCCGCCGCGGTTAAAAAAAAAACAAGAGGCGTGACGTGATTGGCTGATCAAAAACAGCCGTTAATATTTTAAGTTTAATACATTGAAATGTATATACTGTATATTTATATTTATTTATTTATTTTTTTTTTCATTTTAGAGCTTTTTATTTGCTACCATATGAAATATGTGTATTGTTTTTTTTATTTCCATAAACATAAACTGCCCGCCCAGAAGATGATTTATTGTGCCAATCTGTCCAGAGGCAGTTTTTTTATTTATTTAAATTACACATTGTGTGTTAAAATCCTACACAACATGTGTCAAAATGCTGTCAACAGCCATGTGTGTTGTTTTTTGACACATCTGTTTTTGTAGTGTACATGCTAAATATTCCTGCAGCTGATCTCATTTTCTAAATCAGCTTCTGAAGCCATTTGGTTTGTCCTAAATCACTCTTAACCTGAGAAATGAGGACGGAGAGAGGTTAAAATGCATGGTGGATATATGGATGTACATAGCTTTAAAGATACTGTAGAAATAAGGAAATAAACAGAAAAAAATTTTTGTAGCAAACTCATTAATCATCAGTGAGTAAAATACATGAAGTCCACCGAGGTTCTTGAAGAGTGTTTTTAAAAGAAGAACACTTAATTTATTAGCATACACATTTTGTTAGTTACGTGAGCAAATGCAAAAGTCATCTCAAATGATGACGAACGCATTCAATGCACAAAAACGAGATTATTTTATTTCATTTTTTACAAAAAATCAGAAAGAATTCGTTTAATAAACTGATTTAAAGGAGATGAATTAGACAATTAATATTTAAAATAGATAAAGCCGAGGCGCTATAACTAATGACACTTCTAATGTGGATTCTAATTCTAATTCACATTCAGATTTGACACGATAAAGTGACTCTTTATTGTGTGAGAGCGCGCTTGCGTTCACATGCGTTCAACGCGTCAAATTCAAAATAAATATCGGTATTATGTGGATTAACCAACTCAAGTCGCTAAAGGAAAGTTTCCCAGATTACTTTGAATATTTCCACATTATTTTGACCTATTTTCATTTAACTCTTACAGATAAATCAACTTTCATATGCTGTGCAGATCGGATTCGTGCGGATAACTACGTCATGACGTACTGAAAGCATTGCGTCATGACGTTTACAAACAAAACGTCAAGCACTGTAAGCGGTAGTTGACTGTCCACATTAACTGTGATGATTGACAGCTGCCAGAACATTCAGCGCCTTAATTCACATTACGAGCAGCGAGTCTGCACTGGATTATTCCCACAAAGTGGAGCAGATGACGGGAAATAGTAGGCTACTGTTAAAACAGTCAGTGCAACCGTAGCTCAATGCTAACCAGTAAGTGTTTTCTTTAGTTTCCTGGTTTGTTTAATATTGTTTATCAGCTGTCAGTGTCGCACGTGCGTGCTTCATCACAGCGAAATTAATGCTAGTTTGCCAAAAAAGTCATTTTTTATTGTCTTGAATGTGGTTTGAAGTGGTGTGAAGTGCATCAGATGTGTTGTGCATCAGGTTTTGCAGGATTTGGGCAGAAGCAGACTGATCATGAGCACAGAGACTCATGTGAAGGACATTAAACCTGGACTCAAGAATCTCAATGTCAATTTCATCGTGCTGGAAACAGGTGTCCAAACAACACATCACATGCAGCGCATGAACAAAATATTAGAAATAATCATTATTATGCATTAATATTTAATCATTTAGCAGTTGCTTTTCAGGAAAAGCACAAGCAGTTTATTATACAGGAGTCAACAATACTGGATTTCAGGAATAACTTGAATGCATTGTTATCAGATTCAGAATATGGTAATATAGAAGTTTCGACACACCTGACTGGCCGAATGTGTCCGAATATGTTTTTTTTTAGTTAGTTAACACCAAAGTAACTGGCAACAGTTCATTAAATACATTACTGATTTATACAGCTTTATGGGTCATTCCATGTCAGCTCAAACTAATTTTTGATTTTATTAATATTTTTTTCTGTAGAAAGACAAACATAATCACAAAACCAGTCATAAGGGTCCATTTTTGGAAATTGAGATGAATGCATCATCTGACAGCTGAATAAATAAGCTGTTCATTGATGTGAGGTTTGGTGGGATAGGACAGTTTTTGGTCGAGATACAACTATTTGAAAATCTGGACTCTGAGGGAGCAAAAAAATTTAGAAAATCGCCTTTAAAGTTGTCTAAATGAAGTCCTTGGCAATACATATCCACTCACTCACATTTTTTATATATTTATGTTTGGAAATTTACCAAATATATTCATTGATCATGATCTTTACTTAATATCTTAATGATTTTTGGCAAAAAAGAAACATTGATAATTTTGACCCATACAATGTATTGTTGCCTATTGCTACAAATATACTCATGTGACTGGTTTTGTGGTTCAGGGTCATAGATAGTGATGAAACGCCAAAATATTAAATTTCACAGATGTATATTTACTGACTAATCCACTATTTTGTAAAGGGGGTCAAAATGACATGTCAAATGGCAGCATCATTATTTTATTTTTTACAGAGATCGGTTGGTCTATTAGTAAAATCTGCTGATTTTAGCAATCTTTGTTTCATTATATGCTAACGGTGACCGTTGAAAAATGGCGAAAAGCACTTTTTGTTTTTTTTTGCCTCAAGTTTGCATGCCTTTAACTGAAGAAGTATTAAAGATATCTTGATATCCTTTTTGATTCTGTTCTTAAACCTTTTAGTATCTTCATTTTAAAGGCCCTCGAGGGTTCAATCCCAGAGATCTGGAGATCTTAATGCGGCTCCATGAGTGAATTGGTAAATTGTACACGTTTACTGTGGGCAAAAACCAAATGTGGGTCACTTTACATACGGCTGATTTTTTTAAAACTAGAAATGCATCTCATTTTATACAACATACCCGAGGACCATAAATACTCCTTTTCCAAAGTTTTCATGCCTGTTACACTAAAAATATTCAGGATATCTTAATATCCTTCTGGATTATTATTCTTAATAAAATTTTCTTTTGCACTCTTCATTTTTCAGACCTTATATAGTTCAGTGCCATAGATATTTGGACCCCAATGTGACTTAATGTCCAAACTGTTGAATTTTACCCATTTAAAACATTTAATATTTTGGCTTTCATCACTATTTATGTTTGCCTTTCTACAGAAAAAATATTACCAAAATCAAATATTTGAGCTGGGGAAGTTTCCAAAATTTGTTTGTTTTGACACGGAATGTCCCTACTGTAATAAACAGATAAAACAATCTTAGTCGCCCTGTTCAGATGGTAAATATTTCTGAAGGGGATATAAGCTGTTTTCTAAAATGCTAGAAACTGTTTACAAAAATAATATTACCTCAACGCTTCACTGTGATTAGGAGATATTAAAAAATTTTTTTTCCGTTTTTCAAGGACGAGTGACGAAGACCAAAGACGGTCATGAGGTGCGCACGTGTAAAGTGGCCGACAAGACGGGCAGCATCAGCATATCGGTTTGGGATGAAGTCGGTGGACTCATTCAGGCCGGTGACATCATCAGACTTACCAAAGGGTGAGACTCTGATTCTGTCAAATAAAACACAGTCTCAGTTTAACAAATGTTGACTGTGCTCAAAAGACACATCCATTCTGCCTAAAATTAACAATCAATTATAGTGCAAATTACTAACTGCTTTTATAGTGAAATATCACTCTTCATATACAGTACGAGCCTAAAGGTTTACGGTCTACAGAACTGTCTGCATTTGTATTTTGCTGCAGTTACGCCTCAGTTTTTAAAGGCTGTTTGACACTGTACACTGGAAGAGGAGGTGAACTACAGAAGATTGGAGAGTAAGTTTTAATCATTAATCATTTTATTTAATAATTCTTGTTTTTGCAATTGAAAAAATTGCATTGAAAAAAATCTCTGTGAAAAGTACAATATACACCGATCAGGCATTACATTATGACCTCTGACAGGTGAAGTGAAGAACACTGATCATCTCTTCATCACGGCACCTGTTAGTGGGATATATTAGGAAGCAAGTGAACATTTTGTCCTCAAAGTTGATGTTAGAAGCAGGAAAAATGGGCAAGCGTAAGGATTTGAGCGAGTTTGACAAGGGTCAAATTGTGATGGCTAGACGACTGGGTCAGAGCTTCTCCAAAACTGCAGCTCTTGTGGGGTGTTCCCGGTCTGCAGTGGTCAGGATCTTTCAAAAGTGGTCTGAGGAAGGAACAGTGGTGAATCAGGGTCATGGGTGACTGAGGCTCATTGATGCATGTGATGAGCGAAGGCTGGCCCGTGTGGTCCGATCCAACAGACGAGCTACTGTAGCTCAAATTGCTCAAGAAGTTAATGCTGGTTCTGATAGAAAGGTGTCAGAATACACAGTGCATCTCAGTTTGGGGCTGCAAAGCCACAGACCGGTCAGGGTGCCCATGCTGACCCCAGTCCACCGCTGAAAGAGACAACAGTGGGACGTGAGCATCAGAACTGGACCACGGAGCAATGGTAGAAGGTGGCCTAGTCTGATAAATCACATTTTCTTTTACATCACGTCGCTCACCTGGGGAACACATGGCACCAGGATGCACTATGGGAAGAAGGCAAGCCGGCGGAGGCAGTGTGATGCTTTCAGCAATATTCTGCTGGGAAACCTTGGGTCCTGCCATCCATGTGGATGTTACTTTGACACGTACCATCTACCTAAGCATTGTTGCAGACCATGTACAGCCTTTCATGGAAACGGTATTCTCTGGTGGCTATGGCTCTTTCAGCAGGATAATGCGCTCTGACACAAAGCAAAAATGGTTCAGGAATGGTTTGAGGAGCAAAACAACGAGTTTGAGGTGTCGACTTGGCCTCCAAATTCCCCAGATCTCAATCCAATCGAGCATCTGTGGGACGTGCTGAATAAACAAGTCGAATCCATGGAGGCTCCACCTCGCAACTTACAGGACTTAAAGGATCTGCTGCACCATCTTGGTGCAGATCCCACAGCACACCTTCAGGGGTTTAGAGGAGTCCATGCCTCGACGGGTCAGGGCTGTTTTGCCAGCAAAAGGGGGACAACACAATATTAGGAAGGTGGTCATAATGTTATTCCTGATTGGTGTATATATTAAAATTCATCTTGCTCCAAATATTTAATTGTGAATTAATTAACATTTTTGTATCCAATTTGTAAGATTCTGCATGGTGTATTCTGAGGTGCCAAACTTTAGTGAGCCAAATCCAGAATATTTGGCCCAGATGAATAAAACGGTATGTCTTCTAGATTAATTTTTTGTGGATTTTTGGAAAGAGGCCATATGATGCTGTTTTAAGTTCATTATTTTGTTTATTCGATTAACATGTACAGTATATGTGTACAGCAACTCTATCTGAAACTCGCTGAGTTCTGGTTTCCTCAAAGCTGACCCTGTGCATTGTGACTGGACAAACACCTCAAGCGTGTGTCAGAAATATAACACCCTGCCAGCTTCAGCTTCCAAGTCTTCTAAAGCAATTATGAACACACAGTTAATAATAATGGTGTCAGTTTTACCTTATCAGTTCGAGCCCGACTATCTGGACTTCGATTGAGGTGTTTTAGCCAATGTTGGGGGTAACGCATTACAAGTAACTTGAGTTATGTAATCGGATTAGAAAATAATAATGTAATGCATTATTTTCATAAAAAGTAACACAATTAGTTACTTTTTTGTAGGTTGTAACACAATTTTGTAATGCATTACTTTTAAAAGTAACTTTCCCCAACACTGGTTTTAGGCAGGTCTGGATCAGTGTTCTCTGTTAGATAGAATTAAAGGAATAGTTGATTGTGGGGCTCCATTGACTGCCATAGTATGGTAATATATATACACACTTTTTTATATATACAATGGTAGTCAATGGTCCCCCATAACTGACCAGGAAAAGGAAAACATTAAAAAGCATCATATGGCCTTTTTAAAAATGAATCTATTCACTATTTAAAAAAAAAAAAAACTACTGGTCATGGTAATTGACTTTCTTCTTGTTTCCTGTCAGGGACTGAATGACCAGAGCAACATGAACAGCAGCACTGGAGCCACTGCAGGTATAATTATTTAGGGCTTTTTACAGTGAAGCACTAGCTTGATTTATTTTCCTTTGCAAGGAACTAAAACACATTTTGGGATCCTAGTTGTTTGATAAAAATATTCATATATTGATTCAATATGCTTGACTTTTTTACTCTTTGAAGGTAATGACACTCCCAATGGAAATGGGGTGAATTCTCAAAGCTCTGGAAACTCCATTAATCCACAGCCGGCTGGACGAGCGAGTGGTGCAAATGGAAACCGGTCGACACCAAGTCCTGGTGTGGGGGGAAGTTCTGTAAGCAACGGCAAGGAGACACGGCGAACAGTCAAAAGATGATTTAGTTTAGTAATGGAGCAACATCATCATTTCAAAATGGTTTTGGTGAGAAGCTATTTGTCTTATTTGAAGACATTTTTTGCTAAACTTTGAGCTTCGTGCTTTCATGTATGTTAGTTTTACTCAAAAGATTGTCCAGTCTTGTAAAGCCAGCTCTCAGAATGGACACAGTAAGCTGTTATAGTTTTTAGACCAGCTTCTGATTGTTAATCAACTTTTGATTATCAGTTTCAACATTAATATTATTCAGTCATGTTTAAAATGACAGTTTTGTCAGCTAAAATAAGTCTTGGTAGGTAAACGAAGCCAAAAACAAGCACCAATAAGCTTTCTCTCTCAATCTCTCCTGTCTTAATGAGGTTTTTTCAATATATAAATGACACTATATCTAATGCCTTGGAGGAACTTGTCCCATTAAAAACTAGAACTGGCCCCTCAGATCATTCCTTCCCATGGTTCACCCCTGAACAAGAGTAATGAAAGTCTCTTGAATGACTTCATAAGAAAACTCACCTTCATGTTCATGCTATAGATTATTCAGATTACATATTGCAATATAAAGAAGCACTCGACACCGCTCACTCTCTTTCCAGTGATATTAATGAAGCAACGTGTAAACCCAGGACTCTTTTCTCTGAGATTAACAAACTTGTCTTGCCTCTCATTTTACCGATCACCCATATGTTAAACAGATCTCTTGCTACTGGTTATGTTCACCTTCACTCCGGTACTTCAGAAACCAGGTCTTGATAATATAGTCTGGGTTACCTTTAGACCAATTTCAAATATTCCTTTCTTGGTCTGGTTTTCGACTTCTCACAGTAGAGACTGCTCTTTTAAGAGTGGCAAATGACCTTCACCTGGCCTCTGACACTGGTGCCATCAGCCTCTTGGTTCTTCTGGATCTAAGTGCAGCATTTGACACTGTCATTCAGTACTCCTTCCTCATCTGTCTGCTATTTGTAATGTCCTTCAGTAGTTAATTAGCCTCATATCTCTCAGATAGGCAACAATTCATTTGCTTTAACAAACACAAATCTTGATCTCTTACGATCTCCCATGGTGTACCTCAAGGTTCGGTTCTTGGTCCACTACTATTTTTATTTATATGCTTCCTCTTGACCAGACCATTAAATGCCATGGTCTTAATTGTCATAGTTATGCTGATATTACACAAATTTATTTTGCTATCCAACCCAATTCAGTCTTTCTTCCCCCATCCATAATTTCTTGCTTTCGTGAACTTAAATCATGGATGGCGGAAAACTTCCTGAAACTGAATGCTGACAAAACTTAAATTCTGCTAGTCACAGCATGACATCTCCATTCATATTGATGGAGTCCTGATTAGGCCTTCACCAACTGTTTGTAATCTGGGAGTACTGTTTGATTCTAAATTATGTTTTAAACTACATATCAACAAGCTTTTACCCAATTTCAAGCTGTCTACTGTTGGTGGTGAGTGTTCAGTATTATTGGCCATAAGCTCTGGAATAAGCTGGCCCACAAACGCTGTACTGTTTCATCACTACAGACCTTTAAGACAAAACTTGAAACTTGTTTTGCAACTGATTGGTTCCGCTTTCTGTTATTTCATTACTTTTTATCGGCCATGCTATACGTTCATAGTTTGACTGCTTGTCCTGATTGATGTTCTTTGCTTGTATCTCTGTATTTTCTGTATGATCTTTCTATTTTGTAAAGTGTCCTTGGAAGGTACTATATAAATAAAGCATTATTATTATTATTATTATTATTATTAATAAAAAAAATATGGGACAAACACTTGAAATTTTTCCCAGCCAGAAAAGGAAAACTATGTGATCATGATTTGATTTGGGAGCTGCTTGCTTCCTAAAAAATCTTTCACTCTATGAGACCGATTCTAACTTCATGTGCAGTATACTGTGCTTAACATTGTAATTGTTGTCACCCACACAGGGTTTTGAACCAGAAAAGCCAAACAAAAAGTTAAAAACACAAATCCCGAAACATTTTGAACATGCAACCATTAAAATGTTTTATTTCCAATGATTTCCAGCTTATATTTTGTCAGAAAATTATGATATAAATAAAAAGGAATGAAATATACTAAAGATTTGTTTCACCTCTTTTTTTTCTTGTTTTTATGTATTGATGATAGGACATTGACAAACATCACAAAAGATTAAATAAAATAGAGTCTAAAGCACCGATTGTTATAAAGTAACTGTCCAACAGAGACACCAGTGAATAACGGTTGGATTGAGATCAGGGTTGCCAGGTCTGGGGTGTTGAAACTGAAGGGAGTCGAATCAAAAATCAACCCGCAGCAACATCTTAACAGCCCAATTCTGCAGAAAAAAACACTCAGACTTGTCAACACTGATTGAGAGGCCCATTTTGACCCCATTTCATTCACATTGAGTTTTTAGTTCACAGCATGGCTATTAGAAGGTGAAATACTGGAGGAAAGTCATGTGATGTCTCTATAGTGGCTGATTATCTTAGTGTGATAATGATAATCCATCATATTCACAATCACTCCATAAATCAGCCTGGAAGGGTCAAAGTGGAGGAATGGATGGACTAATTTCACAGCCAACCTTGTGCCAAGGTGCCGCATTAAATGATTTTTTTTAATAATCAAAATATGAGGAAATTGTTTTAATTTTTTAAAAATATTTTATATATGAAGTTTCTCAAAGCAAATGCAAAGGCTCTCGCAAAAGATTTGCAAATGAACGCAAAGATTCTCAGTTTTTCCTTGCATCTCTTTTTCCCCATCACCATGTCCATGTCACTGTATAGTTAATTTTTTGAAGCAATGTAAAAAAAAATAAGAACACAAAAATGAGTTTTTTTGTGACAGTTTTTATATAAACATACAAAAAATCGTTCTGGTTTGCTCATTAATGCTCTCAATTTAGACTGTAATATGCGCATTCACATTTACCTTTGCTCTGTGAAATCTTGTAGGATAAATCCCAGTAAGCTCAGTGGGAATCTGCTCAATGAGGAATTTCACCTGATGGATTTCCAATGTCTTTGACCTGGAAACTTGTACATTTATAAACTTAAATGAATTTCTCCTCATTTCATGAGTCTACCACAAGCCCCTGGTTTGAACCTCAGACCATGTGATGACTAAACAAGAACTTCAACCACTATGCAATAAGGTAAATATAGTCAAAAGTGTGTCATTATATGTTCATATTCACAATACAGCACAACCTTGAGCCTTTTTACTCATAGAAAACAGTTACATCAGAGTTATATATACAATATTATATTATACAATACATACATATATATATAATAGTGCTTTATACATATATATATACACATACAGAAAGTATTCAGACCCCCTTAAATTTTTCACTCCTTGTTATATTGCAGCCATTTGCTAAATCATTTAAGTTCATTTTTTTCCTCATTAATGTACACACAGCACCCCATATTGACAGAAAACCACAGAATTCTTGAATTTTTTGCAGATTTATTAAAAAAGAAAAACTGAAATATCACATGGTCCTAAGTATTCATACTCTTTGCTGTGACACTCATATATTTAACTCAGGTGCTGTCCATTTCTTCTGATCATCCTTGAGATGGTTCTACACCTTCGTTTGAGTCCAGTTGTGTTTGATTATACTGATTGGACTTGATTAGGAAAGCCACACACCTGTCTATATAAGACCTTACAGCTCACAGTGCATGTCAGAGCAAATGAGAATCATGAGGCCAAAGGAACTGCCTGAAGAGCTCAGAGACAGAAGTGTGGCAAGGCACAGATCTGGCCAAGGTTACAAAAAAATTTCTGCTGCACTTAAGGTTCCTAAGAGCACAGTGGCCTCCATAATCCTTAAATGGAAGATGTTTGGGATGACCAGAACCCTTCCTAGAGCTGGCCGTCCGGCCAAACTGAGCTATCTCCGCAGTAGCCTCTCCACAGTGCAAGACACATGAAAGTACGCATGGAGTTTGCTAAAAAAATACACCTGAAGGACTCCAAGATGGTGAGAAATAAGATTCTCTGGTCTGATGAGACCAAGATAGAACTTTTTGGCCTTAATTCTAAGCGGTATGAGTGGAGAAAACCAGACACTGCTCATCACCTGTCCAATACAGTCCCAACAGTGAAGCATGGTGGTGGCAGCATCATGTTGTGGGGGTGTTTTTCAGCTGCAGGGACAGGACTGTTCAGGGTACGCTATATATATATATATGCACTGTTATAATGTTTAAATGTTTATTCAATTCTAATGTATTTATTTTATTGTAATTTCACACATGGATCTGCTTTTTTCCTTTTCATAACAGGACTTTTTCTATACTATAATTTCTATAATAAAATACATTTTACTTTTAAAATGTGTTACTTACTCAATAATAAGACTGAAAAAAATGATTACACAACCACCAAATAGTTGGCAATGTGCACTAAGTAGGTTATGTAAATCACCATTAAACAAAAGAAGAAGAAGGAAGTAGAATGGCGTGTTTTTTAGCATCTGTTTCAATGGTGAATCATTGATTTGTCGCTCGGTTGAGGTCTTGAGTGTTAACCGGGAACATACTCTGGGTTGGCTGAACTTACTCCCTGATGCGTTTTTGGAATTAGCATACCTGGAGTAAGCAAGCTTTGGGTTAATCAACCGAGAGTTCAGGGTATATGTGACGGTAAGTTAACCTTGCTTTCTGGAATACCCCCCCAGACTGGAATGATCTGGAATGTTATTGATTGTATAGTGCAAATACATCACGATTAACATGCAGCTGTGCTGCATAGCTGAAATGCATTTCCAGTTTGTATTTGGTTTTAAAATGAGATTATGAAAATTGGTTTATATTTTGTTCAGTTGTTTGTGACAATCTACTGAATCTCACTAAGATGAGCTATTAAAATGAAAGCACCAAATCAGCAGAGATAAAATAGCAGAGGAACTGTAAAATGTAAGATATATAAGATATGAAAGATATTCTGATATATAAAAAGACAACGTAGTTTCTTATGACATGCAAACAATCAAGTATTGCAAAATTATTTTTTAGTCAGAATTCAGATCAGACCCTTCTATATCAGAAATCTTACCTTAATTGTTTATTTTTTCTTTAGTTTTACTCCTTTAAAATGTAATTAAATGCTGTAAAATTAAAAACATTATGACACTACTGTAGTTAACAGTATCAGATGATTAAAGTCTATTAGAACTGTTTACTAACAAGAAATGATGATTGAAAAAAATAAAAGTACAGTGCAACCTTGACAATCATTTTCAGTGTCACAGCAAAATCATGAATAGCAATAGTGTGGAATATAGTTAATGTTTGTTTAGGTAATTGAAGTGCTAAAATTGTTATGAATTACAGTATTTATGCCTGTAAAATAGGATGACAAATATGCAAAAACCTCATATTCTGAGAATGGGAGACTTTTATTTTGACATGATGACGTTTTGTGGGGCAAGTCAAAAGTTTGTAGGGTGGATAACTATTGTTATTTCTTATTCATATTTGACATGTTTCAGAAAAGCACAAAAAGTGTCCAAACAAAGCTGGGAAATCTTAGTAACAGACTAAGATAAAAGTGATGGCACTGTAAATAAATTCATATTTATAGTAGTCATACATGCATCCACTAATGAATACATTTATGCCCATGTATACTATATATGTTGCTACAACAGTAGCAGATATTGTACTCTTAATAATAGAAGTGACTTTCTATGGCTGGTTATTAAGGAGGAATATAATGGAATGGTGTCATTTGTTAAAGATTTATTGCACTACAAATGAATATACTGTATATATGATGCTAAAACAGTAGTGTTGTGTAGTTTTGTATAATAGACAGTTCATTCCAGTACCTTCTGTGTGGATAGGAAGGAGTTCAAAATAATAGTGCAGTTTGTTAGCCTATATTGTTCGATGTTCACTCAGGCCTACGGTTCCTCTGCAATCAGCTGTATGTTGGACAAGGGCTGATGGGATACACCAACACCACAGTGCTTCATCAGACTGATGCCAGCAGAAAAAGGCTTCATAGTGGAAATGATGAGAGCCAAGCAGTCTGCCACATCTTTATTTGGAGCGCATGCCAATGCTGGAGTATGACCTACAAACATGACACAATTAATGTGTGCAAATATTTATCAAAACATTTTAAACACAAGTATTCTGTAAGGATGAGTTTTCCTGATGCACTTGTTCAGTGTTGGTGAAGATACTTGGAAACTGTTGTTTCCCAACCTACTGATCATCTGATGAAGTGCCCATGACCACCACAAGAGGGCACTTCATCCAGGACTTTCACTCACACACACATGCACATTCACTCCCAGACTTCACTTCCCATAATGCACTACACACCTACTCACTCACACCTGCGCACTGCATTTCCCAGAAGCCTTGTGCCCTGTCACTGATTACCCCAGCCAGCTGTAGCACATTATCTGTCATTATTTAAGCAAACTGCACACACACTTCACTGCGAGGTCTTCTGTATAGTTGATATTTTTGAGCGTTATTCCTGGTCTTGTTTTCCAGTTGCCATTCTGCCTGTTTCACTGTGTTCTGATTGTTTTGCTACCTACCCTTGGATTATTGCTTTGTTTATTGGACTGTTATATTTGCTGCCTACCTCGACATCTTTGCTTGTGTATCGACTGCGACTCTGCCTATCCTCCTTCATACCTGTTTGCCCCTGTATTGACCATTGCCTGTTTAACCACGTTTTCAATAAAGCTGCGCTTGGATCTCAACCCACTGTCTCTTCGTTACACCTACAAACTCAGCTGTGTTTATCAGTGAAATGTGACAAACACCATCAACCCAGCTAACAAAAATATGCTCTAAGAACATTTTGTTAACATTATGAAAACATTATTTTTGAAAGCATCCATTATTTAAAATTTTAAATAATAATAAAAAAATATAATTTAAAAAAAAAATCTTTTTTTTGGTTATGTGAACGTTAAGAGAACATTCCATTTGATTATTTTGCAAACATTATGAGAACGTTACTTTTGATGAATGTGTCCTGAACATACCAAAACAAGTAGTAACATTTAAAAATGTTCAAACATCCAACAGAAATGTTTAATAAAAAAAACATTCCATGAACGATGTTGAGATGATGCTTTTGTGCGAAGGTTTTGCGAATATTATAAAAAAACCAGTGGCCGGTTGCACCAGCTGTGCGTAAGTTACAACGTAACTGGGCACTAAGTTACAACTTACACACTACTAAATATTTTTGCGTTGCACCATTAAACTTCATTGAAATGTAACTTTACGTGTAAACTAAATATTTAGGGAAGCCTCCGTTTAGGAGTAACGGTTAGAATAAAATAGCAGACTGACTGAACAGCATCAATAAGCTCTTGCTTTACCTGACAGACTTCAATTCTTTAGACATGACAATGATGACATTTACACTCACTTACATTCTAAGAAAGAACACTATGTGAAAAGATTACTTTGTTAGCTGCTCTTCAACACGAACCTAAACAGCCTGGCGCTGTATGCATCGGTGTCATTATTCTGTACTTTGTCATGTCTTTTATTTTGTGATTTGCTGTTCATGTTTTTTTTTTGTAGTTCTTGCGATGGTCCTTGTAGTTCTTTCTGTTCATGTTAATTACTTCTTGGTGTTTCTTATCTCAGGTAGGCCTATTTAATCAAGAGTTGTGTGGATTATTGTTGATCCGTACATGTGCCTTCCATGTGCTTACAGATTGAGTCCATGAGCCTTCATGTATTTCATGATTAAGCTATGGATATTTCTCCTGATTAAACACCTTTTCATCTGCATATAGATCCAGACTGTTGTTCGACTTTTTGAGGCCACCTTACAATCGGTCCCTTCGTTCCGTGTTGTGCATGTCAAATAAAATCTGCCATAATCAAATGTTATTTCTTATTCTTATTTGTTTGTATCAGTATTTATTGATTTCACTGTTGGCAATCTGACTTGAAATGGAAAAACAAACCAAGTGACCAACAGAATGACTAGTTGCTTGTCATGGTCGAGAAAAAAACTAATTTTAACATCCAAGAAGATTTAGTACATGTAACTATATAATGGCACACCATTTTAGGAAATGGTGAAGCAGAAAAGAAGATTAAACTAGTGATTGCTGAGCAACTACAGTCTCTTCAAACACAAAATCTACCAGTCAGTAATAAAGATAATTCTCACCATCTTCATCTACGGCCAAAACCGCTGCCCCTCGAGTAAGCAGCACCTCAACCACGGTGGCAAGACCATTTCTTGCTGCAATATGCAGAGGCCTAGTGGTATGTAGACAGAAAGACTTGTGAAAATAACCAAATAATCAAAACAAACATACTCTTATAATATGGGAATGCTCACGTTTGAAGTGCACTATTTGTGGCATTGATGAGTAAGGGGTCGTCAATCTCAGCCAGAATGAGAAGAGCACACATTTCATGGCCCTGTTGAGTTAAACACGTGAAGATCACTGATAATGGAAACTCACCACACAGAACATGTGTGACAGGACACTACGAGTACTGGGGTACATTACTCTTCTACAGGCCATGTGAAGTGCTGAGTTCCCGACGATATCCAGCAGTGAGAGGTCCGCTCCGGCCTGATTCAGCAAGATGTCTAGAACCACATAAAGTTTGAGCAGATCAGCAAGACTACTAAAGATAACGTCTTATGAAATCAATGGGACACACAACCACTCTATACAAGTTATTCAAATAAAAAACAATACAAACCGACAGCAGAAGTATGGCCATTTTCAGCAGCAAACATTAATGCAGAGCGTCCTGTGTAATCGACTGAGTTTACATCTGAACCGCAGGTCAACGCCAACTGCAGCGCTGCCACATTTCCTGCATATGCAGATGCATGTAGTGGACTCCTGCAAACAAAATACACTGAAAATCGTAAAGTACCACTATAATGTTGTTTTAAAGTTTCCTAATATTGTTTTGTCGTCTCCTACAACAGGTTTACATTCATCCAATGTCAAAAATACTTTAATTTTCTCATAATATCCATTACAGCATCAGCTCTTTTCTCACAGTGTCTGAAACTCTTCGATCAAGGATTCGGTCTCTCTAAACCCCGCCTTTCTGAGAGCTGCTCTGCTCTGATTGGTCGGATGTCCCAGTCTGTTGTGATTGGTCAACCACTTACAGTGTGTGTCAGAAACCAAACGCTCATTATCATATCTGAATCTCAGCTCTTGATTCACGAACAGTAACGATGGCGTCGGTTTTACAGTATCAATCTCTTTGGCAGCAGAAAACAGCGTCTTCTCGACATGAACAACACGAACCAAACTCTTCCAGTCTCAGATACAACTAGTGTTTGAGGGCGGGGCAAAGAGACGCTGTTCAGCCAATGAAGACCATAGACTGACATTATGCAAATTTGTTACAAACCTACGTAGGGTCAGCAGGAAGTGAGACTGAATTACTGACGACTCGTTTCAGTTCAGAATCACTTCTTTCTGTTAGGAGACAACTCCATCTGTTCTTTGAAACTTTGCAGACATTTTACATTCACAAGCAGCTATATTACCACTACATGAAAGTGAATATCCAAAAAAACATAATAGGAGCACTTTACATTAATGGATAATAATAATATTTCTGAAATATGTGTGTCTTTTGGACATTAGCTTTTAAAAAGAGACCCTCATATTTATCAAAAGTGGTTGGTGAACTACTGTAAACCATTCAAGTTTCTATGTTTTGCTCTCTAACTACATTGGGGAAAATATTGTTTTTACAGACATACACACCTTCCTTTGGCATCTCTGAGATTCATGATCTTTGTTCCCATAGTTTCAACAAGCAGTTGAGCAGCACCATCATGACCAGTAATTCTGTGGAGAAACAAAAATGTCATGAAAAATGTGTGTTTGTGCAGAAACACTTTGAAGATGGACAGATGAGGTTCACTCACAGTGCACAGTGCAGTGGTGTAAAGGTATTTCCTTCCTGGAAGCTTGATGGTCTATATTCAAGTAAAACTTCGAGGCAGTCATTATGCCCTTAAAAAAAAACAACAACTATTACACGCCTTGTGTCATGGCCAAAAATATGACAGTTAAAAACATCAAAATACAGTAAAGTTGACGACTATTTTTATGGAATATTGCAGTATTTATTATAAATGATTTATCTGTGCACATCATTATTTTTTTATTCATGTGCCTCATAATCTTTAATAAAAATATCTTGCCCTCCCTCTCGCAGCGGCATATCTTCTCTTCAATGATGACGAGGGCAATCTGTCACTCACATGAGATCCACCAATAGCAAACCACAACCATCCAATCAATTCCCCATAGACAAAATCAAGCTCGGCCCCACATTCTTTCTTGTTCCAGAAGTGGTTACACTCGGATATACATTACAATACGGAAGAAATGTCTATCACAACTTCCATTTCATGCCGACTTTAATCTTATGTAGCAAATGAGAGATTTGTCATTCATTGATAAGTCTCACCTGAAGTTTCTACGTTGGTCTGGTATTTATTAAAAGTTGTAGAATGGGATCTTACCATGGTAAGCAGCCCAGTGAGTGGGTGTGTAGGCACTGTAGTCTAGCAGAGAGTCAAGGGGGTCTGAAAGTGATGCTGCATCAAGTAAAGGCCGCAATAATCCTGCATGACCACAAGAGGAAGCAAAATGCAAGGGGATTCTGCCATGAACGTCCCGGCACAGAGCGAAGGCTCCATGCACCAGCAAAGCTGAGACGCACTCTTCATTACCAACTACTGCCTGAAATACACAGAGAGTGAAATTCAGTTTGATTTACTAGCACGGCATAATCGTTTTTGGTATTCTTAGTTTCATTTTGTACTACACTATAAAAATATTTTTTGAAAGTTCAAAATGAAAAAAAGATCATTGGTGTTGTTTTACAAGAAAACAGTATTTCAGTAATTCTACTTCAAAATTTCATATTTAATTCAATGTTATTCAACTTTTTTTGTTTTTTTTAAACAATTGTTTGAAAATAGTTTCTACATTTTTTTTCAGTGTAGCACAAAAAGAAACTGAATTGTGGCCATTATGAATGCATTTTTTTTCTGAACAGCCATCAAAATTGAGCCTTTTATCCATTATGAACATTTGGTCAACAAAATGCTGATGTAATTTGATGACGAAAAACATTCATCATGTGGTCATTTTCACACACACACACATGTTGTGTTTTTGTGTTTTGTGGGGACTTTCCATAGGCGTAATGGTTTTTATACTGTACAAACTGTACATTCTGTCCCCCTACCACTAAACTTAACCCTCACAGAAAATGTTCTGCTATTTTAGATTTTCAAAAAAGATAATTCTGTATGATTTATAAGCTTGTTTCCTTGTGGGGACCAACAAAAGGTCCCCACAATGTCAAGATTTACTGGTTTTACTCACGTTGTAGGGACATTTGGAGTTCAGGAGACATTTGTAAGGAAGTTCACATACACACACACACACATACACACACAGTAAATAAATAAAATATGAATCGAGACATGAATTGTTTGTTTTTTCACCCCCAAGTGTGGACCAAAAGGTAACACAACACTCAGTGACAGCTGTCCAATCACTTAACACATGCATCCTGGTTTTATGAGCGATACAATCAACAAAATCCTGTTCCAGAAGCCGTTTCACTCGCACAATAGGAAAGAAAGGACTATATGGTCTACATAGGTCAAATTGACCCACGAAAATTTCCGTATGCACATTTCACAACACATCACCGTGTTGAATCTTTGCATGCATGTTCATGACCCTAAATGAGAAAAAGTCACAACATTTCAAGAAAAACAACATATTTCAGATATAAAATATGATAGCTCATCTGTGGCTGACAAAATATTTTTTTACTGTATTAAAATAAGAGGGAAAGGCTCCTTTTTTTTTTAGCTTCATAGGGTAGTAAAAAACTAAAAAAAATATATATAATCAATAAATGTTAGTATTTTGGGTCGGTACAGTTGCCTTGCAGTGCTTCCCAAACTGTGGGCCGTAGCGGTATTGCAGGGGGGCCGTAGCTAGTCCAAATCAATATATTAAAATAATTAAAATATTCCAATTGTTCTAAAATTAGATTTTTTTGAAAGTATGTAAGTTTAGTGTTATGGATTTAAATACATTTGTAAAAAATATTTACATCATAGTTCTCATAATTCACAAGAAATTCTTACAAACTTGTTAATAAATGTATTTGTAGGTAAATGTCGTTATATATTTTTTGACGGCGGGGTCGTGGAGCTTTTGCAATGTTTTTGGGGGGCCTTACCCCTCTTAAGTTTGGGAAGCTCTGCCTTAGAGCATTAAAATATGCGGGTCAAACTGACCTGCGAAAATCACGAACGTATTAGTAATTTTGTGTATATGTCAAAACACATTAGCGTGATGAAACTTTGCATGCATGTTCATGACCCTAAAGGAGAAAAAGTCACAAAATTTTAAAGAAAAAAACAGGTTAACTGGTATTTCCGACAACTCAAAAATCAAAACTTGTCAAATTTACCCACAACAGTACATGAGGGTTAAGAGCGAGATGTGGGCAGAAGCAGCAGCCCAAAGGAGCACTGGTTCACTGAGCCATTATGACAGTAAGCAAAGCAAATTTTAATCACACTGGATATGAATGAATGTTTCAGCTGTCATAACAGAATGTGAAATCGCTTGTAGAGACAGTCTATTTACAGAGGTCAGTAGCTCTATTTTTGTCTTCAGTCCAGTCAGTAGTTACAAAGTTGAAAAGCACTGCTATAATAGGTCGTGGAACCAGTACGGCTTGTAGGGCCATCGTCCAACTTTTGACGTGTCAAATGTCACACATTGTGAAAAAAGAGCCCTGTTGATCCTGTAGCTGGATTTAATCAAACTCACCTCAGTTTGTTACCGTAGGTTACACAGCCTATCGCAACAAACTACCTGTTCTTTGAGTAGATTGATTAGTAAAGTCATGTGATGCAAACAATAGATACAGTCATGAACGTGTCAGCTGTGAATATAAGCAACAAAGCAAAACACATTTTAGTGGAACAAAGTGAATTTTTTTCTTTATGAACTCAAGTTGCTCTGTGTGGACAGAGAAATGAGAAATTCCAAGTGAAACTAGTGAAATAATTTGATAAATATTTATATATTGTGGATTTAAGCAGGTGTGTAAATTGCAGAAGCACAGTGTATGTACTCCTTCGCATTGCGAGAAGAGAGTAAAACCTCATTACAGATTACGTTCACAGCTGAATCTGTACAACAAAAAGGCATTGCAATTACACCTTGATTAAATGCGCACAGAATCCATCCCAGACCACCTCCAACAGTGCTTTAAGATCTGTTCACAGTGCATTTACTGTGTGAATCTAAAGTGAGAATCAATTGTAAATCTGATCACTGAAAATGCAGGTGTAAAGGGAGCCAGTGTTTTTCCCAAAGCCCCCCCCCCCATTCATTCCTTTTCACGGGTAAAGACTCCTATAATTAGGCCACATGTGTTGAACTGTCCTCACTATAGAGTTTAGATCTGCTGACATCTTCACCATATTTAAGCCCAAGTGTCCCACTAAGCTAAGTACAGAGTATGTTGTCAAATGTGAAACATAGAAGAGCTGTTAAAATAGAAAGGGAATCTCGTAGCATTAGTTCGTTGCATTTATTGGTTTGCAGGGCTGTGTAAAGACCAAGGAATATGATGCCCCTTTGCAAAACCAGGTTTTACATGTTTAACTTTCTTTAGTGTGTAATGTTACTGTTTGATTATGAAAAAGTCTGGAAAGTTACAAAGTCCATCCATCGGGAGTTATTCTGTGTCACTCTTTGTGAACTCCATGAAACGCTTCCATTGTAGTCTTGAGTTTTCTTCACAATATTCCTCGTTCAAATATTCTTGCATAGAGTAAAGGGGCGGGGCCTGAGTTAGTCAGTAGTGTGTTGATTGTGGCGGTTATGGTAAGGGGCGGGGCATTTCCCAAAAACGCTCGAGGAGGTTGACCAATCAGAGCTTGGTGCTTTTCTGTGCTTTTCAGAAGGAGGAGCTTCATAGAGACAGGAACCAAACAGGGGTGAGTTTCCTGTACAACGACATAACTCACTGCTTAACCATAGTACGATGCATCGAAGAAATCAACTAGTCTAAAATCTAGACTAAAAACGCATTTATTTAACCTGGCATACACATGACGCACTATAAACTTTGGTCTTCATATCCGTTAAAGGATTGTTAGGCTGCATAGATTAGGTCAGCCGGAACCGGGAACACTTCCTATAACACCAGATGTACTCGTTACATCGGAATGAAGAATGGCATCTACGCTAATTTTTTGTCTCTCTGCTTATCCCGAGGTTTACCAATTAACGTGATTGGCTGGATCCGGGCCGTGTCCGGGTCGGACGGGGAACCTGTGCCTGTGTGCGGCAGCAGTGTGGCCCTGTGGTGTCGGCGGAGACTGTGTTAACTAGCTCATCCTTTGTGAAGACCTTACTGACTCATCAGCCAGTGGCACATATCCCAACAAACCGTCCCATACCGGCGTGATCAAAAAGATCTTAAACTAGATGGAACTGGATTAAATATTTTGACTGTTGCGATTCCAAATCGGTTTAATGACCTGTAACTCTGCCTGAGTATCGGACAAGTGTTCACTGTTGGCCAGAGGAGAACTGGCCCCCCGACTAAGCCTGGTTTCTCCCAAGGTTTTTTTCTCCATTTGTTGGAGTTTTGGTTCCTTGCCGCTGTTGCCTTTGGCTTGCTTAAGTTGGGGACACTTGCTTGATATTCAGCAGTGTTTTTGATATGCCTGCATTGGCGCCGTTGTATGCGAACTGAGCTGAGCCGGACGATTACGTCACTGTTTTCTGCAGTGCTGATATACCTAAATTAACTAGACTAATAACTATTGATCTTTGCAACGGAATGAATCAATAATATATAGAATAGGCTGCACAATGACACCATTTTCTTATTAATGTAAAGCTGCTTTGCCACAATTTGCATTGTAAAAAGCGCTATATAAATAAAGATGACTTGACTTGACTTGACTAGTCACAACTGTTTCCCGAAACTGTATTGTCACAAATTTGTCATACAACCACAGTGGTTAATGATAGGGGTGAAGTAATAACTTCATGAATTTGTTTGAGATCAAATTAATTGTGACAAGCAGTGCGGGGCGAGAGCCGTGAGAGATACGAGACCGGTGCAGCACACAGCTGACGCTCATCATCACTCAGGTCACCAGCCTCACACCGTTCCCTCACGGCTCTCGCCCCGCCCTGCTTGTCACATTAATGCTATTTTTTTTTGCTATAAATTACAGACATGGCATCTGAGGACTAACTAATATTTCTCAGTTATTTTTCTCTATTTTTAGATACAGGCTCGTTCTTACGTACTAGAGCACGTACGCACATTCGCACTCTTCAAAAACTGTGCTTTAAATCTCTTGACAAACTAATATAAGTAAGACATTAAAGACATTTGTATATATTCAAAATAAAAGATAATAGATTGTACTTAATGTCAGCTTGCTTATTTTGCTTAAGATAAGGACTTATTAAAGGGTTACTTTACCCAAAAATGATGTCTTTAGTAGCTTTCTGGACCTTGAAAGTGCTGATTATATTGCTAATCTATGGAGGGGTCATATACCTCTCGGATTTCATCAAAAATATAATTTGTGTTCTGAAGTTGAGCGAAGGTCTTACAGGTGTGGAACGACATAAGGGTGAGTAATTAATTACAGAATTTTCATTTTTGGGTGAACTAACACTAAGTTCACATGTCATGCAAACAAACTATGGTTTCAGGAAAGAAAGACTCGTTGATGTGTGCTGATAACGATGGAATTTGCGACCAAAGTTTGTTAACGATGCTTTCGGGAAACACACCCCAGGGTGTTACTGACAAACTGGGAAGACAGGAGCTGCAACAATGTCAAAAGTGTGAAATAATAATTGTTTTTGAACATTCAAGCATACAAACCTGTTCTAGTAAAGCCCAAAACCAAGACTTTGTAAAAGGGCAAATGGCCTCTTTAAATTGTTGATTCTCATGATATTGCCAAATTCCAGCACGATAATGTGTAAATATTCAGATACACAAACCAAACGCATGCATACATACATGTGTCGATAAACTTACTGCGCGATGTAAAGCAGTACGGCTTCTTCTGTCTCCAGTGTCTGGTTTACTTCCTCTCTCAAGCAGCATGTGGACACAGTCAATGTGTCCGCCCAGTGTAGCCAACATCAGTGGAGTCCTACAGATACCAGATAGCAATACTTCAAACAATGCAAAAAATGAAATAATATAACATATCAATGCATCTAAATTTCCACCACATACTGATCAAGCATATTGCTGAACTTTGTCGTCACATAGAAGAACGAGCTTGAATGTGAAGTTGGCAAATGATGTCCTATAAATGTAGTGTTTATGGCACTGTAATTGTAATTTGGGTCACTTAATTTGGGCACTTAACCATTTGACAATTTACTTCACTAGAAAGACTGAATCTGTGAAAATTACACTGAAATGTGGTCTTGAAGAGGAAGAGGAGCAATGACTGAGGAAAATGAATTCATCCCACTAACACTCTGAGCAGTTTCAGCAGGTCAACCAAGAAAATGAGGGGGAAGTGAATTGCTGAGGTTAAAATGTTGAGCTTCTGGTGGTGCCTCAGTCCAAGTTGGATGTCCATGGCAGCACGGAATGAATTTAGTGACAGCTGTGCTTTTGTTTTCAGCGAAACATGGCTGCATTAAACGGGGTATAGTGAGAAAGAAGCCTCTGATATACAGGAATATTTAGGTCATTTTCTATTGAACTTGTTAACAGCCTTGACAGACTCTCTGCTGAATTTTAAAACATGTAAATGCATTGTATGATCAAGCATCATGATTGAAATGAATGTTGAAATTATACTTACTGTCCATGTACGTCCATGAGATCAATTATGTCATTTTTTTCAGCTCTTTTCAACAGCATGAGCAGGCAGTCAGTTTGACCACTGGCAGCTAGGAGAATAAATTAATAGATTAAATCTTGTTCATATTTTTGTACAAATTTATAGTTTGAATCATCCCACAAAAGCAATTATTTAGGCCTAAATGACCTTTAACAAACCAAACATTTGACAACTCGTCTGTCACAAGCAAAATCAGCAAAACAATGTGTTGAAAACTAGCTTTGATCATACAGTACACTCCAGCTATAGGGAACGTTCACAGAACTTTGGCTAACGTTCTGTTAATGTTCTGTTAAGATTCTCTCAAAGTTATGAACAAACATTCCATTATTCATTATAGAATATTTGTTCAGTTATCTTAAATAACTTGATAATAATAATAACTTGGTCTTAAATAATGATCTCAAATCATTAGCACAAAAACGTTATTTATCATTCATTGAATGTTTTTTCAGAAATGTTTTAGTTGCATGGTTAATGTTTTTTAAATGTTAGTACTAAATGTTACTATTTCAGAATGTTTAAAGAACATTCAAACAATGTTCCCATAATTTTTTCAAAATTATCAAATGGAATCTTTCCTTAACGTTCATATACTGGGCGGGGCTAATTTGCATATTTATGACTCCGCATATACTAAATGAAGCAAGCGTGTAGAGTTGCATTCAAGCTATTTTAAGGAATGAAGTTTTTTTTCACAGAAAAAAACATTCAAATGTCATTTTGGTGATCAAAAACGGGTTAAGAGATCAATGACTACAGGGGGACTTTAAAACATTTCGAAATAACTCAATGGGAACATTAGCAAAATGTTTTTAGAACATATTTTTGTTTGCTAGGTCATTTCCAAGTAAACAAAAGAAAAAGGCTTGATAAGACTGACAAAATGTACCACATTATAATATTATTGAGCTACATACACTCACCTAAAGGATTATTAGGAACACCATACTAATACTGTGTTTGACTCCCTTTCGCCTTCAGAACTGCCTTAATTCTACGTGGCATTGATTCTACAAGGTGCTGAAAGCATTCTTTAGAAATGTTGGCCCATATTGATAGAATAGCATCTTGCAGTTGATGGAGATTTGTGGGATGCACATCCAGGGCACAAAGTTCCACCACATCCCAAAGATGCTCTATTGGGTTGAGATCTGGAGACTGTGGGGGCCATTTTAGTACAGTGAACTCATTGTCATGTTCAAGACACCAATTTGAAATGATTCGAGCTTTGTGACATGGTGCGTTCCAGCAGGTTAGCCATCAGAGGATGGGTACATGGTGGTCATGAAGGGATGGACATGGTCAGAAACAATGCTCAGGTAGGCCGTGGCATTTAAACGATGCCCAATTGGCACTAAGGGGCCTAAAGTGTGCCTAGAAAACACCCCCACACCATTACACCACCACCACCAGCCTGCACAGTGGTAACAAGGCTTGATGGATCCATGCTCTCATTCTGTTTACGCCAAATTCTGACTCTACCATCTGAATGTCTCAACAGAAATCGAGACTCATCAGACCAGGCAACATTTTTCCAGTCTTCAACTGTCCCAATTTTGGTGAGCTTGTGCAAATTGTAGCCTCTTTTTCCTATTTGTAGTGGAGATGAGTGGTACCCGGTGGGGTCTTCTGCTGTTGTAGCCCATCCGCTTCAAGGTTGTGGCTTCACAAATGCTTTGCTGCATACCTCGGTTGTAACGAGTGGTTATTTCAGTCAAAGTTGCTCTTCTATCAGCTTGAATCAGTCGGTCCATTCTCCTCTGACCTCTAGCATCAACAAGGCATTTTCACCCACAGGACTGCTGCATACTGGATGTTTTTCCCTTTTCACACCATTCTTTGTAAACCCTAGAAATGGTTGTGTGAGAAAATCCCAGTAACTGAGCAGATTGTGAAATACTCAGACCGGCCCGTCTGGCACCAACAACCATGCCACCCTCAAAATTGCTTAAATCACCTTTCTTTCCCATTCTGACCTTCAGTTTTGTCTTGACCAGGACCAAACCCCTAAATGCATTGAAGCAACTGCCATGTGATTGGTTGATTAGATAATAATTGCATTAATGAAAAATTAAACAGGTGTTCCTAATAATCCTTTAGGTGAGTGTAAGTGTACTGACTTTACAGACTGAGCTTTTGAACTAACTTTTCACAATCATTACAGTTTAACAAATTCTTTTTTCCCTCACGTGTTAATATCTGTACTCACCTGAAGCATGTAGGGGTGTCCACCTGTGGATGTGCTCCCTGATGACATATGAGGCTCCCTGAAGCAGCAGCAGCTCTACACAGGGGCCGTGACCTCTCAGAGCAGCCATGTACAGAGCCGTATGACCCCTGGAATCTTCCAAGTTCATATTAACCAGTGTTTCAGAGAGCACATGAAGAGCTTCAGTGTGACCGTTATATGCCTGACAGAAACAGAAAATTGACCAGAGTTGGGCAAAATTCATAACCTTTAGCATTCCATTGAACCACCCGTGGTACAAATGCCAAAAAGATTCAAAAAGAGACCTTAGGAATGCTAAGGTTAATTGCTAAGAATGCAAAGAATTGTCTATCAAGTCATACTGGATTACAATTCAAATAAATTCAACAGGCATCATTTTTTTAAACAATGACAACTTTCAAATGAGGCTTTGTTTAGCCAACATTGAAAGTTTGTCCTTTTCTAGTTGTAAAACAAATACACTTTTAGCAGTTACATGAATTTCAGTTTATTTTAATTCCACTTAAATTCACATTCAAATTGCAATACAGACTTCATTAGAGAGAGAGAGAGAGAGAGAGAGAAAGAGAGAGGGAAGAGATAAGACTATAGAGACTGAATACTCACCGCTAAGTGTAAAGGACTCACAGGAATGCAACTCTCCAGATCTTCCACACATTTGAAAGACATTTCTATTAGCTAATAAAAAAATATGACATACGAGATAAAATAAAAATGACATACAAGATAAAAGAGTGCACTGTAAGCTTCCTCAAAAAGTTTTGGGATGTTTAATTGACAATTTGTGAATGTTAATGCATTAAATAACAAAATACGAAATAAAGTGCCAAACCAAATCAAGCCAGTAAGTTCTACTCAAGTTTGACAACAACAACAATTCTTTTTGAATTTAAAGAAACAATACTTGTTTACTTTTAACATTTTAAAAATATGAAAAAATGTGAAAAATGTGTTCTGAAAATGCAGATTTCTTAAAAGTCAGCATGAAATGAAAATTCAAACCTATTATCTAAATGCATGTTATTACTATGATCTAAGTTTATTTGTTATGTAATGCAATGCCATTCAATGGCTTATGTGTACACATATATATATATATTAATTAGTTATTTTTTATCAATATATATATATTAGTGCTGTCAATCGATAAAAAAGTACTAATTAATCGCACATTTTTCTGTAATTAATCATAACTAGCTTTAAAGTTAATACATTTTTATATGCAATAATTTCACATTTAATCTCCAAATTGATGTAGAAATATAAAGACAGTATATTTTAAATATTTGATCTAACAGGTAGGAAATATTCAGAAATTTAATCAAACACTTCACAGTCTTCACTGCATAATTTATAGATTAAATATAGATTAATTTTTATTAAAGCTACAAAAGTGATTCAGTAAAGAGCAGTGGGTGAGTGATCTTCTCTTTTTCTTTTGTTCTTTGATTAACAGTGACAGACTGCAGCAGGTTTATCAGGCTGCTGTCACTTTAAGACCTGACGCACATGATGCGTAACAGACACGCATTCTATTTTCTCACAACTCAACAATCGCGACAAAATGGGCATTTTTGTGTGATTTTGTCCATTTATGCCCAAAAGGGAACTTGATGCGGCTTTCTGTGCGCATTATATTATATATTCTGATACGATAATATCCCAGCGCTACAGCCATACGCATTCGACGTAGGTCCAAAAAGCGCTAACTTCCACAATGTAGTACACAATGACATGAAGTACTTTGCGTTGTTCATGCTTCTTGCATGTCGATTGCGTATTGCGAAGTTCATTATTTTACTTTATAAAGTCTAAATTAAGCATACTTGTCTTACACAAACGCATCGATTCTCTTCAGAATGTCTTTATTAACCTCCTGGAGTCATATGGATTAATTTTTTTTGTCTTCAGAATTTGGTCATCCATTCACAACCATTATAAACCTCAGAGGACTAAGGATATTTTTAAAATATATCTCCAATTGTGTTTGTCTGAAAGAAGATCGTCATATACACCTAGGTATCATGGAATAATGAGGTATCATAGAATAATTTTCATTATTGGGTGAACTATCCCTATAATCCAACTGAAAGACAAATTCTACTCACATGTCCCATAATTCACATAACATATGGTATGAAATGATATGAGTTTTGGCAAATCTTTTGCTTTTCTTAAACTTTGTGATTTACCAATTTTAGGTTGTGTTTGTCACCACGGGCAGCTGCGTAGTGGACTGGACTGAAGCCTTTACTGTCACGCAGCGTTGGATCAGCACCGCTATGCAAAAGAAACTCCAAACACCTGTACGAACACACAACGCATAAAGGGTCAGGTAGTGTCAGGCTTACTTATAGCCAGTCATTTTAGTTTTAAATCCCAAAGGATGCTTTACCACAGAGCCTCCACATCACTATCACTGCTGGATTGTTTGTCAGGACAGTTCTGCTCAACTCTACTAGGAGAAAACATAAAGATATGTCATATTTGAAATTAGTCGAATAAATAAATATTAATTACTATTAAATAAATATTAAATAAATAAATATTAACTCACAATAAATAATTAAGGGTGGATTTTCAGAAAATGATTTACATTTTAGTCTGTTCCTCATCACAAATCTTTTCCTGTGTCTTTTGAAGACTTTAAATTTAGTGAATTAATTATAAGGACTAATTGGGCATTGTTTTTGAAACTTGACACTTATTCATAATTGCAGAAAAAAGGGTGATGAATACTTTCATCAAGAGTTTTCCTTTTGTGTTCCACAGGATAGGGTAAGTCATACAGGTTTGAAACGACATAAGGGTGAGAAAATATTGACAGTACTGTAATATTTGCTAATTTTTGCCTATCACAACAAACTGGTCCAGCTGACCAATCAGTGCACAGTATGCTTTTCAGAAGGAGGGGATTCATAGAGACAGGAACTAAACAGAGTGTTATTGACAGACTGGGAAGAGAGGAGCTGCAACAATGGAGGATATGTGAAAATAATGGTTTTTTTTTGAACATTCAAGCATGAAAACCTGTTCTAGTAGAGCCCAAAAACAAAATGAGGGTCATTCATTCCTGTTTCTGCAGGACCTGCTGTCCTCCACTGGGGCCACTTATAGTGTTGTCATGCAGGGACAAGGCGAATGCTGGCTGCCACCCATCAGTGATTTTGGTGGCTGGCCATGGTCAGGACATTTGTTGGATTATGACAGCCTGTTTGTAAAACAAAACCAACAGTTCTCTTCCTCCAAACCTTCCCCATCTACCTCCATCCTTGGTCCCATATTGCCCTGGTTTTTGTCATTGGGAGTCTCCCATCCAGTGGGATTGAGGTGATTTTCACTGTGGAGGATCCGTAAACTTAATACCCTTTCCAAAGCAATTTATGTGAGTGTTGATTATTATGCATACAGGTAATATACAACATAATAGCAAGACAGTCCAAGGCCAGAGGAAAACTAGAGAGCAGGACTAAGAAAGACACAACTAGACAGGGCTGCATTTCCCAAAATCATCGTAGGACTAAGTAGATTATAGAACCATTGCCATTAATAGTCTATATGATCAACTTAACTCAAGATGCTTTGGAGAAACACAGCCCTGGACTCGACTAGAGAATAACCTGGTAAAACTGTATTGAATATAGATTAATGTGACAAAAATTAAAGCATTTTATCATAAGGCTGCAACATAACAAAATGTGAAAAAATGCAAGGCTCTGGCAGTGTTGTACTTTTTATACCTGTGTGAGGTCTGAGCAGTGGCTGCGTAGTGCAGTGGACTGCATCCATTCACATCCAGTTCATTAACATCAGCTCCAGCTTTCACCAGAGCCACTGTACACAGATATGAGCCATTCACTGATGTATAGTGCAGTGGAGACCTGCAAAGGATTAAATGAAAGATTTTGTAATCTTTGTAGGTCACTAAACCAATGTAGGCAAATTTAAGACATTTTAAAAAGCTCATATTCCCTTGTTTGTATTGAAGTACGATCATCAGGTTTGACTATGCCAACATGAGTGTATGTAGTAATTACAAAATAAGATTTGTTATGGTATAATTAACAGAAGTATTTTCACTGGTGGACTCATACTTATGGACCACAATGAATATGTACACAAGACTCAGAATGTGAATATATAATCAGGGATGCACATAACTGGTGTACATGCGTGGTAAAAATAAACAATGTGCACCAGAAAACGTGGAGGGAAGTACCAACATTTTTGGGGAAAGGGACACGTTTACTTACTGGAGTAGGATTGTTCTTAATACTTATAATAGGATCTTTGGTAATATAGCAATCATGATGATAAGTGTGTTGTTTAAATACAGTGAGGAAAATAAGTATTTGAACACCCTGCTATTTTGCAAGTTCTCCCACTTAGAAATCATGGAGGGGTCTGAAATTGTCATCGTAGGTGCATGTCCACTGTGAGAGACATAATCTAAAGAAAAAATCCAGAAATCACAATGTATGATTTTTTAACTATTTATTTGTATGATACAGCTGCAAATAAGTATTTGAACCCCTGAGAAAATCAATGTTAATATTTGGTACAGTAGCCTCTGTTTGCAATTACAGAGGTCAAACGTTTCCTGTAGTTTTTCACCAGGTTTGCACACACTGCAGGAGGGATTTTGGCCCACTCCTCCACACAGATCTTCTCTAGATCAGTCAGGTTTCTGGCCTGTCGCTGAGAAACACGGAGTTTGAGCTCCCTCCAAAGATTCTCTATTGGGCTTAGGTCTGGAGACTGGCTAGGGCACGCCAGAACCTTGATATGCTTCTTACAGAGCCACTCCTTGGTTATCCTGGCTGTGTGCTTCGGGTCATTGTCATGTTGGAAGACCCAGCCTCGACCCATCTTCAATGCTCTAACTGAGGGAAGGAGGTTGTTCCCCAAAATCTCGCAATACATGGCCCCAGTCATCCTCTCCTTAATACAGTGCAGTCGCCCTGTCCCATGTGCAGAAAAACACCCCCAAAGCATGATGGTACCACCCCCATGCTTCACAGTAGGGATAGTGTTCTTGATTGTATGGGGTGGACAGGTGTCTTTATGCAGCTAACGACCTCAAACAGGTGCATCTAATTTAGGATAATAAATGGAGTGGAGGTGGACATTTTAAAGGCAGACTAACAGGTCTTTGAGGGTCAGAATTCTAGCTGATAGACAGGTGTTTAAATACTTATTTGCAGCTGTATCATACAAATAAATAGTTAAAAAATCATACATTGTGATTTCTGGATATTTTTTTTAGATTATGTCTCTCACAGTGCACATGCAACTACGATGACAATTTCAGACCCCTCCATGATTTCTAAGTGGGAGAACTTGCAAAGTAGCAGGGTGTTCAAATACTTATTTTCCTCACTGTATAAGGGGCGCAACAGATCGATCGCAGTTGATTAGTGATACGTACGGACCCGTTCCAACGGTTCGGCAAGCACGTGATTCACGGATTAACTACTAAGTTTAATCATCATAGAATGAAAGAGTTATAGTTTATCATTAGGACGTGTTATGTCTTGCCAATTAATGTATGTCAAAACACCCATCTCGGCAAGTATTCTCTCATTATGTGATAAGTGAACAGTTTAGAAAGAAACCAGATGTGTGTCAGTATATTCGGTCCGTGCATTCGATTTTAAAGTGGCAGCAGCCTAATATTCTTGCAGTTGTCTGTGTCATTAATGTTAATAATAATAATAAAAATCATAATCATCATTATCTACAATGTTTGAGAGAAAAGAAGATAGTGAGATAGAGGCGACAGCTTCCATTGAGAACCAAACCAAAAAAAGTTATGTGCGCCCCTGTATCCAACAGATTTATTATTATTGACAAATAAAGTTTGTACCTTCCAAAGTTGTCCTTTTTACTCAAATCAGCACCACTGTTCAACAGCAATTTAAGACATTCAACATTTCTGTCAGTGAAAAAATGAAATACAAAGGATGAATTCCAAATAGTATAATAAAAAATACAACTTACAACCACATAAATGGTAAACATTTACCATACCCGCCTGAAGCAGCTACATGCAAACATGTCCTTCCCAGGCTGTCCAGTGTGTTTATGTCCAACCCTGCTGACAGTAAATGTTAGACAAACATACAATACTAGACAGTTGACATACATCTGGTTTAATGTCAAACCAATGGGATCATCATTATGAATTATACATAATTTTGGATGCAAGTATCTGCAAAATTAATAATCTAAATGTCCCCTACTAGACACTGTACATGCATTTGATTTTTACCTGAGGAGAGTAACTTTCGACAACAGTCTGAAAATCCATAAAACGCCGCCAAGTGCAATGGAGTCATCCCATTAATGCCTCGCCTACACAGTAATTGTAAAAGCATAATTATAATTTAAATGAGCATTAGAATATTTTTAAAAACATTCTCAAGATAAGCTGAAGATATGTCAAGATTTAAACCATCACGTTTGTGCTGTAGCCAATAACTACTTTAAATTCATTCCAAGAGTCTTTCTATAGGAACTTAAAATCCTTAAACTAAACCCTTAACTTTATGAATCCACAAACACGCCAGCTAAATGGAATTCACATTGATTTTACATTGATTTTAAGAAAGTGCGTGCCATGTTTTAGTCACTGGTGTTGCCGTATACTATCTCCAACATTAAAGGCATTAGAAATACCATCAACAGCCAGGTTTCCATGCAAGGATTTTTCTGTGAAAAAAGGTTTGGCGCTTTAAAATGATTAGCGATATAGCTGTTGTAAATGCCATTTGTCGATAATATTGTCGATCTATAGCACATAAATTCTATGTCGATACTTCAAATGTTGCAAAAAATGGTTTGGAAACACTTTTTGTCAAGAAAAGGGGCTTTAATGCAAATAAATTTGGTGTCACATGACAGAATTAGTGGTGTTGCTCCCGTTAAAGCACCGTTCCTCTGTAGTTCAAAGCTGCTTCACAAGGATGTATATTGTCTTAAAATCTCTGCAGCTTGACAAAAATAAGCGGGTGTCTGTTAAATTAAGGAATAATGTTGGAGTTTTCAAAGCTGACAAAAAAAAAGTTAAAATAAAATACAGAAATACTACTTCTGTGTCAAAGCCTGCACTTTGTCAAATAAAGGCAGTAAAGTCTCCTCCATTTCGCACAATTTGTTTGTGCATATTTGCTTTGTCGATAATAAAACATCACAAAAACTGGATTGAAACTTGGCTAATTTAAATGTATTGGTTTGTAATGTATTTCATCCACTCTTCTTTATGAAGAAGAATCGGATGATGAATGTTGGAAAATGGGCGTACTTCAAAATCTACTCCAGCCATGATGTATGTAATTTTGGTCTGTCTTTGAGTTGTCCAAACCAGCGAACCTCACCAGCTGCATTTGGGTATGTCAAGGAGGGGAGAATCGAACAAAGTGGATACGAACTCTAAAGTGTCTGTTCTACTCGAGGAATCTGTGTGTTTAAATGGTTTGTAAAGACACACCTGGCCACGTCCGCACCGTTATTCAAGAGTATACTGATGAGCAACTCGTGACCATGTTTAGCTGCAGCATGAAGAGGAGTTTTACCAAATTTATCAACACACTCCACCTCTGCACCTACAACAGAAAAAATTATATTACAAGATTGACAGCTCAGTTAACCTTACAGACCATTGTTGAGTTTGTCACAAATAAACTACATGCCAGAAAGCAAGATGGTGGCTCTTGGTTGCTTTTCAGCAGCTCAAACTGTAAACTGTATATTGGCAGGCAGGTGGTACAAGGGGAAGGGACATTCTCATTTTATTAGAAATTTTTTTGATATGCCCCTGAAAGCAAGACACATCATCAACATTTCTAGTCTGTTTTCCAAGAAGAGAATGACTGTGAATTTTAAATGTATATCTGCTGATCTGTTAAGAGCAGGGTTGGGGAGTAACAAAATACAAGTAACTTAGTTACGTATTTAAAATACAAAATTTGAGTAACTATTTCATTACAGTTACATTTTAAATGGGTGGTAATCAGATTACAGTTACATCTGAAAAGTATTTTAGATTACCAAAGTGATTACTTTGAGTTTTAATGTCATTTAAACAGCAATTGGTGATTCTCTGACTCTGACAGTCTGAAAAAGTGGAGTTAAGTTAATCAACATTTTAATACTTTTAAGAGGGATCATAAAAATGTTGTTATTTTTATTTAGTACTGTCCTGAACAAGACAAAATGACTGAATTTATAAAAAAAATTGCCCAACTGTCAACTTATCTGTCCTGTCATGACCTGACGATCCACGACTGTTTTCATGTTTTGTGATGGTTGTTTGTGAGTCATTTTATAATTCATTCGTCACTGCAACTTTTTTTCCCCTCACAATTGTGAGTTTGCATTTCACAATTCAGACTTATTTTTCTCAGAGTTGCGAGATTTAAACTCATAATTGCAAGTTATGAAGTCAGAATTGGGAGAAACTTGCCATACTGACTTTTTTCTTACAATTGTGAATTTAGTATGTGACTTTTCTCAATATTGAGAGTTTATATCTCATATTTTTTACTTTTCTCAATATTGTGAGATTATATAACTCATATTTTTGACTTTTCTCGATATTGTGAGTTTATATCTCATAATTCTGACTTTTCTCGATATTGTCAGTTTATATCTCATAATTCTGACTTTTCTCAATATTGCGAGTTTATATCTCATAATTCTGACTTTTCTCAATATTGCGAGTTTATATCTCATAATTCTGACTTTTCTCAATATTGCAAGTTTATATCTCATAATTCTGACTTTATAACTCACAATTGCAACTTTATATCACACAATTCTGAGGGAAAAAGTTGCAATTACCTTTTTTGTGTTTGTTTCACACTTATTAGTATTCCAAAATATTCTAAAGTATTTAGATTAAGTTACTAAACTTGAGTAATACGAAATACGTTACAAATTACTTTTTAAAGCATGTATTTTGTAATCTGTAGTGAAATACATTTTAAAAGTAACCTACCCAGCCCTGGTTAAGAGTATTAGCATATAAATGGTCCCATCGAAAACAGATATGGATTAAAAAGCACCAGAGTAAATGATGACAGAATTAGCTTTCTTTGTGACGGTTCCATTAATATTTGTAGTGAACCATTTTCGAAACACTGACGTAATGAAGCCTTGCTTACTGAAATCACGTGACTTTGGCAGTTCGATACACACTCTGAACTACTGATTCGAAACAAAAGATTCGTAAAAATTTTGAAACTTCATGAAGCAGTGTTTTGAAATCAACCATCACTAGATATTGTTGAATAAAGTCATTATATTGTTTGTTTTGGCACACAAAAAGTATTCTTGTCTCTTCTCAACATTAAGATTGAACCACTCTACTCACATGAACTGATTTAAATATGTTTTAGTATCTTTCTGGGCATCTGAAAGTCATAATTATCTTGCTGTCAATAGAGACTCACTGAACCATCGGATTTCATCAAAAATATCTTAATTTGTGTTCTGAAGATGAACGAAGGTCTTACGGGTGTGGAACGACATGAGGGTGAGGAATTAATGACAGAATTTTCATTTTTGGGTGAATTGACACTTTAATATACTTCACATTAGGGAAGAAAAGACTATTGCAACTTCATGCAGGCTTTAACGTGTATGGTTTGAGATTGGATTTACCATTCTGAATGAGTATCTGGGAACGGGTGAAGTGACCCTGAATGGCAGCCATATGCAAAGGACTCTGCCCATCTTTATTCTGAAATCAAAACAAGAAAGGTTAGAGGGAAAAAAACTGCAATATCCATCTGCTGTTTTTGAGTTCATGTCTCCTGACCGGAATGTTCACGTCTGCCCCGTTATTGACCAGCAGCTCCAGACACAGCGCTCCGTCGGTGGAGACGGCAGACAGGTGCAGCGGTGTGCAGCCACGTACGTTTGAACGGTTAACACTGGCACCACAGTTAACCAGCTGACTTGCTATAACCTCTTGCCCAGCATAACAAACCATGTGGAGAGCACTGTTACCAGAACCATCTGCTTCATCAATCTAACAGACAACATGAGAGAGAAAAGAAATAAAATTTGATTCTTGAGCTCATCTAGTGCACAATTGACCCTTCGAAAAATCCGCCCCCTGTTGCAATGCCCAACAACCCACGCTCTCTCACGCCACACATCATGTTCTCCCGCAGTGAAAAATACATCGCGGAGCAAAGAGGACACTGACAACGTATGAAACAGTTTCATATTTAAAATATTGTAACTTTTAAAGCAGTTTAAACACTAAATACCGTATAGTGGCGCCTTATGTGTCGAGACAGATCCTTCAAACGGCTCGTGAACCGATCATCTCTTCATACTAGTTCATTTACAGCATCAAATAAACATGAATAAACATCAGAAGGATTGTTGTTTCAACCGCGGAAAGACGTGCGTACACACAATATTTCAAGTTAACCAACGTTAATCTACTATAGGCTACTCCCTGACGGCTTTGTCGGATAAGATGGCGGATTCGGCGTTTTCATTGGTTAGATCGCCTGTCAATCAAACTGTTTGCGAAGGGTCAATTCATAAGTGAACGTTACTCCAAAGAAAAATTTGATGTTGTTGGAATTAAGAACCATTTTTGACCACTTTTTTTCTTTTCTTTTTTCATTCAAAACCTTAAAGGAATTGTGCACCCAAAAATGAAAACTGTGTCCTCACTTACACTCATGTAATTACAAACCTATATGCATTTTTTGGTAACACTTTTTTAACTGTACATATGTTACATGTATTTGCTGTAGTAATAATTAGAAATTATGCATAAATTACATGCAATTAACCGTAAACCAAACCCTCATTCTAATCCTAACCCAATAGTAAGAACATGTAGTTAATTGTCATTACTCAATACCTAAATGTATAATTACACTGTAATACTGACACCTTAAAATAAAGTGTAACCCTTTTTTTTTCTTCTGTGGAGCAAATTATTAGAACCCACTGAGGTTTAAAATATCTTCTTTTGCAGTCCAGTGGAAAAAAGTAAATCATGACACAGTATCATGACAATCTCTTAGCAGCTCAGAATCACTTCTTTCTTTTGGGAGAGAAAATCTTTGAAACTTTGCAGATCTTTTACATTGACAAACAGCTCTATTACACACTACATGAAAGGCAACATCCCAAAAAGCATAATAGGGGCTCTGCACCACATGGGCAGGCAACAATATTAACCAATAATATCATATCCTAACATGTTCCACCCCCACCAAATCAATCTGAAATACTAAAGCATTGAAAATATGAATATAATTTTAAAGAGTAAATATAATTATAAAACTATCATTTTAATGAGAAGCAACTGTTGTACTGATTTAATTTCAAGTACTTGTAGACGTTAAAAATATGCCTTCAGACAAAACTAGTAGGTGTCACATGTAATGCCCACTAATGTCTAGATATGATTGCTCACCTTTGCTCCATGTTTCAAGAGGTATTTGACCACTTCAGTGTGTCCACCAAGAGCCGCCGCATGTAGAGGGGTAAATCCCTGCTTATCCCTGGAGGACACATCAGCACTGCACGCTACTAACAGCTTCACAACCTCCAGATGCCCTGATCGTCAGACACAATCAAGTCTCAATAAGATAGCGCACTATTCTCAGCAGAAGTCTATATATATGCTTCTTCAGAGGACCAGATACCTAGATGAGCAGCCAGATGGATGGGCTGCCTGTCCTTTATGTCTCTGGCACTCAGGTTGGCCCCTTTATTTAGGAGCAGGGTCACTGTCTAAAGACATCAAAGTGTTACATAACATCCAAACCTCACGGTAATGTTTAAGAGATAAAGAAGGCTACGTCTACATGAATCCGAATACATGCGTAAACGCCTTCTGGCCACACTGAGACGCTGTTTTTGTGCTGATCTTTTTATGAAGACCCTCTCTAAAGTGGATTCGAATTGTAGTGTGGACAGAGATATTCGATATTATGATGCAAATCGTACGGTTATACTGGCATTGTTGTGTCTGCCCTTTACTCTCAGGGTGCGTTCAAACTTGTCATGTTTGGTTCGATTAAAACGAACCCTGGTGCGTTTGCTCAGTTAGTGCGGTTCGTTTGAACATATGTGAACGCTGCCATCCGAACCCTGGTGCGGACCAAACAAGCGGACCGAGACCGCTAAAAAGATGGGTCTCGGTCCGCTTCCAAACGAACTCTGGTGCGGTTCGATTGATATATGAACGCAACACGGACCAAAGACATGTAAACGAACCAAAAACAGGACGTGATGTCACAAGATGCGACGCTACAAGTCTGATTTGACGACGTGGAAAGATCGGTGTATCCAAAATGAGTCGAGGGCAAACGTGGAGCAACGAGGAGGTGAAGTGCCTCATCAATATTTGTTTCTGCGTACAACGGAGGAAATCCTGGTGCTGTTTTGAATATTTTGAACATTTTATGAGCTCTTCGTGAGTTCTCAACTGGTAAAAATAAAGCATATGTACACGCATACAATGATTTTGTTTAATCCAGCTCACAGCGTTGTTTTGAATGTTCGGTAAGCGAGCTCCGTCACGAAATATACATCATAAAAGCCGACCAATCAGGTTGTGACCGTATCCCTATGCCTTTGGTTCGGTAACTTTAGGTTCGCTGTTAAAAAATGCCAGTGTGAACGCTAAGCGGACCAGGACTATATGTTTTGTTTTTGTTTTTTGGTCCGGACCAAACGAACCAAACCAACCGAACTACAAGTGTGAACACACCCTCAGTGATGCTAAATGTTACTTCTTATCACTGCGGGACAAATAAAGGCTTAACTTTAACTGGTGAGGGAGTCGGGCTTTTAACCTGAAGGTTGCTGGTTCGATTCCCACACCGGCAGGAACTGAAAGTGGGGATTGTGAATGAACAGCACTCTCTCCACCTTCGATACCATGACTACCCTTGAGCAAAGAACCTAACTCCTAATTGCCTCACTTGTAAGTCGCTTTGGATAAAAGCGTCTGCTAAATGTAAATGTAACTTACTTACTTACAATCTTTGCCACATTCCTCCAAAGTAAATTTAAAACATGAGGGCAATTGTGTTTTTGACCATACAGTAGTGGACAAAAGTGATGTCCGGCCTAGGAAAACTGACATTTCACCCTTTATTCAAATATTATTCAAAATCTGATTTTGTAAGCCTATTGTGTAGTTGTGCATGGAGTCAATTGTGATAATTGTGATAATAACACAATGAAACGTCAAATTGTGTGACATCATTTTTGGCCAGGCTGTCATACAAATATATTATAAACATGCAGAAACAAGAGCGAACCAATGAAATAGTAGAAACTGATTGTCAGTTATAGTCAATATATGCCTTTCCTGTGAGCTTTTTGTTTTTCTATGCAGTTTTTTGCATCGTAAAATAAAACCTGTAGCGGTAGTTTGCCTTTTTTTTCCAAATAATTTTTGTCAGATAAATACGTTAACCAAGTTAGGTGTTTTGCTCTTCCGTCAAATTTAAAATATTTAAAAAATATAAAATATTTTCCTCATATTTTGATGGTTTAATCAAACTCATAGGGTCATTAAAATGCTCCCTCCGGACATCACTTCTGGCCAACAGTTAGTGATGAGATATTTATATCAAAAGAATTCAGTGAGAGTTTGAAACTCTGTGTCATCAGATTACGTTTTACACATGCGTAGTAAGACGATTCATGTTTTCAGATGTTCAAAGTCATCATGAAAAAGAAGTTGCGCTTGTCTTTTCTTCCCTGTTGTGACGTAAATCTGAGTGAAATGGCTTCTGGAACAAGGACAAATGTAGATTTTTGCTTGATTTTGCCGTGGGGAATTGATTGGATGGTTGTGGTTTGCTATTGTTGGATCTCATATGAGTGACAGATTGCCCGTCATCAGAGAAGAGGAGAGACGTCACAGTAAGAAGGAGGGGAAGTTATTCTGATTCAAGTTTATGTGGACATGAATTTAAAAAAAAATGATGTGCACGGATAAATCATTTAGAATAAATATTGCAATATTTCATCAAAACAAAAGAATTGTCGATTTTGATGTCATGGTGACTTTTATGAAATGAAAATGAAAAAGCCATTTTGTATCCTGGTTAATGTAGATGTAGCCATAAAGTTTCATATAAATCCTCAAATGAAATGTTCACTATATTCAGTGTCAGATCTTGCCTTACCTCAGCATGTCCACTGTGGACGGCGTGATGTAAAGCAGTTCTCCCGAACCGATCGGCTTCATTCACACTGCTCATGTGAGGAAGCAGGACATCCACACACTTTGTCGCTCTGTTGGCTGCAGCTACATGTAGTGGCGTCTGACAGAACCTGTCCTGTGCGTTTACCTCTGCTCCCTTCCTCAGCAGCAGCTCAACAGACACCTGCATCACAACAGCACAGAATGAGAGAAGAAAAACACAACAGCTAAATGATTTTAAAACTCCTTTTTCATACTTCATTCTGTGAGGCAGCAGCCCGATGTAGAGGGGTCAACCACTCCTGGTCTTTAGCGTTAACATTAGCACCTAAAACACAAGACCACAGGCCGTCAAAGACAAAAACAGAAAGACGAAACATTCTACAATTGATATTTTGTTTAAGATTAAGTCTCATACCCTCATCAAGGCTGTATTTATTAAATCAAAATTGCAGTAATATTGTGTAATATACACCGATCAGGCATTACATTATGACCTCTGACAGGTGAAGTGAAGAACACTGATCATCTCTTCATCACGGCACCTTTTAGTGGGATATATTGGGCAACAAGTGAACTTTTTCTCAACGTTGATGTGTTAGAAGCAGGAAAAATGGGCAAGCGTAAGGATTTGAGCGAGTTTGACAAGGGCCGAATTGTGATGGCTAGACGACAGGGTCAGAGCATCTCCAAAACTGCAGCTCTTGTGGGGTGTTCCCGGTCTGCAGTGGTCAGGATCTTTCAAAAGTGGTCCGAGGAAGGAACAGTGGTGAATCAGGGTCATGGGTGGCTGAGGCTCATTGATGCACGTGGGGAGCGAAGGCTCAAGAAGTTAATGCTGGTTCTGATAGAAAGGTGTCAGAATACACAGTGCATCTCAGTTTGGGGCTGCATAGACGAGACCAGTCAGAGTGCCCATGCTGACCCCAGTCCACCGCTGAAAGAGACAACAGTGGGACGTGAGATTCAGAACTGGACCACGGAGCAATGGAAGAAGGTGGGCTGGTCTGATGAATCACATTTTCTTTTACATCACGTCGCTCACCTGGGGAACACATGGCACCAGGATGCACTATGGGAAGAAGGCAAGCCGGCGGAGGCAGTGTGATGCTTTCAGCAATATTCTGCTGGGAAACCTTGGGTCCTGCCATCCATGTGGATGTTACTTTGACACGTACCATCTACCTAAGCATTGTTGCAGACCATGTACAGCCTTTCATGGAAACGGTATTCTCTGGTGGTTGTGGCTCTTTCAGCAGGATAATGCGCTCTGACACAAAGCAAAAATGTTTCAGGATGGTTTGAGGGGTAAAACAACGAGTTTGAGGTGTCGACTTGGCCTCCAAATTCCCCAGATCTCAATCCAATCGAGCATCTGTGGGACGTGCTGAACAAACTAGTCCGATCCATGGAGGCTCCACCTCGCAACTTACAGGACTTAAAGGATCTGCAGCAACATCTTGGTGCAGGTCCCACAGCACACCATACATGTCCATGCCTCGACGGGTCAGGGCTGTTTTGGCGGCAAAAGGGGGCCATAATGTTATGCCTGATTGGTGTATTTAAAATAACTATTTTCTATGTGACTATATGTTAAAATGTAGTTTATTCCTGTGATTAAAGCTGAATTTTCAGCATCATTACTCCATTCTTCAGTCTCACAAATCTAAATATGCTGAAATTCCTGATGTCACCTGAACTGACGAGGAGCTCCATGATATGAACTCCACCCACATACGCTGCAGCATGCAGGGCGGTGCGGCGCTCTTGGTCCTGAAACAACAAATACTTTAAATACCAAGAAAAATGTGTGTTCACTCTGCAATATTTTGGGATTATGCATTCTTACAAAGATGCAAAAGGAGTAATGAAATTTGTAAGATGTTCAAATAACATAAGACAAAACCATATACCAATTCATCCACTTCTTCCATCTGTTCCAACAAAAATTCCACCATTTCAGCATTCTGGCTGAAAACGGCCTGGACCAGGAGCGACTAACAGAGAGACCAAAGCATCAGTGAAGTTTGGAGAGGAAATTATTATGAATACAGGGTTTGTGGAAAGTGTCCAAATGGTTTAATGTCATCTTGGTCATATTCATAGTCAGGTTATAGTCATTTCTGAAGTCACCATGAAATAAAAATTGACAATTCCTATCAATTATGAAATCCTGGAGTATTTATTAGAAATGATTTATCCGTGCACATCGTTACTCTTGGTACAAGTTATTTATGAGGGGAAAAAAAGTGTTTATGAATGTAGCTTTTGCTATTTTAGAGACAAGACTATTTTTTAGTTTGGCTCAAAGTTAAGTAAACATACAACAAGTCTTAAATACACACATTTGAAATGAGTATTTTTCCCTGGTGAACGAATACACACATAAATGAACCTAAAAATCGACATTATTCCAACTCACCAAATTTAACTAGCAGATCGTACTGAAATGACGTCATTCCCTCGACAGCGTCACAGGACATGAAGATATAACTAGTTTTACAGAGACAGTTTACATCTAGATGTGTATATCACCAGGGTAAGTATATTAAAAGTCAAACTGAACCCGGCAACATGCCACAGAACAAACTAGACATGTCCTGGCCATGCTTCTGAAGAAAACTAAAGCGAAAAACATTTCTTGACGCTTACCTGCTCTTTTATGTTTAATATTCCCATCTCCTCAGATTAGTCAGGCCGGAGTTTATTCATTAGGAAACTGATAATACGTTTATAAAGGAAATCAAGTTTCCTTTGACCGTTATTAATGAACTGTGAACAGTGAGCGAATCCACTAGTCTGGTACAACTGCGCTGTAATATGAAGCTGCAGGTTTACAGCGCCATCTACTGTAGAAGAGAGATATTACACGCGAGGAGGGTTCTTCGGCCTTAATGTTCCCTTGAAGCCACATTTTTAAGATAAAAGATAAAGAGAAACTAATGGTTTTAAACTTGTCAACATTACCGTGGATGGATGAATTCACATTATGATTAGCATATCTCTGGCTGTATGTTTTTTTGTCCTTTTTTAATATGTATGACTGTTCTTTGACCATCTCTGTTTCATTGAAGTTCAGTTTTAAAAAAAGATACATGGCTCAACTAAATGGCGACCTCAATTTTGGAAAACCATGCTAAATTAAATAAAAATCGCAGTTAAAAGGCTTGGCTTTCGAACGGTCTGCAGAATTGTGAACATTTTTAATTAATTTGCTTAATTTAAAAATATTAGCAGGCCTCTTTTTTAACTTTCTGTGTGTACGAAGGAAACAGAAACCAAGGCAAATACTGTGTGTATGAAACATGACTGTTAATGTTTATATGGAAACTCTTCAGTGATCAGTTTAGGTGTGATTTATTTCATCATATCAAGACAACACAAGGATATGTTTGCGTCACTGAATATTCATGCACTTTTCATAATAGTTTATTGTTTTACAATGTTGTAGCATAATTTTACATTAATTTTGATTTACCAAAGGAGCTTTATTACCAAGAACAACCTCTTCTGTCAAAATTCTCCATGCAGAAATGATTTGATTTATTGATATAAGTATTTTGACACTCACCAATAAATGACTTTAAAAGGCATTGTATAAGACAAATTTTAATTTCTCACCCTCCTGAGGTAGGACCACATTTAGTAGCAAGTACATTTGTACGTTTCGTTCTGCGTTGTACATCTTGACGCTTCAGTTCAAGGTTTTATAATACATAATGATTAAAAACTCCCAAAACTTTAAGAAAATATGTAGATTTTATCCCTGTGACAAAGACCTCTTTGTGCTGCAAAGTATGGCCTCACAATAAATTGGGAGTAAAAAACAAGATTGTGCTTATTATTAAAACAATATAACATGGTATCCATACAACAGAACGGATGCTGAATTCTAACAATGCAGCAAATGTTGATAAATACAGAAGCAACAATCAGATTAAATATTATTTGAAAAACAAAAGTTGGTAAACTGCATATGCATCTCCATATAAAGCCTGATAGTTTAAGACTTAAAGACTTGTAATCTAATCAGATTTGTGGCCTGAAGAAAGAAACCAAACCACTCTGTTCTTATAATCAACAGCAAATTATATTCTAAACTAAGAACTAAGTGCACCCAAAGTGTTTAATATAAAAGTATGTCATTGGAGAGACTCGTAAAGAGATCTCATTCTAGCTGTAGAAAGTCAGCTTTAATTAATGACAATGGACAGTTTTGATGGAAACGCCATTAATACAGTTGAACAGGTCAACAGTTAACCCATAGGGTCAAGTACATTATATAATGTAGATCTCTGCATGTTCAGCGTCCTCAACAAGTAAGAGAATCAGTCCGTTTACTGAAGTTTAACAGGTGGACACATTGGTGAAGCTGCTCGGTTCATAACTCGTCATGCGGTATCTTCAGGGCATGGTCACAAAGATCTGTGGGAAGAGTTACAAAAAACTATCACATAAGTACATTACATGTAAAATGTATTGATGATGTGGGATGATTGAATTTATTACACAATATTGTACATTTTTAAAGGGATAGTTTAACCAAACATGGAAAATCTGTCATCATTTACTCACCCGTAAGACTTTCATTCGTCTTTAGAACACAAATGAAGACACTTTGAATGAAATCTGTTCCTTCATTGAAAGTCTATTAGCCCAAATTATTTTTACTCTTCAAAACGTTCATAAAGAGATCATATAATAAATCCATATGAACAGAGCGGTTAAATCCTAAAGTCTTTTGAAGAGTCACTTTATGGATTGATGGACAGATTTAATTCAGGCATATAAACATTAATCTGCAAACATGAACTGAAGCTCAACTGTACTTGCTTGAAAAGCTAGGGTGAAAAACTCCTCATTTTCTCCTCCAACATCGTTGTTTTACCTTTTGTTGTAAAGGCCGTTTTAGCACGTTCGCTTTGTAAACACTGGATCAGTACGTCCACCTACGTCACACGCGACCTTTCCAACGTGATGATCGCATTGCAGAGCTAGAGCAAGACGAGCATTTGTGGTTAAAAAAATAAAGTATATAAATGATTTCTTTTAGAAAATGTTCAATGGATTCTCTAGCTAAAAGTCTTATTCCTCGTCTGGGATCGTGTAGAGCCTTTGAAGCTGCACTGAAACTGACATTTGGACCTTCAACTCATTGAACCCCAGTGAAGTCCACTATGTGGAGAAAAATCCTGGAATGTTTTCCTCAAAAACCTTCATTTCTCTTCATCTTAGATGACATGGGGGTCAGTAAATTAATAGGCAATTGTAATTCTGAAGTGAACTAATCCTTTAAAGGAGCATTTACACGACTGAAATCATTTTATGCGGCATGCGTATTATGCGTTCAGTCTATAGGGGTGTAGTGTTTTTTACAAAGTAACATTGCCAACTACTGGCCTGGCAGCAGAACACAGCGTTTCTCGTCGTTCCCGTGCGAGCGGGGATTGTTTTGACAGTATTGTCGCATGTACGTGAAACCTTTCAAAAACTTTTCCACTTTAGTACATCGTTATCGTGTAAACATTCCCTAAATCTGTTTGTCATAAAGTGATTGCGTCTCTTCAGAAGACTTGGATTAAATGGTTCGGTTCATATGGATTTATTTTACGATCTCTTTATGAACATATAAAGCATCAGTTTTAGGTTAAAAGACTTCCAATGAAGGGACAGAAACCTCTCAGATTTCATTAAAAATAACTTCATTGGTGTTCTAGAGTCTTACTTGTTTGGAACGACATGAGGGCGAGTGACTGATGACAGAGCTTTAATTATTGGGTGAACTAACCCTTTAACCCTTGTGCATTGTTCAAATTCACTACCCTTTCGTATTTTAACTGCTTTAAAAATGTATCAGATAAATATTTTTTTCAAATTTTTTTGCTTAAATCTATTAATCAACCTCAGTCCTGATCAAAACTACTAAATTTAAAAAAAAAAATTCAGGATTTTAACTCTTTAAAACGTTAAAATCTGATGCTGCACAAAAACTAACAACGCATCTAAGCCAATGTTGTTTCTAATCTTTGACACGTTTTTTCCCAAATCAGTGACATCATTTATGAATTTGGCAATTAAAGAGTTAAAATCCTGATTTTTTTTTTTTTAAATTTAGTAGTTTTGATCAGGACTGAGGTTGATTAATAGATTTAAGCAAAAAAAAAATTGAAAAAAATATTTATCTGACACATTTTTTAAAGCAGTTAAAATCGTGGCTGAACATAACGAAAGGGTGGTGAATTTGCCCACAGAGTACTGTTGAGTTTTTGAACATTTTCAAAGCATTTTCCCAAAATATGTGTCAAAATAAGATTTGTCACCAAAAATCATTCCATTTGCTGAAACACGGAGAAAGTTATGGCCAAATTAAGACTCAAAAATTCCCCAGAGTGGATGAAAACATCCCTAACAGCACATAAGGGTTAAATATGTTTGAAAAGACATGTTGTCAGAATGTTTTTAACAGGTAAAACAGACGCATATGTGGGGAATCAAGTTATGTGACAATGTCGTAATAAAACAGTATCTAATCATCAAGAGACATATCAAAATTTCAATGAAAATATCCTGAATCATGCATCCATATTTACAGCATTACCTGTCCTCTTACTGCAGAGCTTGTCTTTAACATTGTCTGTCTCATGAGAAAAGAACTCAATAAGTTCATCCTCATGCTGCTCAACGATCGTTTCACACTGTGAAGATAAGGAAACATATCAAATCAACAGCAAAGTGCATCCTATTTGCACTAAACATCAGAATAATTTGAGTTCGCAACTGTAGAGTTTAAGTTTTGTCGTGCATTTACCTAAAAAAAACAAATGTGTGTAGAAATGAAAGAATGGATCTTACAGCAAACTTCAAACTGGAGCTGACTCTGGAGTCAAAGGCCACGTCAGAAAGGTCCAGGGCAGCGCCGTCACGGGACGTGTGTCTCACGTACGTCTTTCGATTGGTGGCAGGGTCAACGTGTTCGCCGTACTCGTTCATCTTCTCACAAACCTCTTCCATCAGTTCAAGCAGATGACCCTCAGAGCGAGAAAAGGGAACCTGAGGACATTAACACAAACACGTGAAAGATAAAAACATCGAAGTTGGTGTTACAACTAAGAGGTAATGAAACAAAAGTGTCACCTCTCGTACTGACTGACTGCCATCAGGATTAATCCTAAACGATCCGGTCTGAATCATTTTCTTGGGATCTATTTGCGATATGGCCCATTCCATTTCATCAACTAATGCCCTGCATGCTGGTGGGGGGGGGGGGGGAGTTATGCATTTCAGAAATATGCAATTATGAAGACATGTAACGTGGCAAGTTTTATTACAATTAACCCAGAAAGGCTGTTTGTGTGTAAGAATATACTCATGCAAAGGTTGATCTACCTCCACATTTGATGTCTTGACCCTGTCTGGCTCCTTGGACCATCAATAGGTGCAGGGAGATCAATGCACAGAAAATAACCACGTGAAAATGGTTTTCCATCCCCACCTACGAAAAAAAAAAAAAAATTGAAGGTTATTCCACACAATTATATTTTACTGCAACCTTTGATAGTTGGGATAAATCTCCGAATGCCATGTACACAAGAATTACCTTTCACAAAACACAAGCGAACAATAAAACTCACTATTTTGAGTACAATAATCGCACTGTATCACATACAAACACACAAACCTTCTGCTTTAACGCACCGCACACACGCGTACATCAACTGATGACGTGCACACAGGGATAATTGTGGCTTAGAGGCTGACCTGGGATCTGCCACAATTTCGTTTTTCTTCTTGAATTGTATTGGAGGTTGACAGTGGCTGTTTGGCGCATTACCGCCACCAACCGAGATGGAGCGAAATACACAGTTTATCAACAGACTATGAAACTTGTCTTTGCTCTTTATCATCTTGCTTAACCTTTTAGCTTTACCTAACCTTACATTAAAGTAAAACAATCTTCTTTTTTTTCAAATACACACTGGTAAAAATTAAAAACTGTTATTAATGTTTTTTGAAAGTAGTCTCAGCATGCAAGGCTGCATTTAAATCGATCAAAAATACAGTAAAAAGCAATATTATGAATCCACAAAACAACTCCATTAAGGCTTTTAAGTCCAAAGGCTTACGCATTTAGAAATATATTGATTAAATATCATGTTTGCGTCACTTTTCTGAGCATTTCTATAAATCTCCCTTGAAATGATTGCAAGCCGAGGATGTTGTGAGATCTTTGTGTCTCTGTACTGATATCCTTTCAGCCAGACTCATTAGAAGAAAACAGGAGTATGAGTTTTGCGAGTCAACCGGAGTGTGTGACATGCATTAGTCCAAGGGCACAGGAAAGAGACAAAATAAACCAAATAAATACACGATTATAATCATATATGAGTTGTCTACGTTCCTCAAGACGTCTCTGGTATTTATTATCGCAATAGTTAGCATAACTCACCCTTCGCCGGCAGTTTGATTGACAGGCGATCTGACCAATCATAACCCTGAATCCGCCATTTTGTCCGACAAAGCAGTCAGGGGAGTTAGTAGATTAACATTGGTGAACTTGAACTTGAAAAATTGTGTGTTCTCACGTCTTTCCGCGCTTGAAACAACATTCCTTCTGACGTTCATTCATTTATTTGATGCTATAAATGAACTAGTATGAAGAGATGATCGGTTCACGAGCCGCAGCGATCTGTCACGACACATTAAAGAGACACTATACGCTATTTATTGTTTAAACTTCTTTAAAAAATTACAATATTTGAAATATGAAACTGTTTCATATCAAAAGTAACCTGCTCTGTCTTGTCTGTCGACGTGTTGTCAGTGTCCTCTTTGCTCCTCGATGTATTTTTCACAGTGTGAGAACGTGATGTGTGGCGTGAGAGCACATGACTTGTCGGACATAGCAACAGTAACTAAAGGGGGCGGGTCTTTGCGAACAGTCAATTAGCACACAAATAATTGGTGTACTTCTTCCACTGCAATTCGTTTTTACTGGTGGATTCCCCATGGACAAAATCAAGCCCTTCCCTACATTTTTTAAAATCGCTGACTCATTGCAAAGACTTAATTCAAGGCTAACAGTTAATGTATCCTAAATATAATATACACAAATAATAATTGCATATTTTTTTCTGCTTAATTTGTCACAATTAAAACTGATTGGAAATCACGCAAAATAAAATTATTCAATCAATATATGGGCCATTCTACAGAATTGGTGCAAAGTGCTGTCCCAAAACCAATAAACATATTTAAAAAGTATTTAAGTATTCAAAATTTAAATGTTTACTAAGATATTTCTATTATCTATTGAATCCCACAATCATATTTAAAATATTAGTAAGCTTAATATATATAAATCATCATTTAATGGGTACTTTCAGTTGGGAGGTGGCTGTCCCGAACTCTAACCCCTAAATTTCAACTTGTGAAAATACTGAAATAATTTTTGCAATTTTTTCCATTGTTGTTTTAAAATATATATATATATTTTTGTAAAGTAAAGTTAAAAAAATACTTATTTTTTATTTTACTTTTAAATCATGAAACTTGAAACTTGCCCTGCATTTTCATGTCACTACTGGAACTGTGTATGTTTTAGTCCATTGGCCGAGACTTTTAACCACACTTCTACATTTTTGATCAGGAAATATTCTTGTGTCTGTGGCATCATTCTGAGTTAAATGTGTTCAAAAGTCTGAAAATCTGTGTGTAACTTTAAGGAACATCTCTACCTAACACCTTTTTTCTGCTATTAAGCAAACTGTGTTGGGGAGTTTTTATGCATGTACAACTGTTCAGAACTGTTACAGGAACCATGTACTGATTAGCATCTTTGAGCTAGGCTCAATCTAAAATTGTCACTACCAAATAGTCACGACCGAAACATTTGGTAAAGTTTCAGTTGTGACAGCATTGTTTTTTGGGTGTTATTTGATCAAATTTAGTGTTTGTATGTGTACAACTGTTCAGAACTGTGTTAGCTAACCATGTGTCGATTAGCATCTTTGACCTCAAAAGTATCTAAAATTGTAACTACCGAAACATGCTTGTTTTTGAAGTGAAAAAAGGGAATCATTTATTTGGGAAAAATAAACTACATTTTAGTACAGTTATTCAAATCATTAGTATTTTAACATGTTTTAGTATGTGAGTTCAAATTCTGTAATGTGATGTGGTGTCTACGAACACATTACTGTCACGACCGAAACATGGGATGTTTTGTCAAAAAAAAGTATTGAAATATCACCTAAGATGTTATTATAGTGTTTGGTTCAATGTATATTCAAACTAATGAATCCTTAACTTTGAAATCAGTATGATCAATTTTATGCCTTTTAAAAAGAAAGATTGAATTCAAAATACAACAAATCTCATAAATTACACTTGAAATATTATTAAAAATGTAATTGTTATTGATTTACCAAAATATAAAAGATATATATTTAAAAGGTAGACTTAAATTAAATGTTAATAGGCCAATGTAATCCTTTTTATTAAATTATTTATTATTGTGTTTCGGTGGTGACAAATTTGGGGAGAAGAAAAATATTCCAAAACTTTCTGAGAATAAAATATGAGAATTGCAGTTACTAGAAATGTGTACTTTGGATATCATACAATTTGCATACATACAAAAAAATACGGGTGTTTTTCCCCAAGACGTTTGCAACTCTGACTTTGAACCAATTCATACAAGCAATTCTATAAAGTTATAATTTACAATGTAGAGATAACATCATTTGTGAAGTATCGAACATGATTGATAAAAAGGCAAGGTCAATTTTTAAAAAAAAAAAACCCCAGTCCTGGTCGCGCACGCACCATCCAGTCAGCGTGAGCAGATCAGCCTGTCTTGAGGTGCCGGGGAATCCCGCTGCTCAAGCCGCGTCACTGAGCAATGATCACCGCCCACAGACTCGGTGCTCTCCGGCACTCATCCACACAGCTGACTGCGTTCATGTTTGCTCATGTATTAAATAAACTACTTGCTATGATTGGTCTCTGCAGTGCTGTTTAGGTTTACATCCTAAACATTTTAAACAGACATGTGCCTCCACGTGAATTCCCCGTCCATCGGAGTCGGATAGGAAGGCGCTTCCCCCTGAGCTCAGACCGGAGAGGAAGGCTCTTATTCGGTCAGATGGCGTGCCGCAGTCCGCCCACGCGTTTCTCGCGCCCACACAGGCAGCGAAAGGAGCGTCATTAACTCACCGCTACTGCCAGCACAGCAGAGCACAGCCGAGACAAGAGTTTCAAGAATATTTCAGTCCAGTCTCACATCTGTAGAATAAGATCTATCAAGCACAGTAAACAAATATAAATTACGTGTTTGAAGTGTCAGTCTATAGATAGAACGAAAAGTTTGATAGGTTCTGAACTCAGTTACTGAAGTGCAAATCTAGTAGATTCCGTCGTTTCGGGTCCTGAAGCTGAAGAGTTCTGGTGGATCCTGTCCTGGATTCTGTCTCGAAGCCTCTCGAGGTGAGTAGTTCACAACTACTGACGAGTCATGTACATTCAGCAATTACACTCTAAGGTTCCTTATTGGTGTTTATGATTCAATTAAGAACTTTTACATTTCCATTGCACCAAATGTACTTTATAGTGCACAGGGTTCTTTAGATTTTTAAAATGTTCTTCACACTAAGAAAAAAAAATGTTCTTTAAAGAACTTTTAATTGAAAGGTTATTTGTGGAACTAAAAATGGTTCTTCCATGACATCACTGTGACCCCTTCTTTTGGAAACTTTATTTTTAGGCGTATACTACTATGTTTATTATAAATCATCACATGAAAATACTACTGTAGGCTGTATTTACAAAATAAAACTCGGCAACACCATTGCTGGATATGAATGTCTTGCACATAAAGTAGCTCATTATTGTGAAGATAAAGAGTTTTTATGCGTGTTTGTGTTTTACAACAACTGTAACTACCGTGACTGTTGCAATGTTTTTGTTGTAGCTTACATGTTTTCAAGCCAGGAAAAAAAATTGCGTCTTAAAGGGTTAAAATTCTGTCATTAATTCTCACCCTCATCTCGTTCCACACCCAGAAGATCCTTTGTTTATCTTTGGAACACAAATTAAGATATTTTTGATGAAATCCGAGAGCGTTCTGACTCCTCAATAGACAGCAATATTACCACTGTCAATGCCCAGAAAGGTATCAAAGACGTCGTTAAAACAGTTGACGTGACTGTAGTGGTTCAACATTAATGTTATAAAGCGACGAGAATACTTTTTGTACTCGAAAACAAAACAAAAATAATCCCTTTATTCAACAATATCCACTGAACGTAAACAGCATTGGAGAATGACACAGAAGAGAGGATGTTGTTAAATAAAGTTGTTATTTTTGTTTTGATTTTGTGTGCAAAAAGTATTCTCGTCGCTTTATAACATTAAGCTTGAACCATGTCTTTTGTAATTTTGGGTGAACTAACTCTTTAAGGCTAATAGGATTTAATTCACTTTTTTAAATATAATATTAGAGTATTAGGAATATTAGATTGAATTAATCTTAAGGAATAGATACAACATTAAATATTAAAATTGATCTCTCAAATCTTTTTTTTCTTCTTTAGGATTGTCTGAAATGTTTAGATTTTTAGATCACTGGATGCATCAGTGTAGTTAAAAGAAGGATGTAATACTGAAACTTTCATAAACCAAATCTGCCTCCAGCTATTATTTTGTAGGGGAGAGCGATTTTAAAAAGCAGAAGAAATGAGAAAGGCTGAGCAAAACAACCATTATTATATAGATTATAATCTTAAAGGGACAGTTCACCCTAATACGAAAATTAAGTAATCATTTTCTCACCCTAGCGGTGGTGTTGTTTTCTTTTCTTTTCTTTTCTTTTCAGACCATTTCATTATTATTATTATTATTATTATTTTTAATTATTCTGTATGTTTTTATTAAAAGATATCATTTACTTTACTACTTATTTAGAAATTTCAAATAGCCCTGTCTATATCCACCTTATTTTTCACTTAAGCATGGATGCGACCATGAATGTGTCTGGCTTCCGGTGTCATATACTGTATATATTAAGCTTGCTGCGATTAGTCGATGTTGACTGTGTTCAGCCGCAACACCGGTTACGTCACTTGCCCACCGCGGCACCGCCCCCGCCATCGTTTTGATTTTTTTTATAGTAATAAAAATCATTTTGTTCAGTTAGAAATCAAACACTACAATTAAAAACTGAATGCATCTGCTCACTTCACAGTGAGCCGAACGAGAGTCGCAGCACAGATCAGCAGCAGGAGTCAGATTTCATTTACCACAAAAGTGAGGAGCTGACTGACAAGACGATGGCGGAAGATTTGGTTTCAAAGCAAAATGTAAAAGCGCCTTTTTGGCAATATTTTGGATTTAAACCCAGTGCTAACAGGGAACCTGCAAATGATTAGTTGTGTTTTTCTATGTTATGTGTTAATTTCATTAAGAATAATAATCAACCCACCATTCAAGCAATTGTCGGCCCAAGTTTGCGCTAATTTGAAAGCGAAAGTAAAATGCGCACTGCCACGTTAATGGTGCATATCTACTGGCACGGAATGAATTCAGTTCATTCCTATTGAAGCTCAACTTCCATAAGATTTCATTTAAAACACTCTGCTCCTCACCATTATGAATGACTGTGCGCATTTTACTTTCACTTTCTAATTAGCGATTGAAATTTCCTCACTGTCACAATCCTAATGCATGGGAATCTTGTTGCAGCTGAGCATCAGGATGTCACTACCACGGACGCTGGGCGAGTTGCAGCTCTACCGAGTTTTACAAAGGGCCAACCTGCTGATGTATTATGACACCTTCATCCAGCAGGGAGGCGATGATGTCCAACAGCTCTGCGAGGCTGGTGAAGAGGAATTTCTCGAGATCATGGCACTAGTTGGCATGGCCACAAAACCCCTGCACGTGCGGCGCTTGCAGAAGGCCCTGCGTGACTGGGCATCAAACCCAACGCTGTTCAACCAACCATTGGCCACCAGTGTGGCTCCCTGTGGAGTCCCTCTCCTCAGGATCGACAGCACCAGTGCTGCTGGATCAACGGTTATGGGTCCAAGAAAATCCTTAAGCAATGGCCAGCCAGGCTCTCCGTGTGAAAGAGAGGAGGTAGGATCTTGCCTTACGCCACTCAGAGATAACAGTCCAAAGAGCCCCTGCTCACAGGCCTCTCCTGTGCCTCCAGACCATCTGTACAGAGAAAAACTGTCCCCCATGGACCCTCACTGGCTTAGCCCTGAAATGTATGGACCCGCTGAGTTAGATGAAGACCAGCCCACTCTGCCATTCGCATGCCACTCACGTCTTCTGGGTCCTCCGACGCCTACTTCCTCTTCCTCCTCCTCCTCTGTGGCCTCTCCATGGCCTGGAGGTCAGCTGGACCCAGAGACCATTAAAGCTGTGGAGGAAAGCGTTGATCGGCTACTAAGAACCATGCCGCAAGCCGATCAAACCGAGGTGAAGACGCTTTTGAGACTCAATAAGAAAATGGCCAAGACAGTGGGACACATTTTCAACCTGGAACCTCATGACAAGAGCAAAGAGGAAGAGATACGCAAATACAGCCTGATCTACGGGCGTTTTGACTCCAAGAGGAGGGAAGGGAAACAGCTCACCCATCATGAGGTTTGTTAAAGAGAACATTTTGAAAAAGTTTGTCAAGACAAACTATATGTTGACTTCAAAAAGCCTATACAGTTTGAAGTAGTTTAAAGGTTTTAAATTTGAAGCATTTTAAGTAGTTTTATGTTTGAAGCAGATTTCAATTTGAAGGTTTTACGTTTGAAGTCATTTTAAGTTTGAAGTGGTTCCACTTCAGAGGTAGTCAAAAACTCATTTGACTGGATTGCTTTCATAGCTCATGTGGTTGAATGCGTTCGAACAGCCATAAAATTCATAATTCATTGCAATATTGCGTTACTCCCTAAAAAATTAACTAATTGCATTACTTAGTTGGAAATGTTTCGTTACTTTAATGTTACGTTACTTTTGCGTTACTCATCTGGCGGTTTTTGTTTTTTTCACACCAAATGCGAAACGAATAAGCCTCAGGATGACGGAAATGGAAATTCATGCCTGTACACTAGAGGGCGCAGTTCAAACAAACAAGCCTTTCAGTTGTGCCGCCATTCTGGAATTCAGAAGAATAGGACGCAGGAGAAGTAAATGAGTAAATGTACGCTCACATTTAGTCTAGAATAACCATCATGTTCACACAGCCTACAATGCCTCTGTACTTATCGGGATTAATATAACAATAATATAATATCACTTTTACTGGAGTGAGCAAAGATTTTAAACTCTCTTTTACATCTGATATACATATTTAGAGAAAATATTCCACACTCATTATTGGGGTTAAGCACTCAAATTACATAAAGTCATTATCCAGAAGTTAAACAAAAAATATATGAATTTAAATAAGTAGGCCTATCTGTTTCCATTAAAAAAATATATTAACTTCCTATATTTTTTTTTTAGATATTTGATAAATTTGTTCTAAAATGAGACAAGGATACTGAATGATTTTTAGCATTGTAAAGTGATGATATGAATGTCATTTATATTTTCCTAATGTCATGTACTGTTAAACATGGTATCACGTGGATGGGAATATGCATATGTAAATGATATGCAGATGAAGTTGCGCATAATTAAAACTAGGCATTGTAAGCTCCATATATGGTTATTTCAGGGAGGAGATGGGGTGGAGATGCATGTTCGCACAATCTTCCGCTGACTGGGTTTTATAGGGAATTTTAGCTAGGTTCTGGCAAAATCTTGCTTTTGTGTTACAGTAATGCAATTTATTTCATTTTCAGAGAATTAATATCATTATCGCATAAGTCTTTGCATGTGTTTTTTCAAGAACTTAAATAAATTTGATAAAAGCGTCTGCCAAATCATTTAATGTAATTGTAAATTTTATGATAAGCTTTAAAGATAATTGCAACTCCTAGTTTCCAGCAAAATTTGATCATTTTAAAAACAAGATGTTGTTGTTAATATTTAAAGGGATAGTTCCCGCAAAAAATGAAAATTCTGTCATCATTTACTCACCCTCAAGTTGTTCCAAACCTGTATGAATTTCTTCATTCTATGTACACAAAAAAAAAATATTTTGAAGAATGTCGGTAACCAAACGGTAGCCATTGACTTCCATAGTATTTTTTTTTTCTTACTATGGAAGTCAGTGGGGTCCATCAAATGTTTCGTTACGGACATTCTTCAGAATATCTTTTTTTGTGTTCAACAGAGCAAAGAAACTCATACAGTTTTGGAACAACTAGTGGGCGAGGAAATGATGACAGAATTTAATTTTTTGGTGAACTATCCCTTTAAGCTAATAATATAAAAACTAAATTGTTTAATGCATTAATGCATGATTTAATCACTTTCATAGAGCTCAGATGATCTGCTAAAATAACATTTAAAGTGTTGATTCTTATACTTTCACTTCTAGATGCTCATCAACGAGGCGGCGGCTCAGTTCTGCATCCGTGACAACGCTCTGCTGTTACGCAGAGTTGAACTGTTCTCATTAGCACGACAAGTGGCGAGAGAATGTGCCTACACCTCAACATTTAAACACAACAGGTCAGGAACGACTCTTACTGTAACTTTGAATTTGTTGTATTTTGCATTTTGATGACATGATTTACATATATTGTTAAATATATTTGCATTTTATAGATACGGACATATAAAAAACACACAGTATATATAGCTCTGGGAAAAAGAGACAAAATGATCAGTTTCTCAGGATTTAAAATTTTAGGTATATGTCTGAGTAAACTGAACATTTTTGTTTTATTATGCAAACGAGTGAAAACATCTCTCCCAAATTCCAAATAAAAAAAAATTGTCTGGTTGCAGTGTTTTCAGACCTCGGATAATGGAAAGAAAA